>JAQISU010000035.1:9412500-10157500 GCA_029339505.1 Unio delphinus | reverse complement strand
CCCTCTTTCTTCTGAAATATCAGTATAGTTTTGTTGCTGTTGTAGTGGTTGTTGTTGTAGAGTTTAACGCCATTTTTCAGCACACAATAGGCTATACATGGTGGCCAGTATTATTGGTGGAGGAAGAACCCGGGAAAACCCTTGGAAAGAACCACTGACCCACGAGAAGCTACTGGCAAGCTTTATAACAACATTAGCTGAATCTTAGACTCAAACCCACACAGACAGAGGTGAGATGGCAGAAATCTGTAACAGAAAGTGCTTTAGACCACTCAACCACTCAGGGCCCCTGAGTATAGTTTTGTAGTGGAAAGACAAAGTGTCAATATTGATAAAGTAAATGGGTTACAGCATATGTTGCATGGAAAGACATTATTAATTACACAGAACACAAACAATGGAAACCAGATCAGGTCTTATCTCATTAAGACTGTATCGATGATACAGAACACTGATAATGGAAATAAGATAAGGCAGTACTTATGACATAAAACACAGCCAATGGAAAAAATATGAGGTCTCGTTAATACCATTACTGATGACATAAAATACAGCCAATGGAAAACATGAGGTCTCATTAATAATACCAATACTGAAGACATAAAACAGCCAATGGAAAACATATGAGATCTCATTAATACCATTACTGATGACACAGAACACAGAAAATGGAGATTAGGTAAGGCAGTACTAATGACATAAAACACAGCCAATGAAAAACATGAGGTCTCAATACCATACAGTTTGTTTGTTTAGGATTTTACGTAGCTTTAACAAGTTTTCTGTCATATCGCTAAGATGTCTGCAGTGAGGCAGTTTATAGTGATGTCTACCACTGGGGCATCATGCCGCAGACATGTAGCATGATGTCCCGCCCAGTCACATTATCCTGACACCAGGCCGACCAGTCCTAACACTAACCTCTTAATGCTGAACATCAAGCGAGGCAGCTGTTAGTACCATTTTTGTAAGTCTTTGGTATGACTCGGCCGGGGATCGAACCCACGACCTCCCGCTTCCGCGGCGGACGCTCTAACCACTAGGCCACCGGAGCGGTTATACCATACAGTAGAATAGAATACAAAAAATGGAAATAAAAAATACAGTACTGATGACATACAACACAGCCAATGGAAAACATGAGGTATCATTAATACGATTACTGATGACATAAAAAAAACAGCCAATGGAAAACATATGAGGTCTCAATACCATTACTGATGACACAGAAAACAGAAAATGAAAAACATAGGAGTTCTCATTAATACCATTACTGATGACACAGAACACAGAAAATGGAAATAAGATAAGGCAGTACTGATGACACAGAAAACAGAAAATGAAAAACATAGGAGTTCTCATTAATACCATTACTGATGACACAGAACACAGAAAATGGAAATAAGATAAGGCAGTACTGATGACACAGAAAACAGAAAATGAAAAACATAGGAGTTCTCATTAATACCATTACTGATGACATAAAACACAGAAAATGGAAATAAGATAAGGCAGTACTGATGACACAGAAAACAGAAAATGAAAAACATAGGAGTTCTCATTAATACCATTACTGATGACATAAAACACAGAAAATGGAAATAAGATAAGGCAGTACTGATGACACAGAAAACAGAAAATGAAAAACATAGGAGTTCTCATTAATACCATTACTGATGACATAAAACACAGAAAATGGCACTGACACTGATCTTTTAAGTGATAACAAGTTCAGTGAAGTTGAATGAATGTATAGCTTATTCTTGCTGAAATCCGAAAATAATTAAGGGGAATTATCCCAGAAAACAGAAGTTGTTGGCTACATAAATCTGGAGCCACAATTTTGCAAAATTATGTGTATGTGTATGTGTGTGTTGTGATTTGGAGTTTTAATATAGCTTTAACAATTTTTTCAATCATATCGCTACAATGTCAGCAGTATGACAATTTATTGTGATGTCCAGCACTGAGGCATCATGTCCCATCCAGTCACATTATCCTGATACCATGCTGACCAGTCCTAACACTAACCTCTTAATGCTGAGTGGTGCCATGTGAGGCAGCTAATAGTACCATGTTTTATAAGTCTTTGATATGACTATGCTGGGATTTGAACTTATGAACTCTTGCATCTGAGGCATATGCTCTAACCACTTAGGCTACTGGAGTGGTTGCAAAATTATGATGCAAATCAATGAAAAATCAAACTAAGCCATGGTGTCAAAGTTGCATACCAGATTGGTTAAAACCCAACAAGAACTGATGGAGTTACTGCACAAAAAGAAAAAGGCTGAGTTGACAATCTGGGACCATGCCTCTAGTAAAAGATGGTATTCACTGTAGAACATGAACCAAAGCAACAACGAGAACAATGATCTCAGCCAAGATTTCAATATCAGGTTGCCAACCTCCATATATGCTCCCTCATATGCTGAGACAGCCTGCAAACTGCATATTCAGTTAGGGTAATCTCAAGAACAAACTACACAGACCTTGATCTGCTGGTGCATTATGCACTCACATATTGTGAGTAGCTGAACTTTATTTATAAGAAAGTATATATGGTAAATATATTTAACATAAAAAAAAAGAATCCTTTATGTGCATAAACAAAAATGGATGGGTCTGAAAATTATGGACAATTCTAACTGATAGTGAATATTTACAAGAGAATTCAGCTGAGGACACCGCAATGTTAATCTGCATTAATTGCGTAGAAATGAAAGTGAATGGATTCAACAACCAAGATCCATATTTTTGCTAAATATTGACACAGAAAGCTGATTACAAAAGTCAGCCAATATCCAATTAATATCAAGTTGTCTACCAAATTGTATGAAATATGATCATAAATATATAAGTTGTCTGTAAATTAAAGTGGATGGGTCTACAATCAGAAGCAATAACATAAAATGATAATGTTAAATGCTTTCAAATTTTGGCCAAAAAAAACAAAAAATCTATTCAAATTATTGTTCAGAAACAAAATGGGTGGCCTAACAATCATAGGCTATAACCTAAATATAATGCAAAAGACTAAAAACTGAACTCTGCCAAGGTGTTGTAAAAATCAAAGTGCATACCAAATTTGATTTAAAATCCAATATTAATGCAGTTGTTGTGTAGAACAAACTGGGGGCATCTAATAATCAATCGTAAAATGATGTAAAAATGCTGATAATCAAACTCAGCTAAGGTATTGCCAATATCAAGTTGCTTACTAAATTTGGTTTAAATTTTAAAAAATACTTAAGACAGCTACTGTGTCAAAATAAAAGGTCCTGACAATCAGGCTAAATTAATATCAATAATACTGACAGTCTAAATCAATGATTTATCAATACCAAGCAGCATAACCAATTTGTTTGATTGAAATCTAATCAGAACCAAGAGATTTATTGGTCAAATCAAGAAGTAGCTGAAAATGGAATGGACAAATGACTGGAAGGATGGATGGATAGATGAACTTTTAGATAGTCAAAATTTAATATCCTATCCTTTCAGAGTGAATGAAGTTGCATGCAAGATATATATTCATATCTGTATATGACTTGGTATAAAAATAGTGACCTAGCTTGAATTTTCAAGCTGAACAGTATAAAATACAATCCAGGTTTGCATAAGAGTAAATTAATACTAAATTTCATATGATTCTAAAAGTTCCACTCAATCAAACCAAATTTAGTAATCAATCAAAATCAAACAACATCATAACTCCTAGAATATTAAATACAAAAAATGTAAATATTAAATCTCGACTCCATATTAGTAACCTAAGTCTGAAAAATCATAACTAAAATGAATGCAACATTTTAATTCAGAAAGTGCAACATAAATATGTGAATAAAACTTATTAAGAGACCAAGACACACACACAAACAGACCAACATATATGAAGGAGATGGAAAGTTACCTTTTGAAGAAGCTGCCTTTCTCTGATCTTCATCCGTGCAAGTTCACTATTAAGCTGCGTCACATGGGCCTGCAGATCATAATCATTATCTTTTTAGTAGAAATTTCAGCAGCTGTGGTAGTAGTAGTAGTAGTAGTAGTAGTGGTAGTTATTGGTACTACTCTGTGTTTTATGATTTGTTTAGATCATGATTAAAATTACTGACACTGATATTAATGTTAAGCTCAACAGTAAAAATATTGGAATTATAATTTCACACTTGATGTAATAATTCCACATAGTTAAATTAAAACATGGTTGTGATCCATTTTCAGTACAATAGAAAGTATCATTTAGTTTACCCTTGGATACTACCTTTGTACTATTAAACAACAGACAACTGTCTGTTATTACATTAGACATGTAAATAGGAAAGTTGTATGATGGGTTTAATAGGGATTTTTAAAAAAAAACTTCACTGGTATTCAGTCAAATCAATGAATGATAAATGCAAATAAAGATTGAGGTATTATAAGATGATAATACAGCCAGTGGTGATAGTTCCTTCATAAAGGGTCCTACAATTTACTCCTCCAGGAGTTAAACATAACAACTTTGTTGAAAAGCTATAATCTGGGGAAGGTGGACATTTTGAGGACAAAGATCCACTACACTATTGATGATGATGTGGATTGCTGGAAATCTCGTCAATATAAAGGCACACCATAACTTCCTTGTGTGTTCCTTCATAAAAATTATACTGCAGGAAAGAAAAAAAAGAAAAAAGAATGGGTAATCATGGACCATTGTTCTTCAAATTGACAGTTGTGACAATGTCAATGTTATGGTCAGAAAGACCAACTCAGTTTTGATCAGGATTTATTCTGAGAATCAATCAGTGAAGTTTGGACAAAAGTATCATCCAGTCTCAAGTGAGTGCAAAGAGAAACACTAATGACACATTATCTTTAAACCCTCTACTTATTAAGCTATATTCTGCCATCCAATGAATTTTGGTGCATATTTTTAAATGTCAGTGTGGTTGTGATTATGTTTGTGGAGATGATGCTAGCCAATAAGTCCACCAACTATTTTTATTACTGGTAAGTATATTAAATGCTTGAAAGAAAACAATTTTTTAAAATTTTATTCCGATTTGATTTCCAGTCATCTTGTATATAGCTTACTCTCAATTGGATGATATGGCAGATATAGCTTTACTGATAATTAAAAGTAAAATGTTACACCTGAAAGCACCATGTGATGGGCATTGATACAAATACTAAACATTTTAATTAGGACTCATCACATCAATCTAAACAAAAAGTTGTACAGTCATCATGATAGGTTAAAAGGCTGATCAAACATTATGACTAAAAGAAAATGGTGCTAGTCAGGCAGTCAGACAGAGAGATAGATAAATGAATAGGCCAGCAATGAGACTGTTGTCTTTTCATGTACCTGCAGATCCATGTTATGAAGTTCTAACTCCTGCATGTCTTCAATCAGGTGTGGGTCATTAAGGTCATATTCTCGTCTTTTGGGTGGAGCAATCAAAGGCTGTGGCAGAAAACTCCCTTTCATTTCCTGATGGCCCTGTACCTCTGCTAGCTCCAGTCTAGAGGAACACATTGATTTCTTAAAATTTATTATCACACAATGCTGCTGACATGATTTTGCATAAAGTGATCTAAAACGTTCATATTACATACATCATATCACATCACAACATTACATCTCATAAAAGTATAATATCTGCCATGTCCAAATGTCACAGACTGGTACTAATCTTATAAATTATAATATATGCAATGTCTGAATTTCACAGACTGGTACTGACACAGTTTTATGAATAAAACAATATTTTTAATAGTGATGGGAAAAGACTTTTATATTTGTGTATATATCATATTAAAAATCTGTAAATATTGTAAAATAAATTAAAATGTTCTACTTCAGTCTTGCAGAACAATAAATTGTAAACAAAACTTGTTTCATAATTTTTCAATGATATAATTATACATAAATAAGTTTAAACTGGAAAAAAATTTTTTTTAACAAACCTGTGCTGCTCTTTAAGCCTTTCAATCTCTTTGGTTAAAATGATGATTTGCTGACCAAGTTCTCCTGCTCCCATACCAGTCTGGACTGCATTCATGGCAAGCTGGTTGTAGTGAAGTAATTCCTAAACAACGACACAGTCCACATAAATTGAAAAGAATAAAGATTTCATGTAAATAGTGTATAAAATACGAAAAAAGTATCCATAAACTATTATTATGCTTTCTGACAAATAAAGATTAGTGTAGTTTTGGTAATGGAAGCAATAATGCTTTGTGAATCATCATCATTTGTGCATGTCCAAAGAGTCTTATGCCAGAATTCTTTCTATGGAATTTGACTGACTTCATTTAACCAATTTTTGAGAAGTTATTTTAAGGTTTTCTATATTTTAGTAATGATGACTCTATTAAAATTATTTATTAGCATCATTTATTCAAAACTATAAGGTCTTCATATCTTGCTGCGTTCTGTCAAATTTGTTCCAATTCTGCTGAATGTTTTTTTTGAGAACTCACTTTCATTTTTGTCTTTTGCTTATTAAAGCAGCCAGTCTGATTGCCAGTTGGCATCATTTGTATGAACTTAAAGACCTTGCTGGGATTTAATCAAATTCTATTCAGTAGGGGTTTTGTTCTTCATGAGTGACAGTGCTCTTATTCTAATGTGGATCAGCTCATTAGTACAAAATTAGCCTTTATGCCTCATTATTTCTGTCACATTTGGAAATATTCAGTTAATCAATGCCTCATTATTTCTGTCACATTTGGAAATATTCAGTTAATCAATTCTGTGATGAAATCATGTCAAGATTTTTATTTTTATTTATTTTTAATAATGTCAGTTAAATTTTATTACAGATTAGTTTCATTTCTATAAAGCTGTAAAGACCTCAAAGCCAAGCTGGTTTATTTAAAACTTTGTTTCAATTCTGTCCAGTGATTTTGAGGGGAAAAAATCCATTTAATTTTTTTCCATTGTAGTCATATCTAAAGGCAGATGGGCATCATTTGTATATAATGAATAGATTTGGGTTGGTGTATTACAGCACACCACCACTTTCAAGATTATAGTCTGCTGAGAAAATACTGTATTCTCTAGTGCTTTCTGTCAAATATGGTCAAATTCTATGCAGCCATTTGCAAAGACGTTATTTAAAGTCAAATTCTGTGCTGCCATTTGCAAAAATGTTATTTAAGGTCAAATTCTGTGCAGCCATCTGCAAAGAAGTTTGTGCAACCATTTGCAAAGACGTTATTTAAAGTCAAATTCTGTGTGGCCATTTGCAAAAATGTTATTTAAAGTCAAAGTCTGTGCAGCCATCTGCAAGGAAGTTATTTAAGGTCTAATTTTCAATAGCCATTGTAAGGAAATTATTTAAGGTCAAATTCATTGTAACCATTCTAAGGAAGTAATTTAAGGTCAAATTTTCTTTAGCTGTTGTAAGGTAGTTATTTAAGGTCAAATTCTCTGTAGCCATTGTAAGGAATTGAAAGGAAGTTATTTAAGGTCAAATTCTGTGCAACCATTGTAAGGAAGTTATTTAAGGTCAAATTTGTTGTAGCCATTGTAAGGAGGTTATTTAAGGTCAAATTTGTTGAGCCATTCTAAGGAAGTTATTTAAGGTCAAATTAACTTAAGCTGTTGTAAACAAGTTATTTAAGGTCAAATTCTTTGTAGCCATTGTAAGGATGTTATTTAAGGTCAAATTCTCTTTAGCTGTTGTAAGGAAGTTATTTAAGGTCAAATTCTCTGTAGCCATTGTAAGGAAGTTATTTAAGGTCAAATTCATTGTAGCCATTGTAAGGATGTTATTTAAGGTCAAATTCTCTTTAGCTGTTGTAAACAAGTTTTTTAAGGTCAAATTTTCTGTAGCCATTGTAAGGATGTTATTTAAGGTCAAATTCTCTTTAGCTGTTGTAAGGAAGTTATTTAAGGTCAAATTCTCTGTAGCCATTGTAAGGAAGTTATTTAAGGTCAAATTCATTGTAGCCATTGTAAGGAAGTTATTTAAATTCAAATTCTGTGCAGCCATTGTAAGGAAGTTATTTAAGGTCAAATTCATTGTAGCCACTGTAAGGAAGTTATTTAAGGTCAAATTTGTTGTAGCCATTGTAAGGAGGTTATTTAAGGTCAAATTTGTTGAGCCATTCTAAGGAAGTTATTTAAGGTCAAATTCTCTGTAGCCATTGTAAGGAAGTTATTTAAGATCAAATTCTCTGTAGCCATTGTAAGGAAGTTATTTAAAGGTAATTTTAAATCAAGCCTGCCCAATCTAGTTTTCAGTACTATTAAAGCTAGGTAGGATTAAAACTGGCACTAAATTTCAACTATAACTCAGTTATTATTTGGAGTGGATATACCCCCTGTGTCAGTTGAAGATGCAATTTTAGAAAGGTTGGACGGGTATGACTATATTATGATTAGGTAGGTTCCATTTTGGACACTGGGCCATTACCTCCTATAAGGTCAGGTACGAGTTCTCCAATAGGGCAGATAAATATATTTGCTTGGTCTTTATCCTCCATTTTGTGTCTGAGATTGTGCAACAGTAACATTTAATAGTGATGGGCGCTAACTTGTTTTGCTCAAAAGACCACTGGAGAATGCTAGCAGTTTCTGGTATCAAGATTTAAAATGGTGTGATTTGTTCACATGCAAACCACAGCAAGAACACTTTCCGCTCTCCTTCATATACTTCTAGTGTGACAAAACTTCATGCCAAACTATTCTATCCACCACTAGTTTTGAGAAACATTTGCCCCTGGAAGCCTGTTTCATATGATCCCTGTGAGGATGACCACAGCATGTATAAAGTTTCAATAAAATCGATTTAAAACTGAGGCTACTGGTAGTCATTTTCACAATAGTCTGTCATACATTAGCTCCTGGTCATAAAGACCAATAGCTCAAAGAAAAACTGCACAAGGACAGCGTTTATTGATATCAGAATCTTCAGTATATATCGGGTTGCAAAGTGATCAATCCAAATCTATGATTTGAGTCACTTTTACACCACCCTGTCATACACTACATTCAGCAGCAAGAAAAAACAAACAATAATAAACATTGTGGAAGGACGGTAGGCAATCCGCTGAAAATGGAGTACTGGTGCACTCACATCACTGTTACACAATACATAAGGTTCCAAAAAAAGCACACATGCAATGCATACAGCTTCACAGCAATCCAATGAAACTGGTGAGACTAGCTTTGTTTACTACATCCACCTACAAGTTAAAAAGAACAATAACAAAATGTGAAGGACTGTCTTATCAATATTTGCATTTTCAAATGACATGACCATACTATTTACCAAGTTTAACATAAATCCATCAAAAGCTATGAGACTAATGGCATTTATAAGAAGGAACAATGGATGGATAGATGAACAAACGGACACAAAAGATTCCTATAATAACTGTATACCTCCAATATTCAGAGATACAAAGAATAAAAAGCACCAAAATGTGCATTTCATGATGTGAAATCACTTTTTACATTTTGTTGTAAAGAACATAAATTAAGTGCAATAAATCAAGCAGAAATGATAAAAACGAGTTGAATTTTAACATTTTTTAAAGGTTTCTTAACCATTTCCCAGTGATATTACCATACCCCACTGTATGACGGACAGCACTACACTGGGTATGGTTTTAAAGTGAAGAACTACGATATTACTCTCTGAAATCTTCCAGACAAACATTATATTAATTCTGTATAACATTTAATTTCTTAGATACAAGCAACCATTAAAGACATTTATTCTTGCTTATAGCAACAACCTGAGTTGTACATCTATTCCTGAGGTGAATAAATAATACCTGAACATCAAAACTAGGATTGGTGCTGTCAACTGGCTGTGGAACAACAGGCTAAAACAAAAGAATAAAGACCATGCTGATGATGATACTAAGAGTGAAAACTGTCACCACATCATGTTATCTACTATGGGAATATTTCCATGATGTTAAATTTGTAATTTTTTAAATTTTTACAATCAAGTTAAAAATGTTCAAAATGAAAACCCTAGAAACATTTTGGAAGTAAAACCATTCTGAATAATCAAATTTGCAAAACTGTTAAATTTAAAATTGCAGAATTAGCCAAAAAAATAAATTCAAACAAATTAACAAAGTGGAAAACTTCTCATATGTAGTACATACTGTAAATCAATATTAAAGCATAATGAAACATTTGTTTGAATTTAGGAAATCCACAAATATCTGAAAATTGTTTTTGAAAGATGGAGAATTTGTGACTGAAATCACTCATGAACATGAATATAATGACTGGGAAATTTAGCATTTTACATGAGTATTTATGCAAGATGGTGAAAAGTATTCTATGATATTTTCTTTTTTATGAGTTATTAGTTGGCAACTATAGAGATTTAAAATATCTTAAAGAAAATTAGATGATGATGTTTTTTGTGCATCTGTGACATGTGTTGGCTTCCATTGTATCTCAACCCTTGATTCTTGCACAACTCTAGGTCAAATATACTAGGTCAAATATAACAGATTACATTTAAAGAGATCAACTGTTTTCAGCATGTATCACACAAGTTGTGTTGCTTTGTATGCAAATGGTTTTGAAATAATTCATACATAAAACTCAGTAATTTTAGGTACAATGCTCACTTGAAAATTTAGAGCTATAGATGCTGATAGTATTCATGATCCTGTGTTTTTTTAATTATAATAATACAAACTATATTCGGTAAATAAGACTGGACATGATGCCATAGGCATGGAGTGATGGCCAAACCTTGGAATCTGAACATAAAAATAGCAAAAATAACAGATCTTACTAATGAAAATACTGTTTATATGCAACATACTTTCCCCAATTATCCATGTATGCTGAAGTCCATAAAGAAAAGAATCAGAAGGCAAGGTTTTCAATTTTAATGCCTGATTTGAATTCTAAAGTACATATTTTACTTGATGTATATTCTTTCCCAATTGAATTTGTTCCATTTACAATTAGATTTTTTATAGGTAATGGGATAATACTATAGTAGAAGATTTAGGTAATGGGATATAGTAAAATATATAGGCAATGGGTAGTAACATTGTAGAAGATTTAGGCAATTGGATATTAACATAGTAGAAGATTTAGGTAGTGGCATAATAACATTGTAGAAGATTTAGGCAATGGGATAGTAACATAGTAGAAGATTTAGGTAGTGGTATAATAACATTGTAGAAGATTTAGGTAGTGGTATAATAACATTGTAGAAGATTTAGGTAGTGGTATAATAACATAGTAGAAGATTTAGGCAATGGGATAGTAACATAGTAGAAGATTTAGGCAATGGGATAGTAACAGAGTAGAAGTTTTAGGCAATGGGATAGTAACAGAGTAGAAATTTTAGGTAGTGGTATAATAACATAGTAGATTTAGGCAATGGGATAGTAACATAGTAGAAGATTTAGGCAATGGGATAGTAACATAGTAGAAGATTTAGGCAATGGGATAGTAACATAGTAGAAGATTTAGGCAATGGGATAGTAACATAGTAGAAGATTTAGGTAGTGGTATAATAACATAGTAGAAGATTTAGGCAATGAGTAGTAACATAGTAGAAGATTTAGGCAATGGGATAGTAACATAGTAGAAGATTTAGGCAATGGGATAGTAACATAGTAGAAGATTTAGGCAATGGGATAGTAACATAGCAAAAGATTTAGGTAGTGGGGTAATAACATAGTAGAAGATTTAGGTAGTGGTATAATAACATAGTAGAAGATTTAGGCAATGGGATAGTAACATAGTAGAAGATTTAGGCAATGGGATAGTAACATAGTAGAAGATTTAGGTAGTGGTATAATAACATAGTAGAAGATTTAGGCAATGGGATAGTAACATAGTAGAAGATTTAGGCAATGGGATAGTAACATAGTAGAAGATTTAGGCAATGGGATAGTAACATAGCAGAAGATTTAGGTAGTGGGGTAATAACAGTAGAAGATTTAGGTAGTGGTATAATAACATAGTAGAAGATTTAGGCAATGGGATAGTAACATAGTAGAAGATTTAGGCAATGGGATAGTAACATAGTAGAAGATTTAGGCAATGGGATAGTAACATAGTAGAAGATTTAGGTATTGGGATAATAACAAAGCAGAAGATTTAGGTAGTGGTGTAATAACATAGCAGAAGATTTAGATAATGGGATAATAACAAAGTAGAGGATTTAGTTAGTGGAATAATAACATTGTAGGTAGTGGGATAATAACATAGCAGAAGTTTTTAATAACATAGAAGAAGATTTAGGTAGTGGGATAATAACAGCAGAAGATTTAGGTAATGGGATAATAACATAGTAGAAGATTTAGGTAGTGGGATAATAACATTGTAGAAGATTTAGGTAGTGGTATAATAACATAGTAGAAGATTTAGGTAATGGGATAATAACATAGTAGAAGATTTAGGTAGTGGTATAATAACATAGTAGAAGATTTAAGTAATGGGATAATAACATTGTAGAAGATTTAGGTAGTGGTATAATAACATAGTAGAAGATTTAGGTAATGGGATAATAACATTGTAGAAGATTTAGGTAGTGGTATAATAACATTGTAGAAGATTTAGGTAGTGGTATAATAACATAGTAGAAGATTTAGGTAGTGGGATAATAACATAGCAGAAGATTTAGGTAGTGGGATAATAACATAGTATAAGATTTAAGTAATGGGATAATAACATAATAGAAGATTTAGGTAGTGGGATAATAACATAGTAGAAGATTTAGGTAGTGGGATAATAACATAGTATAAGATTTAAGTAATGGGATAATAACATAATAGAAGATTAACCCAAAATATGACATCCCTTTAAATCTTAATCTTTTATGTTATATATATTGAACAGAATTTAAACATCTACTGATTTTGTACTTTGTATTTTATCTTGAATTTGATGTCTACATTAATTTGGCAAAGTTTACCTTCCAAACGTACTGTGCATTCCATTTTTGAATTTTCAAACTTTACCTTTACACCATATACTATATGTAAAAAGATCAAAGTATGCCATGATATAGGGTCATCTTACACAGGGATACTTTCAATCGAAAAATGTAATTCACCACTATTATCAAATCTATGACGAGACCCATGTTATATCAAGGCACTCAATAGTGAATGAACCGATGGGGAGATACATCAGACAGAAACAGAAATTTGCTGATAATTTCATTCTCTGAATAACTCCTGTTTTAAAAAAGATAAATTATTAAAAACAATTTTTTTTCAACAGTATTTTAAGCATTTTGATGTGGATTTCATTAGGATATAGACTAAAAGGTGATAAAAGCAATGATGAGGAACGAATAGAAAATGAACTCTAGATAAAACTATGCAACATCTAACATTTTTACATTTAAACCAAATTTCAAGCTGATGAATTTCATACACAAAAGCAGTAAGCTCCATAGACAAATGATTCTTTTGGAGAAGTGGTGGGGAGGGGAATACCAAACATGCAACTAAAACTAAATAATATTTGTCACAGATTCACACACACACACACACACACACACACACACACACACACACACACACACACACACACACACACACAATTTAGGTTAGTCAATATTTTACTCAGATATTAATTAGTAAAGATTTTATAATAAACTAATATGAAAAATAGATAAATACAATGTGACTCAAATACTTTACACAATTCTCATTTTTAAAAATGCAAGCCATAAAAGTGACCCACTTTATAAGTAAGGAGAATTTTCAAAAAAGGCTCTGACATATTAGTGCCTGAAACATAAACCACTGAGTATTTAATTAAGTGAAATCACATGATAATAGGTTCTCAACAGCCAATAATTAAGTGAAAAAAGTTAGCAGAATAAAGAAGAAAATGTAACAGACCTAATGGGATACTTTACCATTCTCAAGTCATGGGAGGAGTAACACTATAGTGAGAAGTATTATATCGTAATGGACCATCATAATAAGATGATGCTTGACTATCTCCAGTACTGAAAACAAATGCAATTAATAAAGAAAGTACAATGGATTTCATAACTGCAAGATCCATATAAAAATATTTGGCTTTCTGTAAATGTTTATCAACCCGTTCAGCTTAGGTGACTATAAATAATGATTACTACACAGTATTGACATTCACCAATTTAATGCAACCACAAACAAAAGTTGAAGAACTCTTCCTCAAAACCAGTAACTGCAAAAGTGCTAAAACTTAGCTCAAAGCCTGAGTGATATACCTTCCGCTCAGCATTCCACTCCTGTGTGAGAGCCGAAACTTCTTCCATGTGCATTGACTCCCTTTGTTCAACTTGCTGAGTGTGGGATTGATTGAGTTCAATCAACTCAATCTGATGTCTCTGTTTTATGTCTACCAGCTGCTTTTGAACTTCATCCAGTCGTTTCTTGTTCTCTTCATCTTTCTCCTGAAATGGATAATGTTGCAAAAAAGAATAACATTTATTTTCTTTTATTCTGTGAAGTGACTAAGTTTGTCTATGTCCGAAAGTCCTGTGGGAGTGCTTTATACTGAAAGAAAGTACTCTAGGTTTTTATTAAGTTGTTTTTTTAATCCATTCAATGATCAGAAGCTAAATAGAGATTTCTTGTCTCCACTTAAGGAATGTCAACTCTGAGATACTGACTTACATCCTTTTGGCCTATGGCCACTTGATCTTTGACCTGGCCTCTGATCTTTTTTATTTTTTGGCCTTTACTCATCATGAATCATTCTTGTTAATATTCTGACAATAATTCTCAGACAAACAATATATATTGGCTGAATCCGAGACTCAAACCCATGCAGACAGGTGAGATGGCAGTGATCTGTAACGGAAAGTGCACTGGGACACTCAGCCACTTGATGTGGATTTAATTAGGATAGACTTACTGATATAATGCTCATGACTATTCAATGTACAACTATTTAAGTGATTAATTAATTCCACGAACTGTCTCAAGATGAAAGGTTGTTTTTCCCATAACAAGCTTGTGACCTACTTTGTTTATGGATCTGCTGGATCATGAATTGATTACTTTATCAATATCAATATATTTTGTTATTATTAAATACTCAATTTTTTTTCTCTTAACTTTGCACTGTCACAATCATTCAGTGATACTGAACACCTTATTACTGCATGATATGAATCTAAAAATGGTATAGTGTATTAAGAACTACTTTATAAATCAAACATGTTCACTTATGTAGTAGAAGCCTTAAGTTTTGGTTTATTAGATTAGTTTGTGGATTAACTAAAGACGCTGTTTCATCTATTTCAAAATAGAACTGATGAAGCAAACAATGTGGACAAGTTTACAGAGTCACAAATGAAATGTTCAAAGAAGCAAATGAACATGCATGATATTTACAATGTCCACAACAAACATGTGAGACGCAGTAATGAAAATACCATTCTGATCACTTAAACGGTTATTTGGGAAAAATGTTCACAACTTTGGAATGGGTCAGAATATGATGAGTTTTCTCTGGGATATATAGAAAAAAATAGAAAAGTATATTGAGGCCATACTTATCAGAGACAAATCAAAGTACTAAATTCGAGAAGAAAAAATTATGCAACTGCAGATTTTGGAAGAAAGGTATGGGCCTCTTACAAACAGAACTGAGTAGAATATAGAATAAAAAATTTAAAAAACAAACCAAGATTCATCCTTTCCAGATCAACTGGAAAAGTTGTTGTAATTTGCATTCATTCAAAATATGACTCTAAATTTTAACTGTCAGGAGACCAAAATTCTTTTTTAAACTATGTCAAGCATGAAATTAAGTTCAAGGGTCACTGGGTGGTGTTATGTACACATTAATATTTTTATTGTGTACTGATGTATCTATGGTTTAGTATTCATTTTGGAATATGGGAAAATATTAATTCATTTTTTTCTAATACTTCACTTTCAAAGTTGGTGAAGTATTAATCATATTTTCCCATACAAAAGCAGTGACCTATAATTATCAAATTCAAACAAGATCTTGATAAAAAGCCCATATGCAAACTTTTATCAAATCAAATCAGAAATATGGTCTCAAAAGGAGCAATAACCTCAAATCAGTCTGATACCAGACTATCACATAAATATGCACAGGTCCAACTCATTAACAAGCTCTTCAGAGATCTTGATGATACAAGCCCACATTCCAAGTTTTTTCATCAATTCTGGATCTGAAACACGGTCTCCAGAGTGGTAACAAGCTGATGCAGCAACAATTCATTAAATTCACGATCTTGATTGTATAAACCAATATTTCAAGTCTGATCAAACTGAGATTAGAAAACATGGCAAAACAAGCAAATGTTGATGTACAGATTACAAAGAAATGACAGATGTTGATGTACAGATTACAAAGAAATGACAGATGATGAATGCAAGACTATACCATAATCTTACTTGATCTTATGGTCAGATGTGTTAACTGTTAAAATTTGGGGATAAGTCTTGTGTTTGAAGATCTAAGTACATTCAATTTGTTATATTCCATAAAAATGAAGGTGAACAGGTGTTGTCTTAGTGAAATCCGTAAACCAAATATCTGAGACAGTAATACCACAATTAATATTCTCACTTCCTCAACTAAATGACATATTAGAGTATCCTCATTCCAGCACAAGTTAGACCAAAAGTTCTATAAATCTTAAAAAGTATTACATTTGCAGAAATATTAGAACATGATACACGGTAATATACATGCAGTAAATCTCTCCCCACCCACCAATTTCATGGTGTTTGTTTTTGTTTTATGTTTTTAGTAGTCATATCATTAAAGATGTTGTAAAGCGCTTTAAGCTTCGAAAGATTAGGCGCTATATAAAGTCCTCATTATTATTATTATTATTATTATTATTATCATTATTATGAAGATGATGATGATGCCACTAAAATTCATCATGAACAGAGGAAAAGAAACTAATGTCTAGAGGATAAAGTAACAGAATGTCGACATTTATAATCACTTAGACAATTCTGAAGTTTTAAACAAACTTTTTAAAAAAACAAAATTAGTTATTTTGTTAATATTACAAAGATGGTTCAACTGATATGATTCACAACTAACACAGGTAACCTTTCTGCCCTAGAATGCTCACTGTGATGATGTTCCAACTGAGATCTTCGACTTTTTAAATAATTGCAGTGTTTGTCAAAAGTGGAACTTGCATTTTAAGAACTTCACACTCTTCGACTTTACCCTCTTTATCTTGATCTTGACCCACGAGAAGCTACTGGCAAGCTTTCTCACATAACTACATTAGCCAAATCTTAGACTCGAACCCACGCAGACAAAGGTGAGATGGCAGTGATCCGTAACGGACAGCGCTTTAGATCACTCAGCCATTCGAGGTCCCCTCATTGAAATCAGTTTCAAATGATTAAATTCCATTAAATTCATGGTAAATGTGCCATGGCATAAAGGGAAAGACAGATGTGCCTATCACTATATTTCCCATCCACAGACATCATGAGGGTATTATGTTATGTATATCTATACTGTATCTTTTTTTTGGAACATAACTGAAGACTGACCTATATATATATATATATATTAGAGCTGAACCGATGTCACTTTTTGCCGATTATGCCGATACCGCGTATAGCCGATTATCAAAATTGCCGATACCGATTATGAGACCGATTATTTGATTATCATATTACATGTATGTACTCCGGTATAAGCCGAGAAATTTAGAAAACAATAAAGGCCTGGAATGGGGAGGGGGGGGTTGCAAACAGGAAAGTTTCGTGGCACAATAAATATGTTCTAATCACTATGTAAATTGAGGCAATGCTTTTGAGTTTATTGCCGACTTTCTATGAGCAAAGGTCATCGGCTTGCTTTGACAACAACAAATACTCATTATTGCTGCGGCAACATCAGATAATTGTAAAACATTGATATAGAATTGTTTTATTTGTTTAGTATATGTCGGTGCTTCAAAGGTACAGTAAAACCTGTTATGACTTAATGAGAGACCGCCCCTTCTGCCAGATGGTGGCTTGGTGAAACACTAACAAAAGAAATAAAAAATAATTTTAAAAAATCCGGAAATGATTCTCACTTACTAGTATTAAAGACAATGAGTTTGTTCACCCTCCAGGCATTACGGATTAACTGAAAGACAGACGACGTACTCAAACCTACACTGAAGCCCTTTCAAACAATTTCTCACTGGGACATAAGGACTATCGGTGTTTTGTGAGTTTTCATAAAGATAAAGAAAAAACACAAACCTCAAAATTGACTGTGTATATATCCATCATTACTCCCTTTGATGTTAATCTTACTGGCTATTCACATGACTTTGGCACTACAATGGCGGTTAGCGACATGTACTTTAGTCTGGTTTACTGCAGTTTACAAATGTTACCGAACGCTGGAGTTGAAAATTTCGCACAACTGGCAGCAAGATAAATTCTTTTTAAATACTTTATTAGAGCAATCTCTTTGTTACAAAAGATTAATTGATGGTTCGATGTGTTTATCTCGATATATGGTTATTCGACTATACAGTAGTGTTAGTTAATGAACAACTTGTTTGCATACTGCATATATCCCGAGCTCTGGTGTTACAAAGGATTAAGTTACGGTCAGTCAAAACGCAACTGTATATACAACTTTTATCAGGAAAAATTGGCTATTTAAAAAAATTATTTGCATCGGCACCGATTATTTTTGCCGATACCCAATTATACCGATTGTGCTAATAATCGGCCCGATTACGCGTACGGGCGATTAATCGGTACAGCTCTAATATATATATATATATATATATATATATATATATATATATATATATATATATATATATATCGTATAACTGCATATTCTGCCTTATTGCATAGCTTTGTGCTGGTCCCGATTTGTTACCATTGTTTTCAATGGATATTAATGTCAGACAAAATTGCATATCATCTATATGCATATTTCGCATTATTGCATAAATTTTTCTGGTCCGAACATGCATTATTATTTGTAAAGTTGCTTCGGATAACTGCATTGTTCAAAATTGTTCCTTTTCAAATGAAAAGAAACCAATTCCGAACATTGGCGGTCACAGTGGATTAATGAGATCTGTCAATATCAACATCTAAGCTATTAGATCTCCTTTGGTCACCAGGAGGCGCTATAGTAGATAAATATAGGTATGAATATGCATGCTGCAATAGATACACGCCATAAAATGAACACCGGTTTAGTGCATATGCCGCCTAATCGCATATCATAGCATTGGTCCCGCGGCCATGCATATAAGTAGAGCCGACTCTGTGTAGGTGTGTGTGTGTGTATGTATATATATATATATATATATATATATATATATATATATATATATATATATATATATATATATATATATATATATATCTATATATATCTATATATATCTATATATACATGTATATATATATATATATATATATATATACATGTATATATCTATATATACATGTATATATATATATATATATATATATATATACATGTATATATCTATATATATATATACATGTATATATCTATATATATATATATATATATATATATATATATATATATATATATATATATATATATATATATATATATATATATATATACATATACACATATATATATATATATATATATATATATATATATATATATATATATATATATATATATATATATATATATATATATATATATATATATATATGTTGTTGACAAATTTTTAATTCAATCTTAATAATGGTCTTGTTTACATGTTTGGGGGAAATTCTCACCGGATGATTATTTACGTTGAAATACGAAGACATATTGTGAAATATGTCGTGTGGTAAGTAATGCAATATAGACCAAGTAGGAACATATTGCAGCCTAGAGAAGTAAAGTGTATATAAGGACAAAGAGTCGGACAACTAATTTGTTCTCATTTCCTAGGTTTCTGTTTAAAATCAGTCTGCGGATGTATTTAATGCTGTGTGTAGATATAATCATTTGTTTTATTATTTATTGCTGGATTATTCACTGGCATTACAAAGTGTTCATTGCCTTTGGACATAAAATATTATTCTAAGAAGTTTTTAACAATGCCATTGTGATACATCAAGACTATTGGCACTTCAGCATACTCATGGATAAAGGTACATTAGAATGCTCAGGATCTGTAATTTATTTGAAAAAATCTATTCTTTTGGACTTGTTACAGAAGACTTTTAAGATTATTTTGGATTAATTTCACAACACTGGAAATTCCTCTTAAATTTTCATTTTATAACAGAAAATTAAATTATCTGTTACATATTACAAAATGTGTTGGTTTGGCTTCAATATGCTTCTTATATCTCGACCACAGATTTATAACAAAGAATAATCAGAATACAGATCCTAATACCACCGAGACCAAACCATAAACCACTTTAAAACACTTAACAGTGACATATTCAAGATCCTTACCTTAAGTCTGGCCTCATACTCAAGTCTGATGTCATCAATTTTCTCATCCCTCTCTTGAATTTCCTTCCTAAGCTCGTCCAGTTCTGCCTTATGTTCTCTCTGCATCCTTAGCTCTTCTCTTTGACTTTTCTCTGTCACACAACCAAAATATACATAAAACCAAAAGTCGACAAAAATGCAGCATAATCATCATGCTTTTCAGTTATCCACACCCCAAACCTCCCCATAATATTGATATAAAGATGTATCCTACACCCTGCAAACATTCTTCACATCTGCAGACCACCCATTTCGATTTTTAATATCTTAATTCTCTATCTTATTATGGAAGGAATTATCAAACATTACTCCTGCACAGATATGTCTTCACAGGCAGGATAAAAAGATCCTCAATGTCTTCTTAAAAAAGCACCCATGATAGCTAGAAATTTGAAATGTCATGATGTTTCATTTCTTCATCTAATTCTACTCCTCACTGTCCCAAATAGTTCAACTCTATAAATCAGCACTGATTGATCACAGCAGCAAGCTGTTAATTTTTTATGTTTGACCAATAGAACAATCTACATTATCCAATTTGAGATAAAAGTTATATCCATTTAGAGGACTGCTTCAGTGGCCAAGTGGTTAGAGTGTCCACCTTACTTGGATGAGGTCACAGGTTCAAACCCTGGCCGAGTCATACCAATGACTTATAAAATTGGTACTAACAGCTGCTTCACTAGGCACTCAGCATTAAGAGGTTAGTGTTAGGACTGGTTTGCCTGGTGTCAGAATTATGTGACTGGATGGAACATCAGGTGTGCAGTATGATGCACCAGTGCTAGACATCACTATAAATTGCCACACTGCAGACATCATAGAGATATGACTTTTACCTCATATGACATCTGAACTCTGACGCCCTTTAATGTGTGATGAGCAAAGGTGGGCATGATGACAATCAAATTACTACATAGAATTTATTCATTTTCTGCATTACACCAAGCCATTAAGTAATATATATTCAAAGATGCATTAGGGACATTTCCATTATAGGTATCTGAAATGCGCAATAAAAACTGCATGTGTTGCATCAGATGAAACAACAAAATGAGGTACTGTGAGTTCGTTTCTATTCATGAGGATCAAGATTTTTTTTATTTTGTGCTAAATTCAATAGTACTAAAAACATATTTCCAATTTTACTTGCATTTCATGGCCCAGAAAAGTAAAACAATAGTGTAATAAGAACCCTGTTCATGTACTAGAGATAACTAACCTATTGCGTCAGAAAATGTAGTTTCAAATTCTTTCTCCTTTTCTGCCATTTTCTTATTGAAATCTCTTGCCAGTTGTTTGATTTTGGAATTATGGTCCCCATTTGTTTCCTCAAGAAGATCATCATAATGTTTCTTCATTTGTTCCAATTCCTGTTTTTGTTTTCTCTCTACAGAATCTAGTTCCTGATCCTTGTCAGATTTCATATACTGAAATTCCTTTTCCAGTTGAGCCCTCACAGACTCTAGTTCTTTTTCCAGAGAAGTCTTTTGTAATTCATAATCTTTTGTTATCATTTCACATTTTTTAATCAATTCAGACTTTTCCTTTTCCATGTCAGTAAGTTTTTCATTTAAATTGTTCTTTTCTGTTTTCAGACTTTCATACTTATTTCTCATTTCCACTAGCCCTACTGTGCTACTTTCTGACTTTTGCAGGCTTTCTTTTATAATGTTTTCCTTGGACTCTAGAATATTTGCTTGCTCTGCCTTCAGAATTTCCCTTTCTTTCTCAAACTGTTTCACAATATTTTCCTTTTCTGTGGAAAGTGCTCGTATATTTATTTCAAGGGAGGTAATGTTTTGCTGTAGCTGATGTATCTCCTCTTTTTGTTGATTAATAGTCATTTCTTTTTCACTTTGAATCTTTGAAATGTATCCTTCAGCTTTCTTTTTTAGCTCTGTAATTCTAGCATTGCTCTCAGCTTCTAAATCAATCCTAACTCTTCCCAGTTCTTCTTCATGTGCTTTCTTATTTTCTGACACTCTCGAAATATGTTCAACCTCTAATTCACTCCTTAATCTGTCAAGTCCTTCTGTGTGCTGCTTCTGCAAGTCACTTATTTGGGACTGTAATTGAAGCACCATTTTCTCATGGTCCTCTTTCATTTGAGAGACCTTGGAATCCAATGTTTCTTTTTCCTTAACTAACATATCTGTTGCCAATTTAATTTTCTCCTTTTCCTCCAGAGTATCTTCTAAAGATTTCCTTAATTCCTTATTCACAGATTCAACTTCTGTAAGTTTTTCTGACAATGATTTTACTTCTTCCATAAAACTGGAAACCTTTTTATCTGATGATAGCAAACTTTCCTCTTTTAATTTAAGCATGTTTTGAATCTCAGTCAGCTGTAATCTCAAATCTTCACACTCTTTAAAAGAAATATTGTATTTTTCATCCATTTGCCTAACACTCTCCAAATTCATGTGACTTTCTTCCTTAATCTTTTCTTCATAGAATGTATCCTTTTCCTGGAGCTTTTCAACCAATTCTTGTGCAAGCCTTTCTTTTTCAACTCTCAAATTTACCATCAAGCTTTCATTTGCTTTTAAATTTTCTTTCAATTCAATAATTAACCCATTTTTTTCCTCTCCAGATTTTGTCAGCATTTTTATTTTCTCCTCTAATTCCATAATAGTTTCACAACTCTGCTCCAACTGTAGTAATTTTGTATTAGCATGAGCCAATTCAGTAGTGAGGTCTTCTTTCTCACGTATCTCCCTTTGCAATTTTTCTTCAAACTTTACAAACCTTGTATTTTCTGATTCCTGTTTCTCTTGAAAATCTTTTTCAAGCTCTAACACTTTCTCTTTACTCTGTGTCTGAATCTCTTTTAGCTTTGCCACATACTTCTGTTTTAGTTCTTGAATTTTATTCTCCCAGTATTTCTGATTTTTATCTATTTCCTCTCTATGATTGCTAATTTGTAATTCAACTTGCTCTTCAAGCTCTTTAACTTTTGATTCCAGGATTTTTCTTTTCTGTTCCTCATCTCTAAACTTATTTTCAAATGTGAAGTTTAATTCCTCTGTCTTTTTGCTTGATGACTCTAAAGTAGTGTTTAATGTTTCTTCCATGTCTTTCACATTTTTCTCGGCTGCTTGCAATTTGCTATTCAAAGATTCCATTATAGTTGCAGCTTGCTTTTCCTGTTGTTCAAATCTAGTCCTATACTCTTCTAACTGACTCTCATAATTATGAATACAATCACTCAAATTTTTCTCAGTTTCATTCACTTTTTCATTGAGCATCTTTAACTGTGCCTGAAGTTCTACATCAATGACAGACATTTCAGATATTTTTTTCACATAGTCCTGTTTGATGGTCTCAATCTCATTTAAATGTCTTTTAATCAGATCTTGAATCTCTGTATCTTTCTGTGAACACTTTTCTGTGGTTTCATTAAGATCCTCTTGCAACTGAGTCAAAAGATGTTCGTATTTATCACTACTCTCCTTATTTGCACTTGTAAGTTTAATCTCATATTCTTTGGCTAAAGCAACAATATTGTCATCCTTGCCTTGGCATGACTCGTTCATAGCTTTAAGCATTTCTTCAAGAGATTTGTTTGTACTGTCAAGCTCTAATATCCTTTCTTTGGCCTGAGACAATGTTTCTTCTTTCTCTTGCATTTCTGAATTATGCTTTTCTGAAGCTGAAAACATCTGCTGATTTAAATCAGATAATTTACTCTCTAATTCAAGAATCTTTTCATTACATTCCTTAAAAGCCGATTCCAGCTTTTCTGCAGTCTCTTTTTCCAATGCAGCTTCCTTTTCTTGGAATTTTTCTTTGATTCTTGTCAAACTATCTTTGTATTGCTTTTGCTTTTCCTCAAATTTCTCTCTGATTCCTTCTTCCAAAATTTTCTTACTTTCTTCTTCCTCAACCAATTTCTGCTGTAAATTTTCAATCTCCATTTTATACTTTGACACAAGATTATTTCTTTCTAGATTCAATTTCTCTTCCCAAACTTGATCTTTTTCACCAAGTCCCTGTGTCAAGTGAATCTGTTTTTGTTCCAGTTCTTCTTTTAGTTCCTTAATTTTTGTTCTGGCCTCTGCTCGAACCTGATTAAACTTGTCCTTCCATTCTTTTAATTCTGTATCCTTTCCTTCTAATTCAGAACTTTTTCCTTCCACTATTTCTTTCAACTGATTTAATTCTAAGTCTCTTCCTTCTAACAATTCCTTGTTGGTCCTTAAGTCCATTTCTAGCTGAGAATATTTAGACTGAATATCTTTTAAACTGTTGTCAGTTGCATCTATAGCTTTCTGTAAATTGTCTACCTCTACCTGTTTTGAAGATAAAACATCATTCCTATCCTCTAAATCTTTTTGCAATGATTCTAATTTTTCCAACAGTGCGGTCTTCTCCTGATTGAACTCAAAAGCATTGGAATTAAGAATAAACTCTTTTTCCTTGAGAATTTTATCCCTTTCTTCCAGTTCTAGTGTTCTCTTTTGTAATTCTTGATTCAATTTATCATTAGTCTTTTGCAGCTGCGACACAACACTTTCTGTTGACTCCAGTCTTGAAGTCAAATCTGCCTTCTCATTCTGCAAAATAATGACAGTCGTTTCCGAACTACTCACCGACTCTTGCAACTGACAGAGAGATAGTTCCTTCTCCTTTATTAGTGTCTCAAGTTCTTCTATCAAAGACCTCAAACGTTTACCTTGCTCTTCAAATTCAATGAACTTTTCTTTTGCAGATTCAATCTCACTTTTCTTCAAATTCAGGAGATCATTTGTCTCAGCTAATTTGCTCTTTGTCTCATCTAGCTGTCTTTGTGTCTCATTTACTCTATCATGAAACTTTTGTCTCTCCTGAGAAATATCTAATTTTTGCTCCTCAAGAGTATTTACTTGATTCAAGAGTTCTTTTACCTTACTATCTGAACTTTGGTATTTTTCATCGATCTCTTTAGTTAATCTTTCCAACTGCTGTTTGTGAGCTTTGTTCTCTGTTTCAAGGCTTGATCTCATCTCTGAGATAGTTGACACCTTTTCTTTGAGATCTGACAATTCTTGTTCCAGCTGTGTCTTGTTTGACTCATACTCGTTTCTTACTTTATTCAACTCCTCCTGAAGTTTCTCACACTTAACAATCTGTTTCTTGTAATTCTCACTTGTCTCACACATTTTGTTTTTGAACTCTATGCTCCTGGACTCAAAGTCTTGTTCTTTGTCAGACAGTTCCAGCTTTAGTTGCTGAATTGTAACATTTAGTATCTCAATTTGATAGTTCTTGTCAGACACTCTCTGCTCCATTAGGGACTTTTGTTTCTCTAACTGGTTTTTGAAATAGTTCTCAACCTCAACTTTGGCCTGCTCATTAGAATCTTCATGCTTGCGAATTAAGTCAGCAATATGAGCAGCATGTTTATCTAAAAGTTCATCCGACTTCTCTTGAATACTTTTTTCATGCTCCGACAAGATCTCAGCTACATATTTTTCATGTTCTACGTTGAGAGCATGGCAATATTTCTCATGGGCTTCAGTCTTTTGTCTTAGCCTTGTCTCACAATCCTCTTTTTGTTTTTCCTGCTCATCTTGCATCTCACTCACCAGTTTCTCAAGTTCTTCCTTACGCTGAAATTAAATGCAGAACAATAACCAAACACTCACCAATAAATTCACTAACACATTTTTCATGAATTTCTCAAGGTCTACTTTAAATATTTATCCATAAACTTACCAAGGATTAATGTTTAAAAACACTAAACATTTACAGACTATAAATACACTTGTATGTGTTGGGTGCCATTTTTTATTGGGGGGGGGGGGGGGGTTCATACTTCTTACAAACCATGAATTTAAAGACCCAGATAAATAGTAATTCATTGGCAAAAATACTGCTTTGTGTCCATCAGAAACAAGTCTGCAAATGTTAATACTAACAATTTTGGTTTGGTATATATATATATATATATATATATATATATATAGCATCAAAAAAATAAATTAACAATATTATCTAGTAATAAACTGATGGTGTGGGTATATATTTAAATAACTAGAATTATTTATGCATGATAAAGGACTCTACATACTAAAATTTGCCCAGCAAGGTCTTGAACAGAAAAACTTTGTGGAAATATAAGGGAGGTGTGTGTTGAACAATGAGTCCTAATTAAAAAAAAACTGATGCTTTTAAACTGCTGGTAATCAAACTCATGCATAATTCATCTAATTAGATCTATCTGCATCAAACTCATGCATAATTCATCTAATTAGATCTATCTGCACATGCAATTCACTTGAAATTCAATGGGTGTTAACAATGATAGGAAACAAAAACCAAAGTCTGAAAACTTGGACATCACTAATTAACATATTTTACAAAAGCAGACATCCTTTAGCCATTTTATCATAATGCCATCCATAATATAACTATACAATGAATCATAATGTATAGGGTAAATTTTATCTTTGCAAATGCTTCTCTGTTTCTCTCTACACTTTAAAATCTAATTGACACCTGAGAACAGATATTTCATCAAACAAAGGAGGTCTTAATGCGACAGTGCATATAACATGCCAGTTATAGATTAATTTATATTTGTATGCAAGTTAAGTCCAACTGCAAACTGCAGATCTGCTGTTACATACTGCACCGGCAGATCTAGGGCTATACAGCGTACAGTCAGTTATGAGTAATCAGTAGAACAAACAAACATAGACCCTGATCTGCCAGTACATTATAAATTGAATTGAAGCATTGTGGTGCGTCATTCATAATTCCAAAGGAATTGTACAGTTGTAAAAGTACAGTATCTCATTCCTCAGATGCTCCCTGTGATGATGACTGTTTATATGCTGAGGAAATGTATTTATTCATGTGATAGGATGATTTTTGTTACGAAAGTATATTGTTAAGCTGTTTGACATATAAAAAAAACTCAGTAAACAGAAGAAAAAACACAATGTGGGTCCAAAAGGGTTTTAAGTTTCCAGGGATTTTAATGTATATGCAAATGAAAAAATGTAACCAAACCCCAATGCAAATTTCCATGTCTGTGATTCTGACCCCAAAGAATGGTTGAGGAAGTATACACACAATGAATACTGCCTTTGCTTCCTGATAATACATCCTAAGAATGAACAAACTCCATCAAGAGGTTTTCAAAATAATGTAGATGAAAAACTTCACAAAAATGGCAACACTGCCCAAATCTTAACAAAAATGCCAACCTTGAATGTTAAATTTTACTTTTGTACTGTCTGCTGTTTGCTCAACCCCAAAACTCGATCCAACAAATAAAACTGAATTTACAGGATATGAAAGGTGTGCATAGTGGACTTAATGAAATTCCACTTTTTGATTAACAAAGCTGCCATGATTTCTCAATAATAATGGATGATACCAAACTTACAGCCCTCAAAGTCTCAATCTCAAAATGCATTTGATCAAACTGAGTATCATGCTTTGTGAGGACTGCCATCTTTTGGAGATCACGTTCTTCCATGGCAAGGTTCATTTCATGTTGTTTTTCCTTAAACATTCTATTGGTGTCCTCCTGGATGGTTTGAATTATGTGGTCTTTTTCTGCAACTGTCTTAGTCATGGTTTCTTTAAGCTTTTCAACAGCTGCCTCTTTCTCTCGCTCCTGTAATGAAGAAATTAACATTTTAATTTAAATAACACACAATACATAGGTTCAATAGGCACTTTATTGTACATATAAAATAATCTTTGGCATAATGGGGACAAGTCCTGTCACAGCATACTGTACCAGCCCAGCCCTGAATTTTTTGTTGATTAGGAATGCCTCAGGAAGAGAGACTTGTGGCAGTTTGTAGGGTTTTGAAGTGTGTCCAACACATGTATGTGGAGCCTTCAGAGGGGCCCAGAGGAGAATGCACCATGTGTTATTCAAACTATATTTAATAAATTAAATAACAAGTTGATAGATAGTAAACAAAACATTTTAAAATCCAACTTTTTTATCCTTGTAGTAGAACTTATTTTTGTGGAGTCTCCCTGAGGACCGCATTTACAAACTACTGCTGTAAAAAAAATTACAGCTTGGTATCAATTTTTGTACTTTTGTAACAAGTGACAACCACACACACACACAAACACACACACACACGAATTGAAGAAGGGGTCCATTTGTTTCAGCAAACAGAATCCTTGTCTGGCAATCACAGAATCCATTTAAAGTAATACCCTATTATAAAAGCAGCAACAGGGGCCTCGAGTGGCCGAGTGGTCTAAAGAACACTCTGTTATGGATCACTGCTGTCTCACCTCTGTCTGCATGAGTTCGAGTCTCAGAGTCGGCCAATGTGGGTATGTGAGAAAGCTTGCCAGTAGCTTCTCGTGAGTTGGTGGTTCTTTTTTGGGGGGGGGGGGGCGCTGCCAAGTTTCTTCCTCTATCAGTAATACTGGCCGCCATGTACACTGTGTGCTTAAAAAAGGTGTGATACCCTACAAAAACAAAACCAACACCAAATATTAGGTGTTTCTTTGTATTTAATAAAGGTTATTGCTGTCATGATGTGTTCATTTACCCTCTCTGATCAACAATTGAACTTTAAACGTACTCACCATTGCTGCAATAACATCCTGATGAGCCATCTCCTGACTAGCCATTTTCTCTTGCCAGATTTGGTCCCTCTCCTCCACTGCTGTCTTCACACGCTCCTCCATCACCTTCTGGCCCTCCTCCTGCAAATCAGTAAATAGTCATCTAAAAATACCACCCCACAAAATACCTAAAGAGAACTACTACTACTGTCGAAATCCAGCCCTCCCAGATCTGCCCAAGTAGCTAGCAGTTGGAATAAGTAATCTCCCAGTAGCATCCGGAGTGGTGCCAAATCCAATAAATGCCTCAGTTAATACTGGGAAATAAGGCACACTCTCTAATTGGATGTAATTGCAGCAAGGCTGGGAGGGTGTACGAGTATTATAATTGAGTTAGAATAATTTTAAAAAAAACATATTTTACTGGAAAAAATTGTTTTTTTTTTTAAGTATATTATCCAATTACATTACCTGAGAACAGGTAAGAAATGGAGGGAGATACATTTACTTCCCCAACAGAGACCATCTCTGATCCAATAAGGTATATGAGAGAGCTAACAGATGACCTTACAACAAAAGACTCTATCTGTTGGGGAGCAGTATCAAAAGAGAAACATTTCCCCTCCCACAAATCCAGTTATTAAAGTCCTGAAGCCACATCTGTAGAAAGATGATGAACAATCTGGAAGGGTAACCTTTGCACCACAAGTAAAGGTTCCTTCAGATTGACTTAAGCTTACTAGGATGAGGGATCTCTGATATGAACTTAAGAAGTGTGCTTGGATCTCCATCCCATGACATGGATAAAATAGAGAATGCAGTGACTGTGCTGACTGTTCTAACTTTGTAAGCCAATATGTGGAACAAATTAATTGGTGTGGGTTTAGTCCAATATGCAGGACAGATAGCCAACTTCATTTAGGATAAAAATGCATAAATTGCTACACCACCTTTCCCCTCTAGGAAGACAAAATGAGGCATGATCTCCCTCAATGCAACATCCTGATTTTCCTAAAATACCATTTCAGAGCTCACATTGGATCCTGTCAATGACCTTGCAATAAGGGCCAAATGTCAATGACCTTGCAATAAGGGTAAAATGTCAATGACCTTGCAATAAGGGTCAAATGGAATCAAAATGAATAGAAGATCAGATATAGGTCATTAGGTTGTTCAATTTCACCTCTTCCATGATAGCACATTATTCCAGCAATCACAGAATGATTGGTTTGATGATGACTGGTCTAAATGTTTCTCATCACAGAGTCATAGGAAGTTAGTGATTCAGGTATGGGTAACTACATAAGTATAAAGTGCTTTGTGCACTAAACTGAGATTATACTCCATTGCCTTTGTATGCCTCTAAACTGGATAACTATCTCACTTGAGGATTCTCCACTCAGTAAGTCTGGGTTGGAGAGAAACACCTGCCATCGTCCATCCATTTCATTAGGCTGGGACAGGTTACTGGATGTTTGATCCACATAAATAGTCCATGCATCTACTATGAGAGTTTTGTTTGTTTGTTTTTTATGGTTTAACGCCATTTTTCAGCACAATATAGGCTATACATGGCGGCCAGTATTAATGGTGGAGGAAGAAACCTGACAAATCCCGGAAAGAACCACCGACCCACGAGAAGTTACTGGCAAGCTTTCTCACATAACTACATTTGCCGAATCTTAGACTCAAACACACGCAGACAGAGGTGAGATGGCAGTGGTCCGTAACAGACAGCGCTTTAGACCACACGGCCACTCGGGGCCCCCTGCTATGAGAGAGGATACTTTTGAGCTGTTTGCTTAGCTCTTCCTTTGCTGTTCAGTGAAAAGAGTTATATGGCAAAGTCTGCATGTAATAGACATTTTGACTGGCATGATGTTGTCCAGTTCTCAAGGATAGGACAAGGTATGGGATATTGATCCATGTATCGGGTCAATAATTCTAATATGCAAAACTAATTATTGTTGATGCTCTCTCATTGCCCAGCAAAGATATGGCTTAAAACCTTGCATGCAAGAAGATGTCTTTGTCATCAAGCTATGGCTGACTTTTGTGCATAACATGCAAATCCGACATGTATGCAAGGGATGATGACCAGAGAAACTACACGTCGAGTGGTTGTCAGTCTGGTCTCACCCATGGTCTAAATCTGCAATAAAGTAGATCCTATATGCATTTAGTGTAATGAGCATCCTGATTTTTGAACTTGTAAGAATATATATATTTTTACCACACCTCATCATAAATCTGGCTACAAGATGTGAAGAAAATATAATGCTTTAAATATGTAAAATGAAGAATGGCTATTTAAAAAAACTAAATGTAAACAATATGAATGATTCTTAATAAAGACTATATGACTGCTTTCAAGCATCACTGTATCATCATAATCAATTTGTATCTACTGCATGATTATGGATCATGATGTGTAAAGTGGAGGAGCATAAAACATAGCCATATATGGCATTTAACAGCTTTAATTAACAAAATACTGAAATCTGAGGTCTCAGATAACTTGCTGATTGGCTTCTTGGTTCTCAACAAAAACATTCTAATTAAGAAATCCTAAATTAAAGTATTAACTGATCTCAATGATCACAGAATTGTCAACTAATTAACTTCTGTTACATTTTAACTGACATTGATATGTGATTATTCAGGTGTCATGCTTCACCTGTCACTCATGATGTCATAAAGTCACAAAAATTAACCAGTCCTAATAAGCAACTTTCCTTGACAAAAATTAAGTTCAGACTAGGTATTAGTGATTTTGTTATCCATTTTATACTACATTCTTGGCGTATAAGTATTAGCTCCATGGAGCAACAGAGTGCCTTCATAAACAACCTACAACAGCCAAGTAAAATGACTTAATTGGGACTGAAAACACAGCCCTCATAAAAGTAAATGTGTTCACTCCTAAATTATCCAAGAACAATAAGAAAAAGTTTCATTACCATGGAAAAATTTCCAGCTCACCTGCATTACAATAAGAGCTGCTGCCTTGGATTTGGATATTTCCTGCAGCAGGCTAGATTTTTCTGACTCCATACTCTCCTCTGTTTGCTTCAATTTCTCTTCCATTGACTTCAGTGCCTGCTGTTTCTCCTCTTTCAGCTTCTTAAATATTTCCCTTGATTTTTCAAGCTGTTCTATTGCTGGTAACAAATTATATTTTCAGAATAAAACAATAAATAATATTTCGGTAGTGACATAATAGAAATTTGTTGTCTTCATTGAGTGAAACTATCATAATTTGTTTATGCCTTATATGTTATTTTGTTTTTTTTTTAGGGTTTAACACCATTTTTCAGCACACGATAGGCTATACATGGCGGCCAGTATTATTGGTGGAGGAAGAACCTGGGAAAACCCCTGGAAAGAACCACCGACCCATGAGAAGCTACTGGAAAGCTTTCTTACATAACTACATTAGCTGAATCATAGACGCGAATCCATGCAGACAGAGGTAAGATGGCAGTGATCCGTAACAGAAAGCGCTTTAGACCACTAGGCCACTCGAGGCCCCTTATGCCTTATATAAATAAGGCATTCCTTTATCATTTTTTCCAATCTGTATATAGGTGATGGGATGACTGTGTTCAAAGTCCTACAAAATATAATTCCACAATTCTCAAAACATTGACATATTTAACTTAGTGAATATTTGATTGATTTTACATTCAAAATATACTATTACGTTCTGCTAAATTTAAGTGTTGCAAAAGTACAACCCATTACCACCTATTCCAAACATGACCTATTGTTGACTGATAAAGGATTGATTACATGGTTTTGATTTCATATTGCAGTGATCATTCTTTTCTCAATAAAAGTTTGTAATGTACCATAACATTCTGCTTTTAAAAATAAAAATGTAACTTAAGCAGGAAACCTAGGCAAGAGTAACCAAGATTTAGTTACACTTATAGAGATGCATCCACATACCAATGTCCATGAGCATAGCTGATGCATAGTGTAATAAGTGTAGACAGCTGAAACCACAAATGCAATAAAAGTACAAAATTTAGGTTACTAATGTGGTTTTGGTATGGTTGAATTAATGTTTTATAAAGCACAAATCTCTCTCTCTCTCTCTCTCTCTCTCTCTCTCTCTCTCTCTCTCTCTCTCTCTCACACACACACACACACACACACACACACACACACACACACACACACTGCTCAATTTATACAGAACAGTCAGTGTACTTGCCTACATTATATTCCTTAATTTGAATCATCTGATTTGTAAATACATGTACCTAAAATAAAATATCTTAGCAGACCTGCTATTGCCCAACTGGCATAAATAACTTAACACTTGGCCATTTCACTAAGCTGGCTTGTGTACTATTTTAAGAATACAACCTAGATAAGCTATCTCCCAAGTTTAATATCATGTCAGTTTTAGCTACTTTACAATATCTGGATACAAATTTGTTTTAAAGATAATGGCATATGCAGTTTCTAGTTCACAGTTACAGTTTGTTACTGTTGATCAAGACCTTGTTGATATAAACCCAAATACTGAGAGAGGGAAACAAAATAAAATGAGAAGAAAAAAAATAATCACTAAATTTTAGAAAGATAGCAAGACTAAACATTCAAATGCAAAGGTATGTCATTAATATGCACTAATCTCACTTATTACACAATATGATAAGCCATTAATATGAGTAACTTAACATAATAAACTGACTGAATTTACAAGCATCAAATTAACAACATTTACTACAGAACATACTTTTTCTATACAAGAATATAAATATACAAAATGACTTTTTATTTCGATTATTTAATGTTTTGTACTGAAAAAAAAAAGGGAATGGGGAATGTTTTGATTTCAATACAAGGCAAAGTAAACTTTGTTTTTTGACATGTTTATGTGGAAGGAAAGACTTTAAGGCAAAAAAAATTGTCTGAATCACCCCTAGTGTGTTCCATGCAAGCATGCAAATAGATGTCAAAAAGCTGAAAAGCAAACAGACAACTTCTTCATTTTCATAGGAATGGAAAGGTGCTTTTTACCGATTTATTAAATAAATGTTGACCAGCAGTTTTGATAGCTGACAAATCATAATTGTCAATGACTGATACACACATTTTGTGCTTTGAATATACTTAAATTCATGATATGTGATTTGGATTTTTAACATAGCTTTAAAAAAAATTCAGTGATTGCTGCTATGATGTCTGCAGTGTGGATGTGTATAGTGATGATTAGCACTCCCACCCAGTCACATTATCCTGACACCAGTCCGACCAGTCGTAACACTAACCTCTTAATACTGAGCACCTGGCGAGGCAGCTGTAAGTACCATTTTTATAAGTCTTTGGTATGACTCGGCTGGGGTTCATTCTGCAATCTTCAAACTTTCTTGTACGACTCAATAAATTTAACTACCAATCTATCCAGCTATGACTCAATCATGTACTTTTTGTGATCAAGTGGTAGCTGAAATAATGTCCCATCTTTTTCCTGATTTTATATCAACATTTGCACCAACAACAAAAAAAATGTTTTTCATGCTCAGGAATAACCTATTTTTGCTCCTGACCTGCCTGGGGACCAGAGTGGCTAAGTGGTCTAAAACGCTTTGCGTTACGGATCACTGCCATCTCACCTTCATCTGCATGGGTTTGAGTCTAAGATTCTGCTAATGTAGTTATCTGAGAAAGTTTGCCAGTAACTTCTCATGGGTCGGTGGTTCTTTCCGGGGGGTTTCCTGGGTTCTTCCTCCACCAATAATACTGGCCGCTATGTATAGCCGATCGTGTGCTGAAAAATGGCACTAAACCCTACAACAACAACAACAAAAGCTTCTGACCTGTACCCGATTCCTGGTAGTCTGGGAACCCTGTAATAAAATGAGCTTAAGATGGAGCAAACTCGGAATGTAAATTGTTCTCTATAGTTGTAAATAAGTCAGCAAATCAGATACAAGGTTGCCTCATTAATATATGTAGATCTAGCTCTGAATCAAATTCATCAAACAGTTTAATATTATCAATATTTAACAAGTTTTATCAAAACCTAATCAGAAAATGTTGTTGGATTGTTGGCAAACTAAGCCATCAGCTGCAAGGTCACATGAAATAATATGCAAAAATTCCACATCTATTGACACTCAAGCAAGACCATGACAACATAGGTCTGTTTACCAAGTATTATCAAATTCTATCAAAAATACAGCCTAGACCATTGTTTAAACCAAAAACCTCCACATCATGTCCATGACCAACTCAGAAATATATGCATAGGTTTTTTGTCATTAAAAAAAATCATCCAACATCTTGACAATACTAGCCTATTTACTAAGTCTAATGAAACTTAGGTCATAAAAGGTAAGAAGCTCAGTCAATCATTGACAAGATCACCTAATTCATGTGCACAGATCCTGCACAAAATTAAAAAAAAAACATGTATCTTGATACTATAAAGCCTAATATGGAGTACAATTATGGTTTTCAGAGTAGAAATAAGATCAGCCAATCAGATACATGGTCACCTTATTAATAAGCTCAATTACTGCCATTGTCTGAGATCTTGATGATATCAGCATTAATTCCTCACTGAGCCAAAATAAGATCACAAACAAAATTGCTTCCATGTTGCATGATTACATCAGTATTATAAGTGAATCATGTTCATTATCAAACCCATCCAAGATCTTGTATAAGCCCATATTTCAAGTCTGATCAAAATTGAATCAAAAATATAGCCTCACATAAATCAGATGCATGAATATCCATGGATCTTTTCAAACTCATCAGAGATTCGCAGGAGTCCATATTCCATGTATGACTGAACTCAGATTAGAAATATGGATTTCAGAGTAGTAATATGCAACTATTGATGGCTGGTGTTTGCACTTCAGGCAGGTGACCTAGCAACCATTAAGAGCTACAAGTGCTTCCTATAGAACTATGAATACAACAATCAGCTTTGACTCACAAGCTTTCTCCAATTTCTCAACATTAGCTGTCAGATGTTGGTTCTCTTCTTTCAGTGCCTGCATCTCGGCATGCATCGAAGCTACTTCCTGGTCCTTAGCTTCCATCTCTTCGTGAACCTGACGCTTAATTTCAGCTATTGCCAGCTCACGATCTGTTTCTAGCTGTTCTATCACCTTTCTGGCCTCGCGGATCTGGTTTTGAAGCTTGGACATGGCGTCTGGTGAAGTAGCTCCCTATTAAAATAATTAAAACAATATATATGGTTTAAATCTCCAAATGCAAAACACTTGAGAATACTCTCTACTTTCACTTTGGTTATCCATATGAACATATTTTTAAAATCAACAAAAAGATGGTATGTCACTGATGTGATGTTAATTCATTTACAAAAACAATCAGTCATTGGTGAAAAATTCTGATTGCATGTATGTTACAAAAACATTGACAATCAGTTCAGTCAATTTTAAATTTGGCAATAAATTTTTAGTAAATGAGAACACTTATCTGATCACATTTCTATTAAGAAATGTAAAAAATGTCCACCTCTCAAATCCAGTCCTCCCAGAGAGTAACAAAATTATGTTTTGCATGACGTAATCATGTACACAAAGGGAAGAAAGTCTTCTTAATAACCTCCCCTTCTCATCACTAGGTGGTTACCTATATGCCACTTATTTTCCTAGGTTAAGCGCAAGTTATGCTTGCACTGTGGGGAGAATAGTGAGGGCTTTATAGTAACGTGTTCAGAAAACTATTCTTGGAGAAATAATTTTGTAAAAAATATATGTATTTTCTCCATCAAAAAATTCTACTATCACATTACTATAAGGAAAAAAGGTAGCAGGAGAATATAGCCAAGCACTCAACCTTCAATAGTGTTACCTTTAAGTTTGTCCAACAATGCATTACACCCCCTCTTATATTTATGTTGACTGGATCATTATCTTACTACAAAAAAAAACGGTGTCATGTAGTGTGCTCCCTGGATGGCTGACAGTAGAACTGAAGGTCAAATTTTAAAGAATATTTCATACATTTGGCAGCCCATATTGAAACCTTCTATTACAGCACTTCTAACAAATTATTGGCTGCATAATGTATAGGAAATGACAGTCAAGTACCCTTCATAAGAACACAGCAAGGCCGCCAACATGTGTTGGCCTAGGCAAGTAATGAGCCCACAGTTTAGCCATATTAGATGTCAGACTAGTAGCATTTTCATTTAGGAACAATTAAACATCATATAACATCTATTTAATGAAAACCCCCATGTCCATATGTACATTAATATCCTGGATTAGTGGTAACATTTTTATACAGTGCCATTGTACTTGTCCAAGGATATGTCTGACAGACACCATTTTCATTTAAGACCAACTGATTTTTTCAGTGAAAAAAATGTTCATGCAACCATCTAAAATCAAAATGTCTGCCACAGAACTTTTTAATAAGTAGCAATAAAAATAATAATGTGTGCTAACAGACAATGCAGAAAAAAAATGCACGTTCCTTTAAACTACAACAATGAGAGCTACAGATTAATGGAAATTCCTTATACAAAATTTTTTTAACCATCAGTGCTTGACTGTGAGGGTCATATACTTTCTAAAAATACCATGGCTGTATCCTTACCCTGAGTTTAGCTATGTCAGTTTTATTTTCCTCCAGCTGCTTAACAAGATCTTCTTTCTCTTGCATCAGCTGGGTGTATTTTTCCTTGTTAGTTTTAATGATATCCTTACATCTTTGGAGCAGGCCTTCCTGATGTTTCACCTAATAACAGAGGCATATCATTAAAAAAAATTAGCTTACAGACAGAGTGCTATAAAAAAAAAAAAACTAAAAGAAGAGGATCCAGGATTCTTTTTATAAGTTAAATTTAGGGGCCCAGAGTGGCCGAGTGGTCTAAAGTGCTCTCCATTAAGGATCACTGCCATCTCACCTCTGTCTGCGTGGTTTCAAGTCTCAGATTCGGCAAATGTGGGTATGTGAGAAAGCTTGCCAGTAGCTTCTTGTGGGTCAATTGTTCTTTTTGGGGATTTTCCCAGGTTTTTTCCTCCACCATTAATACTGGCTGCCATGCATAGCCTATTGTGTGCTGAAAACGGTGTTAAACCCTACAACAAAGTTAAATTTGTAAAAAGATGACATTTTTCTCTACATAATTTGACAAACATTCCCCATTTCTCACTGGAACATGTATTATTTTAACTGGAAAAGAAACTATTCTTCCTGGATTGGCTACTGAACTAATTTTCACTTAGGGAATAGCAGCCTTTAATCTGGGGACATTGTGTTTTTATTGTTGGAAATTAAGTTTACTAGTAATGAATCACTGAAAAATGACATTCACAACAGAAATATCGCAATTAACAACATTTCTTCGAAAATATGACTAAGTCCTTTTGTTATACAATTGGGGAAATGCTGTCATCAAGAGTACCTCAATGTGAAAAATGCTTTACTGGTCACAGAGAATTTGCAGGACTTAAAAATATGACTAGTTCTTATATTAAATGTTAATTAATGAAACCATCTCTAACATTTTTGAGTGATAACCATGGCAGCAATATTTTCATAGTGAATACCATACAAAGTATTTTGCTGAAACCACATGTCAATATGACCATCTATTCCTGACAAGTAGTGAGAGCAAGATTTTCAAGATGGTCAGTATATATGAGTGGCACTATATTCATTTAGAATCAACTAGATTCATAAGAAGTCTTTTGTTATGACCCTACCTTCACAGATAGTATACTGAACATCAGATCAGAATAAGTTTCATTCGGAACTAACTAAAAACCAAAAGATGTATTCTGGCAAAAGAAACCAAATTAGGATAACTTTCCAGCAAGGAGGAGTAGAAATAACACGATTTTCAATGATGGCTGTCATAGTGGTCAATTTTTTTTATCCATAACATTGCCTTTAGTCATAACACGATTTTCAAAATTGTCCCTGTGGTGTCTATACTGAATGTCCGAGCAACACCATTAATATTACTATTACTGTACAACTAGACCTTGGGATGAATGATTGAGTACAGTTTCATTACAATCATCCAATTAGTTTAGGAGCAACACTTATGAGAAACTTTGGCTAATTGACAGATAGATAATGGATGATAAACTATCAATTAAGCTTGTTTGGTCTATGACCAGCAGAGCTTGAAACAGCCAAAAATGTCCTTCTCCACTACACTAAGTTATGATGTCTCAATACTGACAGCTACAAAATGTATCCATAGAATTTGGCCAATCATGAAAGATGTTTGCAAATATTTTACTGCATTGGTGTTCCAAAGTATATTTTGATGAATTCCTATTATTAAACGAAAATCTTCAGTTTTTCCTCTGCAGAAAAAACAAGAACATTCTAAATGCACACCAACAATATTATCAACCATATCCCCATCACATGAACATACTAGAAGAGTTAGTGCCCTTTATTGATGTCAAGTGCTAACCACTATGGGCTGCACTGTGCTCAATAAAGCACAAGATTAGATTTTATGACCAATTTTAACAATTAAAGTACATGTATCACCCTGCAATAGTATGTTATAACACAAATTTGGATATACCACAGTTGTGGTATGGCTCCCGAAGTTGCATATGCATGTATTTTTCTCATACACAAAAAAATAGTTTTTAACAGTATGAAAAAAACAAAAAGTTTATAATCAGTTTGGTGAAGATATCAAGTATGAATAATAGAATACAATCGTGTTGTTTCGGCTGAAATTTGTATGGTTTTTTTCTTTCTCTAACATGAAAAAAGTTTTTTCTTCTTAAAAGTACAAAAATATCATGTGTAAAAGGTTTATTCAGAAATCATGCAGAGCTTTGCCAATGTCATAAAATGAGATTTTTTTTTCCTTATTGGTGGCAAAATATACTATCGTGCAACTTTTTTTTATTGGTGACATTGTTGGCTGTTTAAACTTGTTATACAATTATTGGTTTGGCGTGGAAAAATTTAAAGGTCCCATGAAACTTGAAATCCCATGCACTAAATTTATATAATGGTACAGAAACAAAGTTTTTGTCCATATTGACAAACCATCATAACAGTGCATTGTTACATCATAATCTGCTTATGTTGATATCTAACATAAGTACTGTAAGTTGTGAGATTTCCACTTTTTGTGTTGTTGACATTTCTGGATTGTTTCATTTTCCAATGGGACTGCTTAAAATGCAAACTAACATTTACCAACTTGGGACATACTGAAAAGCAAACATGCTTCATCATTTGTTATGTGATTGTGCTATTTTTACTATCTGAATTCAGAACTATATGACCTGTGACAAAATTATTGATATTTTAAATTTTTGTGTGTGCATGTTTTCGATGGAATTACATGTATTGTGGATTCAATGTATGTGATGAGATTCACGGATAAGTAAACTGTTGATACTCTATTCATGCTATACATTAGACATGCATATATAAACAACATACACATACATGAACCAATGAATGGTTCTCTAAATAAAGTAAAATATTATATATGCCTTCTGTTTTCACTACAGGTATATTTTTCATTTAATATGCATTGATTTAAGATGGTAAATGTGTCAATGAAGCAAATATTTTTGTGCACACATTTATTACCCCCACCCCTTAATTTTTTTTAATTTGTGGGGGTTATGTATAATTTTCTTCCGCTAACTGAAATGGTTGCTTATAACATGATTTGGTCTATAATACTGCTGGGTTCTATGGCTCCCAACTACTGCCTTATAGCAGTGTCACACTGTAGGTGGTAATCAAACATATGCTGTCATAGGTTTCAAGAAAACTTTCGAGTTTCTTGTGGGTTTTAGCAAGCTTTCTCACATACCCACATTGGCCGAATCTGAGACTTGAACTGACGCAGACAGAGGTGAGATAGCAGTGTTCTGTAATGGAGAGCTCTTTAGACTACTCGGCCACTCAGGGCCCCTACCTTGCAAACTTTAATGACCTTTCAGCAATATATAAATATATACCTGCATCAAGTCGACTGGAATGATTTCTTTTCTCAGGAATTTCTAGTATAGCATTCTTTATGTCTTTATGAGAGAAAAAAATCATATTCCTATCGATTTCATGCAGGTATATCCTGATGAAAGGTCATTAAAGTTTGCTAGGATGGTTAGTAAGCAGCTACCAAATGCCAACACCAAATGGTGAACACATGCCAAGTAACATGAGATTATGGCCTAGTCCATGGTCAATATATACCAAGTAACATGAGATTTTTTATGGCCTAGTCCATGGTCAATGTATACCAAGTAACATGAAACAATGGCTAAGTCTATGATCAACAAATACAAATAATATGCAGACTGGCAGAGTCTATGGTCAACACAATCCAAGTAACATGACTATGGCAAAGTCAATGATCAGCACATACCAAGTAACATGGGACTATGGTTGAAACCATGGTAAACACATACAAATTAGCATGAGACTATGGCTGAGACCATGGTCAACATATACAAGTAACATAAGATTGTGGATGAATCTGTGGTCAACACATACCAAGTAATATGAGACTGACTGAGTCAATGATCAATACATACCCAGTAATATAAGACTATGGTTGAGTCCATTGTCAACACATACAAGTAACATTTGTGTATGGCTGATTCCATGGTCAACACACACAAGTAATATGAGACTATGGTAGAGTCCATGGTCAACATATACCAATTAATGTGAGATTATGGCCAAGTCCATGGTCAACATATACCAACTCATATGAAACTATCGCAGAGTCTATGATCAACACATTTAAGTAACATGAGACTGGCTGAGTCCATGGTCAACACATACAAATTAACACAAAACTATGGCTAAATCCATGGTCAATACATACCAAGTAACATGAAACTATAGCTGAGACCATGGTCAACACATACCAAGTAATATGAGACTATTGTTGAGTCCACTGTCAACACATGCCAAGTAACATTAGAGTATGGCTGATTCCACAGTCAACACATACATGTAATATGAGACTATGGTTGAGTCCATGGTCATAATATACCAGGTAATGTGAGATTATGGCCAAGTCCATGGTCAACATATACCAAGTAACATGAAACTATGGCTGAGTCTATGATCAACACAAACCAGTAATATGCTTGAGACATATTTTTCTGAATGCCAAATTAACAATGGCAACATCTATCCCATGCCCTATTAGTGTGATTATGTCAGGAATGATGTGGTCACAGTCCAATGACCTGAGCTTTTTCTCTGATAACAAACTTGAGTTCAAAGATGGATAAAATTCAGGAAACGGTTGAAATGGTAAGATTAAAATATGTTATCTGCAAATACTATTGTATGTGTTTGTGTATGCTGACTGGACATGTTATGAAGTTTAAAAAGACCTGTCTAGTCTAGGAATTTTGATCCACAAGTCAAAGAATAAAAGCTTATTTTCACTTAATATCTAGCACAATTTTATTTCGAAATTACATACTGGTCCACTAACTAACTTGATGATCAATTGAACAAATCTACAAGACAAAGTTTCAAATTAAAGAAATCCATGTTTTCTTGTAAATGGGTAAGATACTTTACTATAAATAGAAAATTTGGAAAGTACCAGTCAGTCAAGGTGGAAAACATTAGTTCTTACTCTATTCTCAAGCAGCAGTTTATCATTTCAGAATAGTCTCAAATTTTTACGATCAGTGGAATTGGAAGATAATATAAAGGACTAACACAAGTTTTTATTGCTTTATATGTTTTTTTTCTAATGTACCAGAAAAGCTTAATCCTTACACAGGCAAGCATAAGACATAATTCAGTGAAACAACAGTGTACTGATAACACCAAAAGGATAATGGTTGGCATACGTGCATTTGAGTGAAGAAAAAAATGGGTACCAGGATTTTGCTAATAACTGGATGCCAACAAAAACACCCACAAGACTCTCCCAACTCAGTCAGGTGGAAATGTCACACTATGCAAAACCATAAAACCCATAATAACTTTCATCATGAAACAAACCTTTTCTTGCAGTGCAGTCAATTCTGCATTCTTGTCCTGATTAGCTTTTCCCAACTCCTGTTTGGCTTTTTCCTTTTCCACTGACATCTTCTCCTCCAGTTCAGGTGGAATGTCCTTCCCATCTTTAAGCAACTTCACCTAGTTAAATAAAAAAATTATATAAATAAAAATTTTAAAACATAAAAAATATAAATAGTCCTAATGACCAAGTTTCAAGTAAACAAACCAGAATGCAACTGAACATTTTGATACTTAATAGCAAACAATCTGCTCTGCACGAAATTTCACCAAATCAAGCAATTCATCTCCATGAATAACTTTCCAAAATGTAAATTACTTACTATTCAACAAAAATCTAAAAATGATGGTGTGAAGCTGATGTTTATGAGCAGATTTATATCTGTAAATGGATCCATAATTATCTCCCATTTATGAAAAAAAAGAGATTATGCTATCCAGCCCATACAGACATACATGCATAACTACCACAACATTCCAGACTGAAACTTTGGGATATGATTGGGAAAGGGCTGTAGGTGTGCATAAGTTGCACAATTTTTATCCATTTGTCAGTTGGTGATGATATTAATGCATATAAATTTTACATTAAATGCATGTTAATTGTGTTTATTTCAATTTTCATAGAATTCCTCCTACAACCTTTCGGCTTGTGATTTCAACCCTTAATTTAACATTTTGCAAATCAAGCAGTTTCAAGTGAAAATAGGCAACACATGTACTAAGTGCTTGTACAACTGACATGTATTTAACACCATTTCAGGCTCAAAATCACACACTAAGTGTCTCAGTCAACACCTTCCTAGCTCCAATAATCTGTGCTACAGCATACAATTGGGGGACCAGATTACGAACCATGTCACTTGATGTTAACTTGTAGATAGAGCGTGGATATTCTCAATTAATCTTTTTCGTTTTTACTAATAAACATGAGTGATTGTGACTGCATTCAGATGGATTATAATTTTGCAGTATAACAAGGTAACTAATAATAATTATTCAGTGTCTGTATCGCTTTCTCGTATTTTCCGAATGAAGTCAAAAAACAACTATGATCATTGCAAACTACAGCACTTCTTGAATTCTACAACATATTATACAGCACGGACCCATACATTTCTGACCCAAATAATTGCATTTTAACACTAAATCTTCAATAAGATCATATTTTAGATTTGCTTTCTATTAAATGTATATTTTTTTTCAATACATCTGCCCATTGGTTTATGAAAACAAACACTCTAATAAAGTAGTACTGCAAAGACACAGTGAACTCAGCCATTATTTCCCTATGACAGGTTCACTTATGGTTCAGATTTTTCACTCTTAAAATTTAAATCGCTAATTACATAATGTTTCAGTTTGGAAACACAAGTTTACATGTTTTCATCATCAAAAGATAACTTGTGAAAATAGGGCGGTGATAATTGCTAGCTTACTCTTGAAAGGGTTCATGGTCAATCTGCTATCAAAACACATACCTGTTAATGTGCACGAGTTTGTTGATGCAATTGATACTAATACCAACTATTTGATGTGTTTGATGCTTATATTTTGCCTTGGGCAATAACAACACTGGAACCAACCTGGCTAAGGCAAGGAAGCATCTCATAAACTATGGTCACTCAATAAACCTCAACAAAACATTACATGGCGAAGTTGTTTTTGCTTTCCTAACAGAAGGAGAAGAGTTTTACATTATTTACTCAACTTGGTCACCCACGTCAACTGGTAGCATGACCCCAGCAACTGATTCTTAAATTATACACAAATTAATGAAATGAGTGAGTTTTCTGCATTTTTATATCGTTGATTATTTTGTTTATAAAATCTGTAGTGGAGTACAGGCTGCTGGGGAGGTGGGGGGCCAAGGATGCCAAACTGCTGCAGATGCTGCACAAAGCACCACACCAAAAAGTCCACATCCTCAATTCTGTTTATATCAGCATCTCCAAATTCTTCTGGTCACAAAAATGTCACCAAAAATGTAATTTTTTAAAAACGTTATCCTCATGCTCACTCCGCAGAAGAAATATTTCAAACTGGAGCAGTACAAAGTATAAGCTACTGAACATACCTGCATCTGTAGAACCTTGACATGTTCTGCCTTCTCCTCCAGCATCATCTCATAGTTTTGTTCCAAATCCTTCTTGGCCAACTGGTCCAGCTGTATCTGCTCTTTTAATTCACTAATACGGCGAAATGCTCTGTCCTGAGTCTGAGTCAATGTATTCTGAAATTCCGTAAAAACACTCTTTATATATACAGAACAACACACATTTAATTTAATCCCACCTGAAAACACATTTTTGAACTTTTAATTTTCTCCCACTGGCCAAATGGACATACAAAAAAAAACTTTCTTGTCCAGCAACAAAAAGTAACTTGCCACATAACAATTATTTCTGCATTTAATTGTTTTTCTCCATGTCATAGCAACATAATTATCCTTTCTTTAGATGCAAACTTAATCTAAAAACAACAATGCTATTTTAAAATGGGACAATGTTTATGGCAAAGAGGTGTAATGCATATTAAAATAAAACATATTACCTTAAATTTGTCTCTTTCTTGCACCAAATCCTTGTACACTGCAGCCAGCTAAAATGAGAATTATCAGCATGTTTAATTTAAGTCAGTCTTCAACATATAATTATTTAATTAAACAATATTTTAGGTTACTGTATTTACCATATTTGCTGGGACACTAAATTAGTTGGGACATTAAATTTCTTTCACACTCTATGTTCTGGGACACATTTTTTTTTCGAGTCATAAGTGTGGGACACCTTTTAAATCATTAGAAAATTAAATGTAGAAAAAAGCACTGCAACTGAAATTTTTTTTTAAAAAACATAAAACTGTATTTGAGATAAATCTCTTTAATCCACTGCAGCAGCATCTCATCAAAACAACCCTTCTCCTGCACACCTACGATCCATTCTTTTGGTACGTTAAAGGAGACTAGAAATTAAATTTTTTATTATATAAATGTAATTCTTTCTAAATTCTAATTCGAATATAATGTTGATAAAAAAAATATTGTGTGCGGATATTGATTGTATTGTGAAGAAGATATCATGATTCCGTAAATTGCCGAGTATTTCTGAGTTTTAATGTGAAAACAGATCACATGGTCTCGTGACATCATACTAGCCAGTCCTTGTATACAAACATAAACATGGCAAGCGAGAAAGACCATTGAGAACAGTTTTCATTGGAAGTAATTTTTCACAGACACACACACAAAAAACACCCCACAAACAAATCTGCGTTGAGGAAATCATACGTAATTAATTTAAACATTAAGAAGCTTCCTTTATATGGTTCAATTGCAGTGTATTGTACATGCATGCTACAGTTAGCGAATTGACAAATCTGTAAGTACATACATGCCTCGTTAAAATAGATTACATGCTGTACTGGTCAGTGCTGAAAGAAATGTTTTAAGAACAGGCCCCAGGCTGATGACTTAAATAAACTTACTAGCCCTGATTAGGAACAGGCCCCAGGCTGACTTAAATAAACTTACTAGCCCTGACTGAAATTCCACAAACCCGAACAGTTCATATCTTTTAACTTTCAAGCCCAAGAAGAAAGAAAGAAAAAAAATCTCAATTTTGGAGGTACATGTATTTCCTCCCTAGCTTGTAATATCTCTTGATTTTTTGCAGAGAACTCCCGATTATTTCAATATGTCTGTCAATTTTCATTTCTCAGAAGAAGAAAAACCATATAATTTTTTTTATCGAGTGTGCAATGCACAGATGCCATATTTTATTTTATCACTTGTGAATACTGTAGTGAAGAAATAATTAATATCACACAACAGTTTTTGTCTTCAGTAAATAGTTTAAGATTAAACATTATTCACGTAAATTTCAGATTGTTTAACTACTACAGACATACTTCTTGTAAAAAAATGTCACCAATTAGTTTAAAACCCATGTATGATCACAATGAAGGCTACATAATTTTCTCATTTAACAAAATCTCCATTTCCGCCAAAGAAAATCGGCCAGTTAACACCTGACATTCCTCTAAGTACCATATATGTAAAGTTTCATTACCATGATTAAATTAAAAGAAGGAATAAAATAAAATATACGACGCAGTATATGTGCCCTCAAAAAACTAATTCAAAATAAAATATTTCATTCAGTAAACAGTTCAACTAAATGAAACAGGGTGAAATATAAAATGTGGGAAAACAACGGCCACATACATGTACGGTAACATTTGACTGCAGATTTGAACTCTTAAAATGAAGTATTTGGCTTCGAAGTTACAACAAAATTGGGCATCGATTATTTGCCAATAAATTTCTGGTGCTTACATACACACTCTGTAGAGGTCGTGGGTTCGATCCCCGGCAGAGTCATACCAAAGACTTACAAAAATGGTACTAACAGCTGCCTCGCTTGACGTTCAGCATTAAGAGGTTAGTGTTAGGACTGGTCGGCCTGGTGTCAGGATAATGTGACTGGGTGGGACATCATGCTACATGTCTGCGGCATGATGCCCCAGTGGTAGACATCACTATAAACTGCCTCACTGCAGACATCGTAGCGATATGACTGAAAAATTGTTAAAGCTACGTTAAAAATCCTAAACAAACAAATAAACACACTCTGTAGCACATGGTTTCTTTGAATTATGTCAGAGAGCCAGTCCTTTTCATCAAGATAAGTGCAATGAAAAGGAATAATTGTTAATTTGTTAAACTGCCATTATATTTGTATACTTAATTATAACCTCTAACTATTATGCAGACCAGAATATGAAAAAAGGTTCTTGTCCTGGGGGATAATAAGGCGTATCACAGGGTGAAATGGCGTGTCCCATGGGCGCTTGCACATTGGGGCAAATGGGCAGGGTCAATAGTCGCCTCCCGCAATTTCTATTGTCAGCCAATTATGTGAAACTTTGATTTTATATCGGATCTCTTTTCTTTTAATCGCTGCTATTTAAACTGCCCAAGGAACAGTTTTATATCAGTTCCAATCATTACAGATTACCGTTTATACATTTTACGTGTAATATGCTTAGACTGAAATTTTTTTTTTAAATTAATTTTGAAATTTTTTTAAGATTACCTAAATTGTTTTTCTCGAAACACGACCATCTCAAGGGTTAAGAATCTTCTTATTATTTTTTTTTTTTTTTTAAGCAAAGCTTCCATTTGATTAAAGTCAGATCTCAATTTCACATAGGGCAGTGGTGATTTTCTTTAGACCGTGATCTTGAAGAAAAAAAAACATTTACTCAATTCAACAGCACGATCAGGTGTTGGGCTGTCATATTTTTATTAGCACTTACTCGGCCTTCTGCCTATTTTCGTAACTCGTGCGTTTGACACTCTTTACCAGGATTTAAAAATACAATGGTATGTCTGGAACAGTTTCAACTTTTAGTCTAGGCTTAGCATTCGCGTATCCTAGAGGTTCTATTTTTCAGGATCTTTCTGGTAACATTCCTTTGAGAAATGTAATGAGTATGGAATGCTGTATGGTGTTGCATTGAAATAGACTCGTTTGTAATAATGTATCCATACTTTCTTTATGCCTTTATCATTTGGAAAAGAGAAAAAAAATGTTGTCCACAGCCTTTTCTTAATGTCCTATTTACACCCGTAAGCAATACAAAATCACCAGTCAGGATGCTGGCGTCGCTACTATGACGGCACATCACGAGAGTAACCGAATAAGTGCGGAAAGCAAATTTTGTAGTAAATTATGTTTCTCCGAGAATACTTACCCGATCACATTACTTTAGGGATATTAGCCTGCTACCTCGCGAATCCAGCCCTACCAAAAGACGAAAATTCGTCTTTCCTGTCTATGTCATATAGACAAAGGGCAATAACTCTTGCCCCTTACCTCCCCTTGCTACCCTCTAGGTGTCGCTTCTTTAGTTTTTAAGCTGAGCGGAATATAAAACACGAGGATGCTCGCATGGCGGGGTGGTTGGGAGGGTTTCTTAGTAATGTGATCGGGTAAGTATTCTTGGAGAAACAATTTACTACAAAATTTGCTTTCTCCTTTGAATACGTTCCGATCACATTACTTTAGGAGAATAAGTAATAGGCGGAGGGAATGCGGAGCATCCGACCTCCACCCCGGGTATCCTCTAGGGAATGATGGCTGGATTCCCCATGTGAATGATAACCCGGTCTCCTAATTTTCAATCAGCAACACAGCCCAGGGTCACGTGATATGTGACCCCTTGATACGGTTAAGAAGATAGTTATTGAAATCTTCTTACCTATGAAAATTTATCTGGCGAATCCAGCGAAGCTAATAGACTGTGCTGATTGTTGCACATGGGTCTGGTGGGCGTCTGGGCTGCCAACACCGGACCTACTAGAATCAATGTTTGCCTCTGCGAGTACAAACTTGAAGATAAAACTGTAGAAGGTTGACTCTGCATGTCTGCCAACACCTTCTATAAGGTGACTGATTTGCGAATCCTCAGAGTACGCCGAGCGTATAACCCACTTCAGCCATGAAGCAAGGGCTTGAATGGTGATATCTCATGTCCCAGCTATCACCAGAAGAAAGAGGTGCTTGTATGTGACCTGACTCACCTCTATGCATAGAAATGGTGCTAGAGTGCACAAACAGGATCTTACATGGCTGTTGATCCTGACTTATCTATAAAGAAAGCGAGCCAATGACGACTCATTGATCGAAAATGTATGGTAATCTATTTTGGACTACGAAGCCTGGCTGCGTCAAGAGGACCATCAAACCCTCTGATCGGAACGGAAGAGAGTTCGGGTCACTAGAAAGGACATGTAACTCGCTCACCCTGCATGCTGAAGCTAAGACTATCAAGAAACCCAATTTGTATGATAGTAGCTTTAACTAATCGTGGGTTAAAGACTCAATACTGTCTGAATTGAGTCATGTTAAAACCCAGGACAGATTCCATTTGGAAACAGGGTGAGGGATATAAGTCGATTGAATTTTTAAAGTGTCTAAAAGATCTGACAAATCTTTGTCATGGCTGATAGCACATGTACCAGAATAGCGGAATGTGTATGATATCATGGAGCGGTAGCATTTGATAATAACTGGAGCCAGCTGTTTCTCCTCGAAAAGCCAGAGAAAAGTTGGCCAGTTGAGGGATTGTGACACTCAGAGGAACAATGTGAATGATATGGTACCAGTCCCTGAAAACATGCCACTTGCCCTCGTAAACCTTCAGAGTAGAGGGCCCTCTTGCTCTCGATTTTCTCTACGCAATCAAAGATTTAAATTGTTTGTCTTGCAAGGCTGTCTGGACAAGAGTCAAGCTTGAACATAAAGACGGTCCGGACAGGGGTGGAACACCCCTGGCCGCGGTTGCTTGCGAATACTTGTGCTGACTGTAATCTTCCTGGGTAGATCTATCGCCTAGATTGAGTAGATCGGAGACCCAGGAGTTGTTCCATCTGAGAGGGGCAATCAGAACCATCTGACAGTTCTGACCCCTTAACTTCTGGATTAATTTCAGTACCAAGACCGTGGGAGGGTAGGAGAATGACCACAACCCTTCCCAGCTGATTGATCGAGCATCCACGACCCAAGCTTCTGGGTCTGGAACCTGTGAGATGAAAGGTGGACAACTTGCGATTCCACCTTGTTGCAAAAGATCAATCATCGGACGTCCCCAAAGTGTGTCAATTGGAAGAAAGTCCGATTGATGGAGTGACCATTCTGTGTGAATGACTAGATAGAGTGTCAGCCAAGACATTGAGTCTGCCAAGAATGTGTCGGAATTGTACATTGAGGTGGAGATTGTCGAACCAATGTAGAAACTGCCAGCTCAGATTGCACAGGTCTGGTGATTGGTGTCCCCATGTTTTGAGGCAAGGCACCACCACAAAGTTGTCTGACATAATGAGGGCAGTTTGTAATAAGAGTTGATCCTGCCCGAAATGAAAGGCGTTGATGACAGCCGTTATTTCTGAAAGGTTGATGTGGAAAGGGCTCACCCCTGGCACCCACGTGCTGCTGACAGTATCGAAGTCCGGCAACAGGTGGGCACCCCAACCGTAGGTACTAGTGGCGGAACATACCGTTATCCCCGCTTGGGGTATCTCCAGAGTAATCCCTGTGGACAGCCCACAGGGGTTGTGCCACTGACTCAAGAATGATCGTATCTCTGGCGTGAGCATGACTGTGGGATCGAAGGGACTTGAAAAGGGTGAAATTACGCTAGCAACGTCCTTTGTAAAGGGCGCATAAAAGGACGGCTCAGCGGAATCAAGTCTGCTGCCGCATTGAATAATCCGAGGATCTGCAACTCTCTTGCTAAATGCGCATCCTGTTGGAAACGGACTCTACGAGTGCAATTATTTGGATGATCGCAAACTCAAGGAAGCCTTACCAGATTCAGATCGGGAGAAACTCCACCCCAGATGGACCAAAAATCCGGATTGGACAGAGATCAGACTTTATCCAGTTCACGAGAAAGCCTATATGATGTAAAGTGATATAAGATCGTTTCTGCCTTTGAGCAGAGTAGAACTTGACAGATGTTTCTGGAGGATGTCGTCCAAATATACTGCCGACGCCATAGATGAACAGGGTGACGACGTAATCCATAACCTTGGTACTAGCCCAAGGGCTTAAGTTGAGGCCAAAAGGTATTACATGGAACTGATAAACCGAGTTCCGACAAGCACAACGGAGAAATGTCCGCTACTCGTGGGATAGGGACGTGAAATGTGCGTCGGTCATATCTAGACTAACAGCATACCCGTCGGATGGTTTGATCACGCCATCGCCACATTGACTTTCAGGGTGGTTGAGGCGGCTCAGGTCGACGAACGGCCTCTGGATAAGAAACAGCCATGAATAAAACCCCAGCTATTGCAGGTTTATTAAGATATAAATATATATATATATATATATATATATATATATATATATATATATATAAAGGCATCCTTCTCCCGGTCTGACGATACATCCATGAAGAGGGGAGAGGAGGACAGAGGAGGGGATGGATAAATGAAGTCTCAAGTCCCTCCGAAATGACCTGAATCACCCAAATGTTTTAAGGTAATAAAGTGGTCCAGTGGTCCTGAAATTGCAGGTGGCGGCTGCCCACAGGTAGGCAGTCCGCTGGCGGTGGGCAGGGTATGTCAACGTCTAGAGTTAGGAGGCATGAAGGCGGAGAAACTTTGGTTCTTGCCGCCTCTGTATGGTTGCCGTCTAGCTTGATTAGACTGTTGACTCCCAGCATTGGGTTGGGATCTATATTACACATTTGATTATAAGGATCCCTTTTCCCCGGTCCGCCCATCATCCCTCCGCTGTGTCAGGGGATGATTGTTTCGAAACGCCTGCGAAAGTTGGGTGACGAGTTGGAGGGGCAGTTCCTGAGCTGCCTGCCTCCAAACTTTTTCAATTTTCCCCCAAAGTGTAAAGGTGTCCCAAACTGAGACATCCGTAAAATCCGAGTACGATGGGGCCTGTGCGACGTGGACCACCTACAGACATCACGTCGTATCAGGTCGAAGTTGGCAGAAGCAGTTAACGCATTGGTCATAGAATGGTGAGCTGCCCTGTTAACAACTCTAGCAATCCAGGCCTTCACTTTACAAGCGTGGTCATGGCTGGATTTGCCTAGGGAGTTGGAATAAAAAATGGCTAGTGAAGTCAAGTCTAACAATGAAGACGTATCGACTACGTTTCGGACTAGATTTGACGTGGCATTTGAGATCAGTACTGAAGGCGTCTGATGGAGTTTTCGTACCAGCTACACTAGAACGTCGCTGGAAGTTAGCTTCCTGAATTTTTATTTTTTATTTTTTTTTTTTTTCCAACTGGCAAAGAAGCAGGAAGGACATCGTCTCTTCCTCCTCATTCAAGATCTACAGGTGCCTGAATTGTGTAGTCTTGAGTGGCAGTAGGAGGTTTTGGGCATTCTGAAGTTCCCAACAACCTATAAATCTTTTATTCTGCGGCCGTGGCGCTAAGCTCAGTCCGGTCCATGACCTGATCTGTGGACGGCTGAAAGTGTTTCGTCACACTCACTGTGTGCTGAGTCGTGTTCTGGTCAACTCAAGCATCCATTCGCAGCGGAATTGTCATCATTTTTAATATAAATCTCCATAATGCTTATGTAGTGCGGCCAGCACTGCGCGCCCATCTACCATTCGCTCAGAGGAAATGTTGGTTCTGGTACAGCTTGCATATCTGTACAGCATACCAGGTGACCTAGATGACGCAATTCTGTCATAATTGACACTTTCACTAAATCTCCCTTGTGGAGAAGCCGTGAACATATGGCCGGCCGGCACTAACGGCTGATTGAACTGGCGAATGGTCGGCCTGAAAGTCCTGTTCTGGTAAAGCTGCCATATCTGGGTAGCGCATACCAAGTGGCATAGATAACTTAATTCCGTCATCTCTGATAATGTCACTAATTCTCCCTTGTTTTAAAATCACACCGTCACGTATTTGACGTGACGGGAGGTGTACACCGGCAATACCGACTGATTTGTCTGGTATATGGTCGGCCGGAATGTCGGCGAAGGTCCGGCTATGACCGGCACCTGCCTCTCGAATGGTCTGATTGGACGGAGATTCATCTATAACATCTCTCTCATGGTAGTGATATGTAACCAGTAGTACAGATTGACTGACGAGTACATCACTATAATCTCCGTAAATCCGATGTACAGCCGGTGCAGGTTGATGCCGGCTGGAAGACCGGTGCCATTTGGGCTGAACGGTCGTTGCCGGATGGACGGCCGGTGCAGGTTGATGCTGGCTGTAAGGTTGGCTGGCCGACCGGTGCCATTTGGGCTGAACGGTCGTTGCCGGATGGACGGCCGGTGCCGGTTGATGCCGGCTGGAAGGTCGGCTGGACGACTGGTGCCATTTGGGCTGAACGGTCGTTGCCGGATGGACGGCCGGTGCCGGTTGATGCCGGCTGGAAGGTCGGCTGGACGACCGGTGCCATTTGGGCTGAACAGTTGTTGCCGGGTGGACGGCCGGTGCCTGTTGACGCAGGCTGGAAGGTCGGCTGGCTGGCCGGTGCCATTTGGGCTGAACGGCCGGTGCCTGTTGATGCAAGCTGGAAGGTCGGCTGGCCGTCCGGTGCCATTTGGGCTGAACGGACGGTGCCTGATAGACGGCTAGTGCCGGTTGGTGCCTGCTGAAGTGCCGGCTGAACTGATGGTGTCGGCTGGACGGCCGGCCGGCGAAAGTGCATACTAAAATGGATCCAATTGATCCAGCATAGACTCCATGCATCCGGACTTACAGTCCCGAAAGCCATGCACAGACCTGAGGTGAAATTTACACCCACTGGGCAGCCTAAACCATGTCAACATAATTTCCTCCATTTCCACATTGCCAACACCCATTTTGCCATTCATGCCTTCGTTGTCGACTTTGCTACTGAAACGACAAAAGAAGAGAACAAAGCACAAATTAAAAAATTCAGCATATTATTAATTCAATAATACTATAACCGTTACTAACGGAGTAGTCAAATTATTCCGTGCCATGTTAACTCTTAATGACAACACTAGTTATCGACGTGAGCGTGTTGCAATGGTTCATTCAAGACGAAGTCTACTGAAACGAAAAAGATGATAAAGAAAGCACAATTAGCAATTCAGCACGCTTTTTTTTTTTTTTCATTAAGTCGCTATTACCATAACCGTAACTAACGGAGGAAGCGAAATGATTTAGTGTCGCGTGAACTCGTGACTACAACACGAATTCCGCCATTAAATAGTCGCAACTGGTCGTTCAGAGACTAAGTCTACTGAAACGAAAAAGAAGATAAACAAAGCACAAATTAGCAATTCAGCACGCTATTAAGTCGCTATTCCATAACCGTAACTAACGGAGGAAGCGAAATGATTAAGTGTCGCGTGAACTCGTGACTACAACACGAAGTCTGCCATTAAATAGTCGCAACTTGGTCGTTTAAAGACTTTTTTGAAGTCTACTGAAACGACAAAGAAGGTAAATATAGCACAAATTATCAATGCAGCACGTTATTAAGTCGCTAATATCGTAAACGTTACATACGGAATAAGCGAAATTATTGAGTGCTACATGTATTACATGCTAGTACCGCCATAAGCGTGCTTGACCACGTCGCAACCTGGTCCGAAGTCTAGAAAAAGGTGACAAAGTCACTCAAATTGGAAAATATTGTAAAATAATGTATACAACCTGTAGAGGAATGATTATCCAACACAGTAATTCCAAATTTAACTTCGGATGGTCAGAATTTACACTAAGATGGCTTGGATTCATAGGAGGTCTAATTGTACGTGTTTTCACGTACAGCGAAGCTAAAAAACTAAAGAAGCGACACCTAGCGGGTAGCAAGGGGAGGTAAGGGGCAAGAGTTATTGCCCTTTGTCTATATGACATAGACAGGAAAGACGAATTTTCGTCTTTTGGTAGGGCTGGATTCGCGAGGTAGCAGGCTAATATCCCTAAAGTAATGTGATCGGGGAACGTATTCAAAGGAGAAATTTTGCATACGAGGTCACGGAAATTCAGCTCTTTGAACATATGCCAATATTTAAATACCGGGATTGCGGTCGCATATAATACTTCAGAATAAGGTTTTCTTCATTAGTGTTGTTATTATTATTCTATATTTCCAATGGTTTCTGGTCTCCTTTAATATTTTTTTTAGCTTTCTCAAACTGAGAAAAACTGTAACAGGAAACACATCATTTGAAGTGGAAACTGCATGGACTAAGGTCATTTTTTTCTTCAAATTTGCTAATTCTTCAACTTTTTACCCCCATCTTATCATCAGTCAATCCAGGAATGCAATCAAAGTACACTAGAATTTCATCCACGTTAATGATCATATTGTTGGTAAATTAATCTGTTTCTCTTCTGACCTTCATGAATTCATCACGTTATTTTATTTTCTCCAAACCTACCGGACAATGCGGGATTGTCAATGTTCACGCATGTAGCACTATATTGTGTCACTTTAAAAATTGTTCCATTGTTCCAATTTATATATACATATATATATATATATATATATATATATATATATATATATATATATATATATATATATATATATATATATATATATACATATATATATACATATATATATATACATATATATATATATATATATATATATATATATATATATATATATATATATATATATATATACATATATATACACACACACGCACACGATAAAAAAAGATCCCACATCTACTTCTGCAACAAGACTACATCTGAAAAATGTTTCACTGTCACCAAATATATGGCATACTGACCCCTTTGCAAAACAATTATCTAATGTATATAAAATAAATGTATTGCAAATTAGCAACTCAATAACATGGTAATCATTTTTAGATGATGAATTATTTTATTTTCTATACTGTTATTGTCCAATATATTTGTAACTTTTTCCAACAAACAGATAAAATGATGTACACTACTCCCTCGATAACTCACGCCCTGATTAATTGCGAATGCGCTTGTAACGCTGGGTTAGACATGGATCCTCCTGTTAAACCAGAAAATACCCCAAAAATTGATCCCTATTTGTTGAACTTGAAGAAAATTGCAGGTTGCTATTAAACACCAATATGGGAACCAGACTCAACAAGAAAACAAAAAGCACTGACTCAATTCACAGATTTGTCGCATACATGTCATGGTTGTTGAAACCAGTTGAAACGATCTTTCACATCTTGGACATTTTGAAAATAAATGTCATTTAAACAGAATAGCAAACAACTTCATTAAAAAATTGCATTATTAAAAAATTATTATTGATGTGATTGTAAAACGAGGATTCAGTCATTTAAACAGTTCCTTAATGCCGCCCCTAACCCTCAGGTTTTCTCAATGTCAAATCGAATTTTTTTTCTTCAATTTTTGGAGGTCCTTCTGTAACTTGCTTTGCTTATATTGTGGTCTATGTTTGTGGACCCTGTTGTGCGCTAGTTATCGAGGGAGATGTGTATCTATAAGTAATTTTGTCTCCTTTTCACTCTATATCATTACATGTGTACATGGAAATGTGTATTATTGACAGCTAAATTAAGGGCAAAAATAAAATGTTTTTATTAAAAAACAGAAATTTGAAATATTTAATGCAAGTTTAATTTAAGGCTGGTGTAATTCTGTACTCTCACCTCCACAAACTTGGACTTGTACTTTATGGATCTGCGTTGGTATTTCTGAATCATGTGGTACATGTCCTCCTTGCCAACAGCAGCAAGGTCTGTTGACGACTCATCCATTTCACTCTCAATGTCTGATGGTAGCTGGTAGTGATGAGGAGTGAAACTGACATTGGCAAAGAACGAGCTGTCACTTGTAACAGAGCTAATGGATGATGTCCGACTTCGGGATGCCTTGGGGGTCTCATCTCCAACCACTGATATCTTTGGGTCAAACCAAAAAGATTTACATAAATATTATCTATACAGCCTGATTATCTTAACCATAGTACATTGGAATAAAACATGTAACTGTTTGGAAACAAAATTTTTATTCTGATATTCATGTAATCAACTCCAAAATTAGCATGAAAAATTATAGGTTTCATGTTATGTACATTTATGAATACTCAATTTCTCAAAGAAATAATTAGCTGTCCATAATGCAGTTTTTACCAGCTGTTTGCAAGTAATGTTCTGGAATTACTGGGAATCGATCCCAGGGCCATCATTTTTCAGTATATATGAAACCATTTGGGAACTGTTTCCAGGACTGAATAGCTAAAATTGTGAATTTTTAAAATATATTTTTTAAATGAGTAAACCATCCTACTGCAGTCACACGCCGCATCCAATCACTCCTAACAGCAGTAACTATTGTCAAGTCTCATGATAATGGTTTTTTACTGGGAGAATTACCCTAACAAATTTAAATTACCGTATTTTCCGGCCTATAGGTCGATGCGGAGTATAAGTCGAATTGACGAATTTTGTAAATTTTCCATCCTTCATCCATATATAAGTCGATTCGGAGTATAAGACGAGGCCAGGTCAATAACTTGGCTATGTATTTGATGCTACCGGTAGTAACTTCCGGTTGCATGAATATTGATGGTATCGTCATATAATATTCCATATTACCGGCAATATCCATTGCAACAAGAGCTATGATCATTCCTTCCAGTTGAAAGTTTAAACCTACGGTAATTTATTTGAGAAATTTTGTCAAATACAATTATGGTACTTTATTCAGAGAACCATGCATTGGTACATACACGTGTCTAATTTATATATACATGTATAATCTATTGCATGAAAAGAGTATCAACACCGTGTACTCACCAGCGAATCTTGTAACATACATTGAATCCATAATACAAATATTTCCATCGAAAATATCCACACACGGATGTAAAATATTCAATAATTTTGTCACAGATCATTATGTGACTGAATTCAATGAAAAGAAAATAACAACAATTACGTAACGGGTGTACATAATGAATGATGAAATAGTACATGTCCGTAGATTAAATAATGGAAGCTAAAGCACATTTTCCCACACAAGCTGCTAGTCAAAGTTCTTTGAACTTGCCGCCCAGCTATTGCGTCATGTTCTTTTGATGTACTCTAATACAAAACATAGTCTTCTAATTTATCCTCAATATTACTCCATCTTGCTTTGCAGCCACGATTTGCTTTCTTTGTTTTGTTTTTTTTGTAGCGCATAATGCAACCTTAGCTTTACGCCAATCCTGGACACATTTTTCACTTACACCATATTTCCTGTGAGCAGCAATATTCCCACCATTCTCTTCAGCGAACTTTACAACTTCCAGCTTAAAAGCCGCTGTGTAAGACTTGCGTGATTTTACGGGAGGCATTGTGAGAGAAGTTGTATGATTTGCAAGGGGATATTTATATGAATGATTATGACTGAAAAGATTGATCAAAATATACCGAACTCATTAAAATGTGCCCGTACTAAAGCAATGAAAACAATGCCCATGGCTAAATTCATTATTTACATCGAGAGAAGGGAGTGGGCATCATTTCCTGTTGTACTTAATCCCATTGATATTAAACACGAGTAAGATGCGGATTAATGATAAAGAACAATGGGTTACCGACAATATGGTAACTAGTATCGGTAGCTAAAGCCAATATCAAGATCGAAACAATTGAGGCAACTGGCTTTGATTGTTGTTGGAAACCAAATACCAATTTATCAACAACTGATATAATCAAAGTGAGACACCGAAACGTCAGATGGTTAAAAATGAATATAGGTGAAGTGTTGACATTACAATTTGCTTTAAACTGAATTGCGAAACTAAAAATCATGGATCACTGATGATCTATGAGTACTGGTAGTCCATCCATATATCTGATTTTAGTGTAGTTTAAACCTACGGTAATTTATTTGAGAAACTTTGTCAAATACAATTAGAAACATATGATTTGGAGGATTTAGTAGAATGCATGATCTACATTATTTTATAAATAATCATAGAACACTCGAGTTAATATGGATTACATCCCTTTGTAGGATCAATTGGATCAATAAAAAAAGCTATGCCGGTAATTGCTCACGTGTGTCCAACATTATACTGGAAAATCAAATAATAATGGACCAGTTATTTCATATCTTTTTTTTTAAGGAACAAACAATATGCTTTGAATTAGTACAGTAAACTATAGAGTATAGACCGTAAGTGTGCTATGCGGCCCGGTGAAGTTTTTACCGGTAATTGTTTTCTTTTATTTTATGTTTGAGTAAGAAAAAACACGCAGCATGCAAAATAAATAATGACAAAATTTACAAATATAAATGCAGTCATATTATTTTATGACAATTTATTGACATAGCAATTTAACATGAATTTGTACTTCTATGTGACCTGTTTTCGATTATGCCGATTATAGAGCAATATCAATAAAATACCGGATACTGTAATCCATATATAAGTCGATGCAATTTCAATGACAAAATCCATATATAAGTCGATTCGGAGTATAAGACGAAGACCGAACTTTCAAGTCAAAAAGTCTCGACTTATAGGCCGGAAAATACGGTACTCGCTCCTTCAGTCTTTCAGAAGTACTTTTCAATCAATATTCTCAGTAGCACAATTGAAGATTATAACAAAACTGGACCCAAGTGGCCTAAAACACTCTCTGTTACAGATCACTGCCATCTCACCTATCTGCATGGGTTAAAGTCTCGGATTTGGCCAATATGCCTATGGGTATGTGACAAAGCTTGCTTATGGGCCAAATGTTCTTACTGGGGTTTTCCCAGGTTCTCCCTCCACCATTAATACTGGCCACCATGTATAGCCTATTGTGTGCTGAAAAATGGTGTTAAACCCAACAACATCATTTTTACTTACTGAACAACACTGGCCAATTCAGTGACATTTTGTTACACAGCTGTTGAATTACTAGTCAGACATGGAAAGTAACCACATTTTATGGTATTACCACATAGGGCATAGCAAAAATGCATAAATGATGATCAATCAGGTTTCATCCTTTAATCTCATATGGCAACAATTACTAACTGGAAAGGAAAGTGTGATGGGAAACTTACATGACTGAACCATGACTATGATTTTAAAGACAGGTCTCAAATGTGGTTCATGTTATCAAACAAATGTATATCAAGCTTCATCTTTTTATTACTGATGTATTATAAGTTTCATCCCTTTATCTCTTAAGTCATTAACAACAAAAAGCAGAAAGAAAAGTGTGAAGATTTAAAATATTTAGTCATGACCTTGATCATGAAGATACCCAGTGTGGCATATGACACGTTTTTACATTTTAAAAATACATGATGCCCACTGAACGAGTCTTAGGAATCTGGAAACCAAGCAAACACATCAGGTTGTACTAAATTAAGAAATTCCAATTCACTAATTCAATATTTTTAAGTTAAGCACTGAAGTTCTTGCAAATGATATAATTAGTGCCAAGACATCATTTCATGCCGACTCCAAATATTTAATATTTTTAATAATAATATACATAATTTAATTCTATTTAATTGTTGCTATCAAAACTGCTTATCCAGTTGTGCTTTGAGTAGGTTCCCCAGCTTAAATCTAAGTTGTCATGATTTATTTGGCAACCGAGATTTCTTTACTCCTGAAAAATATACCAGGTTTAATCATTAGCTCTCAAATGGCTTCAAATCATTAAAATATCATGGGAAAAATACAACTAAACCTTGAAGATAGCCCAGCCCACCAACCAAATTATTACCCATCACACCATTAAAAATGAGGTACAAGTATGCAATGTTTCTTAATCTTCAATGGTTTAAAAATTATAAAGTAGACAAGAAAATGTGCAGAAAAAAAACAACAAAATACTGAGCAATGACCCCTAATATGGTAAACATTACACCTATAATTATGATGAACAGGAATACTAAGTTTTATCCCTTATTTCTCAAACAGCTTCAAAGTTATAAAGTTGAAGGAAAACTTTAATGAAAAACTAAGCTGAATCATAACCTCGTCCTTGAAAACAGGAGACTCAATTTGGAACTTGACACACTTTCTCCTTCATATTAGTTATAATTATTTCTTATTAATTATTTTATTATTTTTATGGTTTTTTTATTTTCATTACAAGTCTAATATATGCTATCGGATACATTCTTTTGATCATACTGCATATTGGTATGTACATGCACATTCAATGCAATTTATAGTGACCTATGCATAGTCAAATTAACTTATCTGAAAGAAGCTCCCCATTTGTTGATGCACGTATCTGTCAATATATAGGTAGCAATAAACTCCACCTCTTCTTTTGTAATACTTTATATAACATGCTGAGACCAGCTTAATATCAGCACAGAACGTTTCTTATTAATTTTCCCAGATTTTCATTACTTTTTATGTACCTGACTTGAATCCTGTAATGGTATGTCAATAAGCTGAGCTACAGGAATAACAGCAGCCTCAAAGTTTGTGGCTCCATCTGGTGTATGAGAATTGCTATTTTTCTCAGCTCCATCTTTTGATGCTTCTGATTTTTTGGGTGTGCTTTCAGCCACGGGCTTTCCTGGTACAATCTCTTCTGACGGTTTGTCCCCATCACCTTTAGATGGAGATTCTACAAGCTGACAATAGAAAAAAATATTGTTTTAATATTGGCCTAAAAGATACTATAGATAGTGTCTTAAGTCTTGGAATTTCTAAAGAGAAGAGATAATGAAAAGGCAACATGTTTATGGCATGGCACTTATACGAAAGGACCATTGATTTTGGCAGTCGATAGGCTTACTTCAGGAAATTTAGAATTTCATTTATTGGGAAGTAAAACAAACAAAACTCATTCAAATAAGCATCATATATTCATGCCTTTATTGATTAATATTTATGGACAAATCTTGTTTGACTAAAATACTTGGCAGTAGAAAATGGAAAATCTCTAACCCAGATAACTACAACTATAAACATGTATTGATGGAAAACCTGATTTTCATTTAAGTAGCCCAATTTAACAGCTGAGGTCAAGTACTTTTCATCATCTTTAGAATGATATTAAGAATGAAGGACTCGTAATACCAGGAGATATAAACTTCGCAGATTCAATTTTATAGAATTACATGCAGTCGAAGAAAACAGGAAAATATCTAAAAGTCATTTCACAGTATGTATTTCAGAAATGTTTAGGGATTATCTTCAGTATTTACAGTATCAACCAAAACTTTACTTTCAATATGCAAAGTTTTATAGCTGTGTTACAGGTATGCATTTAATAGGACTGGCAGTCATGGGATCGGGTTGATTGTACGAAGGCCGTTTTGGTTGCCCCTGTTACATAATATAATGCTGTTTGATACATGCACTGTATGCAAGGCCCAACATGTATGTGATGTTAATGTTGGATCTTGATCAGTTTTCATGCCACACAATAATTACATCGCAATCGCTCAATATTATCTAAATGCCATGATCTTTGTGTGTAAAATACTAAATTGCTTTTTTCATTAACATTCATTACTTTTCCAGAAAACAGTTTGCATCTACATATTTAGTTTTGTTTCAAGTTAATATTGATCAAATTTTCACTTTAAATATACTGACGTGATATTTGGCTATATCACACACACACACACACACACACACACACACACACACACACCCTGTTACGCTTATCTGAATAACCAAAAACCCTTAAACTAGAATCCAACTGTTTTAAATCATTTAACATCGCTACGAAAAGGAAAGCAGTGGGAGATCAGGTTTGACAATGTCGTGAACACTGCAAACAGACAGCTGTGTTCAAAAGTGGCAACGCTTGCCTTTGCTGCAGTAGCTATGGCCCCTTTGAGCGGCGACTGAGCAACGCCTTGTTCAAGCTTCTTTCTCAGGTTTTTGAACATCTTATCAAACTGAGGGTTTATCTCGCACCCTGCCCCCTACATTTATTCATCGTCTGTTTACAGGTGCAACATTCGTCTGCGCGTGCTTGACACGTAAACCGGGAAGTGAACATAATGCCACGCTAGAATTACAACAAGAAACTAGAAGCGGAATGTGCTTTTCTAGACTTTCAAGCTCCACGGAGGGGGAAAAAGAAACAGAAGAAGAAAATAAAAACCAGTATGGCCTGGTTTCAAAGCGCCTGATTTAAAAAAAAATGTGATTCACAATATCATATTTTTCATTTTATTTTCAACAAAAGTTTTCATCTATTTTAACATTTGGCTGATTATCTGCAAAAGTTTAATCCCTTGTTTGTATATTTCAGTTGATATGCTATTGCTTCACTTCCAAAATGTATAGCAGAGTAGTAAAAAAAATATAAGTGTTCTTGTTGCTACTACTGTTTATGTTAGTGCTGTTATTTGGTGTTCCTGCTCGTGTTATTATCATTTACAATTTGTTCGTTATAACTGGTTAGTACAGTCAAATCTTATGCCTGTCATATTTGATGGAGTTGCTTCCCTTGATTAGTTGTGAGCAACATTATAAAAGATGTACAACTATAATTAATTAATCAATTGTTGAAATCCTCATCTCAGCATGAGAATCAAATTGCTAGTGTATTGTTATGCATATTTAATTTGCTAGTTAGAAAACCAAAAGTGTCGTATAACGTGGTTATATGTATATTTTTTTTAAGCGGCTCGATAACAGTTATCGATTGATACACATAGTTTGCTTGCATCCATGCAATTTATACTAATAAAATATTTACACGACGAATCTATGAGTCTTTCAATGTGAACCTGGAACAAAATTTTGTACAGTTGAATGTCCATATTGTTTTGGTAGATTTTCTTCATCTGCTGAAGTCTTCATTTGTTTTATTTAGCTAGAACGATTTCAATGTAAATGTAACATAATGTAATGTGCGCTTAATACTTAAATTTTCGACTTAATCATAAATATCAACAAAGGTAGATCTACCACCATATATCTCTCTCTCTCTCTCTCTCTCTCTCTCTCTCTCTCTCTCTCTCTCTCTCTCTCTCTCTCTCTCTCTCTCTCTCTCTCTCTCTCTCTCTCTCCAGTCATGGAGTCATGTCTGGAAATTCTAGTGCACTTGACTGCACCCATTTACGCTCTTGAACTATTCAACGTTTTATCTTGGAGCAAATAGAGGTGGGGAGGGGTTGCACTTAGTTTCTTACAACAACAAAAATCAAAATATCACCTGGAATATCTCTGAAATTATTAAATTTCATGGATTAATTTAACATCAGTTGCAGCCTCTCTGTTGAAATCAAAGACCATGAGCTTCTGGAGTAATTCAACACATAGGTCAAGCAAAAACATCTCAGCTCAGGAGATCGATGATGCACCGCTGTTTCACGTGTTATGTAATCATGAAGTAATGCTTATTAAATCCTTGGCACAGGTTTAGTGTCACGTTTCCTTTGACTGGTATATATATATATATATATATATATATATATATATATATATAGAGAGAGAGAGAGAGAGAGAGAGAGAGAGAGAGAGAGAGAGAGAGAGAGAGACAGAGAGAGAGACAGAGAGAGAAACAGACAGACAGACAGACAGACAGAGACTGTATGGGTGATAATTTTATTTATAGACAATATCACAGCTGCTCTAGCTGTAAGTTAGATTCGTCTATCTGAACTGTTACTAACATACCGTAAAAATACTTTTGATGACAATCAAGCATCACAATGTTTGCATTATGTTTTCTCTCTTTTCAGACCCGCAATTCTGTAATTTAAGTAGGATATCAAATAAGCACTAGTGCCGGCCAAAAATTTCTCCATGAGCCTTAAGGTCTCACTGGATAGTTTCGCCTTTTGACACCTGCCTAATTTTTAAGGTAGAAGGCATGGGCCTAATTATCACATCCTAGCATTTTTCAGTTCACACATAAGCTAAATCTGTAATGTGGAAACTGGTTGACTTGTTGGTGACTGCCTGTCACAGACTAGCACAGAAGATCAAATGCGTAACTTGGGCTTCAAATGAGGCGCGGACTTGGCTTGCGTATTTACATGTGTCTGCTACAGAGGTAAATATCTAAAAATCTTTATATTTGAGCGGTGATGAAAAGTATGCTAATTTGTTACAGTACTAGTGAACTTTATTCATGTATAAGGCACATACTGATTCTTTTAGCACTCTTGTCACAGGAAAATATTTAAAATACCCCTTTTCTGTAAAAAATGAATGTAAAAAGAGGGTTGGGGGCAGTGTTGATTCAGTATAAAAGCCACTAGTTGTGTCTGCTACAGAGGTAAATATCTAAAAATCTTTATATTTGAGCGGTGATGAAAAGTATGCTAATTTGTTACAGTACTAGTGAACTTTATTCATGTATAAGGCACATACTGATTCTTTTAGCACTCTTGTCACAGGAAAATATTTAAAATACCCCTTTTCTGTAAAAAATGAATGTAAAAAGAGGGTTGGGGGCAGTGTTGATTCAGTATAAAAGCCACTAGTTGCATGAGGAATTAACTTTAATTCCTCAGTCAGAATCTTGCAAGCATCATTTAAAAAAAAAAATCATTAGTTCATTTTTATTTGTGTCTTTAATGTAATATTATTACCATTGTTCTGTCATTGTCGGACAAAAATTTTCCAAAACAACAGTCCAGTGAGACCTAATAATGAGCCAGTCAAATACATATCTGTTGTAGGGTTTTTTCAGCACACGATATGCTATGGTAGGCGGCCAGTATTAATGGTGGAGGAAGAACCAGGGGAAAACCCCCAGAAAGAACCACCGACCCGCGATAAGCTACTAACAAGCTTTCTCACACACCCACTTTGGCCGAATCTGGGACTCGAACACGTACAGACAGAGATGAGATGGCAGTGATTCGTAACGGTCAACGCTTTAGACCACTCGACCACTCGGGGCCCCCAGTAAAATATGTAATGAATACATGCTGTTATCTATCTCTATACAAATAGACACGTTGGGATTGTAAGTACTTTCGTTATGAATGCTCAAAAATGATCATTCAGCTTAATTACGTTTAGTGATTGTCAACTTCTTTAAAATTTCGCAATAGTAAACTTTGTCCCCTTTGTTGCCTTTTCATCCATCCTGGCCTCTACCTTTTGAATGACAAATTGTCTGCGGGAGTGCAAGCAATCGACCCACATGACGCGAGTGAGCCAGTCAAAGGGAAGAATTAGAGTTTCGTCCCGATTGAAGTACATGTACCACAAAGTGTTTACCATAAAGGCAAAACACCAGCCTTTGAAACTAATCTGTTGTGATTGTCGAAAGAAAAATCGTCCAGAGAGATGCACTTATTCATGCAAGCTTATGGTACTAATCAATATATACAAACTACAACTAATGTGTTTACGATCGATAAGCATTTTCTTGGTTTTCTATGTAAATTTTATTTGTGTCTTATTTGTGCTCATAATTGTCTCTGATTTTCCATTTCTGCCAACAAAATCTTAACTCAGCCGCACTGATTATTTTATCTTCAGTTGCCACCGAACATAGTCTACTGATCGTATTGAGTCTGATCTGGGTAGCTGCAAGCAGTTTGGAATAGACGCGCATTTTGAAATGCACTCAAATAGAAATTAATTTGCTAGCACCACCAGAAACACCAGTTACTATCGATATTCCTCCGACAAAAATAGCCATTGGTTCACCTGCAATTGATTCCAGTCAAACCAAGAACAACACTTGCTTTTGCAGCGAGACCGGAAATAGCATATACGACCAAACACGCTCGTTTGTATTTGAAGATAAACGCGGTTCTCTTGGTAGTTTCATCTCACATCTGTTGTTCTGCTTCTAACTTTATTTTCCTTGACGGTATGTATTTAGGTCTGTCATAGTCCTTCTTTTGATAATACACAATCGCGTATATCAATTATAATACAGGCAGACCTTGTCTGATCTTATCATCACTCACAGTTGTAATACACACGCGCACTTCTTACCAGGTATTCTTTGTTTTTTTTTATTGGCACAGTTGTCATGCAGTTATGAAGAGAGAAACAAAACAACCGCTGTCTCTTGAATATTTAAATCTCCGGTGATTGTGCGTTCTGGTGTTTTGGCACATACTCATACAAAAACACACCAGTTATACCAGAACCTTTACATCTAACGATCGTATTTGTCAAATAACTATTATACAAGCAAGCGAGTCTCAGCTTTTTTATTAAAGAAACAGTCGAGACCTTTTTTTTAATCAGCTGAGTCAATGTTTGTATAAAATATTCGATTGTGAACATAACTGGGGTAGATTCATATGCGAATGACACTTCATCATTTAGAAACAATCCAGAAGTTTTTCATCTGCTACGGCAATTACTACTTGATTCCAAGCTGATATTCAGTTGGTTATGGTACATCAGAATGATTCCAAATAGCAATTTATACTTGACCATTAAGTAAAATTATATGACAGTTTATATGAGGGTTTGGTACCATCACTCTGATGTAAATATTCCTCAAATGGTAGAGCAAATAACCATCAATGTTAGCATATGAGAATACTTCACATCCTAGTAGGGTCCTACCATCGTCCTATTTCAATGACTATCAAGACTGAATTGCTTCCCAAATTTGATTCTTGCCCCAATGAACTCTTAAACTTGAAATACAACATCAATTGGTCAGACATTACTGCTGACGAAAAACTGAATTATAATCCGACTTCTGCATTCTTGTTAAATAAGATTGAGATCCCACATTGTGTTGCGATCTGTATTGACCACGACTGCACTAACCAGGTGCATATGAAACATTTGAATTCTACACTGATATAGTAAAAGTTTTGTCAAACACCGATAATAGCTTGACTAGTAAATCGAAACGTAGTCACAGGGTTATGCCAGGCTGCAATGACTGTATCAAAGAATTACAAAATTTCGCACGAAATGCCTACCTTATGTGGTTTGATAACGGTAAACCTCGTCACGGCCATCTTAGTAACCAAATGCGTCAAACAAGAGCACAATTTAAGTATGCTCTTAGATTATGTAAGAAGGAGGAAGTAACACACAGAACAGACTCGCTAGCACAAAAATTTGAAAATATCGACCAACGTGAATTCTGGAAGCATGTTAAACAACATAGCACAACAACATCCAATAAACTACCAATTTGCATTGGTGGGAACGATGGTCAGAATAATATATGCAACATGTGGAAAAATCATTTTGAAGACTTACTCAATAGTGTCAAAAATGAATCGAATAAGAAGCATGTGCTTTCAACATTGAATACACCTTCTGCTCATATTGAGGTAATCACATTGTCTGAGATCCAAAGTGCAATAACAAGACATATAGATGGTAAATGTTCAGTTTCACGGTTTTTATATGTGGAACATTTAAAATTTTAAGACACTTGACTTCATGTCTTATTGATGATTTTATTTAATTGTATATTTGTGAATAACTTTGTACCAGATGATTTCACAAAAGTTACCATTATGCCACTACTAAAAAGCAAAATTGGTAACATAGCGGACAAAAATAACTACAGACCTATAGCTCTTACAACTATTATTTCAAAAATATTTGAATGCATCATACTGCATAGATGTGAAGTTACAATATCCCATAATCAGTTTGGTTTTAAAAAGCAGCATTCAACAGATTTATGCATATATGCTTTAAAGTAAGCTGTCAGCTATTATATAGAACATGGCAGCCCAGCGTTTGCATGATTTTGAAGCTAGCAAGGCATTTTATAGGGTCAATCGCTGGACACTCATTAAAAAGTTGATTGATATTAAAATACCTATGTACATAGTTCATACTTTAGTTAACTGGTATGGGAAACAGTTGTATTGTGTGCAATGAGGAAGTGTAATATCCAGCGCTTTCCATGTAACCGATGGGGTAAGGCAAGGGGGGATTATGTCCCCTTTGTTATATAATAATCATAAGCTCGATCAGTGTACCGTAGGGTCACCAAATGTGTTATTTCTTCTTATTTTGTTGTTCTTGCTGATGATATGTCATTGACAAGTCCTTCTATAACAGGCTTAAAGAAAATATTAAAGATATGTGAACAATACGCATTTGAGAATGATTTAATGTATAAGTTTTAAAAATAACAACGGCAATGCTCTTACCTATGTCAACAGTTATAATAATAATAATAATAATAATAATAATAATAATAATAATAATAATAATAATAATAATAATGAGGACTTTGTATAGCGCCTCATCTTTCGAAGCTCTAAGCGCTTTACACCAGCAATAATGATATGACTACACTACAGAACATCAAATGACAAAAACAATGAAATTGGAAAACATAAAAACATGCTGAAAATATATAAGATACAAAACACGATTAGGTCTCTAAGTTTCTCCCTGCAGTCGAAACAGGTGAGTTTTAAGAGCACTCTTAAAAGGGACCACTGTGTCTTTGTGTCTAATTCCAATGAGCAATTCGTTCCCTGTCGCCGGGCCCTGGTATGCAAAAGAACGTTGTCCATATGACTTTGTTTTCACCTTGGGAACAATGAGTATAGGATTATCAGAAGAAGAGCGTAAGTATCTAGCTGGTGTATACACTTGGGTGAGGCTGAATAGGTATGTTGGACTGGAGTCTGTCATTGAAACATAGCACAGAGAACAAATTGTGTGTTTGATTCTGTATCGAATCGATAGCCAGTGTAGGGTACAGAGCAGTGGTGAGGTGTGCTCTGATCGAGGTACTCTAAAGATGATCCGTGCAGCTGTGTTTTGAACTTTTTTGAAGTTTCTGGAGTAAAAATTGTGACGAACCAGACAAAATTGAGCTACAAAAATAGTCCAGTCTTGAAAGTACTAATGAACACACAAGTGTTTTAGTGGCATCAACTGAAAGATATTTACGAATGGAACTGATGCGTCTCAATTCAAGACTTTACAGGAGAGTGAGGACTGTAAACTTTCCGCTATCCAAAGCAGAGAGAATGTCATTAAATACTTTCAGAAGAGTAGTTACCGTACTTTGGCAAAGGCGATATGCCTTGCATATGTTCATGACATGTTGATGCAATGTGAGAGTACTGTCTAGAGTAACGCCTAGGTTTCGTACTGACTGTGAGAATTTAATGTTGGTGTTGCTGTTTGTGTTGCTGATATTTATTGTTTGAGGTAAAGGATGTGAATGAGAAAGTCTTTGTGTTGTGATCAGAATAGCCACAGTTTTATCATCATTCAGCTGCAGCCTGTTATATGTCATCCATGATTTCACATCAGAAATGCACCTCTCTACTCCATGGATGGTAGCATCAACTTCAGTTGGGTGGCTAGACTTGTGTATTTGGGTGTCATCAGCATACAGTTGGTGCGACACTGGGTGATGATCTATGACACTTGAGAGCGACTGAGTGTTGCATTAATAATTTGTGTCCTGTTGACTAAGTAGGACTTGAACCGCAGTAAGGCTATATTCTGAATGCCAAACACATGTTGGAGACGGTGAAGTAATTTATCATGGTCTATTGTGTCAAAGCTGCAGATAAATACAGGAGAGTGAGGACTGTAAACTTTCCGCTATCCAAAGCAGAGAGAATGTCATTAAATACTTTCAGAAGAGTAGTTACCGTACTTTGGCAAGGGCGATATGCAGACTGCACATTGCTAAAAAGACTGTTTGAATTCAAATGAGATACAAGTTGGGTTAGAACAACCTTTTCTAAGATTTTTTATATGAATGGGAGATTAGAAACTGGGCGGTAGTTCTTTAAATCGTTATGGTCAAGTGTTGGTTTCTTTAGCAGAGGCTTTACATTGGCAGTTTTGAAAATGATGGGAATTCCTCCGATGAGAGAGAGAGATATTAATAACATCAGTTAGTGAAGGTAATATTGGGTCTAAGCACTCAAGCAACAGTGATGTTGGATTTGGATCAAGTTCACAAGACTTTGGTGCATTCTTCATTATGATTGTCCGTACTAAAGCAATAGAAACAGGTTCAAATGCTCCTAATGGTTTTCGCTGAAATTCTGCATCATAACTGTATGATGAAGAGTCAGTTGAAATTGTGCTGTCAAGTGAATCTCTAATGGTTTGTACTTTCACGGAAGAAATTTGCAAATTGGTCCGGAAGGTCTAATGCAGAGAAGGTTGTTAGAAGTGGTGTACATTTGTTCCTTGATATTAGTTTGTTAGTTATCTCGAAGAGCTCTTTGGAGCTGGAACTCTCCGTGATCTTAGAACTGCAGTGGGATGATTTGGCTAAATTGACTATGTTTGTGCTATGTTTGTGATGTTATTCTTAGCGGCTTCATAGATTTGTTTATGAACAGTGAGTCTGGTGGAAAGCCAAAGCCTCTCTGCTTTTTGGCGATGTCTTTTAGCAGTGCGGAGCTGGTCCCTAATACTGCTATACCATGGAGAACACTTTTAGTTATCAAGTTGTTCCGCTGTTGGATGTAAGAAACATATATATATATATATATATATATATATATATATATATATATATATATATATATATATATATATATATATATATATATATATATATATATATATATATATATATATATATATATATATATATATCATCATCATCATCATCATCATCATCACATGTAAGATCTGTAGCCTGCAGTATGTCGGAGAAACTGAGAGGCTACACAAAAGGATCAACCTTCATAGATCTGATTGGATAACAAAGAAGCTTTACAGAAGTCGGGTCGCAGAATATTTCTCCTCCCCTAGCCACACCTTCAGTGATGTAACACTTATTGCAATTGCTCACAACCACAACTGGAGTTCCGAAACCAGGAAGAAAAGGAATCTTACTGGATACGACGCCTTCGAACATTGAAACCAAGCGGTTTAAACCAAGAAGACTAGAAAAAGACAGCCATGCACAAATGTAATTATCTTTTCCAGCTGACACATTTTCTTTTAAATAATTCTCTAAATTTGCTTAATAGCCTTTAACTGCTAATGTAAAATATCCAGGATATAATTTGCGCGTACATAAATCCATTATCACCATGGTCAGATTCCATTATTTAAATAATAATGATAAAATCTAATCTTAAATACAAACACCAAAGACTGGTATCTACCCATCAGGAAAAACGTGGATTGCTTCGAAGTGAACTTCATTTACAGCCCCTAACGATTTTACACATAAAGATATAGCTGTGTAAAAATGTTTGCCGATATCTGATAGTGATGAAAATTGCTCATATATATATATATATGTATGTAAATTACCCCAGCCATCTTGAATTCCCGTTAAAATAAATAAGTATGCTCAGGTTTCACGTACCTTTAAGTTGTGAGGCTTAGAAGAAGCACTTAAAACACATATTTGTCAGGTAAATCTCTAATGCATAATTAATATTTTACCACTCATATCAACGATATGCCAGAAAATCTAATATATGTCATCCGATTATTATGGCATAGAAGATATACAGGTGCTGAGAGCATAATCGCTATCAAATCATCTGGTTCCACAGAAGGTGAAGACACAAACAGAATAGAAATACCCATGAACAACTACGTATATCATTTCATACTTGCTTTCATTGCTACATAGCTACCAACAATGGCTTCACAAATTAAATTCAACTGAGTTGTTGAAGTAGTTCTCACAATGATATCATACACGCAAGAAGTGTTGATCATCTGGAATGTTACCAAGCCATGCTGAGTACTTATTTGCCATATAAACTGTCCCAAACTATAAACTGTCCCAAACCAGCAACTGGTGGCTGTGCGTCTGTTGTTTGTGAAATGACAACTTTGAAGTGGTTCCCGACTACATTAATGATATCATGCGCGATTCTGTATTCATTGAAGAGAATAACACAGGCAACCATAATGTTAATGTATCAAATATACATCACATCAATAACACCATATTGCATGGTTAGAGTCGTGCGTTGTTTTGGTTTTATAAAAACAAAATAAAGTGAATGTGTTTACCTCCAAATATTAAATTGCGAAAATTACATTACAAACCCCTAAGATGTGAATGAGGGGAATTGCATACGAAAATATTAATGAATTACCAATGAGTTGATCCACCCTGTGCAAATCCAAAGTTCAAATTAGGATTCGGAAACATTAAATTTTCTACATCTACATCAGCGATGCATCCATTATTTCGATATTTTCTAATTATATTTGATCTAATATCTGCATTATCTATTATCTATTGTATCTTTAACAATATCGATTTTCGACCAGCTGTTATCATGTCATCATCACTATATCTAGTGAGTCCAAGAACCATCGTGGCCACATCAATGTTATCCATTGTGGATTCGGTTTCAATGGAATAACGCGCACTGTTAAACGACGCTACGATACCGTTGTTGACAAATCCCACCAGGATATTAGCATTATAATTTGCATTGTGCTTTCATACTAGTTTTGGCTGGAGGTGAGTAATACTGGATGTCTCTCTTGCTTGGATCTACTAACATAAACGTTCCCATGTCAGATGCTTGATCAAATACCCCTTTGAACTGAGTCATTGCAAACACTTTTAGTTGCCACCTATACATCACTGATAGTCAATTATCGTCCAAATCCACTTCCACTGCTAGATTTGCAGTCTCTGAATATGATAATTACTGATGGGTGACTTAATTAATGATTTTACAGTATGCTGTGGGGCATTGATTCGGTCGATGGTAATGTAATTAGAACCACTTTTTATGGTGCTCGTGCTAGTAATCGTCGCATTGGATCTCGAAGCATCTGAACAGCCTGTGAGTCCAATAGTTTTAATCGATCCACAGTGACATTTTTAATATTATCTACAACTCACAACTCACATTGTAACTGAAATAAAAATGGGAGCAGTGCGTGATGATAATCTCATAATTATTTGTGGAGCGCGCGCGCGCGTGTGTGTGTGTGTGTGTGTAATTTGGATTTTTAACATAACTTAGAAATTTTCAGTCATATCGCTACAATATCTGCAGTGTGGCAGTTCAGCGTGATATCTACTGGGGCATCATGTCGCAGATATGTAGCATGATGTCCCACCCACTCACATTATTTTGATACCAGGCCGACCAGTCCTAACACTAACCTCTTAAAGCTGAGTGCCAAGCGACGCAGCTGTGAGCACCATTTTCGTAAGTCTTTGTTATGGCTCGGCTGGCGATCGAACCCACGACCAACGTTGACGCAGCTGTGAGCACCATTTTCGTAAGTCTTTGTTATGGCTCGGCTGGCGATCGAACCCACGACCAACGTTCCCTCTAAGCGAATGGTAGATGTACACGCAGTGCTCGCTGCATTGCGCAAGCATTACGGAGACGGGCAAAATTTAATGTTGGATTGACAATTCAGCTGTGCAGGAATGCCTGACCACGACCTCCTGCATCCGAGACATACGCTCTAACCACTAGAGCGGAGCGGTGGCGCGAATGTAAATACTCCACTACAAACATGGTAATTAAGTAATTTACACGTTTTTTTCTTGCATTAATAACACAAACAGGTTTCACACGTCCACTCAATTATGTACTACTACTACTACTACTACTACTACTATTATTATTATTATTATTATTATTGTTGTTGTTATTATTATTCTTAGTAGTAGTAGTAGTAGTAATTCGTCAGGTAAATTTCTAATGCATAATTAATATTTTACCACTCATATCAACGATATGCCAGAAAATCTAATATATGTCATCCGATTATTATGGCATAGAAGATATACAGGTGCTGAGAGCATAATCGCTATCAAATCATCTGGTTCCACAGAAGGTGAAGACACAAACAGAATAGAAATACCCAGGAACAACAACGTATATCGTTTCATACTTGCTTTCATAGCTTCATAGCTACCAATAATGGATTCGCAAATTAAATTAACCTGAGTCGTTGAAGTAGTTCTGACAATGTCATGCGTGATATGATATCATACAAGCAAGAATTGTTTATCATCTGGAATGTTACCAAGCCAACCTAATACTGATCTTATGGACGACCGGGCAATATCAATTGCATATGTTTGAGATTGAGTGGCAATACATAACTGTGTGTTGGCTCAAGGGCACGTATATAAATTTTAGAGTCATTGCTAGTTAACTACGAAATTCTTCACAAAATTTCTTTATTGATTGGTTTTATGACATACGAGGGATGTTCAACGGTATGACAGCTCACGTCAGTGTCTGCTGAAAGCAATTGAATTGTTCGTGCCCAGACCAACAATCACTCGCTGGGACGTAATGCGATCTCATGTGTGTTTGAGTTCCTAGCAGTAATACGTGTTGAAAAGTCGCACTGGATTCTGGTTTCGTCAAAGAGATGGTGATCATGAAGGTTTTGCTCTTGGTTGTATTCACAGCCATTATTATAAAGTCTTCTGTTGTAGTATCCAAGGATAGGAGGTCTCTGTTCAATCACAGGCGAACATCTTCATTAAAACATTGCTTTGGAGTATGCATCAATGACTGGTATCTGGGTGGTGGTGGAGAAAGTTATTCTGCAGTTTCTCTAACATGGTTACTGGAAACACCAAAATATATTCAAAAACCGAAATACACACCGAAGCACGCATATTTTGTATCATACCACCACATATGAAGATAAGTGTATTATGATTAAATGTGTTTGAATAATGATCAAAAAGCAAAATAAAATTTAATTTTAGTGATTTTAAAGAAATTATTTACATTTGTATATTTATAGCTTCATTCGTGTAATGAAGCCACTAGGTCGTACTTGATTGATATACATGTATATAACTATACATTCTCGATTCTCTCACAACCGTAAAGTACGACCTAGTGACGCCATTACATGAATTGCGCAAGATATTGGTAAAAGGTTAATAATTGATATAAAAGTCTCTTAAGGTGGCGCTCTGCAATTTTGTATAATGCAATGCTTAGAAAACTAGATGGGATCCACGTAAAGATGTCACGAAATACATCCTACGTTTGGTCAGCGGCATACCAAGTCCAATGAACGTTTCCAAGGTCATGTGCTGTAATAGCACGAAATATAGGGATAAACCACTTATCAACTATGTTGATGCTGAGTATTACCGACGTAAACTTGCTTATCTAGCATCCACTAATATCCGTAGGCATCAAAGTGTTGAAATGGAGGATCTGAACAATGACTTAAATAATTCATATCAATACATGCATCTTTAAAGGTGGTGCTCTGCAGTTTTATATTTTGCAATGGTGAGAAAACTATATCGGTTCGAGGAAATCGACGTAAACATGTCACGAAATTCATCCCGTTTGGTCAGCGGCACACCAAGTCCAATGAACGTTTCCAAGGCCATGTGCGTCAATAGCACGAAATAAAGGGGTAAAGCACTTATCAACAACGTTGATGCTACGTGTTACAGACGTATACTTGCTTATATATGTAAGGCATCCACTAATATCCGTAGGCATCAAAGTGCTTTGTTGTTGTTGTTGTTGATGGGTTTAACGCCATTTTCAGCACAAGATAGGCTATACATGGCGGCCAATATTAATGGTGGAGAAAGGACCCAGGAAACCCACCGGAAAGAACCACCGACGCACGATAATCTACCAGCAAACTTTCTCACATCCCCACTTTAGCCGAACCTGAGACTCGAACCTGAGACTCGAACCCACGCAGACACAGGTGAGATGGCAGTGATCCGTAACGGAAAGCGCATTAGACCACTCGGCCTCTCAGGGTTCCGCATCAAAGTACTGACATGGATCTGAATAATGACTTAAATGTGATTGATCCAACAATGGGAAAACGAACAATACGATGTTTCATCAAGGAGGTATGATAGTCAAGATTGCACTTGGTGATGACCGAGTCCACTCACAATATACGCAGATTAAAACATTATACCGACATTAACATTTAAACAATGGACACAAAAAGCCAGAGATTATTCAAAATATACAACAGTCCACGTGGTTACTGAAGAGGCGAATCCTACGCGGAGCAGTTAGTATGGGCAAGGTCACTTATGGGACTACTCGAACATGGGTTGCCAAGCAAACGTTGTGGAAAATATTAGTTACCAGTACCAAAACAAATTGTACGTGGTCAGTTTGATATCCAAACACCGAATGAGGTCTACCAGGCTGATTTGTTATTTCTTCCACACGATCGCATACGTAATTGACAAGGCGATATCGCACCTATAAATAAACGGTAACCATTGTTGATGTAGCAATCAAATACAAGGAGGGGGAGCCGTTGACATCAAAATATTTTCAAGTGTCGCATATTCATTCAAGCGTATTTATGCGCAAGTCCCATTCACATGGACATGATTATTACAAGCGGATCCTAGCAAAACATTTCTCGGATGTGTGGCTGTGATGCTGACTAAACACCATGTGAGAGTATTGGTCAGACATGTCGGTGTTCATCATGACCTAGCTATTGTAGAAGAATTTAATCGCACTCTTGGTTATTCAGTTATCAAAATGCACAGGAATTATGAATGAACCCAGAGCGGTCGCGGACCACAGAGCTTTCTAACGAATGGGGTAGCACGACTTCCGTTTGTCATAGCAGCATTGAACAATGAAGTCATGCGCACAACTGGATTAAAACCAGCGAATGTAATTCGACAAAAGACTATTACTGTTACTCAGAAAATGATTTAACAGCCAGTACTGTTATAACTGCACGGAAGCAAGTTTGTTCGGTATTTGTATGCATCCGGAGAGTTAAACGGATGGCAACAACATGCCACTGCATGGTAAGTGGATATATTTACAATTTGGAAACGAATTGATACTATAAGACAACCAACACGTTACTCGTTAAAGCTATCGTTACCCAGTTAACCGAAACCTCCCAGCCACCCATTTGTGCAAGAGGAATTGCAAGTCGTTGCAGCAAGTACGGAACTGGGACCAAGATTTATTTTAACATGTTAACCAGAATCAATCGTAAGTAGATTCACATCAATCCGGTTATCCTTTTCATAGTAATTTTTGGCCCTTGTGTGCAGGTCCGTATTCATCTGAATGAACGGGGTCATCTAAACTTTGCTGAGTAAATCCAAGCACGCGATGAATTTTGATTAAACGCACACCCAATTGCATGCACAACAGTAGCATATCTGGTATTTGCTGTTGTATTTAGCCCAAAGACCTGGTACCAGATTGATGCAGTCGTTGTATTTTCGGACGGACTCAACGATGAGCGAGCACACATACGGGGACAACCAGTTTCCGAACGCAGACAGCGCTCCTTGGGAAGCGGATAATCGTTGATGATCTCGTGTATGTGCTCCGGGTATACCTGGTTAACTTCAAAGACGTGTCCGTTATTACTGTTGATGTTACGATCGTGCATGTGTTTTTGTACATCAATGTTCGCAAGATCGATCCACTGAAATCCACCAACCGGAATTGGTTGTATCATGCCCAAGACATACAATATTTTATCATTTAGATACATGATGTAACTATCGAGGTAAGCTGGGTCAAATCCGTACATTTCTGAGTTGTTAGCACGAGTATATCTGTGACCAAAATGTCGCGAAATACACATTAATAATAATAATAATAATAATAATAATAATAATAATAATAATAATAATAATAATAATAATAATAATAATAATAATAATGACTTTATTTAAAGAGGGTAACACAGTTAGCTAAGAACTAATCTACCTTGAGTCCCTCATACAAGAAATTTATTTAATTAAGCAGCATCTCAGAAGCCTCTGGATATATTGGGTTTGGAAGATGGAAATAGAGTGGTCATTTCTAATCTCAACCGGAATACTATTCCAGAGCAAAGTTCCAGAGTATTGGAAACTTTTCTTGAATAATTCCTTATTTGGTTTGGGAATTTTATACTGTTTTGTAGATATTGATCGCAGGTGTGGTGTATTACCAGGTAGCCTATACTGGAATAGGGATTGTAAATATTTAGGAGCACTATTATTGGATATCCTGTACATTAATTTGGCTTTTCTTAAACATATTCGGTCTTTAATAGGTAATATTTTTTAAATTACCAGCTAAATTTTCCTTGCTTTTTTTCTGGTTTGATATTAGCCTAAATGCTCTTTTCTGAAAATTTTCCAACTTTGGTATGTTTTTATCATTTGAATTACCCCATACTGTATTACAGTAGTCTAAATACGGTTGTATGTAACTGTTATAAAATAATTTTCTGTGCCTTTCAGGGAGAAAATGTCTTATCCTACTGAGAAGCCGTAAACTTGAATTGACCTTTTTACTGATATATTTGATATGATCAGTCCATGATAGATTATTATCTACCAAAACACCGAGTAGTCTGTCGTGACAGACCATTTGCAAATTTTTATCCTTCCATGTCAGACATAGTTCATTGCTGTCAAGATTTTTCCTTATTTTCCTTGTTGAGATAAGTAATATTTTAGTTTTACCAGTATTTACTACCATGCCATTGCATGTGCACCAGTTTTCCAGCTTGTTTAATGCATTCTGTAAAGAAATTTCGAGTTCATGCTTTGTGTTTTTGATGTCTGATAATGTTGTATCATCTGCATAGAGATCTGTAGATGATATCGAGTCTCTTAGTAAAATTGGTAGGTCGTTAATAAATAAAATAAATAGTAATGGACCTAAAATTGAGCCTTGTGGCACTCCATATCTAATTGTTTCAGGTTCGGACAATGCATTAGTTATGTTTTTGTAAATACCTGTCTTTAAAAGAAGAATTGTTTTCATAAGAAATTAAAAAATAGGAGTTATTCTCCGACTTAATTCGTTTTATCGCAAGTCATTTGACATATTAAAGTACGTAGTGACTGGTCGTACGATAAAATATAATGAATATACATGTTCTAAATGCATTGTCAAATGAGGTTTTATTTCATTCTCTTGTTGATGTGTAAAAAAAATTGAATTTGATAAGGAAATAACGAAGATATGAGTTCTTCATTTCGCAAAATCCTGTTTATTTCGTAATTTAGTACAACTGGTAGTGTTGGTGGTGATAGTTGTGAATTCAGTACAAATATGGGTCACAATAATGAATGTATGTATGCTGTTTTCATACGACTTTGTTTTATATTCCATGCTGCCGTGTGAGCTGTTTTAGCTGTGGCACCGTAGGCATGTTTATACTAATGGGAGAGTGAAGCGTCTTTCTAATTGTAAAATATTGTTGGTCGCTATTTTTAATTTTGGTATTTTTGTCAGGACCATAACTGCAATATCTTCTTCAATCCTGATCATTATTTAATTTATTTCTGTTATATTGCTTTTTGTTTCTGTTATCGTTTATGGTGTTTGTCGTATTTGTTTGTCCTTGGGCAGCCACGGGTATATGTGGTTTTCATTATTTTCTGCCCACTTTATAATATTCACGAACAGATCTAGGCTAACAAAGTTGATTACGTGATTTGGCTAAGGCAGTCATATACACGAGGTAATCACTTAATGTTTAACTGTACGCATAATGACATCTTCTGAAACATGTCTTTTTTCTTTCTTCTCCTAACAGCTTTGAATTTGTTGCGTTCCAATGTCATGGAGCTTCCTGTATATACACGCAAGCGATTCATTTAATTGTAAATCCTTGCTTGTAACTCTGATGTGCATGCTTTATTATCTCCCCTACTGCAATATCTTTAAAGCATGGAGGGTAGTAAACAAAATAAATTCGTCATATCATTTTGATCTAGCTTTTCATATATGGCCAATCGAGGTCTAAAAACAAACTTTCTCAGATAAAATACCTCATTTTTTACTTCATAAAAAAGATCTATGTAGCCAAATAAAATAAATTCCATACCATGTTCAGTCAAAATAAACTCAAGTGACATGTCACTCAGTATTATAATAACTCGGGATGTATAAAAGTCTTCGCTCAAGTTTCATTTAACATAAAAGTTCAGAAAACGCGGGTAAATATCCTGGAGACATTTTGCTTTGTTGCTTATAGCAATGCTTCGTAAAAAAATTATTCTCTACGCTCACGGTTCCGCTCGTCTGCAATGTCGTATATTACTTTATACAAAATTTCTCTTGTCGAGTTGGTAGCTCGATAATTTCTTTTTCAAAAGACCTTGGCAGGACTGAATTCCGACGCCATTCTTATATTTATAGCCTAAAAGCATTTGTTCCACGAGCCTGCTCTTAAACATCCTCGCCACTGTCCTCATCAAAATCATCACTCACTTCAGATGCAGTGGGCGAGTTATGTTTCTTTCATGGGTGTACTCTTTCATGCATGATATTCTGCAGATTCTAATTCCTTTCTTATTTGCCTCAAAAGTCTGCCCAAGTTTATTTTGTTCTATGTATAATGTCACTCCAAGATTAACCAATTTATCCATGTGTTCTGAATATTTTCGGAGAACGCATATAATATATTTTGTGCCTCTTCACTTAACTTGTACGACACATTAAGACGATACAGCGATCTCAGTTTATCGATCACAATTTTTTCTTCTTCATTCCGTTCATTTGGCGAATTTACACCACTAATAAAAATTTCCATAAATTCCTTCAACCTGGCTGCTTAATATTTGTATAAAAAAAACAACAACATGCTTTTCTTTAATACGAAATATTTTGTTATTCAGCTTTTCCTTTTTTTGTCAGTACAAAATGACTAGAAATGCTATAGCAACTATATATAGTACACTGTGTTGTAATGCTGCGAAAAAAATCAATACTGCACTCTAAAATTGGGAGAAAGTAATTCCTGTTCAAACTATATATATATATATATATATATATATATATATATATATATATATATATATATATATATATATATATATATATATATATATATATATATATATATATATATATATATTTATTTATATATAGTTATTGTCTATTGCATTAGAAGTTATACAAACTTCAAACTTGGGATTTTTTAAACCGAAACCTCCATATTTTACATTTATGGCTTTTTTTAAATATACAATAGAACCAAAACGTGCATATGCTGAAAACAAGTCATTTTTATTACCAGTTTTCTATGTTATACTTTTTGTTTGGTTGCCAAATGATGATGAATAGCTGGTGTGATCAAATATGTGTCTGTAAATCCGTTTCGGTGTTTCGTGTTGAGTTACGTTTGGATACTTAGATTTCAAGTAAGAGAACCAGTCTACTGGATGATTTGCGTATCCGGTGCGACGGCCATATTAATTTCCAGAAGTGGAGATCATCGAGGAAGTGATTGTTACATATACTACACCCACCCATGTAACATATTGATGCGATCGATTATTGTTGCAGTAATGAACATGGATAAAATTTCTTTTCAAATGACCAGGCCATGTTATTGGATACACTTCATGACAGCGAGGGCGTGCACGTGCTGATAAAAACCCATCCTCATGATTGATGAAATTTCAAATCCGGAGATCAATATCTTGTGACTTTTAAACAATGAGTAGCACAACTGGACGAAAACGTGTCACAGAACGGCATTATTCCGCAGAAGAACAAGCATTAGATCAGATATCTAAAGAGGTAGGCGGAAGTTAAAATCTGATGTTGTGGAAAGCATCATTACTCAACTAGTCCTTCATTGTCGATTGTAGCCGTAGTCGGAAATCAAAATGTAAAAGGGTAAACACTAAAGCGTTCTTATGAAACGAAACAGATTTTTGATTGAATAAGATTGCTTAATTGGATATTTATACGGTAATTAAGCCAGCGTTTTGATGATAATACCGCTAATTACTAAGTTACATTTCTAAACACAAGTCACTAAATTACGACTCACTATGGATGCAGTATTTTGTTTTAGTTTTTTTTTTTAAATAATTGTGCTACTGATCATGTGTTTGAAGCCCAGAGGTTTACATAATGGTGGATCTTGTCATCTTGTATTCAGTGTGCTTTTACATAGTATTAGCAGTTACTAAATTTTTTTTTTTAAATTTGCCAAAAATGTTTTATAAAAATATAACTGTATTAATGACTGTAGTAGGGGAATATATAAATGTTGCTAAAAATGTTTTGAATTGTATCATTGTTTTTGTCTTTTTTTAAAATTGGGTATGTTACATGAAGGGGTTTCTTTCCAAGCACTGATATTTTGCTGTTTGGTTTAGCAGGGATGTCAGTAAAATAGGTTGCCTGTTAAAGACCTCTCAACATATGTGTGAAGTTTTTACGTGTAATAAAGTGAGAAATTGGTTGAGATGGACATACATTGTGCTTATTGAGGTGTTAATTCATATATTTAAACACTGATTTGGAAAATATGGATATTGGTTTACAGTAGGCATACCTTTTTATAAAATGTACCTAAATGCAGATTATTTCTTTCAATATAAACAGGAGTTTTATTGTAAATGACCTCGAAACTTTCAATAGCAACAGTTTTAAAAGCTACATTATAGCAGGTGAAACTTCAGTTTTTTGTATTGGGCAATGCATTTTTTTCTGCACTTGCAGTTGTATTTCTTTGTGTGTGTACATGCCATTTTGTATTTTTAGCTTTGCTTTTAAAAAAAATTAAGTCATTTTGCTTTGATGTCTGCAGTGTGACAGTTTATAGTGATGTCTGTCACTGGGCCATCATATCGCAGACATGTAGCATGATGTCCCACCAAGTTACATTATCCTGATGTCAAGCTGGCCAGTCCTAACACCAACATCTTTACCCTTTAGCTACAACATCTGTTGTGCAGTTTCACTACAGCTGAGTGCTATCAGATCAGTTACTGATGCTGATTGCTAGGCTGAATATTAGAGCATCATCAAGGCTGGCTGTAGAAACAGATGATAACAACATGGTTATATTTATTGTTTCATTAGTTTTTGCTGGATTTCAGCAAATTAAGAATTGTAATCCATCTTTGTTTATCTCAACCACGCGTGTCCCGTAAGGTGTGGAAAATCCATTAAAGTGTTTAAATTTAACCACTTAGCTTTCAAACTTGTATCAAAATATAAACTATCCTCTCATTGGTTATGATAACCAAAAAATACGTAAGCTTCCATACTACCAACCAATTAACGTTTAGTAAACATATCAGTATTGTGTGTGCAAAAGTGACACTGGGGTTTCGAATACTGCTTCACTTTATGTACATAAGCTATGTAGTATACTAGGTTTATTGGCACTGCATGTATTTGTCATTGGGGTTCAGGAGTTATTTACATGAGATGCTTAGATGCGGTAGTCGTACCTAAAGGATTCATGCTGAATGCCAAGTGAGGCAGCCGATAATACCATTTTTGTAAGTCTTTAATATGATTCAGCCCTGAATCGAACCCATGACCTGCATTTGAGTTGGATGCTCTAACCACTAGGCCACTGGAGTGGTAGTTGCATTTCTGATACATTTTCACTTTGTTATCGATATTTAACTAATTAATAAAGAGTTTGTTGGTTAAAGTCACATGCAGATGTGTTGACAACCTATGAATTAAAGTTTTGTCAAGAGCTAAGTTATGTGTTTAGCAGAGTTTCCTAGGCATCATGTTAGTCTTAGTATTTGACGACAGCATTTGTCTCTGTAAATAACACCGGGTGTAAATAAATATTTAAATTAGTAGACCTGGGCAACATACATAGAGCTGAACAACTAGATGACTGCGTCGTACATGCCAGTCATTATGCTTTTGGCATAATCATTACTTTTTTCACTAAATTACGCGTTACGCTTAAATGTATATGGATTACGCTTTTTCGATATATCCACCTCCCCAAAAAAAATCAGTAATTTGTTTTCTCGTTGTTATTAACTTTTCATTAATCTCACAGACTGTATTTTAAAAAAGACGGCTTTTACTTAACTACAATATAAGAGTACGCTTGACTATGGACTTTCCTAGCAGTATCATGTTCTATTTTTAGCAAATCTGGTTCTGCTGTCGACCTCAAATTCTATTTATAGCATCTGTATGCTTAGTGAGGAGAGAGAGCAGACTGGTTTTCTAAATTTAATCTTTATGCGCAGATTCTCTGTTCTAATTTATATTTGCTGTATAACCAGTCTAAAGATATTTTGGCGCTAAAAAGTATATTTTTTTAGCCTATGCATTTATGTGAGCAAAAATATATCCTCAAAAGTTTCACAGATAAATTAGAAAAAGGCAACCCAAAAAAAACCGAGACAAAATATAACAGAATCCTCAAAATATTAAGACAAGAGTGCAGCATCACGAGACATCTATTTCTGGCCGTGTGGAAAGAATTTAAAATTTTGCCACTTACAGTCTATTTATTGTATCTAGTCGATGTGTGTAAAGCTAAAAGTGTTACATATGAAAACTTAAAACAGTAAAGCATGTTAAAAGACGAGAGGGACAAATAAATCATTGTTTATTGAAATTTTAGCATGTTATATGTGGATTACACTTTTTCTGCCTGGATTACGCTTTTTGACCACTTGGATTACGCTTTTTCCTCGTCAGAAGTTAGCATGTATGCTGCATATGAAAGCTCAGTTGGACAATTAGTGCTTGATATTAGGAAGTCACAATAAAAATGCTTCCAATGATGTACAATCATTAATATGGTGTATGTAAAATGAAAATTAAAATTAGAAACATTGGTCTTCATGTCTATATAATTTGCAAGAAATTAAGTGTTCAAGTCTGATTAACTGGGCATGGTTCTCTTTAGATTTCAACACTGAAGAGTCATTTGACCTTTAACTCCAAAATCTCTAGAGTCAAAATGAAATCTTGAGAGTCAATTCTTTTAAACAGTCATGAGCATATAGCTGTGATTCCTCGTTATTGGTGGAAACAAGTAAGGTTTAATATTTCTTATCTCATGCTAAATAATGAGAGATGCTTGTGCAGTGTTGTAAGAAACATGCAATCTGATTTTTGTTAAAGTGTTTCTCTTTGTTTGTTGTACATGAAACCGGATTATTAATACTTTATTATATTTACAACTTCTTAACCGATTCTTTTATGATCTGACCAGATCATATCATTTTATCTGCAAACATATACCCAAAAAACTATGACGGTTATATATGCAGTGTTTCTCTTTACCCTCATTTGTGCTTCAGGGACCCCTAAATGTTTAATTTGACCCCCAGTTTTGATACCAATGTTTGTGTTTTACTCAGGCTGACCCCCCCCCCCCCAGTTTTGACACAAAGGAGACTTTTGACTCTCAGTCTTGCACCCCTAGGGGATAGACTGTGTATTATTCAGATATCAAGGATGTATATCACATAGTTGACAGTTCAATTTTGCACTCGTTTTTAAATGTTCTAGCAAATTTAAGAGATTGATTTTCTCCTCAGAGCCAACAGGTCATTTCTGAAACTGGGATAGAAAAGAAAATATACTTTGTGCTTTTAAAGTTCAGATGTATGCACTGAGTGAACATTTCCCCAGTTAAATACATTTTGCAAGTATGCTATCATTACATTCTAGCTTGAAATATGTTTATGTTGATAATGCCCCATTATATGAATCACCTGCAGCATGCATTCACTCTGCTAATTTATGAATCGGGCTGTAATTGTTTATTGTAGAATATGCTTGATCAAGTCTTGATTATTTGCTAGTCACATTTTTGTTGTGACCCCCCCCCCCCTCGTTTCCATTTGTGGGTTCAATATAGATTCCAGAACAAAGGACATGTATTCTCCCTAATAATGCACTGCTTGAAACAATAGAAGTATAATTGATCAAGTATGAGAAACCTCTAGCTTGCGGAACATAACATTCTTTTCTGCCAGTACACTATTTACTTTGCAATGGTACATTTTCATTAAACATGGAGCTGTTGAATTCATATTGTACATAAATTGACAGGTTCATTGTATTGTATCAAACTTGTCATAAACATCAAAAAAAATTTAATTGGGAGAGCAGTGAAAATGCCTTTGCATAATTTTCCTAATGTAACAATGAAAATGTCATTTATGATCTGCACAACTGATCTCAGCAATACAGATATTTCAAAAGTTCCAGGATATAACTTTATCTTGGCCTATAACTTGACAAGTAATAGTGTTATGCTGACTAATTTAAGTTGTCATCACATTTTGTGTGGTGAAACACCTTGTAAGTGTGTATAGGAAGACAATAATGATTCATTCCAAATCTCAAAAGTTACTTTCATTGAACAGTATGTTTCTTGTCTGAATAGGTTTAAGTGACATGTTATTTGGGCCATATATATTCACAAAGAATACCATAGTTTGTGTAGTACATTATTCTGCATAAACATGTCAATTTATTTCTTGAAAAAAAGCAAGGTATTGAATCTGCCATGTACATCCATGTTTGTTGGGTTGCTTTTTTTTTTCTTTCTTCTGCTTGACAGAAATGTAGAGGTTCCATTATTTGAGATTGAATTTTACTCTACAAAATAACTACTGCTACTACTTTATTGTTTATTTTATATGTGCATTTTTAAAAAGCAATACTCTTATGTGATCCAGAAAAATAAATGTAAAAAAAATATGACATTTTCGTCTTTTGAAAGAGTAGAATGATTTGACAGTTACTTTTCATGCTAAATAGAAATATAACATGGGTATCAGTGTAATCTTCATTTTCAGTGATATAATCTAGATCTAGGAACACCTTCACTTAACAGCAAATCTGTTTGGATATCATATGCCCTTGGCTCTTCATACAGGAAGCTAAACACATTTTAGCAATAGCAAGTCTTGAGTTTCAGTCACAGTCTGTGTTCCACCTGCCAAACAAAATCGTTTTTATTTTCAGTGGGTATAATATTATGCTCTTTCATCATGGGTCACATTGGCAGTCAGTTTATATTACTTTGTATGGGATAATTTTGTTCTCAATCAATTTGACATCTGCTGTTTGGCACATTCTTCCTTGATGTTGCAAATGCATGAAGCCTACACTTTTGTCCTAACCCATCCAAGTCCCTTGGGTGAATCATAACATTTCATCTTTTTGCTTAGTTGTTAGTTCATTTTAATTGCATTTTGAAAGCATTGGCTTTATCAATGAGAAAAAATGGAAGATAAATACATTTCCAAAAGATGCCAAGGCAGCCAACAATGGCTGGCCTTGATGTGTATCAAACCCACAACCCTTTGATCATGAATCTGCTCTTCCAACTAAGCTACCATGGCTTTCTCATAGTTTTGTACTATCATATTATAGTATTTTAATTTTTTGTGGACCCACGCTATCATGTTATAATGCCATGTAACATGCACATGTGTCTTATGTAGAATCTGAATTTTCAGTCATGGAGTTTAGTGTATGACAAAAGCTTAATTTTGTATGGATCCACAGGGAATTGTTAGTTGGACCATAACACTATGACAACATCCATTGCAGCAGTTGTTTTTTATTTCAATGAATTTTAAAAGAAGTGAGAGATGAGTTGTTCCAATTAATTATTTGGGCAATATTTAAGTACTTTAAGTGAAGTTTCAGTGGACATCCCTACTGTTCGACTTAAATTCATAAAAAAAATTGCTTATTCAAGCCATGTGGGCATATTATTAATTTTTGTAAGATATTGATGAATAAACATAACTATCTTTTAAGGTTACTAATAGAGTCAGGAGTTACAGTGGTTAGCATGTACAAGTTGCATTGAAATGGTATAGGTTAGAATAATACTATTGGCAGCCTGGTTCTAATCCAGTGGTGAATCCAGGCACTAAATAACTTATTTATGTTGTTGTGCCGTAAAACACGAGTCAGAACCAAAGTCAATAAGTAACTTAGTTACTGTTTTTGCTTATCCAACATCAAATGCTTTTGTTTAGAATTTTCTTTAACTGGCATCACAAGGAAAGGTCCGTTTTTTGTGTGCAGCTGCTTGAATATTTCCATATTATCAGAGTAACCAGTTTTAAAATATATCACCAAGATTTACTTTACCTCAAGATAAAGTTATATTTTCACCATATATAATGGAAGTTATTTTCCCTTTTAAAATTCAGAGCAATTTTTTTTTCTTCTTCTCAAGCTATTGAGGGCAGGAAATTTTGTCTTCCAAAGAAAATTAAATAGGCTGTCTTTTACTTAATGGGGTTGTTGTATGGTAGCCTGTGTTTGTCCATAATTGACTTTTTCCCAACTGTTGGAAATTAGCCAACTTGGTGCATATGTTGCTGATATGGTAACCATCTACATGAGTGGTATACTTTTGGTTACCTTTCTTCTTCCCTTATTGGAGTCTCCTAAATAGAGTCCAGGGTCAGCTTACCAAAACACATTGCAATTACAGTGACAGTAAAGTACATGTGCCAATATCATACATGTATTTGTGAAGTGTATCATTAAGTAATGTAATTATTATTATTATTATTATTATTATTATTATTATTATTATTATTATTATTTTATATTTTATTTTTGGACACAACATAATCAGGACTAGTCCAGTGGTCTAAGTGGTTAAAGCATCTGCCTCTGCTGTGGAAGGTTACAGGTTCAAATCACAGCTGAGTCATACCAAAGACTTATAAATGTGGTACTAGCAGCAGCCTCATTACACAAATCATACATATAACATTTTAAGGTTGAAATTTTGTCTAATGGTCAAGGTGGTGGGTTTTTGTAAGCTTGGAGAACTTAGGTGGTAAGATAGTAAAGTACTGTATCCCTGATTTAAGGTCATTTACAAACCTGCAGACCTAACAGATTTAGATATGCCATCACATAATGCACTGTCATATCTGTGTCTGTGTAGTTGTGCATACTATTTATGCAAAAATTACATGTTCTGATCTGCTGGCAAATTATGCAATGGCAGATCATGTTATATTTTGTTTGGAGTTGTACAGAGTATGTGCTATAACTAGTTCATCAAGTTCGTCACATGCTTTAGCTACAAAACAAGTTATGATACATCTGATAGCATGTTTGATTTGTCACTTTAGGAAACAATTAAACAAGACTTGGATGTTTATCTTCAGCTCTTTTCTTGTTATGATTCACCAAAAATTATCTTTTTTTCACTTTGGCTAGTCTTTTTGTTTGTTACATTGTGTGGTTACATGTTAGTTTTTCTTAAATATTTATTCTAAAAAAGTCAAGATAATTTGATCATTTTGTATTGTTGTAAACCATGGACTAGTTCAATTCAAAATATGGTAGTCATTTTGATAGATCCTGAATTTGGGTTGCAAATATGTTTATGGGACCCTAGCAGGGAAGAATGGTATGGTTTTTTTTAAATAGCCCCCCCCCCCCCCCCCCATCCCCGTCCAGGTATCTCCTTTAGGAACCCTCATGGCTTGTGGAAATAGAACAGAACAGATGCATCAGCTTGCAGGTTATATGAAGCATCTGATTGATGCAGGAGGTGTGCTGGACCAGTAATTTGCATGTGGGACTTGTGACTGACAGGGTGCAGGGTTTAAACTTTAATTCTTTGATTAGATAAATCAACTTCTTGAGCAAAACACTTCACACAAATGGCCTTGGTGCTAAATATACTACTTGTGTCTCTGTACCATAAAACAGGAAAGCAAACAAGTCTCCTTGTGGAATTAAAAAATATGGCCTCTATAGACAGGTGGACTTGGTGGATGCCACTATAGTAGATGTTGAATCTAGAATTAAGGTCTTAAGGATTTGGAGTTTCAAGCTGACATTTATTTAATATAGGTGACCTTTCAGGTTAATTTGGCAGTATTTCAAGCAGGTGACTATCCAATATAGGCATATTGCATGTCCTGGTGGAGTTTTTGTTATTATTTCTTTATTTAAAAATGGGATAGTTGCATGACATGTTACTATTCCAACAATGACGTTTAGTAATTTGTACATGTTTGGCTTAATAATTATTGTTCTCTGTAAATCTTTAGTTAATACAATTTCCTCAAGTCACTTAGACTTATAAAAATGGTACTAGCAGCTGCCTTGCTTGGTGCTTAGCGTTAAGAAGCTTGTGTTAGGACTGGTCAGCCTGGTGTCAGGATATTGTGACTTGGTGGGACATCATGTTACATGTCTGTGGCAGGATGCCTTTGTCTGTGTATCCCCAAGGGGTGAAATACTTAAATTCAAATATCCCCTTGGGATCACTCCATCATCATCAGAGTAAAAACAATTACATAAAAATTGAGTGTCAGATTAAATATTTGATTGTCCCTTAAGCACAGATGTGGCTAAAGGGAACTGGTCTTAGTGATAGTCGTCACTTGAAGCTGCCAGACCGCAAATTTCAGCAATATGACTGAAAATGTTTTAGAGTAATATTTAAAATCAAAATCACATACGCACTCATTTGACTTTATAGCAGTTAGTTAAACAACAGTTCATCTTTACCTTATGCATTTTTGGCATTCATCATTGGGGATAATTACTGGAATTGAATAGTAGAATATTCATGTTGTATGCAGTAGCTTGGCTAGGCTCCCTGTCGTGCAAGTCTGCACATGTTAGAAATCAGCTTTTGTTTAGGTATAAGACTATTCTTCCATAATCTAAATAGCATACCAAACAGGATAATCCATTGATATTTTGCATTTTCAATTCAAACATTGTAACATAAGATGGTTTTGACGCTATTTTATAATTAGCATGTGACATCCAGGTCATAAAAGTTGGCTACTTTGGCAAAGTTCTTCTGTAGCAGAGGCAAAATGATATTTGTATTTACATTTGTAATGGGCAACATGCCCATTTTCTTATAGTTACATTATTTAAATACTAAATATTATCAGGGTTCAACAGTCTTGTGCTCTAAGTGCACGAGCTAGTAGAACATTATATGCTGGCCTCTTCTTCTTCAACTGTTAATTTGCCCATTCCAAGTTCACTGGACATTTTAATTGTCAAGTCCTTATATAATAACCATACGGCAAATGATACATGTTTTTAACCCGGGGGGGGGGGGGGGGGGGGGGGGGATAACCAAATTCACAAATATGTATGCAACCAGCCAGGGATGTTAACTCACCAGGTAAAGAATGCAGGTGACAAGCATACCAGCTAACATCAATATTACTTTCTAGTGCAAGTTTATTACCTATGTAGATCTAGGTTTCATGTACATGCCAGTATACCAGTAGTTGTCCATATGTGCAGATAAAAACTTGGGTTAAAATAGAATTTAAAAAAACAAACACTTAAAGATTTATGTCTGTATTAAATTGTATGTACGTACTGTAAAAATCAAATCAGGAGAAACAGATACATTCACGATATGTACTTGCTTAGAAGTCCAAGAGCAAACTGCAGATATACAACAGATTAGGGTCTGTATTTGTCTTACTTATTACATATGACCATGATCTGCTGGCATATGCAATGCAAGACCTGGATCAATGCAGATTTGTTGACTTGTGAGAATACATGTCATATACTAGTACAGTTAAACCTGTAACAAAGAGCAACCCTAAGTGAACAAGGTGGACATCTGTTGAATAGATTTACAAGTAGTTTTTGTAGATGACCTTTAAAGTATTTAAGTAGGAAAGCTATGTATGTTATTGACCTTACAAATATTTAAGTAGGAAAGCTGTGTATGTTACGACCTTAAAAATTAAGTAGGAAAGCTGTGTATGTTGCGACCTTAAAAATATTTAAGTAGGAAAGCTGTGTATGTTATGACCTTAAAAATATTTAAGTAGGAAAGCTGTGTATGTTATGACCTTAAAAATATTTAAGTAGGAAAGCTGTGTATGTTACGACCTTAAAAATATTTAAGTAGGAAAGCTGTGTATGTTATGACCTTAAAAATATTTAAGTAGGAAAGCTGCGTATGTTATGACCTTAAAAATATTTAAGTAGGAAAGCTGTGTATGTTACGACCGTAAAAATATTTAAGTAGGAAAGCTATGTATGTTACGTTCACATCTTACCCTTGGTATGTGTCTTTAACCTCTTAATCATGTCTTTTACTAATAAAATCATCCATTGATGTCTATTATTATATACGTACTGTCTGTATAAGAGCTCTGAATATTTTCCCACACATACCATCATTTAAAAAAGCATTTTTGGTTTTGATTTTATAATGCAGGTTATTACTTTCTTATTGAGGTGATACATATGTAATTGAAGGCAGGTTTAAATATTCTTTTCATTCACACGCTGTCAATTCTGCAGTGTGTATGCCAGATTGAAAATATTTTCTAAAAAATCTTGCTGCAATCATGCTATATATATATATATAATTTTCATATCAGTGTGAAAGAAATATCAACACCCATTTTGAAAAGTCGAGTTTATTGCTAGAACTCGGATAATTTGAGTCAAATTTGCCGTCCTATAATATGTATGTTTTTCTGGCTTACATTGTTACTCCTCCATCTCCATTGTCAATAAAACTACTGCCAGGTGTGCCTGTGTAGGGTTGATTTGAATTCACATATGGCGCTTCACTATGTTGCATTCAGATTTGAAAATGCATTTCATTATCAACTTCATGTTTGGAAGATTTTCTCCAAGCGCAATTATTGATTTGTAAAAAGAACATGCAGATGTTGTTTTCTTTAATTATATGTAGCCAACTTTAAAAAAATTTGTTTAGATCTTTCTAATGAAACCAGTTTTTGGTTTGTATGTGTATGCTTTATGGTAACACACAAATCCGTTTCTGTGCATTATAGGGAAATACACTCATCCCTCTTTCATAACTAGTCACAGTGACACAGGTTAGTATTTGTATTCTTTTTAAAATTATAGATATGGTGCACTCATTAATTGATTCAATTTGTACGACTTGGATAATGCTTCAAATTATCACGATAAGATAGAGGTCTTTTAGGTTAAGGTTCATACGTATGAATACTGTAAACATGTATGTACAGAGGTGAACACATTTTTAAATATCATTTTTCTTGCATTGACAACTACACCAGAAAATCTGGTTACCCAACAAATCATATCAGATATTTTTCAACTTCATTACTCGGCAGGGTCTCGTGGTCTAAATCACTTTCTGTTACAGATCACTGCCATCTCACCTCTGTTTGCATGGGTTTGAGTCTAAGATTCGGCTAATGTAGTTATGTGAGAAAGCTTGCCAGTAGCTTTTTGTGGGTCGGTGGTTCTTTCCAGGGGTTTTCCCAGGTTCTTCCTCCACCAATAATACTGGCTGCCGTGTATACCCTATCATGTGCTGAAAAATGGCATTAAACTCTACAATAACGAAAAAATCATTACCGTACTTGGCTATAATCTGTTTGCAGTGTTAGATCCATTATGAAGAATCTCAGAATCAACATCCAGTTCTCATCAGTGAGTTTCAGTCCCAGTAGTAACATAAGGTATTATGAAATTATGTTTTACTGGTTCTTACCCTATTCCAGTGTAAGTGATGGGTAATCAACAGCAAATCAGATTTTGTTCCCATAATAAATATAAATCAGTTATTCTCTCCAGTTTGTTCGTAACCGATGTTAAAACAAATGGTGTTCACTTTACACCAATTTTACAATTTACAATACTGTACATCAAAAGTCCATGTATGCTTTTGGAACAGGAAGCAACTTTATCATTGAGATAAAAAGAATCAGAGTTTTAAAATAAACACATCTCATGATTTTATCTATTGAAGTTTTTGTCGTTCTTTATATTCCGTACTTGAGTATATTATTTTAATTTTCATATCATGTTATATTATCTCCCATCATTTTGGGAAAATAATTACAAAACAACAAAGGCTTAATAAGTATTGAATTAAAATTTGCAGTAGATTTTGTAAAGCTATGAAAAAGTAATTGCCTTTTGAAGTTAGACATGAATGCCATTAAAGACTTATTTTGAGGTCCTGCTCTGATTAGTGATATGAAAACAATGTTGATCAAAGGAAAGGTATAAGAATATTCTAAGTAAAGATATAGTTCCCATGCTGCTTCATTGGAAATGTTTGTTTTACATTATCCTAATTGACTTTTCCCACATGTCAGTCAACTTTATCATCATCTTGCTTGATACTTGTGGTCAATGGAAATGTTATCTACATAGCCTATGTGTTAATAATTAGTATCATGTTGGGTATTGATGACCAACATTTGGTAAATGTTCACACAACCTGGAATGCATTATAGGGATTATATAGTCAATTTTGAGTTGAGAATTTCACAGAAATGTTTGATTTTACTGAAATGTTTAAATTGTTCCTGTAATGAATCTGTAAGATTTAATTGATATTGATGATGTAGGAAATATTTTCTTATGTGAATGTGCATTGGCAAGGTATATAGAAAATTGGTTTAAAAAATCCTTAGAGTGTAAACTTGCCTCTTAGAATGAGCATAACTTATTATGAATTACTGACTACCAAGTTTAATATGTACACACCCAGTTAACTCACAAACCCACTTATAACACAGGGGCATATGTGAATCCCGATTTTTGGTATAGAAAATACCAAAATAATTTATTCTTTTTTGAAGTCCTATAATTTGTTTAATTTTCTTTTCAAAAAAATTCTCAGTATACTGTAACAAGCTATTCTTCATAATTTTGATCATAGAAAATGTCACTGATTCCTACTGGTTGGTGGCAACACTATGAAATAAATGCAAGTTGTCAAGTGAAATTTGTGTCTTAGTCATATATTTTATTTCAGTCTCAGTGTAATCTTCATAAATGCTATAGGCTCCCTTGTATTCAATTGTGTTAATCTACCTTCACAGCTATATCCATTGGCATTTATGCAAAAACCTAATTAATTACCGATTATGTTTTGATTGCCAATGTGTAGACATATTTATTATATTGTTACACTCAATTAAAAGCAGATCTGATTTGTATTCTCATATTCATTTTTGTCATTTGTATGAAATTTAAAAAAAAATGGAAGCAAATTTATTCAGCACAAGTGTTATTGGTCATGGCCTGTTGGTCTGTTCATTTCTATTGTCTCAAATACTATTATAAATATTATTGTGTCTGCAACAATGATATTACCTTAAAATATCCTAGTCATTCACAGAATTTATAAAATATAGCAAGACACCAAGGGAAAGGAATATCTGATGAATTCAAAGCTTTGATAGACAAGTTCATTATGAAGAAGCATTTGTTCTAAAGAAGGAAGTGAACATAAAATTCCTGAATTGGCAGTCAGAGAATCTCAAATGAATGAGCAAAAGATGTGCAAAAGTTTTGCTATGAATCCCAGCATCATTATTTCATTTAAAAAAATTTTTTTACAAAAGTTTTAGTGTTTACAAGTTTGCATGATCCAAACATTTGTGCTTTTTGAACAAATATAATCTTATTTTCTTGACAAAATAATACACAAAGTTTTGCAGGTACACAAGAAGACACACATGTACATAATGTCATGGAGATATATTTTTGGAGGTTTGTGGTTTGAGGAGTGCATATTTTAGGCAATTTGAAAATGAACCCAAATTAAGAAAGCATTCCTGATTGGCTGAAGCAAAACATTGTCATACTGTTAGCGCATGAAGGTGTTAGTTGCATACATACCAGTGCAAGGTCAGATGTGTGTGTGTATGATTATGATTTCTAACATAGCTTTAACATCGTTGTATTGACAAACTAATATGGCTTATATACAAACATACATATTTTTTTAAGGCATTTGATGTCAATCTTTATTTCATTCAGGCATTTTAAGAAGTCCTTTTAATCATTATCCTTAATGTGATTTAATCCACAGGGTCTGAGAATGTTGGACATGACTAATTGTGAGCATACATGAGGCAATGTGGGCTAGAACTGATTCATCTAATTTCAGGTCATTTCTTTTAATATGTATCATACAGGATTTTTTCCAGAATTTATTTACTGCATCAACTTTTCAATGGACAGAGGAAATGTTGCAAACTGTGATATAGTCTGACTTGACAAAGACTGGTTCAAAGTTTATAATGTTTGAAAAGTGAATATTAGTGCAAAATGAGTAATTTCACACCTAGACATCTGTAATAATCAGTTTACATGCTGGGGCTTGACTTACTTGAATTCCTCATGCTTGAGTAGACATTCCTTCATAATTTATGTTATAGATTTGAATCTTCATTTGTTTCTCCATGTGTGCTTCTTTAGCTAGGAATAGATTCTGTTGTTGCAGAAGATTATTTCATCTTCTTTTCATTATACTATTCTACCAATGATCATAGACCAGGTGCTTTTTTGGCAATGAGCATACACTATTCATTAAGGTTGGGATGCACTCCATGCAGTTGGTGTAAAATTAAATGTAAGCATCTTTATCATAATGTTTCTGTGTGTGAGATGGGTGTCAGGAGTGATCTTTCTTGCACAGAAGGTTAAAAAAAATATGCCTTGTTGGCATAAGGACATGTTTTAAAATGAACAAGCCAAGAAAGACCCCAGAAAATTTGGTACTATTTTCTCCAGTGTGTTTTGAGGACCATCAGAAAATTGCATATTCATCATCATCATCATCATCATCAGTCGCTTGACCTAGTGTGGTCGTTGAGGCATCTATGCTGCTGAACATCTGACCAATTCCCTCCACTTGTTTCGATCATGTGCCAATGCCTTTGAATCGGCAAAACTTTTCCTGGTCCATTCTGTGATGTTGTCACTCCATTTTTTCTCTGTTTATCTCTCTCTCTACTACCTTGGACACTTACCCTGCAGTACAGTATAACCTGTCTTGTAAGACCACCTCTTTTGCCAATTATGGTCTCTCAAGACAGGTGGTCTCATAACAGGTCATAATGCTCTATAATGAATACATTTCAAATAATGCAGATAGAGTTGATGTGCAATGGCACCTTATTTCCCAGCTAAAAGACTCTATCACTGGAAGAAATAAATTTCCTCTTCTTTGTCAGGTTATGAAAGGAATGTTGGTTCTTTACCATTCTAATGCTGACTGTGAGAGATTGTTCAGTGTTGTTAACAAAAATAAAACTGAATTCAGGTCCAGGCTAAGTAACCCGGTACTGAGTGCTCTACTGGTATGCAAAACATTCATGGCCTCAGCTGGTACAAAATGTTTTGAAATGCAACATGACAATCTGTTGCTTTCTAAAGCTAAAAGTGCTACATATGAACACTTGAACCATTAATGAATGATAAAAGACGAGAAAAGCAAATAAATAATTGTTAATTGTAATTGTAGTATGTTATATGTGGATTACTCTTTTTCTGCTTGGAGTCTTCTTTTTGACCACTTGGATTACACTTTTTCCTCGTCAGGGGTTGGCATGTATGCATTTGTGCATTGAGAATGTGGTCTTTCAAGACATGTCTCACATAGCAGTGGTCTTGTAAGACAGATTTTACTGTACTGTTGTGGATAAACTGTTGGCTTTAGTGACATGGCCATACCATTTCAGCTTTCTTTTTTTGACAGTGGTGAGGAGGTCTTCATAATGACCTACTTTGTGCCTGATGGTGGTGCATAATGCTAGTTGCCTTAAATGAAATATATGTGACTGCATTTAGACATTCTTATGCTTGATAACATAATACAATTTATTCATATTGTTATTATAGGGATTTAATTTTTGTGTGCTAGTCTTTTATTCAGGAGTACTCAAACTTGTCAGAAATGATAGCTGTCAAAATCAAGTTTTCCCATTGGCTGTGACTTTATGAACTTGTTTGCCCACACTAACAGTTTTTCTGGGCAGCTTGGCAATGATTTTTTTTTTCTGCCTCAACATTTATGTATTGTCTTCACCTCCATTTTTCTCATTACCATTCCACTCTCAGAGTTCTTACTAGGGTGGAAACTGTTCCAGTGGCCTAGTGGATAGAGCATTCACCTCAGATGTGTGAGATCACAGTTTCTTACCACAGCCGATTTATCCAAGAGACTTATGAAAAAAATGGTGCTTGGAGCTCAGCATAAAGAAGTTAGTGTTAGGACTGGTCAGCCTGGTATCAGGATAATGTGACTGGGTGGGACATGATGCTACATGACTGCAGCATGATGCCCCAGTGCTGGACATCATTATAAACTTCCACACTGCAGACATCATAGTGATATGACTGAATTTTTTAAAATAACTTCATTAAAAATCCAAATCACAAACACAGAATTCCTGGAGTGATACGATAGGGTCAAAAATGACATTGGAGATGCAAATTTATTCTATATCTTCCCTTTAATCCTTGCCTGATTCACTTTACACTTGGAATTGATAACCATTTGCCGAATAGGGTCACTATGTAAGGCACCTTTTGATTACAATTTTGACTCATGGAATCCATGTTTTAATGAGCTTGTTATCTAATTCAGTTCAGATTTTTAATATTGTATGATCTGTAAATCACCGGAATAATGTCCCTGGATATGGTCATGGGGTCAAGAACTGATTGTCATAGTTGGAAATGTTTATTATCTGATACACTAGAGCCCCAGGGTTATGTACCTGAGTGTGCTATAGAGTCAAGAAATAGGATATAATAATTATTATTATTATTTTGTTTATATTCTTCTTTCAATTAGAGCATTTTCTAATTTAGTGCCTTATTTTATTAAAACTTTTACATAACCGTTACAGCATGCCACTTCTACTCATAATTTATCTTGGATGGAGCTCATGGTTTAAAAAAAAATGGTTCTTTTCTTGGATGCATTTATAATTTACATCCTGTTAAGGAATATATAACTATATCATAGACTTCCTTTCTTCCTGTAGCATTACTGCCCTTGGGTTATACCACTGGTTGGGGTCATGAGATTTTTGCCATTTGATATGTATAAATCTTTTGGGGTTTGGGGACAGAACAGGAAATATGTTTTTAAAACACAGTTCTTGTTTTAAACTTTAAATGCCCTATTATTGCACACTTTTAAATTTACTCTTTTAATAAAATGATGATTTTCCACATCATTGTTAAGCAGGTCAACTCATAATTGTTAAAACTTTGTTGACAATAAGGGAAGCAGATTATTTCAGTGGCTCTAATATATTCCAGAAATTTCTGTAATGAAATGGTATAACCCTTCTGTGTTGTAATTACTGTACTGTTAATTATAGCCATGTAGCCATATTCATTGTAGTAAAAACCAAGTAAATGTCAATATATAATAATGAGAAGATTGTATGTAGCAATTAGTACTTGTAAATTATACCTGTAGTCTATGCTGTAATGGAAACAGTCAACAGTGTAAATAAGATATTTTTATCTTGTAAATTAGCCAGTGAAGTAATCACATAGGAATATATAGAATTTTTTGTTTTATAAAGAACATTCCACAATAATAATAATAGCGAAGACTTCGTTTCAGAGAGTAATTCATTTAGTTACAAATAGAAACTAATCTGCCTAGAGGCACTTGATTTTTGCATGTAACTAGAGTTTTAAACTTGACTCGGCAAGACATACTTGTAATGTGGTAGTGTAGTAGCTCCAGGACCCAACATATTTGTAATCAGATAGTAGACATTAACTACCATGAGAAGATCATGGAAGCTCAGGAAAAATAACCTGGTAGCCTAGCTTATGTTGAGTAGTCTATATGAGGAATTTTCATGCAAAACTATTTAAGATTTCCCATTTCCTTTATGAGGATTGATTAATATTTCTTCTTGTTTGTGAAATTTTATGGTAATATTCTGAAACAAGATTGTCTTGAACTGTGAGCAGTGCTTATATCACCACAGTGAACCATTATATTAATAGCCTTGTCCTTTTCTTATGCCCAAAACATGTAGTTGGCTCACTTCCTTTGAGCACACATTTGAATATTTGGCAGTAAAAAAAAACTCCAGAAGGCACACTAATGGTACCAGAAGATGACATTACCATATGTACTTGCTTATAAATCGATGCCATTACCATATGTACTTGCTTATAAATCGATGCCATTACCATATGTACTTGCTTATAAATCGATGACATTACCATATGTACTTGCTTATAAATCGATGACATTACCATATGTACTTGCTTATAAATCGAGTCAGACTGCAAACAAGGATACTGATCTGCTGTAGCATAAAATGCCTACAGATTCGTCTGCGCTTAAAATTCACCTTTTTCGACTGCAAGAACTTACTTAAAGACCTAATCATGTTTCTTACCTTAAATATTTGCAGCATATTTTGTTTTCTAATTTCATGGTAGTTTGTAGTCATGTCAGTATAGATGATTTAAAATGCTATTCAAAGTCCTCATTATTATTATCAGGTCTATGATATTTGTTTTGGTGTATTATGCACCAGCAAACTTGGGTCTATGCAGTTGGACTGTTATAAGCAAGTGCGGTACATCAACAGGACACTTAAAGTTAATAAGCAGTTTTGTGCAGTGTTTTGTTGTATAATTTTCAATGATTGTTATTGTTTTAGGGTTTAACGCCATTTTTCAGCACACGATAGGCTATACATGGCGGCCAGTATTATTGGTGGAGGAAGAACCTGGGAAAACCCCGGAAAGAACCACCGACCCACGAGAAGCTACTGGCAAGCTTTTTCACAGAACTACATTAGCCGAATCTTAGACTCGAACCCACACAGACAGAGGTGAGATGGCAGTGATCCGTAACGGAAAGCGCTTTAGGTCACTCTGCCACTTTGGGCCCCCTTCAATGATTGTAATTTCTGCTATTTTCATCAAAATACTTTGGGGCAGAGAGACAAGTTATGGCAAGATGTCAGCCTCATTTTCCTAGCATGTTGAAGAATTTCTGGGTCAAGGGCAATTGTATCACTACAGTATTTCCCAGGTATGATACCTGATTCAGGTGCTATCTGTCAATGTGTCCATCCATTTGATAGGTAAGGCCAAAAGAATGTGTACTTCAGGTCAGTCCCATAACCAGAGTACACCTACCCACTCCGTAAAAAAATTAATAAATATGTTCCCAAAATTAGCATCCAATTGAGCCATTTTTTTTGCTCTTTACATGAAGTGCTTTGTATATTTTATGCACTTATTAATGCTGTTTTTAAAAACAACATCCTACCTGTCCTAAATTGGCCTAATGTGAATAAATTAACATTATATAGGTTATGTTAGGTCTTAAGCTTCCAACAATTTCATATTTCTGAGTAACCTCTATTTACCGTACAAAGTCTCAATTGAGGAGTCCTATCTGGTCGTTTCAGCCATATCTGCAATGACTGACCGGTGCATATGCCAAATTATCCCTAAAATATTTAGCACATTGACCCCATTGTCAAATTTTGTTGATGCCGCCTCATTGCTTGGGATTCTCCATTCTCTAGCATTAGTGTAAAAAAACTCGATTTAATAACTTCTAGAAGTTATTTCATATATATATATCTATATTGATTTTCATTCAGATAAGCAAAAATAGTGTTTATGTCTTCTCTTCAAATTATGTATCAGACTTGTTTAAATGATCTGTGTCATGGCAAGATTATATCTATGAATTTAGTTCTAAAAGGCTATATTCAAAATAATGACAAAGAATGATGTAAACAATGATATGGGGTTGTTTCACAAATTTCCAATACAAACATGAAACAGTTGTCAGGAATGTCCAACAGTTGTGTTAGATTTCATGAAAATAAATATGGGTTAGATTATAGTGTACACACATTCCTCAGCAGGCTGATGACGCGTGTGATTTGGTATAGCTTTCATTGTTTGTCCAAATTAAAACAAAATTTAATTGATCCTGTTTGATGTTTTTTTTTTACTCAAGGTGGTTTGTGGCATTGTTGTTCTTGTCTTCTCATTTCCTGTTCTTGCATTTCATGCTGCTTTCCTTGCTGCTGTTGTGGTTGCTTTGATCATATTTCCTGTTGTTGGTGGCGGTGTCCCACCTCTTCATGTTGTTGGATAGTTTTGTTCTACTTCTTTGTGTTGCTTATTTCCAGTTATTATTCCATGTACAATGTTAGTCTGTTTCTCTCCCAGTTGCTGGTTTATACAGTTTTGTTGATGCTGCCTCATTGCTTGGGATTCTCCATTCTCTACCTTGTTTTCTTGATTTGTTGTGCATTTGAAAGGTTTTTGTACAATATTGCTGCATCTATTGGATTTTCTGTCATAGATACACTCTTTTTACCATGATTTTGCTAAGAATCCAAATTCAAAGAATGTCCTTGTTATGTCCTTCAATTTGTTTTTCTCAATTTCTAGTATTAATATCCCGTTGTATATTGTTTTTTAAGGGGATCATCACCAATCTAGATGATACCACTTTGGTGTGGGATTCCCAGGGGGTGATATCTGACAGATGGAGTTCACCTATTTCTTCACTTTTCCTAGTACATGTATAAGTGTTGGTTGTTTAATACAAAGGCTTTCTCTTTTCCTATACTGATTTCTTAAGTGGTAAAATTGGTTGTTTCCCGCTGGGTCTAGTTATATACTCTTTATAACCAATGGGGATGAATGAGTATACGTTCTGTAAGTTGGGTTCAGTACTTTAAATGCAATAATCACACCTGATGTTCCCGTTAATTTATCTCTTGTTAAACGAGACATGCCTAGCTCTTGAACACCATCTTTATAAACACACTCAAGGAAACTTCCCTCATTTGTTTCAGTTCTCCTCAGCTTGAAGAATTTTCCAAGCATCTTTAGTTCTTTTCTCGCTGTCACCAATTTTTCTCGTGTTTTTCGTGTTCCATGTATACTTTTTGTAGATATCTTTGTAAATTTTTCATCTCGATTCTGGTTTCATATATCTTCGCCTCTTGAGTCCTGTGGACTTTCCTGCAGTCGGTTTTCTTTGTGCCTTAGCAAGGGTTTGAGTACAATTGTCAAACTTTCCTTTTCAAGAATCACAGTCAGAATTGTGTTTTTTCCAGCCAAGTATACTAAAGGGCACAAGTAAGAAGACAACTGTCAATGCAATGCCCTAGTGGTAGGCATCACCATAAACTGCCACACTGTAGACACCATTGTGATGTAACTGCAAAATTGTTAGTGCTGTGTTAATTAAGAATCCATACTGCAATGGCAGACATCTGGAAAATATTGTTACTGATAATCCTTATCAGAAATTCTTATTAACATGGGGTTTTCTCCCAAGAATTGGCATTATCTTGGTTTAGTCCTAGGTGAAAATGGTACCTCTGGGACATCAACTATAGCTGTAAGCAGCAATTATGCATCAGACTTTCAACAGGATACTACAGATGACTACTAATTGGTCCTAATTGGAAATGGTACAGATTCAACATCCATGTTCACTGTATTGAAACTCTTATTATTGCTACTTCTCCTGAATGGAAGTTCATATTGACATGGGGTTTATCCAGAAGATTTTTTACTATCAAGTCTAGGTGGTCCTAAATAAAGATGGTATTGATCTGTGGTATAGTTACCACAGGTTCCATCTTGTAAAGCTTGTTTTCACTGCTTATCAATGGAAATTCATACTGAGGTGGGTTTTTTCCAATAAAATCTTCTTTTATGATCTGTTTGTCTCAAATGAAATGGTGGCAATCTAATAGCTAGTGTGACTGCCAGAGGTCATCTTGAAAATATTTTTATTGTTACCCTATCTGAAGAGAAAGTCATATTAGCAAGGTGTTTTCATCGGGAGACCTGTTATGTTGGTCCTACATGAAAATGGTGCAAAATCTTACAGCTAGCATGGCCCCTGTAGTAGCCATCATGGCAATCTTGTTATTGCTACTCAGCCTTTTGTTATGGATTTTTTTTCTCCAGAAGACTGCTTATGGTGTCAAGCTGTGCTTAACCCTTTGAACCTGACAGGCCGGTTTACTGGCCAGTTGTAACGGTGTATATATCCGAAAGGCCAGTATACCGGCCTAGCTTTCTACCATCATAACCCGACAGGCCGGTATCCTGTGTTATGTTATTCGCTAGATGGCGCATGGTTATTGTGTTGTTGTTTTTCCGGTCTTGGCGCTAGGTCAGTGAAATATAGATCTTGCATGAATGGTACAACATGAACAAAATTTCGAGACAGTTTGTTACATAGTCATAGTAATAAAAAGAATTTTATAAGCATGTTTGAAAATAGACAATTTGATATTTGCTGTTATATCATAGTGGATTATCATTCTAAGGCATAATATTACTTTTATTTTGCAAAATTTTACTTTTTATAAAATTGTCAAAAATTGCCGGGGAGGCTAGGGTTAATGTGCCGAAATATGGGGGAGATTAGGGTTCAAAGGGTTAAATGTAAATTATCAGTTTTGACATCCAATATGGCCACCATGCTGGTCATCTTGAAAATGCTGTTGTGTCTGGTTGGATGGTAAAGTTCATGTGGGGTTTTCAGCAAAAGGCTTCATGTTTAATTATTCCTAAATGAAAATGGTGCCCATCATATGTTCCATATAGCTGTCTTTGTTGTTAATTTGCAAACCATTTTTGGTTTCAGAGCTTGGTAGTTAAAAAGGTGTTCTATAGCAAATTTCGTGAAAACTGTTTGATCACTAGATTGCAAATCCTGTCATTAGACTCTTGTTTGCAATATATTTTGGGTTGTTAGGCACTGCAGCAACTGTTTGATTTCCATCTTTGATAACAAGTGTATATTTATAAAGAACCTTTTTATTGCTTGGAGTGTAGTTATTCTACCAGACTGTTGCTATAATTGGGATATCAGCACACAGGCATTGACTTTATTTCTGCTTTCATGTAGAAGTAGTTATTTTTGAACAGAAACCTTGCAGTGTGTTCTTTTGTTGTTTATTCTGGTTGCAACAAGTAATAAAGCTGAGAAGAATTTTGTATGCTGTCAGTTGTGAGTACTAGCAATGGGTTTTTATTATCTGTGGATATTATTGATATACATGTGTTGCCATAGATATGATAGCCAAAAGTATACATCAGTGATGTTATAAAGATCTGGTTTTATCCCCACCCCCATTTGGTCAATGTAAATTAATTAGGAAATATTGAAACAAATGGTGCAAGGTAACGTTCCTCTAAGTGAATGGTAGATGTGCACACTATGCATGCTACATTGTGCATGCATTGCGTGACTTTAGCAAAACTTGGATTGGCAATTCATTTGTTCAGAGATGTCGAAGCAGAGGTGTAGCCATATGCTCACACTACTTTGAGGGTGAATGTAGGTGCATATGCTTTTAAATTGTCTGATCCTGTGTGTTTTACAATATATATTTTGATTATGGTAATCATTTGGACCCGTTTGATTTCCATGTGTACTATTGCTTTGATAATGGTAATCATTTGATCTCGTTATATTTCCATGTGTACTATTGCTTTCAAAATGGTAATTATCTAATCCTGTATAATTTCCATGTGTACTATTGCTTTCAAAATGGTAATTATCTAATCCTGTATGATTTCCATGTGTGCTATTGCTTTTATACTGGTAATTATCTGATCCTGTATGCTTTCAAATGTGTACTGTTTTTAATTTTTGTAATTTTTTTGGGACATACATCATGTGATTCACTGATACATATTCAGCTTATGAAGACTTGTTTTGTAGCATTATTTTACATTCATTGACAGGATTTGCATGTTATTTAATGGCTTCATATTTATTTGAGGTCTAATGTTCTTCTCAGTTATGTGAATTTATTGAATATCATTCATTCTAAGTGGAAGTTCTGAAACCTTGAGCACACTGTGTCAGTACTGAAAGCTTTTATCAGTCTTATTAAAAAATTTAGTATGTTAGTTCATTTCTCTTGTTCACATCACTTCTTTGCTCATTTAATACTACATGTACATCCATATGTCTGCTAAAGAGCAGGTGGGGGGACACTTTGGGTAGAAATATGGTATGTACTTTTCACTTACATATCTTGGACCCCCTCCCCCCTACAAGCATCCTTCAGTCAAAGATGGGTGTACTGATTGTCATGTACAGAACATCTGGATTGACTTTGCAGTTGCATGCATTTTGAAGCTATGTATATTGCACTCTCTAACACAGCACACAGAATGTATTCTCATTATAATCCATTCTGTTTTCCCCCCAAAATTTAAGTATATTGTCTTTGGCACTTTTGACGATATACAGTTAGTTCTTTTGCAATTTTAAATTTAATTTTTTGTTCGCTAGGTGAGATGTAATATTTAGGATGGGTGTGGGATGTGTGAGTCAGTACAGTCATACATTGTTTTTGCAACCTTTCTACACCCTTTGTGTCAGACTGCACACTGCAACTCACTTGTTATGAGTCATGGTAAACCAGATTGGGAACCAGACTAATTACCCAGTCTAATGAATGTCATATGTCAGACATTCTTGTGAACTGAGCTTCCAGTTTCACACAGTAAACCAATAGTATCTTTCCATAATCTTTATATTGCAATCTTTACAATGTTATCCACTTGACCAACTATGGGTGAAGTTAAAATTCAGCTTGGTCAAGCTCGTTTTCATGGTACATGCCTGTGGGCAGTCCAAAAAATGGAGAGAGAGTTTGTTTAGATGGTGATACTATACATGTTCCACATGTTTTATATTTAAGAATTTCCACATTACATATATCACCACCTTTCTTTCCCATTTACATGATTCACATTCTTCAAATACTTAATTGCGCACTTTCTTTCATCATTTGATCCTTAAAATTTCACATGATGTCCTGATAGTTTGTTATTTTCATGTAGCCATTTTCAATATCATTCTCAAGGTCATTCTCATTTTTTCTCATGCAGACATGATAATGGGATGTTTTGTTGAAGGCAAGTTTTGACAGATAGGAATTAAATATTGATATGTTAACTTGTCAGTTGTTTTAATTGTAATTGTATTTATATAGGATTTGATGACTTTCATTACCTAACCTAGTCATAGACAGTTTGTGAACTCCAAATATGTCCAGATTGCCAACTCTGAACAGTCTGTTTGTCAATGGATTGTTTTGATATATGATGCTTATTTAAAGTTGGCTAGGTGCTTATGCCTTAAAACCTAAATTATGAGATTTCTTTGACAGGTGTATTTGGAAATTAAAGGCACTTGTCTCTGATGATAAACCACCTGAAAATCTAACATTGGTGATTGGTATGTGTCTATTGGAAAGAGTGGCCACAAGATAGGGTTCTTGGGGCACTCACCATGTTCTGAGTGCACATGCAAGAATCATGTCACTTTTTGCACAATATGGAATACTGAAATTTAGAATCTAGTTGATACCAAATGTACTTTGTTTACAAGGTGGTGGAAATGTCAATCACCCTCATTGTCTGAATTTTTGGTTTTTCTCATACAGTCTCAAGCACACCATAAGAATTCTAGTAGCTCTCCAGCTCAGATGAACACTTCCAGGCTCTAAGAGCTTATGAGACAAATCTCTTCGGAGAATAGATTGCCTCCCCCTTAAATGAAGTACACTGATTGTCTCAGGATAGTAAGATGTCGCTTAACATGAGAAAGGAGTTGCAACAATCATCTCAGGATATCGTGATGCTGCCTTTTTGATAGAAGAAAGCTTACTGTTTATCTCAGCTATGTATAGCATGATGCTGCCTTCCTTGAGAAAAGAGGTGCATGGCTCATCTCAGGATAGCATGATGCTGCCTTCTGTGAGTGAGGAAGGGGGTGCACCACTTGTCTCAAGGTTGAATATTGCTGCCTTCCACTATGAATTAAATCCACGATTCATATGATTAATATAAGGAAGGCAGTGCACCAATGTTCTCAAGGCAGCATGTCACACCCTTCTGAATAGGAGGAGCAACACTATACTTTGATGAGTGATGAAGACAAAGAAGGCTTTGATAAAGTTGCTGACTCTACACTCAACGTTCCCTCTAAGCTGTGTGCGCATGCAGCTGCTCAGGCATCTCTGCGCAGCTGAATTGTCAATTTTTGATCATTCCAACGTTAAACTTTGCTCGTCTCCGTAATGCTTGCGCAGTGCAGTGAGCACTGTGTGCACATCTGCCATTCACTTGGAGGGAACGTTGTCTGCACTAGTTCTTAGTGGCTACATTGTTGTATGTATCAGACTTAGTACCTTAACTCCCAACTCTACCATCACACCCCATACATGACTCGCTAGTCTGCTCAGCAGGTCCAGACTAGTTAATAGGATTGGTTCAGTATCTCTCTTTTAAGTTTTTTATTATCCCAATGTATCTGTTCGGGATGTGCGACACGACACCTTTAGGCAATTGGTATTTATGCCTCCTTGGGTTTTAGAATGTAAATAATTGCATACACATGGAGTACTCAAGTAATCAGGTACTCAATACACCCTAAAAGCTTGAATGGCCAGATAAAAGTAGGTAAAGTGATTAAAGCATGAAAATAAGTACTTGCACAACCTATTTTAAAATGAAGAAAAATGCACTTGTCCTGCATTAGAGAAATGTACACGAGTTGTGTTGATGTCGGGCTATGGGACTTGCTCAGCTCTGTTAAGTCAAGACCTTGTATATTGACCAACGGTTGGGATCATTGAGATCCATTGGTCAGTGATCTCCACTCAACCATACCCTACAAATGTCTATAGAGAGACCTACTGGTATTAAATGTTTGGTGGGCAAATAGAATGCAGTCTGCAGCACTTTTTAAAAACAAACAGCATCATGCTGGACAGCACAAATATTGTTTAAAAAAAAGTTATGTACTCACAGACACTTTAAGATCTTTTCAAACTTTAACTCATTAACCCCTTTAGGTTTGTGTCATTCTCACCTGAACTTGTGACTAGGAAACACATTTTGGGGGTATTTCTGAATACATCTTAATACATTGATTTCCAGGAGATTTCCGGTTAACCTAATGCCTAGTGTGTTAGCAACAACGTTTCTAATTGGCTACTTTGCTCACACATGAGTAGAATGGCAAAAGTTGTAGGTATTTTTTTTCTTCCCTGATAGATCCATCATTCTTGAATAGAGACAACACTTTATATTCTAAATGCCCATCTTATCTTCCTTTTGCAAAGGTTTGTCTGTGTGCAGTTCAGATAGGTCTGCCTTAGATTTGAGGCCAAAAAGTGTAAAATCCAGACACAAAATCAAATTCTGACCACTGGCAAACTTTAGGTTAAAAAAATCAGGTCCAAAAATTTGGTTTTTCCCTCTGTATTTTGTAGTGCAACATTCAGATTATTTGGTATCACTGTAGAACTACATGTGTCTACCTTTCCATAATACCACCCACTGTAGTGCATCTTACATGATCTTGATGCTAGAGTACTACCTCCTGACTGTAAACATGGCACATAGGGTTAATTAAATGAAGTATGCCACCTTGTATTTAGATCAAGGGAGACAGCATATTTTTTTCTATGAATGAGATTTGCAAATAGTTATACATATTTTGCATTTTGTTTTTATTAGATCAATTAGATTCTGTTGTCTTATCTTTTCAGATAGGAACTTAAGACATAGCAATGTTAATGTTGGTAGCAGTGTCATTAGCATCATGTTTAAGATTTTTTGCATGTGAATGTTCGAGTTTTGGCAAGCCCATAATTCATTTGTACCATCAAACAGCTTTGTAACTGTGGCTTAAGAAGACGTGACTTTGTGTTCCATAACCCTTTTTATGTGTGACAAGCATTTATATTTTTTGCTCAAATTTCATTACAGGCTGAGGCTCGGATACAAGCAAGAAGAGCGGCACGAGCAGAAGCCAGAGAAATAAGACTTCGAGAAATTGCAAAGCAACAAAAAGAAGTAAGATGTTTATTTATGCATTTTAAAAAGTGGTTAAGTGTTGAAAGGAAATTTAAATAACTTAAATGTTACCATAAAAATTAACCAAGCGTGGTGAATATGTCTTCAATAAATAACTTAATGTTACCATAAAAAATAACCAAGTGTGGTGAATATGTATTCAATAAATAACTTAATGTTACCATAAAAAATAACCAAGTGTGGTGAATATGTCTTCAATAAATAACTTAATGTTACCATAAAAAATAACCAAGTGTGGTGAATATGTATTCAGTATGTGTACATTTATCAACAACCAGTATTCATTAGCAGCCATTGGAAACCATAGAAGAGTGTCCTATAAAAATGGGTGGTTGTATTGGAGAGTTCTATTTCTTTAATAATTGACACAATTTGCTTTAAAAAGTAGAAGATTATTGGAATCAAATTAAAGAATTCAGACCATACATTCAAAAATTAAATAAGGTACATATATGCACATGAATAGTTCATCCAGTTTTGGTCCAGTGTACCTGCAATTTTGGCCAAAGATGCCCAATACCTAAATTTGAAGTTCAAAAAGGCACCTTAAATTTAGATTTTAATATGTTAAAAATTTCATGTGTCCTGAAGTTTTGAAGGTGGAAAGATTCATAAAATTGGTTTTGTTGAAATTCAAAGTTTTATTGTATCATTTTCAGTACAGAATCACACTATTCGACTTGACAGACAATTCTTAATGTGACAGTAGTAATAGAGGTGAAGCAAAGCAATTTTAAGAAAACTTGAACTGGATGGGAAAATCCTATTTTGCATGCAGCTGTGGCTACAATGAATAAGGTGGTTGGATGCAATAACGTGATAAGATAAATTATTTAAGCAAGGGTTTTGTCATAAAGTTCTTTAATTAATGAGTAAGAATTGTTTAGAAATGGTTAATAAAAAATATTTTTAATTTCTTGTTCTTAAATAAGATTGTCTTATAGTACCAACATACCAATTCACATCTTAAAAAATTAAACCAGTTGTGTTTACTCCCAAGTGGCACTAGCATATCTGAAATCCCTCATGATTTTGGTGTGAATTTCACGACTTTTTAAGTGATTCACAGATTCATGAACAAGTCATGAAATTCCCTAATTAGCAATTATTTTAAATTCTTTAATTAATTAAACATACTATTCCATGATGGTTGCAATATTAGTGGAACTATAGCTAATTGGTACAGTTGACTGGATTACAAGAATTTTTAGCATATTTTAATCAATATGTATAAGAGTAGTTTTACAAATGCTTTTGAGAGAAACTAGTGTCTAGCCAGAATTATTTTCACTAGTTGCGAGCCCGAAGGGTTGGCAGCTGTGCACTAGTTTATATGCAGCATGGTAGTTAAACGGCACCAAAACTCAACTTTGTATTCTATATAATGGATGTCAACCAGACTCTACAACATGTGTCATCTGGTTGTCTAATTATGATAGTTCTGAGGGTATTATTTCTATGCAAGAAATAGCAGTGAACTTGCAGAACTTGAAATATTGAACACTTTGGTTTTAAGCTGACTGTATATTAAAATATTCAACACACCTAATGACAGATAATTTTTTTTATTATATTAAATTCATTATTTAGAATGTACTTATTTATGTTAGTTACCAATTTTCATATATTTTGAGGTTGCATCAAATGATAAATTTAAAGACTGGATGAACAATAATCTTACTTTCAAAACAAAATAAACTTTAGTACTCAGACAACATATTTAAGTACCACAAGAATACAAAATTTCTCAATCCCATGAAATCTTAAATATGAAAAAATGCTGCATTAAATGGAAACTTTGAAAATAGGTTATTGTTACCAAATATAATCAACTAATATGTGTTGAAGGTAGATGATTGTTTGGACATGTATTACTTTTTCAGGTGGAATGTTGGATTAATTCATTACATTCCAATTTTTAGACTCAAACTCAGACCATGAATGGTATTATTTCATATTTTTTTTAAAATTGGGATTTCAATTAAATTTCTGATTTCACATGAAACCACTAGAAGCTACGAAATTTGCACCTGGATTGATTTTAAAGCAGGTCTGTGCTGTTTTACACCTATAAACATAAGTTGATTACTAAACACCTATGCAAGAACAGCTGTTTTGGGCAGAATTTGGGGGTGGGGTATTGGTGGAACATTTTCATCGCAAGATGAAGGTTACTAGTTTGCCCACTTTGCCAGGTTGTCATGACTCTTGTGTCCTGTGAAATGACCGGTTTTCAGAATTTTATTAGAAAGTTAATGTTTCCATAGGCAATTTATATGTTAGAAATTCCTATTTAAAATTTTACTTTCCCAGCCTGCATGTATGTGTTGTTAAAACTGAAGTCACATTTGATTCTTCCTGATGGGTGTGCAGCATCCAGAGTTTTGCACACTAAACCTGTGTAGTGGAAAATTGGAATTTTGAAGCACTGCACATAACAAAGTTTCTTTATTCCCAAAGATTTTTCTCTGAATTAGAAAACCCAAATCCCCAGCTCAAGTTGCTTGCTAAATCAAGAACCCTAGGTGTCTATGACCTTGATGTTCACTTTGTTTTGTTTTTATTGTTTATTTTGTAGTTGTAGCTTGACTTGAAAGCTTTTGATAAGTCATATATATATATATATATATATATATATATATATATATATATATATATATATAGTTGACTCCGCTTATATGCATGGCTTCCGAGGTTCGGGACCGATGCTATGATATACAATTAGGCGGCATATGCACTAAACCAGTGTTCATGTCATGATGTGTATCTGGTGCAGCATGCATACTGATACCTATTATTTCTTCGAAACAAACCCCCTCTTGGCCTAGTTCATTTAAATGTGACGCGATTTGCTCTGGTATTGTATGGAGGTCAGTAGATCGAGGAGCAGACTTGTGGTCAGCACTCCAGTCTTTAATCTATCGAATTTAATGACCAGACTGGATTGGATTCTTAACAAGGGCTATGCGAGTTTGTGTTTAAGCCGTCAACCATGCTTGCTTAATTATTATGGTTGTCTCCTATCACGCCTCCTGGTGATCAACGTTGAATCAGAGAGCTAATACCGTCTTGATAATATTTATTGTTATCTACTATAGTGCCTCCTGGTGACCAACAGAGATCTAATAGCTGTGATGTTGATATTAACAGACCTCATTAATCAACATTGACTGCCAATGTTCAGAATCGGTTTCTTTTCATTTTGAAAGGAACAATTTTGAACAATGCAGTTATCCAAAGCAACTTAACACATAATAATGCATATTTGGACCAGAAAAATGTATACAATTATGCGAAATATGCATATAGACGATATGCAATTGTCCGACATTGATATCCACTGAAAACAATGGTAACAAATTGGGACCGGCACAAAGCTATGCAATAAAGCGGAATATGCAGTTATAATATATACACATATCTGGAGCCGACTGTGTGTGTGTGTGTTTGTGTGTGTGTGTGTGTGTGTGTGTGTTTCTTGTGAGATATTTCAGAATGGTGACTTTTGTATAGTTTTCATCTGACCTCAGTGGCAAATCATTGTTTTAAACTTTTTAAGATAATTTATATATGTAGTCATCGACTTTCCTTGGCTGATCTATGGCCGGATGTTTCCTAATAAAATGATGGCTTCTAAACTGCTTTAAGTGGTCACTTCAGCTTATGGACATAGACTGCTTCATGTATGTAAATCACATTGTCATGTCACGGTAAGGCATATGGTGTGAATTGATAAGTAAACATTTCTGATATTTTATTAACTCATTATATTCAACTCAAGCTGTCAAAGATCATGGAAGGCATTGTTTAGATAAAGGCATATCATGTGAGAATTGGTATGTAAACATTTATGATCTTGTGTTTACTCATTATATTCCCACACTTTCAAAGATCACCACTTCAAATTTTGAAGGAAAAGCGCTTTTATCAGAGTAAAGGGTCTAAGCAATTCATTTGCTGGATTGGTGCAAATTTAGTCGGTGGTGCAGAAAAGAGTCTTCTTTTTGTGTCAGTGGCAGAGATCTATATATGGATTGTTTTTATTCACCTATGAATTAAAGCAATCTCTGATGAGGAAACTTTTTCTCAGATTTTGTCAAAGACCCTTTCCAATTCCAGTCCCAGTTGAATCGAATATTGTAATGTAATTGTAAAAGGAAAATTTCTGCACTTAACCAGAGTGGTTCATTTATTGGTTCATATGCTAGTTCACAAGATTTCCATATAGTATATCATTGTGATATTAATAGCAACACTTGTCATATTATCAGGACAGATAATATAAATTTCCAAGCAAATCATGACTTAGAAATAAATCTCTTTAGTGACTACAAACTTTATCTGAACTGTGAACCCAGTATTGTACTATATTATACCATTGCCTGTCATAAAACATTTTCTAAATTAGAACTGATGAAAGTTAAATGTTATTCACATAGCTGCCAACTGTCCCGTTTTTTCCGTATTTGTCCCGTATTTTGGACCTGAATACAGGTGTACGTTTTTTTGGCAAAAAATACGTTTTTTAATTTTAAAAAAAAAATAATAAAATTTCTTTGGAATTGTCAGTTTAGAACGCTCTCTCGGTTCTATTTTGACAGAGCATATCACATGTATATACGAATGCAGTTCTACAATACGATTGGTTCATTCGAAATCAAGACTACCTCGCCTGTCGTTTTCCGCCATATTGGATTTCGCAATAGTTACCGCTGTTGCTGTATCTAGTCTTCGTAATATTCGGCTTCTAATCATGATAAATTGGAAGGCATAATATTCAGAATTTTCCCCAGGAGAAATAGGAGACAACTGGAAGGATATTTGTGCCGTCTTGTATACATTTGTGAAACCATATAGTAAAGGAGAAAAATTGACGTTTTTGTAAATTGTGTAACGTGATTTTGCTATTGGGCACGGAGGCGCCTATGAAATGCAAGAGCACGAAAAAGCTAATAAACATCAGCTTCCTGCTTCATCACACACAACTCAACCTGAACTTACGACGTAGACAAATGACAGAGAGAACCTTAGTGTACATCAATCGAAATTTGATTTTTAAATTTCTTTTAGAAATAAACCTTCATTTTTCAGTTACTAGTGTTCTTGGCGATTTATTTTGCAGAAGTTTTTCAGACATTAAAATCGCAAAAGATAATTCTTATGCTTGAACGAAAACATTTCAATAAGAAAATCTCAGAACTGAGATAATCAATGAAAGTTGGTACATTTGAATCAATGATAAAAAAAGAAATGAGGCGTGGAAAGGGCTTCTATAAATAGCTTGTGCTTGAGTGTGTTGCACTCGTGCACCTTCTGAATGGGCACCCATATGGAACATGGTGCAACTCCAGAAGGTACAAATGTGCATCTTTGACATTAAATAGTTATGTAAGGCACTGTCCAACTTTACTGATGGTTGTATATGTTGTAAATAGATACATATGCATTCAAATTTAAAAATCAGTATTTGTTCCTGAAAATCAGTATTTTTGTCACAAGTAATCAGTATTTTTGCACTCGGGGGTTGGCAGCTATGTATTCAGATATAATATTGCTTATTGTTATTGACATATAACATTCATGAATTAAATGTGTTAATACAGTAATAATAGAAAACATTTCTGATGTTTCTATTTTCTCGTGTGTAAAACATATTTATATTTATATGCTGTACTTACAAAACAATAACATGTTCCACCCGACACTCACTGTACATTACTTCCAATACATATTAAGTAGTGATGGGAATCGGTTAGAAGTTCATAATCGATCATCGGTTGCACACAACTTACTGATAATCGATTATAATCGGTTGCTAACTTTCTACAAGTAAGTTTTAATTTTTTTTGTTACAGAGTTATATCTTTGTTCAAAACATTTAAAATTTAAAAAAATGTATAGGAGTTAATCTCTCTCTCTTTCTCTCTCTCTCTCTCTCTCTCTCTCTCTCTCTCTCTCTCTCTATATATATATATATATATATATATATATATATATATATACTTTAACCTCAAAAGCAACTTTCTTTGGCTTATCAGTTTTATGCAGCTGAAAGACTTAACAATCCCCCAGAACACTTTTATTCATATGTGATTTTTCAATTGTTTAAAGTATAGAAAGAAATGTTTTTCTTGCTTGTCATTAGTTACTAATACTACAATCAAAGCAGTTTAAACAAAACAAAAAAAACACCAATTACAAAAACTTTCAAACTAACTGAACTATTTATCAGCAAAATCATGTAATGTTTGAGCAATGCTGAACACAAAAATCATTTTTCAGAATACTGTTTCTTCTTGAGCTTGTTACACTGACATTACCAATAGTTAATGTTTTTGTTTAAGAATATTATCAGGTCCACATTGTCACAACTTAAACGAGCCCGTTTCTTGCTGACAAGATGTCCAACCAGACTAAATACCCTCTCACTGGATACTGATGATGCCGGAATACTTAGGTACTTCCGAGCTAGTAAGCTAAGATGGGGGTAGAACTGGCAGTTTTGTTTCCACCACTGTAACATTGTGAGATTGGTATCATATGGAGCAGCAACTAGATATCTAGAAACCTCCTGGTGGATGACATCTGTTATTGGCTGTTGACTTTCACCAAGGCAAACAACATCTTGCAACCAATCATCCATGTCAACATTGACCTTTGCTTTCTTGTTTGGTGGACTAAGTGTAACCACAGTTTTAGTGTTGTCATCTCTGACATTTAGTAGTGATGGTGCAATTGGTAGAGGTGGCAATGAGTCTGAAGGTTGTTCATCACTAGTCCCTGGTTCCACTTGGACATTCACTTTAACATCAGCCATATCAAGAGCAACCTTTAAAAGCAGAGCATGTCCATCTGCTCGCTCACTGTCAGATAGAAACTCCAGATCCTTCATAGTATGATTCAATAAACAGCCCAACAGAGCTAGATCTTTGTCCTGTGTTCTATTGTCAAGTTCTTGTCTCATTACATCTTTAAGTTTAGCAATTGAAGGTAGATCATCAGCATTTGTTTCTATACATTTGGTAAGTTTAAGAAGTATTGGGATAACTTTATGAAGGGTTGGTGATTTGTCTCTGCAAACACTGTTTGTTGCATTCAGGAGCGGTGAGAGAACTTAAACAAGTTTTTCAACCAATGCTTGTTCGTCAAATTTATAGACATAATTTTTCAATGTTGCGGCTGTTGACTTGCTTATGTTTGGGTCACTGATAACAGCCATAATAGCAGGTGTTTGCTCAAGCAGTCGTTCAAGCATGTCATGAGTGCTATTCCATCTAGTTGGAACATCCATCTTGAGCTTGTGTCCTCTAGCACCTATGTCAAGTAGTAACTGCTGCTTTCTCATTAACAAATCATTTATGCTCGTGCTTTGATGGAAAAAAGTCACCAGTTTGCGCCGCTTTGCAATGATTCGTGACAGTTCTGGTATAGCTAAAGCTTTTTTCACAATAAGGTTGAATCTGTGACCATAACAACCAAATCGAGTCCATTGAAGTAAATCAAAAGCCTTGATCTCATTGGCTGCATTATCAGTTACTCCAGTTGGTGTTGGAAGATTCCATCGCCTCTGAGTGGCCAACAGGCTTTCTTTTATATTTTCCCCAGTGTGACTGCCTTCAACTTTTCGTGTTTCTAAGACAACACTTTTCAATTCCCAATCTTTGGAAATAAAATGTGCAGTCACTGTACTATAACTTTCTGTATTTAATGAAGTCCATGCATCGTGAGTAACAGCTATATCAAGAACATCATGTAGTTCCTCTTTTACTTTTTTCTCAGCCTGGTCTTTCTTCACAGCTAGTTTGGAGGACACTAATTTACGACCTGGAATTTCATACCTGAAAATGTAAAGTTTGAAACATTTAGTCATGGTAGTCAAACAAGACATGTATTTGGAATATTTACTATGTCTAAATATAGTGAAAATAATGAATTTATTTAATGTTTATTTAGACAGGACAGCATTATATTTAATTAAATACTGCTTAATTTAGGTATGAAAATTCAAAATTCAACAGTGTTGACATCTAGAATCAAATGGATTCACACCTTTTTTTCTTTTCTCACTGTCAGTTTAAATAAATATTACTAATTTTTAATGTTATCATTTAAAACTTACCTTGGATTAAGAAGCATCACAAAGTTTCTCAAATATGTATGGTCAACAAGGCTTAGCAGAAGAACTTTGCCAACAATAAGTTTCAAGAGTGCATCATCAATTTCTTTCTGCTTTGTAGCTGACATCCTCTCTGTTGGCTTCTTAAATTGTTCATCAATCTTAGTCTGTTTGGGTGGCTGGGGGGAAACATCAGCACCTCTTGCTGTCGCTGATCCCATTTCCTTATGGTCATGATCAAGATGAAAGGCCAAATTTGTAGTATTGCCTGGAATGTATTTGAAATAAATGTTTTTATATTGAGAAGAAAAAAGAGCAAACAACAAATTCTTTATGCACAAGTATCTTAAATGAATGGAATGAAATTATTTAAAGAAAATCAGGATTAAAATTAATATTAAATTTGTACATATATTTTAAAATTAATTTGCAACATTTTAAAAAGTTATTTTATGTTTTTAAATAGTCACATGTCTCAGGGAATATCTGTAACAAACCTCAGAGATCACTTTTCCGTCATTATCATATATGCCTAAATAGCAGGATAATCTTGTGATTATTTATGTATTTCAATCATAATCATGACATGGAGCTTTATTATGAAAAGAAATTTGAAGTATTTTAACAACAACACATGCTATATTAGAGGAAAGCACAAAGTACACAAATGATTTAATGAAAATAAAATTCTTGATTTAAAATATTTGATACTGGAATGCCATGAAACGTTTTTCCGTGTGCGTGCGTGCAACTCATTTATTTTATACGAGGTTGTTCTGTCTCCTAATAATTGCATTCATCGTTGACGACATTATTTGTTTCCAAATTATCCAAAAAAATCTAACTATGGTGTATGTTTATATATTTGGAAGTTATGAAGGGAATACATAATTTAGCTTTACTGTTGTGGATCGGAAGGCTAATATCATGGTTCCACAGTCCTAAAATGTAAAGCGTATCCCATGATAATTTTGTTTTCGTGTAGCACCACAAAAAAATTAGAATATTGTTCATTTTTTGCACTATGTATTGGAGAATGTGTTTGCCAAAAATAAATGTATCCCCGCAATGATTTCAATGAGAATAGCTGGACCTACCTTTGTTTGCATATTCCTTTCTGCAGAGTTTGCATATGACCTTCGTTGTATCTAAATTCTCCTTTGTCGGTGGACCCTCCTGTATTTTGTAAAATCCAAAATATGTCCATACACGAGAACGAGCTTTTCCTCCAGGATATGGATATATTATTTTGCGATCGTTTTCATCCATGGCACGTGTATGATATTTAGCGGGGTTTTAACATTTTGTTCGGAATCCTCGGTTTTCTTCCCAACAAACAAAGGGATTGAACTAGTCTGTGCCAGCGCTTCACAGTTGTCTCCCTTACCATGCAATCGATTATGGCGTTTCACAATCGATTGGCGAATTGGTTCACTCAACCAACTGATCATCGATTATAATCGATAATCGGAACAACACTAATATTAAGTATAACTTTTTCCTTGATTTATATTTCCTTTTTTAAAGAGCGGCATATTTAGATTCTAATTAGATAAATATTCTTGTTTCTAATTAGATAAATATTATGGTTTTGAAACAAAAAAGTACAGTTGCAGATGACCTTTAATTAAAGTGAATGATAAGAGTAGATGATTAATACTGTGTGTGTTGAAGCTGCTAACAATATTGCAGAAATGCAGGGTTATTTTAATTAGAAATAAATTGGGCGAGAAAAATAATCTGTCCAAGCAAGTAAATCCCAATCATAGGCTTAAATTGGGGAGACAATAATGTAACCCCATTACTGGGATTTCCTTCTATTTCTTCAAACCCCAAGATAGATTGTATCATTCTTTAGTGAGTTCAGAATTACATCCCTTTGCATTGAGTAGGACTCATTAATGTTTTTCAAAACATGTCCTTTTAGATAAAGTTTTGATTTATGTTTTATTAACATTAGCAACATATGCTTTCTTTCATTCTTTATTCATCAATGGCCAGCCTGTCACATAACCCTATCTTTTGATCTTGGGGAGTTGAGCACCTGGCATTTCCAGATATTTCTTAAGTGTAGACCCTGTTTCTAAACCTAATTATACAAGTTGATGGAACAAGAGCCAGTCTTCTCTTTCATACTCATATGTAAGCTGTCAGTTGGTAGTGAAATTAGATTTTTCATGGTACACAAATCAAATTTTGATAAGTGATTGTTTTCCAGAGTTGGTGTATTAAGATAATTAAATGAGAATGATACATCATTCATCTTGTATGAAACATAAATGGGGGTGAGAACAATATATAAGAATAGTTTATGACTGGAATAGTGTATTAAAATAATCTGCTTATGAAATAATAATAATAATAATAAAAATAATACTAATAATAATAATAATACTAATAATAATAATAATACTAATAATAATAATAGTGTTATTAGGTTTTGTGGCATTTGTTCAAAACCTAAACTAAATTTGTTTATGAAATAATAATAATAATAATAATAATAATAATAATAATAATAATAATAATAATAATGATAATGATAATGATAATAATGTTATTAGGTTTTGTGGCATTTGTTCAAAACCTAATTTTGAATGGTGAACTTTCAAACATAGGTCACTTGTGTACAAATGCCTTTTTGGCCTGTTCCTATAGGTGATTGTGTGTGTAAGGTGTGGGGGGGGGGTAGCATTTTACAGCAACCCAGCCCAATAGTAGCTACTGAATATAGTTTCAACTAGATGTCAGTTTTCTAAACTGTAAATTTGAATTTCCAAAAAATTTAGGAAGATAAACCCTTCCAACTAAAATAAGCATGAAATACAATGGTGTGTGTGTCTGTGTGTGTGTATATATATATATATATATATATATATATATATATATATATATATATATATATATATATATATATATATATATATATATATATTGAGAATAAGGTCCTTAATTATAACTTTGTTCATGTGCTAAACTCTGTTTCCCATGGCCAAATGGAGTAAAGGGTTTTACTAGATGTGATATCTCACAATCCAGCTGATTAGATATAATCCATATCTTGCTTGATGTGGTCTTTAGCCCTAATGAAAATATGAGTTGCTTGATCTACAACACAGTAACAACAACTCTTCTTAGTTTTCACTGATTTATTGTGCCCATTTTGTACCATTATTTTTATATTTTATTTGCAGGAGGAAGAGAGGCTTAAAACACAGGAAGCTGATAGTGGTAAAGTGAGTAAATAGGACAGTATATTTATGCACTAGCTTTTTATTTCATATCTTTCAATGCAAAACATGTGTGAAATCTTTTGCTGTAGAGTAATATATTTTCTTCTCAATTAAGTAACTGCAGAGTATTGTTTGAACATACAAGTATGGGACTCTAGTCTAAAGCTGATCATGTTTTCAGAATTAATGCCAAATCAGCATTTGGTATGGCACTGTGATAACTTTGCTTCCTTGAACAATCATTATTATCAGATTTTAAAGTTTCCAAAAATCTCTGTTCTTAAGATGTAAGGATACATTGTCCTCCAGGCAGGTTTTTAAAAATGATGCTATAAGATCTGGTTGCTGCTGTTAAAATAGGAAAACCTTGAAGCAAATTCTCAAATGCTACACAACAGAATTTGAGCAAGTTAAACTATGAGCATCAGGAAGAACTTTCGAGTTTGTACAAATGGTGCTAACCATCAAATGCAACTGTTGTAGAACCTGTTAATGATTTCATTTCCAAAACTACATAATAGAATTTAAATTGTAATACAGACTAAAGAATGCTGGCATAAATACTGTTAATTAGATAAATGATACCAATCCGCAATCAAATTAGGCCACTTATGTGAAAAACAAGGCAGTTGTAGCTTATCTTGATCTGACATGACCTTTCAACTGCATTTTTCAAAGTTATTTTGTAAATCTGGGGCTATTAGACATAACTTGTGGTCAGCAAGATCCGCATGCCTAGATAACATTGAATTTTGAAAATTTCTCTTCCTATCAATCATTTATGGCGTCAAATTCCATCAGTAGTATCCATAAGTACCGTATTTACCGTATGTTTTCGGACACTGTATGTTTTCGGACACCGTTTTTTTCGGGGGAAAATCATATTTAAATGCCTTGTAAGTTTTCGGACGTTGCTTCGCTATAATTGTTTCTACAATTTATGTTTTCGGACACAATCTTGGAGGATCTGCTTCGTCGTTTTAATGTAAAATTTACAGCGTGTTTGCCGTTAATTTAACTGATACAAAGTTCGCTTCATTTGGTCGCCAATTATTTAATGCGATCATGAACGTCCATGAACTAATATAATTTAAAATTATTAATCACATGTAATTCGGGATAGTGACAACACCTGCTGCATTAGTCGGACGGGTTACACGAGCTCTAAAGTGTATATCAACAACGGATTGTCTTGTTAAATCAAGATGTTCCAACGAAAAGTAACAGATCGGATATAGATTTTTGAAATCATATTGTGATATTTGCTGACCGGTATCAACATTTTGATCGCGTCACAAATATGACAACATACGATGATATACGCGTGCTATTTGATTTTGATCAGACTCGTCATCTAGAGCAGCTTTCTTCGTAGGCGGTTGTTTTTGTGATACTTCCTCAGAATCATTAATTCGAAGTCGCTTCTGTGGACGGCCTACTGGTCTCTTTGGAGACGATTTTGGCAAGGGCGAGTCCCTCCAAGAACTAGGCAGTGCCTCCTCACTTGTTGCATAACTTATGATAAACTTATCCATCAAATTTAGTACAGTACTAACAATATTATGTTTCACAACGATAGCTATCCAGTATACTAACTTTTGTATGTAGTGGGTATTTTATTTATACTTTTTATTTTAATAGTTTGATTCAGCTAACAAAAATATGATTGGTTGTCAGTATAGACATTGTTACACACGAAACCACTTCATACAGGTGTTACAGTTATGGCTTTGATTAGAAACCATGACCCCTGCTTTATATCATTAAACAATACATCAGAGTCAGTATGGATTAGTAAAATTCATTGGCATTGTCTAACAAAACAAACCCCTTATCCCTGAGGCATTATATACAAAGGTTTAAACATAATTATTGTTCTACAGGTAATAAACCTCTTGGTAGACGATATATTTGATTGTGGGTGCTAAATGTTAGGTACATCGTGTGCTCTTTTAATAAAATCCAGATGGTTGCCTTTTATTTCCGAACACATCTGTCAAAGAAATCCCACCAGTTATATTATTAACAATTAACACCCAGACACTTTGAAATCTCTGACATGCATCACTACAATATTCGAGCAGTAGATCGTTTCCAGCCGGCAAGCTTTGCTCATTTTAATCTACCCTCGGCTAGGTGAGAAAAAAAAGAAGAGAGAACCACAACAAATGCATCACCTTTATTTAAAACAAATATCACATATTAATCACGCCGACTCGTATATTGCAAATTGCTTTTCATTTTTACCCTTCGTAGGCGTACATACAACACTCACCCCATTTGGAGCCTCACACCCTTGGTGCTCTAAGAATAGCCATCATACATGTACCGGTGTTTCGACTCTCGATACTAAAATATTTCTGCCCAAAATATCTTAAGAATTATAACTCCAAAATCTTTTTATTTAGTTTGTATTAATATCTTAATTACACAGAAATAAAGCTTGCGTGCGTTTGTAATGTAGATTTTAATGATCATTAGCAGAAGGTTAAACTGGATTGCAAGATTACTATGTTAATATGGCGGTTCATTTGGAAAATACGCACACAATCGTGGCTCTAATACATGTATGGCTTTGTTTTCTGGTGGATGGACATGTATCAAATAGACGAAATAGGCAAGCAATGCCCATTTTTCATTAATTATCCTTTCCGTGGTGTTAGACAAAATACTTGTTTTACTTCATGGCAGCACCTTGTCATGTGAGCTAATGGTAACTTCGTTACGGACGGGAAGGGGGGGGGGGCGGCATAATTCTATCTTCTCTTGTATGTTTTCGGACACCTAATCAAAGAATTTAATATGTATTCGGACAACAAAAAAAGTAATTATTTGTTTCAGTCCGAAAACATACGGTAAATACGGTACTGTGCAACAGTGATTTAACCTCTCACTCAACAAGCAAAGGTTCCATTACAAGTGTACATATTGTTTCAGATCAACAACTAGTTTCCATTTCTTTTGTCAGTGCAATACTCACGTAAGGGTGTAACGATATATTGATTTACCAGGAAATTGCGATACAAAATGTTTGAAACGTATAATGTGTTACAAGTATATTAATACCGGTATTCTGTTTTTTCCGTCTTCACCAACATTAGCTCATCTGGAACTAGCTTTGAGCACACAATTGTCTTTTATTAGGCTTAAGTAGTTACGAAAATGACGGCTTCTGTGCATTAGCTAGTGAAAAATCAAAGAGCATAATTTTGTTTGGAATAATTTTCACAAAAATTTGAGTTTTGCACTAATTCAATTGACACTATATGTGCAAAACTGAAATCAAGGACTTGGGTGGTAAAACAAACCTCTCGATCCATTTATGGTGTCACATTCCATCAGTAGTATCCATAAGTACTGTGCAACAGTGATATAACCTCTCACTCAACAAGCAAAGTTTCCATTACAAGTTTACATATTGTTTCAGATCAACAATTAGTTTCGTCTTTCACGATGTTCAGCCATACAGTATTGTTTCAGACGAAATAATTGTTTACCATGGCATTAGTGCTGGATCCACGATATTTTGTGCCATCTAGAGTTTCTAGACAGGTCTTCTCCTAGAAAATTATCCCAGATATGTATTAACAAGTCAAGGAAGACTTGCAAGCATTCTTGCACTTAGCCTCTAAAGTTGCGTTAAAAAGTGACAGTTGGACTTCCAGAGCAATTGAATCATACAATAACTGCATGTTTTATTTTGATTGGAAACTTCAGAGTTATGTGCTAACGACATGGGCTCTACCTGAGACTCACACAGGTGCAAAAATTGCTGCAGTTCTGTTGTCGGCTTTCAATGAATGGGGAATTCCATTTAATCCTCCACGGTAACTGACAATGCTTCAGACATGGCAGTTGCAGTATCAGAAACAGGATGTAACCCACATATTGGTTGCTATGCACAAACATTAAATTTAGCTGCCGAGAAAGGCCATAAAATCGAAGATGTTAACAGACTTCTTGGCAGGATCAGAAGATGGTTTCATTTTATTCTTATTTTATTCAGTGCGAGGAAATTTCTTATTATTTCATTACAAAATATGAAGAATCAGCATTAAAGTCATAAATGCTATCAATGGCCAATACATATTGATACATATTTTTTTCCTGGCAATACGTGTACTCCCCTTATCTCACAGTACATAAAAAGCTCATTTTTATTTGCACTGCCATTTCATATTGCAGCCACGAGTATGTTTTTAGCCACTTCTGCAGAAACTGTTGAACCTTTGGTAATTTATGCTATACACTGGAGTCTGAGCATACATTTGCATCGTGAACATCAGATGAAGATACCAAATATTGCTGATCAATGGAATTTGAATCATGAACAAAATATTCAATATCCTTTGCTTAGGTAAATTTTCGTCATTTTTTTTGGCAGCATTTTAACTGGAAACATGAGGGAACTGATAGCATCCCATAAAAGTATACTGTTAAGGAGTTATACCATATGGCCGGTGTAAAGATATGTGCCTAGTGAAAACAAAAGTCCTGTTACACAAAAATCTCAGCACATTGTTGTTCCTTTGAAATTTCTCGAGTCCAAAGGAATGCACATGAGAATAACTAAGGCGTCTTTGCCCTTTCTTTTTTGTGTGCATGCTGGATGTGGGATGCAGGGGTAAATGACTCGTGGGGAAGGTGATGCAAGTTTTATACAAAATGTGGACATTTTTACCATAGGGGCCACCAGGTGACTGAGGGATCTAAGGTGCTTACCATTACAGATCACTCACACATTTACACTGTCCGCATGAGTTTTTGGCTCATCCAGCATAATTATGTGAGACAACTTGCCTGTAGCATTCAATGGGTTTGGTGGTTCATCCTCCACCAAATATACAGGGTGCCTATCTTGTGCTGAAAAATGGAATTTTACGTCTTAAATGCAAAGAAGAAACATAAAGAAGAAATATGAAAGCATTTGATAGAAAGCATCATGGCAAAATGAGCTTTCAACCTTGTATAAATTATCCCTCTCTGCCATTAAACATGGCCAGACTGATCCGGTGGCCTAGTGGTTAGATCATACACCTCAGATGCGGGAGGGTGTGAGTTATTCCTGACTGAGTCATACCAAAGATTTTAGAAATTATACTAACAGCTGCCTCGCTTGGCACTGATCATTAATTAAGAGGTTAGTGTTAGGACTTGTCAGCCTTGTGTCAGGATAATGTCACTGGGTGAGACTTCATGCCACATGCCTGCTGCATGGTGCCCTTGTGCATTACCAATAGTCATCAGGTTTGGGAGGGTGGGGAATTCAATAGACAGCATCATTTACCCATATTTCATTCTCTGTTATTATAGTTCAAGTTTATCATAAAGAGTGTCAACAGTTTGAATCAAGAAACGTTGTGAATGCTTAAAATTCTGATCCAGAGTGTCACATTTAAAATGAAAATGTCATACTTTTCTCAGTAATTCATTTCCCTTCCACTGGATTACAAACATTTATTAAGACCATCACTCGTGTCATTGAATTAGATACCAGCTTTTTTATTAGTTTTTGCTTCCATAAAGTTGCAGGGACAGATCCTGGAATGGATGAGGATCTGCTTGTTTGGCAACAGGTGTAAGAAGGAAAATCATAGCATGCCCATGCTTCTCGAGTCACTGAGGTTGTCAATACTCGATCCTGTGTATTGAGAAACTCGTTCATGCTTGGCTTTTGTCAGGGATGCCCAGCGTAAGAAGGAGCTGTACACTTCAGTTGTGGGTCTGATCAGGATATCAAGATGGCCTTCCACTTGGAATGATTGGTGCCTTGATAATAATATCACACCTTTCCCAGTTACATTCCCCAACTGGCTGATTTCTATCTTTCCCTCTCTGAAAATTTGTCAATAGTCCATGTCACAATCAAGGGATACTATGCCATGATTTCAGACACATTTAATCATGGAAGAGACAACATTGGCACAAATGGGGCCTTTCCGACTTATTGTTTGATTTAGACATCTCCAGACCATGCTTGTTTACCCTGTTCCCAAGATGTAACTTCTAGTTCTTTATGTGGCCAAATTCATTTAAATTTGAGCCCTTGTCTTCCATGATGCTAAAACAGTTATTATAAAAGACATGTTTTCTGAATGCAGTAGCTTCAACCTTATTGGTGAATGAGCTGCATGTTCTGTCCATGGATCCAGGTAAAATATGTAGTTAATTTCCAACAGTTTAGTCATACTAATGATTCAACCAGGTTTGTTTCTTAAAAAGGTTGATTGACTTAATGAAATAGGTGAGACTGAAGGACCTGGTACGTGCCCTCATATGCTATCTTAAGTGTACATATAACATCAACAGCAGGTGTCCAATGCTCTTCCAGTCTTTTAAGGAAGGTGGGCAAGACACAATCCCACAGATGCTGGCTACTTGACTTAAAGGGTTATTTTATTGATGTACTCTGAAGAATAACAAGATTGTATATGAATCCTGAAGATTTCAGTTCCTAAAATTCAATGTAGTTGAGTAAGTATTTGAGAGAAACGTAGCTTACTATAAAGATTCCTATTCCTCATTACTTATTTTACTTTAAATATGAACTTAAAATCACATGCCAACTTTTATAATTTTCGTATAATCATTACACTTTTCTTTTCACCAAATTAAATTTTACAACTGCCTTTGCATTGATTATTTATTTTTGATACATTATAAAATAAAATTAAAATAAAGTTGTCTTTGTTATTCTTATTCACATCTCTTTAATTCCACTCATAAATGTGATAATATTATTAAAAAGATGACTGCTGCGTAAGAATAGCATAAGAATATTATCCATATTTGCTATTTATAGCAACTGCATATGACCCATTTCCAAGAAAATCAGATTTCTTCAAATATAAACTTATCCTCACAGATTCTTTATATTGATAAGATAGGTAGCAGCCCAGCGTGCTTTTAAGCAAAATGCTCTAAGATGTTAAGCAAAATGCTTTATGTTGTGAATTGTTAATGTTATGAGATGGAAAATTTTAGAGCAGACAGACATTTCAAATGTCCAATCATGTCAGATCAAAAGAAAGGGTCAAATCAACACTGCTTTACATTCTTTAAAAGAAGAATACGAGAGTAATGTAATAAGCACTCTGAGCACATGGTTATGCTCATTACAGAACTACAGTTCACTACACTCTGAGGACATGGTTATGCTAATTACAGAACTACAGTTCACTACACTCTGAGCACATGGTTATGCTCATTACAGAACTACAGTTCACTACACTCTGAGGACATGGGTATGCTAATTACAGAACTACAGTTCACTACACTCTGAGGACATGGTTATGCTAATTACAGAACTACAGTTCACTACACTCTGAGGACATGGGTATGCTAATTACAGAACTACAGTTCACTACACTCTGAGCACATGGGTATGCTCATTACAGAACTACAGTTCACTACACTCTGAGCACATGGTTATGCTCATTACAGAACTACAGTTCACTACACTCTGAGGACATGGGTTGCTAATTACAGAACTACAGTTCACTACACTCTGAGGACATGGTTATGCTAATTACAGAACTACAGTTCACTACACACTGAGGACATGGGTATGCTCATTACAGAACTACAGTTCACTACACTCTGAGCACATGGTTATGCTAATTACAGAACTACAGTTCACTACACTCTGAGCACATGGGTATGCTCATTACAGAACTACAGTTCACTACACTCTGAGGACATGGGTATGCTCATTACAGAACTACAGTTCACTACACTCTGAGCACATGGGTATGCTCATTACAGAACTACAGTTCACTACACTCTGAGCACATGGTTATGCTCATTACAGAACTACAGTTCACTACACTCTGAGCACATGGTTATGCTAATTACAGAACTACAGTTCACTACACTCTGAGGACATGGGTATGCTCATTACAGAACTACAGTTCACTACACTCTGAGCACATGGTTATGCTAATTACAGAACTACAGTTCACTACACTCTGAGCACATGGTTATGCTCATTACAGAACTACAGTTCACTACACTCTGAGGACATGGGTATGCTCATTACAGAACTACAGTTCACTACACTCTGAGGACATGGGTATGCTCATTACAGAACTACAGTTCACTACACTCTGAGCACATGGTTATGCTAATTACAGAACTACAGTTCACTACACTCTGAGGACATGGGTATGCTCATTACAGAACTACAGTTCACTACACTCTGAGCACATGGTTATGCTCATTACAGAACTACAGTTCACTACACTCTGAGCACATGGTTATGCTCATTACAGAACTACAGTTTATCATTTACCAAAAGTTAAATGTATACTAGTTTAAGCATGTGTTGAATATAACTTTTCAGTGTATTATGTGTTTGTATTCTTATTATAATCAAAATGGATTTTGCCTGGGTGAGAAGAATCTGCTGCAAAACCAGGTTGATGGCAAACGCAAATATATTTTATTCATTGATGCTAAAATTCTGGCATGTATTAATATATTGCACTTTTTGTACCCAAATTACACTTTTTCCCACTTATCGTAGCAATAACTAAACCTCGGGTGTTGGTATTTATGGTGTGGAAGAATTTTTGAGACAAGATGACATTTTTTTTTTTACAGTGCTTGTGTTAAAGTCATTTGAAATTAACGCTACTGACTTGTTCCAGATCTGTGTTGCAAAACTTGTGACCTTTTTGTGGGTGGATGCTAAATGAATTTCATATTTATTTTACAGAGTTTATCTAGTTATTCAGGATCAAGGCGTGGCAGTGATGAGTCTACATCTACAGACACAGATTTACGGGACAAGGATCCCAAAGATGCCGTCAGGCAATATAAAGTAAGGACAGGTCAAGTTAACCATTATGGGCTGTATGTACCAGTCTGACATGTACAGTAGGGATTTTTTTAGGCCTCTCTCTAGTGACAAAATATAGTCCTAATCTGAATCTGTCAGGAGCTCATTCTAGAAAAGAACAACAAAAAGTAATTTGACTAACTTCAATCTCATTCACATAATTTATAAAATTACACTTTGAATAATTGTAAAGCATGGTGGCAGAAACTGATGCATGATGGTAAAAATAAATGTGTGCTGGTAAGTACAATGATATGCTTCAATTGGGATAATAAAGGAGCTATTTAGGTTTGAGTCAAAATGGTTTCTGTATCAAAACTTCAGTTTTATATCACATACCTGGTCTTAACTTTTTTTACTTTGTGAATGGCTTACACTTGGAGTTAGTAAAAAGCCTGATTTTTATTGTCAATTGATAAAAAAAAATAAAGGTCCCTGTGGAGTGTGTTGCAAAAATGTTTGATGCACATGACTTAAAGTTCTTGACCATGTTCGTTCACTGAAGATTGTAGAGGTCACGTACATAAGGTAAGGAAGAAGCCTGTTAATTTTGACTGTGAAAGGTCAGTGTCATTGCGAATCAGAGTAATATGGGTTTTGTGCAGTAAATGTTGTTCTCAGTTTTTTTAAACCAAACATTGTGAATACCATGCTGTATTTAGAAACCCATAGAGTTTGAAGTTTAAAAGTCCAGGATCACTAATAAGGTGAATCTGATAAGAAAGTTATAGTTTAGTTTAAGATAAGATACAACTGGTCAAAGTCATTGACTTGCTCATTAATGATCTCCAGTCAACCATGCCTGCATAGATGACTGTTCAACATGGGACAAACATAGGATATGATTTGTGATATATGATTGTTGATCTCTCTGTTCCTACATAACTTGTTATTTTTCAGAGCATGTTGCGTGATTATGAGGACAAATACAAGAAAGCCATGTCAACAAATGCACAACTGGACAACCAGAAACACACCTTGGTATACCAGGTTGAATTACTCAAAGACCAACTGGAGGAGCAGGAGGAGAGCATGATAGAAGTACAGAGACAGTACAAGGACAAGTGTAGGGTATGTAGGACATCAAAAAATGTAGAGAGTAAGACAACAAAATGCCAGGACAATTGTAGGGTGTGTTGTGCATGAAAATGTGTAGGGTATTTGTAGAAAGTAGGACAACAAAAGGCCAAGACAAGTGTAGGGTATATACAACATGGAAATATGTAGGGTATGGGTAGAGAGTAGGACAACACATTGCCAGGACAAGTGTAGGGTATGTTGTGCATGAAAATGTGTAGGGTATTTGTAGAGAGTAGGACAACAAAAGGCCAAGACAAGTGCAGGGTATATACAACATGGAAATATGTAGGGTATGGGTAGAGAGTAGGACAACACAGTGCCAGGACAAGTATAAGGTAAGTACAAGTTTAGGATATGTCGAGAGTAAAAGCACACAGAGTAAAAGTACTTTATGTGTAGAGAGTAGGAGTTCAGAGTATGAAACAAATACACTTTTGGAGAAAGTTGGAGTAATTAAATTGAGCACAACATTATGGGAGCATAGTGTATACAATATAAATATAAGGAGATAACAAGCATTAAATAATCAACTAGACAAAAGTATGATGGTACAGTAAGACAAAGACTAATGTAGGGTATGTTTAGAAGGTTTGAATATTTAGATGTCTTTGCTAGGAATGCAGAGAAGGTATCCTTGACACTTTGGGAGTAAATCATAGATAGATTGGAGCAGCTGGATAGTTGTTTGATGTGTATAAAGAGTATGTGTACAGTTGTCTCTTATTATAATGCTGTCTATGAGAGCCATAAAAGTGTGCTACGACACTGGCTAAATCTCATATACACCGCTTCCAATACTCCCCCCCCCCCAACAAATTGATCCCTATTTCTTGAACATTAAAAAAATTGTGATCAAAATTGTTAACTGAAACATTGGTTTGTATTGTCATGTTAATTATGCCTTTTGAATCAAATAAAAGAGGTCAAATATAAAAACAAGTTGAAAGGCACTCAAATCCTACATACTTAAAATCTAGTGACCCCAGTCGTATAATGGATGAACTCACTTCAGTTGACCAATCGAATACTTGTTATAAATTTTATTGTGTATGTAACATAAACAACCTTAAATTAACCAACTCTTTCATAACTGTGATCAAAGATAGCAAGGTAACCAAGTAAAACAAATACTTTGCAACATAAACAGCTTTGTTTCACATACTGATCATTGTGGGCAAGCGATTTTCAGAGAATTTCTGAACTGACACCTAGAAATATCCTTTATATGAAATAAGATAAATATTGTATTAATTAAACAAGACATAATTGAGTTTCAATGGAGGCAATTGTCTCGTGAAACAAATGTCGCTAGTTTTTGTGAAAAGGATACTTGTTCGGTGGTATGTCAACAGATGGTCTAGTTTCTGGCTACTTTGACTCCCGACTTACTAGTTTACTATTTAATTCCACTACGCGAACTAGACTAATCAACAAAACAAAAAGCAGTGATGTAATCCACAGGAACAATAGCATGTGTTGTAAAATTTGTAAAATTTCTGTAGCCTTTATACATTGTCCACCACCGCCACCAAAAAAATTGAAATGACATCCCTGCCTCATGTATAAAAGATACAATTTCAAAACTTTGTGTTTTCTAGACAGAGTTTTCAAAATATATAGACTTTAAATTAATCAATATTTGTTTCAAATTATGGGATATAATTGAGTGACTTTAGGCATAATCTTGTCATTGATGACTGAACTCATTGCTGAAAATGATCATGCAGCAAGAACTTTATTGCTGATACTGTCAGTTTCAATAAAGGCGAGTCCTTAACACATAAACCCCTGGCGCCGCATTTGCGGGGCAGGAGGTAGTAGCCTACTTTCAAGCTTAGTAGCGTCAAGGTAATGTATGATACACTAAAGTGGGTGGTATGATAGAAAGGTAGACATATCTTTTTTCACCCAAAATTCACCCATGGTTGGAATCCAGTTTTGTGTCCAGATTTTCGAATTTTTGACCTCAGATCTAAGGCAGACCAGTAGTCTGAACTGCACACAGACAGGTCAACCTGTGCAGAAAATATGGAAAATGTTGGCATTTTTGGAATAAAGAGTGGTTTCGATACAAAAATGACCAATGGAAAACAATGTCTCTAACACAATTAGGCATTAGGCAAATGAAAAATTGCCTGGAAGTCGATGTGTTAGGATGTATTCAGAAATAGCCCCCAAAATGTGTTTCCTACTCACATTTCATGTGAAAACAACAAAAATGTCCAGGGGTTAATGTGTTAAACTTTAAGCTATCAATAAATTTCTTATGCTCCATATTTCTTTTTTCTTTCTCCTTTGTCTTCAAAATAAATTGTTCAATGTCCAACACACTTGTGCATATCAAGATACTCACAGTTTCTATATTGTTTTCCAACTTGTCTGGATTATTTTCCAAGAGAAATTTTATGTTTCAAGATAGAAAAAACAAATCAGGAAATGAAACAAACTCTGGTTTACCAGATTTAACAGACAGTTCATCGATTATGTTTACAGCTTCTCGTATGGTAAGTAATGAAAATTCAAGTAAACAGTTGATGTCTAGGATTGGTTTAATTTCATATCTGGTAATTGTGTATGCATCATTTGATCTAAAGTTGCAAAACTGTAGTGATACAACACTGAAGATGTGGGGTCAGTCATGTAGTAGTGCACAAATGTAGCACCATTTCCTGTAACTTCTGTGAGTTCATACATCTTACAAAGCTTCGACCCTATTTCTCCACTTGGTTTTACAAGAAAGTTGTCGATGTTCTGTAGTATCCCTTTCTAAAAACTTCTTTATTTCCCTCTTGTGACTGGCTCAAGACCCATTTTTCCATATCTGATGGACTAGGAGCATTCAGCTTGTCCTTAGAGAATGGGACACCTTGAATTTGCTGTATGACATCTTTTCTGGCATGTTCCATATTTTCTTGAAATTTATCTACATCAAACACTCCAGCATCATGAAACTCATCTATATATACATGTTTTGATGAAATCACACCTTGGCTTGATGCACGGTTTTCTGCGGTGTGTTCAACACTATGGTATTTGGAAGCATCTCTGCCAAACTCTAAAACATTTATATTTATCAAGGTCTATTAGATGCCTAATCAAAACAGAGCAGAATTTGTTTATTTTATTTTTTGGTCTTTCATCACCTCCTCAATCCACAATGACCAGAATTTGAGACTAACATGTTATGTTGTGTTTATATCTGTCCACTGACATTAGGTGTAACATTTTATCCATATGTCTGAATGCAGTTGTGTTCAAAGAAATCAATTTTGACAATACAGGCCCCACTTCCACTTAAACATGTTTTTGAGATTCCAATTGTTCCAATTCTTGACTGCAGATGAAGTTCCTAGTTAGTCGTAATAGAAAATGCTCTGTTTGAATTTTTCTCCCAATCATGATCATTGTACTGAAGATGTGGGGTCAGTCATGTAGTAGTGCACAAATGATCCAAGATTCAGACGGGCATTGGATGACTTCGGCATCTGTGTATCATTGCTTTGTCATCTCTTTCTAAGATGCAATATTGTTGTATTGATTTTAGTTAATATTGCAAATCTGCCAGGGCCTAATGAATATTAATTTATGGGTGAGCAGTAATTACTGATGTAACTTTCCATAGCGAGATTCCTGGATTATTTCTTTTCCCTTCGTGGTGTTGTTTGGCCTGTAAAGATTTAGATCTAAAGTTTTCAGGGTAGGTATATGCTGTTGGTAAGGCTGTTAAAATACTGAAAACCTGATTGAAACTACTGATAGTAGTCTCTGGACAGTCCATTTTCTGTTTTGTCCAAAGAGTGTTTCCTACTTAATACACTGTTCACTCTGTTCAGGTGATTTCTGAACTGGTGTTGCTGTGTATAAAAATGTGTTTAGAATAGCTTGTGTGCTGTTGAGTCAAACTGGTGTTTTGCTGTTCACTTTTTACATTTATCCCAATTCCATGGTGACTAGTCGAGGTTTTTAATAAAGTGTCTCAACAAATGAGGTTTTTAAAAAAGTAACTCAACAGTCAAATTTGGGCACAGTAACACCTAGGGACATGCGCCAGTTAATTCTGTATATCTCCCATTTGATCCCTGGTAAATATGAAAGATTGGTTTTCATTCTGTACTAATGGACATAAATTTTACTAAAGTGACTAAACAAAAAAATAATTGGGAGTCAGTAGATTGTACCAATCATCAGATAAAATGGGCACACAGTCATAAATATTAATAAACCCATTATGTGAAAAATGTATGCAAGCCTTACTTCTTTAAGCGTAGGTTACGTAATGCAACCATTCGGATCACATTGCCAATTTTCCCTAGTTGATACAGATATAGTTGAGATGTTACGGTTGGAATGACCGAATTGCGTACATTCAAGTAAGTTTCAGAGGGATGTGCATAGTTCTTTACATTTTAATTATCAGTCATACATGCGCTATAAAATACTACCAGGGAGGACACTTCTCTGCCATCTCACACTTCCTATTAAAGTTCAGTTTAGTTTTTGTAGGGTTTAATGCCATTTTTTAGCACATGATTGGCTATACATGGCGGCCAGTATTATTGTTGGAGGAAGAACGCAGGAAAACCCACTGAAAGAACCACTGACCCACGTGGAGCTACTGGCAAGGTTTCTCACATAACTACATTAGCCAAATCTTAGACTCAAATTCGTGCAGATAGAGGTGAGATGGCAGTGATCCGTAACGGAGAGCGCTTTAGACCACTCGGCCACTCGGGGCCCCTCCTGTTAGAGAATCAGCACTGATATTTTAAGCTAAACATCGCATAGCTTAATAAATAAGGTACCGATGTTGAGCTCAGGCATTCGACTTCATGCGCCAACTAAAATGTTTACGTAGTATTTATACATTTACAGAATGCCAGCCCAATTTCTTTTTGCCTTGACAATTATCGCGCCCACTTAATATGCTACTATAACATAAAAAATGGAATACTGTCCCCGTTAGAGTCAACTGAAAATCAGCTTATCCCAAGGTTCAATACATCATTTCCAGTCAACCAATGAGAATACAGAATTTCATTGTATGCTTTGCACTTGCATATTAAGTGTGCATGATCTGTGCAGTGTCAAGCTATAAAGTGGAAAAATGGCCTGGCATTCCATAAATGTATAATAGTATGTCAAAGTTTTAGTATGCATACAAAATCGAATACCTAAGCTAAACATCAGTACAATTATTACACAACGTGTAATTTAACTTACAAAGTCACGAGAAGTTGCGTGAGAAAGTGCATAATACTGTTTATTTCAAGGTAATGTTTTTTTTCTTTCTCTGAAGCACATGCTTGTCATAAAAATAGTTCCAACCAATCAAATGGCAGCTAAGAGAAGGGGACTTTTTCTAGGTTTGCGGAGTTTCAAATGTATGATTTTCAAATTTATTTTGAGGCTGAAAAATATCTCAACCTTGTGTCTGTCCATGGTCATGTTCTCACCTCTAAAATTAGCCACTGCTGACTCCAGGGCGACCAAAGTCAGCCATATCCACACATCTTTGATTGTCTTTCTGTTGTCATTTCTGTCATGTTCTTAATATTTGGCTGCAGCATCCATGTCATACATAGCTAAATCCGAAAACTTCTGGAGATCCGAGTGTTTTCTCATTTTCATTATTTTCTATTAAATTGCTGATTTAGTTTTTTTTTTCCCCTGAAATTACAGCAAATTAAGATGAGTAATCAGCAATGACACTATTTTTGTAAAAAAAGAGGGGTGGGTTGGTATAGAAGATAAAACATGCACAACAGTGGCATGACAGATACATTAAATAGAAATATACTTCAATAGAAGCATTATTTTCTTTTGATATGAAATGGCACAGAAGTGATTTTTGTTTACTGATGTCCATGCATGGAAGATTTTTTATTTCACAGTCCGTGGGGTAGTGGTAAAGTTCAAATGGAATTGCCCTAAGAAACCTTTCTTCTGCATATTAATTATTTTTGAAAACTATAAAAAAACATGGATTTTCTATAGTGTCTTTAGAAGCATATTTTTTTCATTAGGTAATTAAATAGTATGTATATATGTTTACACAATATTTATGAAAATGCCACAAAGTTAATATTGCAGATTGTTTAGGGACACAGTATTTTGCTCTGAGAGTGTTCTATCATTGGAAGAATTCAGGGTGAATGTGCTGGACTTGAGTAAGTATTGTGGAGTATCCTTGGTCAAGGTACATCTGCACTAAATAGCAAACTGTCGTTATTGTGCCATAAAACATCAAACCAAACCTGTCTTAGAAACTTTGAGTAGAGAACCTTTATAAAATAATATTGCAAATACAATATATAAAACATTAGTGCAAAGTTATTCAAATTATCGTTGTTGATTTTCACAGGAATTTGAAAACCAGAAGAGATCATTCATTGACTTGGAGTTCCAGTACAATGGCTTGAAAGAACAGCTGTCTTATAGAGATAGGTTATTACAGGTTAGTAATATGGGCAATTAACACAGTTCAATATCTTTTTGATGTTTATCTCCCATAAACAATTACCTCTCATAATCAGTCACATTGAAATGGGTAATTTATGTATACTAGTGAGCAAAAATGTGATGCAAACGGAATGGAAAATTAATGCAAATGATATGATGATTGCAGTATGAAAAAAATAAAGAATGCAATTGTAAAACACAGAATGATCAATGGAAAGAAAATAAAAAAAAAAAAGAATTTCTTGCATGGATTTGAAAATATATTTGTATGTTTCAGGTTGCATTAAAATTTTGATTGTGATGATAATTTTGAATGAGATTCTGAATTCTTTACAATGACAATTATTCAGTTCTTAACAAGCTTTGAAGTTTTTTCTTAAGGCACAGTTGATATGAGGAAATAATCAGTGGTAGATATGGTGAGTGAATTATTGTATGGTGGCCAGTAATGATTCCAGAAGCCTCTATGTATTTGTTACCACATTAACCCCTAGCGACGACTTTACAGGGCATGAGGTAATAGCCTTTTTCCAAGGTCTGTAGCGTCATAGTCATGCATGATCCATTAAAGTGGGTGATATCATAGAAAGGTCGACAGATGTAGCTCTACAATGATAGCAAATAATCTGGAAAGTTTAGTTGCACTACAAAATGCAGAGGGAAAAACCGAAGTTTTTGGACCCATTTTTTTTTTTCACCCAAAAATCGCCCATGGTCGTATTCCAAATTTGTGTCCAGATTTGAGACTTTATGGCCACAGATCTATGGCAGACCGGTCTGGAATGCACACAGACAGGTGAACCTTTGCAAAAAGTAGGATAAGGTGGACATTTTGAATAAAGAGTCTTCTCTATACGAAAATTATGGGTCCATTAAGCACCAAAAAAACAATCAAAAACCCATCTCGAATTTTTGCCTTTCTGCTCATGTGCCAGCAAACTAACCAATGAAAAACTTTTTCTTTAGCTTGACTAGCCATTTGTCTAACGGAATATTGAGTGGAAATTGATGGATTACGATGTATTCAGAAATAGTCCCCAAAATGTTTCCTACTTGCATTTCATGCGAAAACAGCAAACACCTCCATTGGGTAATGTGTTAAAGGATAAAGAAACATATGAAGTGTTAAAAAGAAGCCTGCTCCAAACAAGAGTACCTCGATTGAACCGCTGCTGTACTGGAATTCCAGATAATACCATTTCTTACTGCTAAACACTGAAACCATCTTGGATATTATAGGAATCATTATAGACCTCCACTCAGTAATTTACTCACCATTTATACTTTGATTATATGATGGTCTGTTGTGCAATGTTCATCTATCTGTCCATTAGCACAGGTTTGTCATTGCTAATCCAGTGAGTTTTCACCAAAAGGCTTCTTGTGATTTAAAGTTTGTTTTGAATGAAAATTGTAATATGGCTGCAATTGTTACTACCTTCAAAATATTTGTATTGCTATTCTTCTTGACAAAGTCCGGGTGTTTTCACATATTATTCATTATGGGCATTATGGGCAAAAGTAGGTCACATGGACCTGCTTTACATGATACAGCTATTACATTGTATTTTTGCATATAGCTCTGTTCCTTTGACATTGCAATATGTATAGTCATGACCTACTTGACCTGATACACCCATAACATTAGGTTTTTGCTTTTAGCACGGTTTCTCTGACATAGCTGTATGTAGTTGTGAAACCTGATGAGTCCATTAATAGTGGAGGGTACTACTCACCTTGCGGTAAATTTAATTTACTCTTCGTACCTTGGTGATTATGTTAACTTTTGCGTTTAGTTCAGTTTCTTTGCCGCTGTCATTTATCGTTATGAAACTTCATGTAGTAAATACACTCAAAAATGAATGGAGATCACAGTGACCAGCATTTTATGTTCAGCTGACTTTTCAAGGATATTCAGTTTATGCTTGGGGACCACATGACAGCTGTGTAGTAACAAGATAGAGTTGTATGCTGTCATTTGTCATGTGATATTGACAGAGTACTTTATCCTGTCATGAGGAATGTCAAGTTACAGATGTGTAAATGGATTCGGCTCCATCTGTCTACAAGTGTAATTGAAAATTTATTTTTGTTTCTTTGCTTATTAAGGATACATTTGCTAAGATAGAATAGGAAGCACAATTTGCTATTACTTGTATGTGTGAGTACTGCATGTCAATTCAGTTAGATCGTTAAATAATGGACAATGGTTTTGATTTCTTCAGATCTCATATCCATATTTTTCAAAACCTGTGAGATTTGTATCAGTGCAGGATCATTTTATACATCAGCATAGTTTGGTTCACTCTCATGCCTCCTTTCTTCCAACAATTAACCAACATTGTGATTCTCTCTCACACACTTTTTTATTTGGGGATCTTTTTGTTGATTTTAGCACTCATTAGGACATTTTTATATGTTTCTTTTGACAGGATCAGAATTTCTGTAATAGGAATCATAAAATGGTAAAGTTCTATTCAGGATCAAAAAGGCTTTATACTTTGTCCAGATTTTGTTCATTTTTTTTCTCAAGCCCGGAAATAACTTTGGGTATTGTACTCATTGCAGGAAAGTGGTTTTACAGTTGTCTCAACAGAAGAGGGACTGTTAAAGCTTGAGAAGTGTTCAACTATGACCAATGGGCCAGTCATACCCCAGGGGTCACTGCTAGTATCTGATGAGGCAGCAGAAATGCTAGCAAAGGCAGGCGAGGGATCTTTAGGTATATCAGATAAAAATGGGTCACTGTCTATTTCTGAACGGTCAGATTTGCGTTTTAATTCTCATCCACATGATGCAGGTACTAGTGATTATGAAAGTAATTTGTTAGAACAAGGTTCTCATGAAAATGAGAAAGAGATTTCAAGAGAAACAGATGACAAAACACAGGTGGCTGAACATAACAAAATTGAATTTAAAGATCATAATGAAGTCCACATTTTTGAAGGGGATAGCACAATAGTTATGTCCCTAAATGGGGTTTCAGAATTTGGGAACATGGTTTGTGAAGGTCGGGATGGGTTTGAGAAAAATGATGTTAGGGAAACAAATGATGGGGTAGGAAAGGAGGATGAGCTTATCAAAGAAGTTGCTAAAGAGGAAGAAGGAAATGTGGAGGAAGAATTGGAGAAGATAGATGAAGATGAAAAAGATGGAAGAAAGGAAGAAGAGAAGATGGAAGAAGATGTGAGTAAACAGAAAGACAATGAAATACTTGATAAATGTAAGACTGAATTAGTTGACAAAAGTAAGCAGGATGTTCCTGTAGTTTTTATCAAAGAGGAGGAGGAGAAGGAAGTTGCTGATGATGAAGTGTTTGAGGAAGCTCCAGAGGAGCTTGGTGAATACAAACATGTAGATCAAATAGTCCAAGACAGCACCACACAAAAGGAAGCCATCATTTGTGAAGAAGAGTATGGCCTGGATGAACAACCCATATTTTCAAGTGTCTCATCAGAAGTTATGATAACATTTAAGGATGAAGATGGTAATGGTAAAGAAGTTGAAGTAGCTGGTCAGACAGATGGAAGCAGAGAATACGGTCAAGAAATGAATAAAAGACAAGAGTTGATTGATCAGGAACAAGTATATACATTTGTTGGTAATGGAAGGGAAGATGAAATGGATGGCATAGAAGCTACAGTGACTAGTACTGGATATGAAACTGAAATGGTTAATAAAGATGATGAAATCATTGGTGGTGGATGTGAAGTTATTGCTGCTGATGAGGTAAGTGAAATGCTCGATGAGGAGCATAAACTGGAAGTGATTTATCAGAAGAATAGTATAAATGATGATCAGGCTTGTGAGGGACATGAAGATATTGTGGTTTGTAGGAAACAGAAAGAGATGGTAGTTGCTAGTGAACAGGATGTGGTTGTTCAGGTAAAAGTAAATGAAGTTGTTGGTCTGGGACAAGAAAATACTATGAATAAGGAGGGACAAGTAATGGTTGATCAGGCACTTGAAAATGAAGTATTTGGGCAAATACAGGAAGAAAAAGTGGTTGATAATGGACCGGATGTGGTTGGTCAGGAGAAAAAAGATGAAGTATTTGGACAGATACTGGAAGAAAAAGTGGTTGATAATGGACCAGATGTGGTTGGTCAGGAGAAAAAAGATGAAGTATTTGGGCAGATACAGGAAGAAAAAGTGGTTGATAATGGACAGGATGTGGTTAATCAGGGGAAAAAAGATGAAGTGGATGGTCATATACAGGAAGATAAAGTTGTCAATAATGAACAAGAACATGCTATTCAAGGCCAAAATGATAACGAATTTAGGTTGCATAATGATTGGCAAAATCAGGAAACAGAAGATAAAGTGGTCAGTCAGGAACAGTTTCTTCAAACTGAAGGTTCAGAAGTAGAGGATGATGTTAAAAATTCAGTAGAGGTCAGCAAAGAGGAAGTCCTTGGTAAGAAATCCAGCAGTGGTGGATCTGTAGAAGCCATTGAAGAATGTGCAAAAAAACTGGTTCATTCTGTGATAGATAAAGCAGTTTTGATCTCACAGCTGGATTGCCACGAAAAAAGTTGTAATTTTGAAAATGGAAATTTAGGGGATGAATGCAAAATGCTGGGGGTTTTAGTTGATAATGAATTTCCAGACAATAAGACATTCAAAGAAAATGGACTTTCAGGTGCAGGAGAAGATGAAAATGAGAGCATGCCATGTGGTGAAGATGTGTCAAACATTTCTCCGTATACTAAAAGTGAAAGTAGCATAGCTACAGCAGAACACCATTTGTCTTGTGACATTGTTGAGTCAGTTACTTTTTGTAATGCAAATGAGCCAGAAATCAGTTCAGCAGTAGTAGCTGAAGATGGTGAAAGAGCTGGGAAAATTGATTACCCCACTCCTGAAGAGGAGAATATTGACTCATCTCAGAACAAGGATATTGGTTTTGTTTCTGAGGCCATGCCATTGGATAGAATCCAAAGGGATGACCTTGAGTCTGAAGAAAGTAGCGCACTCTCTGTTTCTGATAATGAAGCCAGCACTCAATCTTTGTCAGAAGAAACAAGTTCCCAGAGAGACAGTACTGTCATTTCGGAGGCTGAGGCCTTGACTGTTGAATCTCAGATTAAATCTAACAAAGAGGCAGCAGGTGTATACATATCTGAGAGTGAGACTGTGACCTCTGGAGGTCAGAAGGGATCAAAAAAGGAGGTCATGACTTCCAGTGAAGACCATGAACTGTCAGAGGTCAAGTCAGAAGGAGCAAAATTGTCCAAATCACAGAGCGAATCTCAGGAGAAGAAGCATCATTCAAAAGAAATGAAAAATAGAAAGTCCAAAAAGAAATCTAAAGAGGAGGGTGGTGTGGGTAAAGAAAAACAAGATGATAAAGATTGCTCAATTAGCTAAAGTGTTTGTGACTTTTATCCCAAGATATCATAATCTAGAGAATTTACACATATTTCATTGTCTATCTAACCAAGAAAACAAGACAACATGAAACATATCATGCATAAAATTGACAACTTAATCAAGATAGCTGCTTTTTTAAAACACATAGTGTAAATTGTATCCTGTCATAATGCTATTATGATTTTTGTTTAAATATTTGATATATTTTATTACTGTTATTTGCTGATGGGAGTTAATACACTTTTTTGGGGTGTGTATGTTTAATATGTTCTTTTATTCATAATATTTTCTACTATGGGAACATGTTCATTTGAGATTTCTTTTGTGTCTAACATATTAATGTCTGGTACATACCTGTTTATAACTTGTCATCATATTTACATTAGCAAAAATGGGAATTGCTCTTTGATAACTTGGGGTGAATTAAGCATAGAAAAAGGCCAATAAATCTGCATGGAAAATGTACGTTGTAGGGAATTCCCACTGGCAATTCGTAAGTAGAGGATTTCAGGGGTGGGGCAGTTTGATATAAAAACAATCTTCAAATGGACTCATTACAGTACATTTCAATAAAAGTGTCTAGTAACTTTTAATGAATAATATAAAACTTGAAATTGTTTGTCATTATTATTGACAGTGACAGCAGTCTCATGCCATGACATTGGCACTGTGCAGTATACATTAGAACTGCATAAACAGACACTACCACCAAACCTCAAAACAGCATGTATGCCATTGTACAGTCTTGCCATGTTCAGTCAGTAAAATGTTTTTAATAATTAGATAATTACTGAGACCAAGCTTGCTCAAATGCAACTTGCTTTGTAAGTGCTTGATTTCTGATGGTTAATATAGAAATCAAGCACTTTAACTGATCAGAAGTGCCTACTAAATAGTAATTAATGTTTAAGGTTTCATTACAGTCATGGCAAACTGTGATATTTTTTGTGGTTATTTTTTAAGGGACAGATTCATTAAATTTAGAGGTGATTGGCTGAATTATATGTTTTAGGAGAAAATGCTGCACAAACATTTAACATCCATCACTAACTGCATGAACATTCATGACCTGCTAAATGGGTAGGCACGAGTACAGTTTTATTAAGTTAACCTTGATGTGGAAGATTCATAATTGTGGGGAAAATGTTTTCAAACAACATTATGTATTAATACATTCACTTTCGGTTTCAGTTTATTCCATAAATTGCATATTAATCAGTATGTTTTTTTTTGTAAGTTGCAGAAGTTTTCATTTTCACAAATTGTATGTGAAATTCAACCCAGTTATTTCACATTAAGAAGACTAAGATAATCCAGTATAGTAGTACACATTTGAAGTTTGATCATTTTCAAATTAAATCTGCACATAACTGCAAAATAAATCATCTTAACATAGGTTACAGACATTCAAGAGCCACCTGTGTTTTGCATAACAGCTGTTAATTGGTGTAATCAGATATATTACATACACGAATTTTCCCAGGATAAAATTTAGAAAAGTAACATGATTACTATCATAATAAGATCGTCATTGTTTGATATGACTGCCTTTGTTTGCAATCAGTACTTTGGTGTTTTAAATCAGTAGGATGTGGTTAAGAATCATTTTGTGTGGTATGTTGCTTTTTTTTTCTTCATGGGACCAACATTGAAACTGTCACAAATGATGCTCAACTAAGGCAGTAGACTTGTTATCATTACATGTATATTAATTAACATCCACTCATTTCATTATCATTAATTGCGTTAACCACATAGGATGGATTACATGCATATTGATGATCTTCTATTCTTGTCATTCATCAATAAATATATTTTTTTTTTAAACTTTGATCCCCTATTATTTTAAAAATTCAGCAGAACCTGTTATAATTAACAAAAGGGATGAGTGGAGTTAAAAACAGTTAAGTGAAAAATAATTTTAAAAAGTGGAGACTATATAATCATGTGGATTTAAATTACCTATAAGATTTTGTTATATAAAATTTTGCTTAAATTTGAGTATTTACAATAATGGATCAAAGCTATTTTTTTAAAAAATTAAGTTTGAAAAAATTGTGCCTCAGCCAAATTCTGCAGCCTTTCTATCTATTAGTAGTTGCTTGTTTTTTAAACAATGGCAGCAGAGCTATCAAGTTTCTTATATGGCCCATTTACTATTACTTTGCTACATGACTACAATGACAAACATAGACTTGCCTATTGTGTGTTTCCACCATTCACTGCAATCATTTGACAGCTTTGGCCCATGATTTATCTGAGAGTTCATCTACATAGTTTTTAAGAACCAGCACAGCTTAGCCAATGTGCATCATATTTTTATGACACCTGATTAATGATTTTCACCTGATTAATGATTTTCATAACATTTGTGACCTATCACTGCATTTATTGTCACACTTGTGATTCTACACTAAACATGGGTATGACTTTTAGCAGTGTTGTTGTTCTTGAAATAAGTGTCAACATTTGGGTTTTATACTGCTTGTTTCTCTGATACTGTTATATAATCATGAAACTTGATGGGTTTATTCATTGTGGAGGCAAAAGCTGGTCACAGTGACACCATTTTTGTGCACCATTGACTTTGATGAGTATGGACTTTTTCTTGTGTCATTTGGTATAAGTTTTGCATGGTCAACAGTGACTTGTGTCAAATGATCTTGTGTTAAGAGTTTGTATGCCCCACTCTTATTTTGTGGAGGATTATATTGTATTACTGGTGTCTATCCATACTGTTTTGTTGTCCATCCATGCTCTCCTGTTTTCTATCCATCCTTTCCTGTCCCCATTCATCAGCCCTTGTTATATATCAGTATGTCTGACTCGTCTGTCACAAATTTAATTCCCCTCATTAACTTTCAAAAGACTTAATGGATCAAAACAAATTTGGTGTCAGAAGTTACATTATAAAACCTAGACAGAGCTTGATTTTCAATAAAGTGAATTTGAAAGAATTATGGCCCCAGTTTGAATTCAAACTTTCTGTATTTTACATATTTGGTCACATAATGATGCTGTTTGCACTGACACTTCTGCATAACCCTTCTTAATGATCTCTACACCCATGCTGGACCTATACTGATTTTCTTACACTAGTCGCATTTGTACCATTATTGGTTTTTATAAATTCTAAAGAAATGTTAATATTTTCTGTTGCTAAGACTAATCACTTATTGTGTACCATGAATAACTTTTTACACTGTATTTAATACTTGTGCTAATAGTTAAGACTTGATATTTGTAAAATGTCTTTTTATTTACTATTAGAAATGTTTATGTTTTATGTTTTTTCAGCATGTTTGTTTATTTGTGGTGTAGACTAGTTATGCATCTTTATTTCTTGTAATTCTTCAAGCCAGAGAATCCATTATATGTTGTAGATACATTGTCATTTTTGTGTATCATACAATAATTATGTGATAAAAATACATTCCTTTTTTTTTTTGCAAAGTTTGGCAGGCATTTTTGGTAAGGCTGGGCCCCTCATTGATACACACCCATTACCATTGGACATAATTATTAGGTTGTCCCCTTTATAATACACACCTGTCACCTTTGGACCTATTTATTAGACTGGCCCCCTCTATAATAACACATGTTACCTTTGGACATATTTATTAGGCTTGCCTCTTTATAATATACATCTGTCACCTTTGGACCTCTTTATTAGGCTGGCCTCCTCTATAATACACACCAATCACCTTTAGATATATTTATTAAACTGGCCCTTTTATAATACATACTTGAAACCTTTTGACATATTTATTAGCAACAGAAAAAGCTTGTATCTACTATTGCATCATGCATTGGCATATCGAGATATATACTGTGTATTCTAACTATGATATCAGAATATAAACTGTGTTCTACCAATGATATAAAAATATACACAGTGCTCTGCATTATGATATCAGGTTATACAGAATATGTTAAACCACTGTTATTAGGACATGGACAGTGTATTATACAAATGATATTAGGATATACACTGTATGTTATATGCATGTACTATCAGGTTATACACTGTATGTTAAATCTGTGCTATTAGGACATGCACAGTGTATTCTGTGATTGGTATTGGGATATACACAGTGTATTTTACCAACAGTATACATGTAATGATATAAACAGTGTGTTAAACTTATGATATCAGTTTATATACAGTATGTTAAACCTATGCTATTAGGATACACAGAGTATTCTACCAATTGTATTAGGATATATTGTGTTCTTGTAATATCAGGTTATTCACAGTATGTGAAATCTTTGATACGAGGATGTACACTGTGGATTCTACCAATGATATTAGGATATACACTGTGTTCTACTTATGAAACCAGCATATACACATTGTGTTATAGGATGTTGGAATATGCAGTATTTTCTACCAATGGTATTTGGATTTACGCTTTTGTTCTACCTATGATATCATGTTATACACATTATGTTAAATCTATAATATTAGGATATATAGTGTATAACTGTATTTACCTACGATCTTATTATATACAGTGTGTTCTACTTGTGATATCAGGTTATGCACAGTATGTTAAGCCTATGATATTAGGATATACACAGTGTATTCTACCAATGGTATAATGAAATACACAGTGTGTTAAACTTGTGATATTAGCACATAGAGTGATGATATACACAGTGTGTTAAACTTATGATATTAGCACATAGAGTGTGTTCATTGATGTCAGAATGTGTTTTTATATATACCTGTGATATCAGGATAAACACTTCTATGACATAAGGATATAATCAGTGTGTTCTGCCTATGATATTAGGATATAAACAGTTTGTTCTATTTACATCAAGATATACACAATGTATTCTACCTATATCATTGATATGACATTACCTTTTACCAGTGTATTGTAGCACTAAGATCTCAGTGTGAGATTGTCAATAAAATGACATAAATGCCTAGCCTCTTATTGGAAATTAAATTGTTTCATAAAATTTTAGTAATTGCAACAACAGCATTGTGAAAGAAGTTTTTTTAATTGAATGGAAATTATACAAGACCTATGTAAATCTATAGAAATTTATGACCTACCATAATTTGGCCATGCTCACTTTCAGTAGGGAGACCAATATGTCAAGAATTATCATACTAAACGAATTCACATAGGCTTTTTTGTGGATTTAATAAGATAATTCTTTGATCTTCCACCAGCTCAAATTTGATTAACTTTTAATGCTCCTTACACTAGAATTCATTTGACAATTAGTGATCTTGTACTTTTCCCTGTATTGTTCTATCTAATGACTTTTACTTGGGGAAATATATTTAGCTGAGACTGGTGGAGGAATATTCTCACCAACCTATACAGCTTTTAGAGATATTATATTGATTGGACCCTTGGCAATCTGAAAATATCATTTTTGTAAAATGTTAACAGTGTAGACTTGTTTCCCAGCTTATGTAATAGCAGATTAGGGTCTGTGCTATTTGTGCGTAATTTATACTGGTAGATATAGTAATTTATTCTGGTAGATATGGTAATTTATACTGGTAGATATGGTATTTAAAATAGATGGAGAGCATGAATAGCACAGATTAGTAACATGAATCATACTTAGACTTAAGTATCCTGGGTTACTGTGATATCTGCCCTGATCCGAAATGTTTTAAGCTTGTTTTTTTTTCTATGGGTTAAATGTAATAACTTATTTTAATGTAGATCATTAACTGTTTGATTTTGGAAGAGTAATGCTCTAACCCTACTTATATATGATGCACATTCCCCTCCCACCAGCTAAAAAGCATGGCTTTGTGAGCGTGTTGCTGATAAAAATTGTAGGTGATGCCCTAATGTATGATGCCTTTCCCCATACACCCACCCCTACACATCTTATTATGTTTAGTCAAGAAATGTGTTTGGAGCAACTGTCCATTTCTATCACTTTTTAGAATCCATGCATTTTCAGTTGTTCAAGTTTATTAAATATTTTAAGGATTTAAAAAGTATTTAACAGGTTTTCAGCCTCTTTCATGATGACAAGTTCATATAAAAAAAATTATAAAGGGAAGTTCAATTGCTCAAATGTTTAGGCAGGACAGACTTATTGGTTGTTTTGTACTCAAGTATGGTTTTAATAAAATTTGTACATGGAACTTTTATAAATTTTTGTTGAGAAAACATTTCATTTAGGTAGGGAGATGTGGCTTTGAAAATTATGGTAGTACAGCATGTGCTTAGATTGAAAGATGTCTACCTTTGGAGAAAAAAAAAATCTTGAAGAATTTAATGATTATCTCCACTTTGGTTCTCTATAGATATCTGTCCAGTACAAAAAAAAGCTTGTATCTTGTTTTATACTTTTGCTTTATATCAGTTACTTTTGCTTATATCAGTTTTGCTGTTACAAAATGAAGAGAAAATAAAATGGTATTACTGTAATATTAGACCTGCATTGGATTCAGATTGGGTTAGACATTGTAAATTGTAGTGAAATTTATGCATACATTCCTGCATGGTGAGCAATCATGTTCGTATTACATCTTTTGAAATGTACTCGCTTAGAAGTAAGAGTCCAACTACAAACTTTTCAGATCAAGATCTGCTGCTTTATTCAACAGTAGATCTGGGTCTCACCAGAGTAATCAGTAGAACAAAAAACTGTTGACTCTGACCTACTGGTGCAATTTGCAATGGCAGTTCAGAGTCTATGTTTGTTTGAAGTTGGCCACAACTTATATGCGAGTATATATGGTAAATATTTTAATTATTTATTGTCTCCATGCTTTTTTGGGAAACATGGAAACATACCTTTGATATTGCATTTTGTACATGTATTAGTAATTCTGTAGAACATGTAGTTTGAAATAGGGACCTAAAACTTATTGTTGATATGATATTTTGTAGAGGTGCAATTCAACCTTGGAATTTTGGAGAGGGGAAAAATTAATGAGATTTTAGTTTTTGGATAGAGGTAGTTAGTTATAGTGTAGAAAGAAAAAAGCCAATGAGAAAAGTTGGAATCTGAATAGATATTAATTTTGCTATAAAGAATATATATTTTGTTTAATGCATTGTGGATAATGTTATGCTGTATGCATGAAATGCTATACTAGTACAGCTTTGATAATTGTCATAAGTTCACAGGATTGTGCTGTGCATAAGAAAAATATGTAAATTCTGTAAGTTAGTTTAATCAATAAACATTTTATTGCACAAAATTTTGTTTTTGTACTGTTTGAAACCAGTATTTAAATAGGGTAATAATATTCAGTATGCAAACATAATATTGAGAAATTCTTGTGGGGCATCAGTTGATGTTATTTTACCCACCAAAAAACTTCTTGATACCTAAATTTGTAGATTTAGAAAGTGCCAATAGGTGGGTGGGTGGGTGTGGTTTTTTTACTTTCTTTAATGGATCATTATTCATTTGGATCTTTAAATTCATGGATTGGGAAAGTGGCATGGGGTGGGTGAGTGAGGGTTTAGTCCTATTGCTTTTATATAAAGGATCATTATTCATTTGGAATTTAAATTCATGGATTGGGAAAGTGGCATGGGGTGGGTGAGTAAGGGTTTAGTCCTATTGCTTTTATATAAAGGATCATTATTCCTTTGGATCTTTAAATGCATGGATTGGGAAAGTGGCTAAGGAGATGTATGGAATCCTTGACTATCATATAAAAGACCATTTTTCTTTGATTCTTTCAATTTGTGGGACAAGAAAGCAGTATAGGTTAATGAGTTGGGAGTCCTGGCACTTCCATATAAAAAGATCGCTTTTAATTTGGTCTTTAAAAGTTTATATATTGGAACATGGCAATGGTGCATGTGTGTGGAGTCAGGCACATTCATATAAAAATATAATTTTTCATTAGGTCTTTCTTTAAAACTTTTCTCATATCTTATCTATTTTATGCAATGAAAAAGCCTAACACAATGCTTAGTTTACAGCATTTTACCAACCCCAAAAAGTAAAAGCTTGAGCATGTATATGCATGTAGCAATTATGCTTTTTTTGCATCCCTATGTTCTTTGTGCATATGGAAGAATGTTGATCTTTGTTTTCTTTTTTAAACTTATGCCCAGCACCACCTATGAAACAGTAGAAACCTCAGTAAACTATGAAACAGTAGAAACCTCAGTAAACTATGAAACAGTAGAAACCTCAGTAAACTATGAAACAGTAGAAACCTCAGTAAACAATGAAACAGTAGAAACCTCAGTAAACTAGGTGTATTAATTGCATGAGATCCAAGACTTCAACTTTTTAAGAATGATTTCACTGTACTTTGGTTAGTGATACTGTATTTAATTTCATATTCTTTATGCATTAGTCATTTTTTAAATATTTTTATATACTAAATGTGTTTTCTCAACACGAGTTTTTACTGGAACCATTCATGTATTCACATTGTAAGTGAATTCACATTTTACTGTGATATGTTCCATAAAGCAACATTGTACTTTGTTTTTATGTTGCATGAAGAAACATCAAGGGAATTTAAATACGTAGCAGTTTGAAAACAAAATCTGACATTGACTTTTTACCATTCCTCAGTATAAGGAGGGATAGTTGTATAATGAGGTGCTTTTTATAGTGAGGGAATACTTCACTGGCATCTTTAATGGCATTAGTTTTACATTGATATTTTACTTTGGAGTAAATAATTTTTGAGTAATAAATAGCTATTGTCTAATGTGCTGAAGAAAATGAAGATTCATTGCAAGTTAAAAAAAAGTGTTTGACTTTGATTCTGGATACAAATTGTACAGATTTGGAAAGATCTAACTTTCACCAAGGGGGAAAAGGTTCTCTGGCTTGATAGAATGTGTACATGTGATTGTTGTGTGTTACTAACACCTGTATTGCATGTCATCTTGTCTCACTTTCTCTTATACTACTGTTATCAGGGTCTGAAAAATTCTGCCCCCATAGACAATGAAGTGCTTGCATACTGGATCCAGGCTACCATATGTTGAAATAAGGTAGCCCAGTAGACTGGTACAGAATTTCATGACCTGTTCTGTATTTTTTATTATTATACAGATTGTTCTCAAAAGAGTCTATTCATGAATGACTCTTTACAAGGATTAATGGATTTTTCAATCCAATTGCTCATTTATTTGTTGTACTGGCCATAGACCAAAAGAGCTTATTGGATGTCCTGTTTTCCATCATCCATCATCTGTCTGTCTGTTTGATTGTTATTGCTACCCATCTTAATGTACTTGAAGGATTCCATGAAATACATTCATGCCAAAGTATAGTTCGTCCAAAACAAAAATAGCGCTGTTCAGATTATAAAGTATGGCTACCACAGTGGTCTTCTAGAAAATATTGCTGCAGCTCACAATTAAATTGTGAAGTCAAAATGGGAATTTCAAAAAAATACATATGGTGACTAGTTGATCTTGAATGAAGATCGTGAAAGTTTGATGTTGAATATGGATGCAACAGCAGATTTCTTGTATATCTGTCAGTACAACTCTTTCTAAACAGAAAGTCATATTGACACGAGATTTTCACGAAAACATAATTATGAAGTGTGGTGGGTCCTGATTAAGAATGGTGTTGCTTGAACATCCAGTATGGCCAACATAGTGGCCTTCTTAAAATTCTTGTTACATGTATTACAACTGCTTCTGAATGGGTTGTCAGGTCAGCATTTGGTTTTCACTAAAGTACTTGTGGTGTCTAGTTGGTCTTATATGAAGATGGTGCCAATTTGATATTGAATATAGCTGACCCATCAGCCATCTTGAATGTCTTGTTAGCACTACTCTTCCTAAATGGAAAGTTGTATTGACATGGGGTTTTCACCAGAAGATCATTTTTATGAGTCTAGTGAATCCTGAATGAGAATGGAGATTCTGGTTTTTGAAAAAAGACTTTTGATGATGTCTAGTTGGTCATTAATGAAAATGGTGTTGATCTAACATTGTAAGCAGTCTTGAAAATACTTTATACTAATATGTTATAAATGCAAAGTCATACAAGTACATTGTTTTTAATAGGAGATGGTGTTTTGGTTGATCATCAATCAAATTTGTTTGACATTCATTTTCTTATCACTATACTGTACATCCAAAATAGAAATTTATATTGGCATCGGGTTTTTAACAGAAGACTTATTATGATATCTAGTTGGTCTTAAATAGAAAATAGTGCCAGTTTGACCTAAAAAAGGATCACCATGGCAACTGTCTTCAAAACCTTATTGTAACTACTCTTTGGAAATGGATTGTCATGTCAACATGGGGTTTTCATCAGAAAACTCTTTTGATGTAAAGTTGTTCCTGAGTGAAAATTATGCTAATCAGACACCCAGTCTTGATAATGGTATTGCTACACCTACCAAAACACTTTTTAAATTCTCTATCTTTGATCATAATTCAAATGGTTCCATTGTTTTATTAACTTTGGCAGCCACCAAGGCCATCTTGAAAATCTTATCTACTCCTGAATGGATGGTCATATTGGCATGCTGTTTTCACTGAAATTCTTCTGATGTCCGGTTTCGGTCTGAAATAAAAAGTATTCTGATGTCTGGTTGGTGTGAAATGAAAAGTATTCTGATGATATCTGGTTGGCCTAAAATGAAAATTATTCTAATGATATCTGGTTGGACTGAAATGAAAATTGTGCCAACCCTACATCCAGTATGGCTACCAAAGAGGCTACGTTAAAAATCCTGTGCTGCTTTCAACACTCAGCAGTTATAAAAAAAACTATTTTAATCAAAGGAACCTACATTTCATTTTATCATAAATCTCTGTACTTAAATGTGCATGCATTCAGAAGGGTAAACACCATTCTACCAAATAGTAGGTCACTCTGGAATTTTTACTCTTGTATGCAGAAGAATTCTTTAATTTAAACAACCTCTTATCAAGTTAATATTTTTCTCATAAGTGTATTATTATATAAACTTAATGGTTCCAGTGTACTTCTCGCCATACCTTTTGCTTGGAGTCATTCACTTTCAGTATAATGGTTTCAGTATGTCCTTACCATTCCTGTCTGTCCATATTTTGGTTAATATGAGTAAACAGGTCATGTTTTAAGTGAATGAATGTTGACTTAAAATTAAAAAAAATAGTCACTGCGATCTAAATAATCAAAATAGGACAAATTTCCACCAGAAATTGATTGCTTGTTTGTAATGTACGATCCCAATTCTGGAAAACAGATTCATACCTTAATGTTGTATCATTAGAAATTAAATTTTGCCTGTTTGTATGCCCCACAACAGTGTTTTGACCATGTTGTCTTAGACTTGTCAACATCTATTGAAAATCACATTCTATTTAATACCAGATTTTAAAACCTTAGTTTTCATGTGACAAGCTATTACATAGTTGGTATGTTATTTAAAGCTAGCCATTAGCCATTGCACATGTATCTTAGAAACAATATTTTGCTGAAAAATGGCGTTAAACAATATTTAAAAAAATATTAAAATAAATAGAAGCAGTACCTGTCATAGGAGCTGTGGTGGCCAGTGGTCAGAACGCCAGACTCGTGACAAAAAGGATGCAGGTTCAAATAATTTCTATCTAACCAGCCTGGGTCAGCTACCATGGTTTGTCCTTGGCAAAGCACTTTACCCACATTGCCTTAGCACTATATAACTTGTGTTCCTATGCTCCAAAGAACTGAACCAAACCAATATACCTGTCACATGACCAAATGACTAAAATGATAAAACCTCATAGTGAACAAGTAAAAAAAACAATAAAGAACCCAGCCTATCAAGACATACAGCTGGATGGACTACAGCAGTTTGATAAATGTACTGCAAAAGGCATAACAGAATTGTCTCTAGCAGGCTTATGATTTTTAACCTTTCAGGCAAAGTTATTATTTAACTTAAAACAAACTTTCTTGATTCTATGATTTGTAAAAATTCTTTGTTTAATCAATAACATTTCCTTTTTGAAGATCAAAAGAACATACTTGATGTTCTTGCATCCAGTGGCCTTTAGCAAATGTATAATATCACTACTCTTCCTAAACTATCTGCTAGAAAGTCAAAGTTTCATTCTGAGGTCTAGTTTGTCTCTAATGACTTTGGTGTCCCATAAGCATTCAGTATAGCTGCCGTGGTATCCATCTTTTAAAATCTTTTTATTGTAGCTCTTCTTGAAATGGTCACAGTGGCATGGCACTTTAAAAATAATTCTTATGATATTTAGTTGTTCCAAAATGAAAATAATTCCAATCTAGAAGAGCAGCCATGGTGACAATGGAGTTGAATTATTATGGGATTTTCACATACTGTTTACAGTATGCAGTTGATCATAAATGAAGTCTTACTTAGAGCACTGAGAGCAATGTTTGTTATTTTCTTACATCTTCAGAAAGGATTTTCCTAATGGTCTAATCGGTACTGGTTGTCACTCGCATACTTCTTACGATATGTAATTTGCCCTAAACAAAAATGTTACTGATGAGTGGTGGCTGTCTTAAACAGATCTTGTATTATCCTTAGGTTGTTATTAATAACCTTGTTTCAATGTTTATCTGATGAATATGGTACTGATCTGACCTCCAACATGGCTGCTCTGGTGAACATCTTAGAAATCTTTTTATTTACTACACATTCAGTGCAAGTTGCCATTTTGTAATGAATTCTTACAAAAGGACCTATAAGATGAACTTAGTTTTAAATAAATAATATCTGATTACCAACACTTATACAAACATACAGTTTCACAGTCAGCCCAGCAGTGATTTCAGGGTCATGTAATATGCATTTATATATAATGGCACATGTGCATGACAACATACAGAAGTATCAATGGATATTTTTAGATATTAAATCCGGATTGTGAATTCATATGAAAATTACCTTGAATGATTGCCAGTTATGTCATGACAACTTGAGCTTTCGAGTTATTATATTATGGCTTGTTAATACCACCATCATAGCAGTAGTTATGGACTTTTGGGGAATATGGTCAAGGTCAGTCATTTAGAGCGAAAAATGGTTTCTGGAGAGAAAAAATATATTCTAAACCATGTAAATTTATCTAAGTTTGTGAACAGCCTATACTTTGGGTTCATCGTCTGAGATCGCTATAACTGAAAAAAGAAAAATGGTTTTTGCCCAATATTTTTGACTGTCTTTTGACCAGAGTTGATGAAGGGCTGGCACAACTTCAAATGGTCATTGGAACTGAAGGAAAAAGGAGTTTTTCGGCATAATATTTGTTCTTTAGTGGTCTTGTACTTGGAGTAAGAAACTTATAGAACTTTGATAAAAAGGTCAAAAGTTGAGGTGATGAGTGTTAAGAATTTTTTTTTCTGCTGCACAGCAAGTTTTTAGTGAAAGACTTCACTTTGACAGAATGTTAGGTTTATTGAGACCCATTAATAAGTAATTGTCAGAGTCAACCACAGCTCAATAATTAATGTCTGTGTTACGGACTATTAAACATGGCACTACATGAAAACACAGTGTTTTTAACTATAACACTTAAATATAAAAGAAAACACAGTGTTTCTAACTATAACACTTAAATATAAAAGAAAACACAGTGTTTCTAACTATAACACTTAAATATAAAATAAAACATTGTTTTTAACTATAACACTTAAATATAAAAGAAACACAGTGTTTTTAACTATAACACTTAAATATAAAAGAAAACACAGTGTTTCTAACTATAACACTTAAATATAAAATAAAACATTGTTTTTAACTATAACACTTAAATATAAAAGAAACACAGTGTTTTTAACTATAACACTTAAATATAAAAGAAAACACAGTGTTTCTAACTATAACATTTAAATATAAAAGAAAACACAGTGTTTCTAACTATAACACTTAAATATAAAAGAAAACATTGTTTTTAACTATAACACTTAAATATAAAAGAAAACTATTTCTAACCATAACACTTAAATATAAAAGAAAACACAGTGTTTTTAACTATAACACTTAAATATAAAAGAAAACAGTACTTCTAACCATAACACTTAAATATAAAAGAAAACAGTATTTCTAACCATAGCACTTAAATATAAAAGAAAACAGTGTTTCTAATTATTACACTTAAATATGAAGAAAACTGTTTTTAATTCTAACACTTAAATATAAAAGAAAACAGTGTTTTTAACTATAACACTTAAATATAAAAGAAAACACGGTGTTTTTAACTATAACACTTAAATATAAAAGAAAACAGTACTTCTAACCATAACACTTAAATATAAAAGAAAACAGTATTTCTAACCATAGCACTTAAATATAAAAGAAAACAGTGTTTCTAATTATTACACTTAAATATGAAGAAAACTGTTTTTAATTCTAACACTTAAATATAAAAGAAAACAGTGTTTTTAACTATAACACTTAAATATAAAGAAAACACTGTGTTTTTAACTATAACACTTAAATATAAAGAAAACAGTATTTCTAACCATAACACTTAAATATAAAAGAAAACATTGTTTTTAACTATAACACTTAAATATAAAAGAAAACTGTTTTTAACTATAACACTTAAATATAAAGAAAACACTGTGTTTTTAACTATAACACTTAAATATAAAGAAAACTGTTTTTAATTCTAACACTTAAATATAAAAGAAAACAGTGTTTTTAACTATAACACTTAAATATAAAGAAAACACTGTGTTTTTAACCATAACACTTAAATATGAAGAAAACTGTTTTTAATTCTAACACTTAAATATAAAAGAAAACAGTGTTTTTAACTATAACACTTAAATATAAAGAAAACACTGTGTTTTTAACTATAACACTTAAATATAAAGAAAACAGTACTTCTAACCATAACACTTAAATATAAAAGAAAACAGTATTTGTAACCATAACACTTAAATATAAAAGAAAACTGTTTTTAACTATAACACTTAAATATAAAAGAAAACACAGTGTTTTTAACTATAACACTTAAATATAAAAGAAAACTGTTTTCAACTATAACACTTAAATATAAAAGAAAACAGTGTTTTTAACTATAACACTTAAATATAAAGAAAACAGTATTTTTAACTATAACACTTAAATATAAAAGAAAACAGTACTTCTAACCATAACACTTAAATATAAAAGAAAACAGTATTTCTAACCATAGCACTTAAATATAAAAGAAAACTGTTTTTAACTATAACACTTAAATATAAAAGAAAACACAGTGTTTTTAACTATAACACTTAAATATAAAAGAAAACTGTTTTTAACTATAACACTTAAATATAAAAGAAAACAGTGTTTTTAACTATAACACTTAAATATAAAGAAAACAGTGTTTTTAACTATAACACTTAAATATAAAAGAAAACAGTACTTCTAACCATAACACTTAAATATAAAAGAAAACAGTATTTCTAACCATAACACTTAAATATAAAAGAAAACAGTGTTTTTAATTATAACACTTAAATATAAAAGAAAACAGTTTTTCTAACCATAACACTTAAATATAAAAGAAAACAGTGTTTTTAATTATAACACTTAAATATAAAGAAAACAGTGTTTTTAACTATAACACTTAAATATAAAAGAAAACTGTTTTTAACTATAACACTTAAATATAAAAGAAAACGGTGTTTTTAACTATAACACTTAAATATAAAAGAAAACAGTGTTTTTAACTATAACACTTAAATATAAAGAAAACAGTGTTTTTAACTATAACACTTAAATATAAAAGAAAACAGTGTTTGTAACCATAACACTTAAATATAAAAGAAAACAGTGTTTTTAATTATAACACTTAAATATAAAGAAAACAGTGTTTTTAACTATAACACTTAAATATAAAGAAAACAGTGTTTTTAACCATAACACTTAAATATAAAAGAAAACAGTACTTCTAACCATAACACTTAAATATAAAGAAAACAGTGTTTGTAACCATAACACTTAAATATAAAAGAAAACAGTGTTTTTAACTATAACACTTAAATATAAAGAAAACAATGTTTTTAACTATAATAATTAAATATAAAAGAAAACAGTACTTCTAACCATAACACTTAAATATAAAGAAAACAGTGTTTGTAACCATAACACTTAAATATAAAAGAAAACAGTGTTTTTAATTATAACACTTAAATATAAAAGAAAACGGTGTTTTTAACTATAACACTTAAATATAAAGAAAACAGTGTTTTTAACTATAACACTTAAATATAAAGAAAACGGTGTTTTTAACTATAACACTTAAATATAAAAGAAAACGGTGTTTTTAACTATAACACTTAAATATAAAAGAAAACTGTTTTTAACTATAACACTTAAATATAAAGAAAACGGTGTTTTTAACTATAACACTTAAATATAAAAGGAAACGGTGTTTTTAACTATAACACTTAAATATAAAAGAAAACACAGTGTTTTTAACTATAACACTTAAATATGAAAGAAAACAGTGTTTGTAACCATAACACTTAAATATAAAAGAAAACAGTGTTTGTAACCATAACACTTCAATATAAAAGAAAACAGTGTTTTTAATTATAACACTTAAATATAAAGAAAACAGTGTTTTTAACTATAACACTTAAATATAAAGAAAACAGTATTTCTAACCATAACACTTAAATATAAAAGAAAACTGTTTTTAATTATAACACTTAAATATAAAAGAAAACAGTGTTTGTAACCATAACACTTAAATATAAAAGAAAACTGTTTTTAATTATAACACTTAAATATAAAAGAAAACGGTGTTTTTAACTATAACACTTAAATATAAAGAAAACAGTGTTTTTAACTATAACACTTAAATATAAAGAAAACAGTGTTTTTAACTATAACACTTAAATATAAAAGAAAACAGTATTTGTAACCATAACACTTAAATATTAAAGAAAACAGTGTTTTTAACTATAACACTTAAATATAAAGAAAACAGTATTTCTAACCATAACACTTAAATATAAAGAAAACAGTGTTTGTAACCATAACACTTAAATATAAAAGAAAACAGTGTTTTTAATTATAACACTTAAATATAAAAGAAAACGGTGTTTTTAACTATAACACTTAAATATAAAGAAAACAGTGTTTTTAACTATAACACTTAAATATAAAGAAAACGGTGTTTTTAACTATAACACTTAAATATAAAAGAAAACGGTGTTTTTAACTATAACACTTAAATATAAAAGAAAACACAGTGTTTTTAACTATAACACTTAAATATAAAGAAAACAGTGTTTTTAACTATAACACTTAAATATAAAAGAAAACAGTATTTCTAACCATAACACTTAAATATAAAAGAAAACAGTATTTCTAACCATAACACTTAAATATAAAGAAAACAGTGTTTTTAACTATAACACTTAAATATAAAGAAAACGGTGTTTTTAACTATAACACTTAAATATAAAAGAAAACAGTGTTTTTAACTATAACACTTAAATATAAAAGAAAACACAGTGTTTTTAACTATAACACTTAAATATAAAGAAAACAGTGTTTTTAACTATAACACTTAAATATAAAAGAAAACAGTATTTCTAACCATAACACTTAAATATAAAAGAAAACAGTTTTTCTAACCATAACACTTAAATATAAAAGAAAACTGTTTTTAATTATAACACTTAAATATAAAAGAAAACAGTGTTTTTAATTATAACACTTAAATATAAAAGAAAACAGTGTTTTTAATTATAACACTTAAATATAAAAGAAAACAGTTTTTCTAACCATAACACTTAAATATAAAAGAAAACAGTGTTTTTAACCATAACACTCAAATATAAAAGAAAACAGTATTTCAAACCATAACACTTAAATATAAAAGAAAACAATGTTTTTAACTATAATAATTAAATATAAAAGAAAACAGTATTTCTAACCATAACACTTAAATATAAGAGAAAACACAGTGTTTCTAACTATAACACTTAAATATAAAAGAAAACAGTGTTTTTAATTATAACACTTAAATATAAAAGAAAACACAGTGTTTTTAACCATAACACTTAAATATAAAAGAAAACAGTATTTCAAACCATAACACTTAAATATAAAAGAAAACAATGTTTTTAACTATAATAATTAAATATAAAAGAAAACAGTATTTCTAACCATAACACTTAAATATAAGAGAAAACACAGTGTTTTTAACTATAACACTTAAATATAAAAGAAAACAGTGTTTTTAATTATAACACTTAAATATAAAAGAAAACAGTTTTTCTAACCATAACACTTAAATATAAAAGAAAACAGTATTTCTAACCATAACACTTAAATATAAAAGAAAACAGTGTTTTTAATTATAACACTTAAATATAAAAGAAAACAGTATTTCTAACCATAACACTTAAATATAAAAGAAAACAGTGTTTTTAATTATAACACTTAAATATAAAAGAAAACAGTTTTTCTAACCATAACACTTAAATATAAAAGAAAACAGTGTTTTTAATTATAACACTTAAATATAAAAGAAAACAGTTTTTCTAACCATAACACTTAAATATAAAAGAAAACAGTGTTTTTAACCATAACACTTAAATATAAAAGAAAACAGTATTTCAAACCATAACACTTAAATATAAAAGAAAACAATGTTTTTAACTATAATAATTAAATATAAAAGAAAACAGTATTTCTAACCATAACACTTAAATATAAGAGAAAACACAGTGTTTCTAACTATAATACTTAAATATAAAAGAAAACAGTATTTCTAACCATAACACTTAAATATAAAAGAAAACAATGTTTCTAACTATAATACTTAAATATAAAAGAAAACAGTATTTCTAACCATAACTCAGTGATACTATATGTTAACACATTATTTCTGATAGTAACTCAATGATACTAAATGTAAACACACTGTCTCTAAACACAACACTTCAATATGAAAAGTAAATTCAGTATTTCTAACTATAACTCAATAATACTGAATATGAGCACATTTTTAATCTTAACACTTATATGAAATGTAAATTTAATGTTTCTAACTATAACTCTAAATATAAGCATAACATTTCTATATATTGTATTTTAATATAATATTTCTAACTACATTGCTAATACCAAATCTTAACATGTTTCAAACCAGAGCTTGGATATGCAATGTAATATTTATAATCATAACATTCTAATGTCATAATGTTTTTTAACCATAACACTCTCTAATAGGAAATAAATAAAATTTGACCATAACACTCGAATATGAAATGTAAACATTTCTAACCATAACACTTTAATATGAAATGTAAACATCACATTTCTAACCATAACACTCTGTAATATGAAAATGTAAACATCACATTTCTAACCATAACACTCTGTAATATGAAAATGTAAACATCACATTTCTAACCATAACACTGTAATATGAAATGTAAACATCACATTTCTAACCATAACAGTCTGTAATATGAAAATGTAAACATCACATTTCTAACCATAACACTCTGTAATATGAAAATGTAAACATCACATTTCTAACCATAACACTGTAATATGAAATGTAAACATCACATTTCTAACCATAACACTCTGTAATAGAAAATTTAAACATAATATTTCTAACCATAACACTCTGTAATATGAAAATGTAAACATAACATTCTAACCATAACACTCTGTAATATGAAAATGTAAACATAACATTCTAACCATAACACTCTGTAATAGAAAATTTAAATATAACATTTCTAACCATAACACTCTGTAATATGAAAATGTAAACATAACATTCTAACCATAACACTCTGTAATATGAAAATGTAAACATGACATTCTAACCATAACACTCTGTAATATGAAATTTAGAAATAATATTTCAACCATAACACTGTAATATGAAATATAAACATCACATTTCTAACCATAGCACTCTGTAATATGAAATGTAAACATCACATTTCTAACCATAACACTGTAATATGAAATATAAACATCACATTTCTAACCATAACACTCTGTAATATGAAATATAAACATCACATTTCTAACCATAACACTCTGTAATATGAAATATAAACATCACATTTCTAACCATAACACTCTGTAATATGAAATATAAACATCACATTTCTAACCATAACACTCTGTAATATGAAATATAAACATCACATTTCTAACCATAACACTCTGTAATAGAAAATTTAAATATAACATTTCTAACCATAACACTCTGTAATATGAAATGTAAACATCACATTTCTAACCACAACACTGTAATATGAAATGTAAACATAACATTCTAACCATAACATTCTGTAATATGAAATTTTAACATAACATTTTTAACCATAACACTGTAATATGAAATGTAAACATAAACATTCTAACCATAACACTGTAATATGAAATTTTAACATGAAATTTCTAACATAACACTCTGTAATATGAAATGTAAACATAACATTCTAACCATAACACTCTATAATAAGAAATGTAAACATAACATTCTAACCATAACACTCTGTAATATGAAATGTAAACATAACATTCTAACATAACACTCTGTAATATGAAATGTAAACATAACATTCTAACCATAACACTGTAATATGAAATTTTAACATGACATTTCTAACATAACACTCTGTAATATGAAATGTAAACATCACATTTCTAACATAACACTCTATAATAAGAAATGTAAACATCAAGAAATGTAAACATCACATTTGTAACAATAATACTCTGTAATATGAAATGTAAACATCACATTTGTAACCATAACACTCTGTAATATGAAATGTAAACATAACATTTCTAACCATAACACTCTGTAATATGAAATGTAAACATAACATTCTAACATAACACTCTGTAATATGAAATGTTAACATAACATTCTAACCATAATACTTTGTAATTTGAAATGTAAACATAACATTCTAACCATAACACTGTAATATGAAATTTTGACATGACATTTCTAACATAACATTCTAACCATAACACTTTGTAATTTGAAATGTAAACATAACATTCTAACCATAACACTGTAATATGAAATTTTAACATGACATTTCTAACATAACACTCTGTAATATGAAATGTTAACATCACATTTCTAACCATAATACTCTGTAATATGAAATGTAAACATCACATTTCTAACCATAACACTCTGTAATAGAAAATTTAAACACAACATTCTAACCATAACACTCTGTAATATGAAATGTAAACATCATATTTGTAACCATAACACTCCAACATGAAATGTAAACCTAAAATTTCTTATCAGAACACTTTAATATGAAATGTAAACTTGTTTCTTACGACAACTCTCCAGCATGAAATCTAGATGTAACATTCTAACTTTAACTCTCAAATATGTAAATTTTTATCAGATAGATTACTAAAATAAATGGACCAGCAATTTCAAATGTCATTGTAATGTGAACAGTGCCTGTCATATTTACCCATAAGTAGGTACAAATTTTAATTACACATATTTACTCATAAGTAGGTACATATTTTATTTAGACATATTTACTTATAAGTAGGTACAGATTTTAATTAGATATGTTTTCATAAGTATATTTTGAAATCTGCGAAATCTATTAAAAGGATGCAACTGTATAGGTGTCCATTGTACAGTAAGATTACTGCGGTTTCTGATAGCCATTTTCTGTTACATGGCACTGAATAAATAGCAAATGCAACGCTCAATGAAAGCGTTCTCACACCGGAAAACAAAGATGGTATTAGAGGATTAAGCTCATATGCACACCACAAGAAGTCTTAGGACTTGACTTGGAACTCTACCAGTATCATATTCATTTCTCAATGAAAAGGACTGACAAAGAGAACAAAAACTCAGTGCTGCCTTTACAACCATTTGCTTATCAAGCTAAACATATTGGCAGATAATGGGCTAAATAAATATCATTTGGGAATTAGATTGTTAATATGGCAAAAGAAAATATAAATAAAATTAGAACTTAATGGATCAAACTTAGTTTTTATACAGCAAAAAACAAGATATACAAATACAGATTGTTTAGATTTGCATAAAAATAGAAGTAATATATTTGCTAGTAAACACCCAAGATCAACAACATCAATGGACACCACTTTACAGTGAGTATTCTTTAATTTACTGGAATTCTGTTTAAATTACATTCCAGATACAACTTGATACAAGAATTGTCTATTGAATACCATCATGAAACTGATAAACACAGTGCATATCATATATAAATTTCTGAATGGGAATAGTGGCATGAAAATGTAAAAATGTTAGAAACTGATAAACACAGTGCATATCATGTATAAATTTCTGAATGGGAATTGTGGCATGAAGTAAAAATTTTAGAAACTGAAAAACACAGTGCATACCATATATAAATTTCTAAATGGGAATAATGGCATGAAAATGTAAAAATGTTTAAAACTGATAAACACAGTGCATACCATATGTAAATGTGAAACATACTTGAATGGACAGTATTTGAATTTAGTGCAAACATCTAGAGTTTCCAATAGTATGCCCTAATTTATCACATGTTTTATATACTGAGTTTATAAAATCACCCCCACCCCCCAGAATGAATTTAATTTTCAGTTTTTAAAAATGCTGACTTACAAGTGAGTATGTATGGTTTGTCATTCAGCTTTACTATTATCAATGGAAATCCATAATGTTCTGAATTCTGGAAAGAGAAATTGAAAGCAAATTTACTCAGATTTATTTGATAAATTAGGTTTCGAATGTAGAGCACTATAATGCTGTCCTTTGGAGCCATTGAGTATATGACCTTGTAGTGAAACCACCATTAAATGAAGTACAGTATCCATAATTGTATTAATACATACTGAAATGTGATTCATGATCATGCATATCGGTATATTTGTGAATGTTCCTCAAAAATATTTCCTGAAGTAGCCCTCATTATTATTTCCTGAACTAGCCCTTATGAATATTTCTGACGTGTCTGATGTGAATATTTTCCTAATTAACCCTCATGAATATTTCCTGAAGTGGCCCTCATGAACATTTCCTGAACTAGCCCTCATGAATATTTCCTGATGTGTCTGTTGTGAATATTTTCTAAATTAACCCTCATGAATAATTCCTGAAGTGGCCCTTATAAACCTTTCCTGAAGTGGACTACAATAATATTTACTGAAGTGGCCCTCAAGAATATTTCCTGATGTGGCCCTCATGAATATTTCCAGAAGCAGCTTACATGATCATTTCCTGAAGTGACCCTTATGAATATTTCCTGAAGTGGCCTTCATGAATAATCCTGAACTAGCCCTCATGGACATTTCCTGAAGTGGCCCACAATATTTCCTGAAGTGGCCCTCAAGAATATTTCCTGAAGTGGCTTTCATGAATATTCCAATAAAGTCAAACAGACTTATCATTCATTTTAGCAAAGTATAAACATCAACACTTGGACAGACTCTTTCAGATACAGTACTAAGTTTCACTTCATCCGTCTATCTTTAAGCCATGACCAAATGCATTTCTTACCACTAAGAGGCAGACTGTGAAAGAAAACTTTTGTAGTTCAAGATTTAGCAGGGAATGTCATGAAGGTCTTCATAATAAATGTTGTGATGGAATGTCATGAAGGTCTTCATAATAAATGTCGTGTTAAGATTTTGCTTATTTTGTGATGCTCCCATGGAAAAGGATCTTGTCAGATTTACAGATGACAGCAGGTTCTGTTAGACTTAGTTAAATGTTGAAATCAACTCAAAATCCTGTTGGAAAAATAATAACAAATCCTAGTAAAGCAAATGGTTTTTTAACTTTTTTTATGCACAGGGCGACTGATGAAGGAAAAGCTATGTCATTTTTATGACTTATCCTGAGTTCTCTTTAGTCTTGTTTTCTAATCACCTGGGTTCTTAAGTTTGGTTTATATAAACATCACACCTGAAGGCATACGTGTGCAATATTGCAATACCAATTATTATTTTGAGTTCTATTTTTGTAGGGATTTGGGATACTTTCAATTTTCTTCTTTTTACCTTTTTAAGTTTGTATTCAATTTCCTCATCATTTTGGCAACAAACAAAGACAGTGAATCTTGTAAAATGTTTTTGTCTTGTAAAAATGTTTATTTAAAAAATATTTGTATCACTTTTGTCACATCAGTGTAAAAGAGTCCATTTTATATCCATCAGATTCTGGTGCAGATTTTGTTACCTGTTATTAGTGGTTTTGTTTATTAATATGTATTTTTTCTTTCTTTCTTTCAGATGATAAATTAAGAAAATTTTTAGACGAAAAGAAGAGATTGCAAGAAGAGGTTATTGGAATTTTCTATTTTATACACCTGCTGAAGATGGAGTATATCATTTTAGGACATTATCCATGTGTCCATCCATGCATGTATCTGTCATCAGTAGTTTTTGTTTCTATACAATAATAATAGCTCAACATCACAAATTTGGACCTGGTGTGCCCCGAGTGGCCTAGTGGTCTAAAGCCCTGTCAATTTACGGATCACTGCCATCTCACCTCTGTCTGTGTGGGTTCAAATCTCAGATTTGGCCAATGTGGGTATGTGAGAAAGATTGCCAGGAGCTTCTCATTGGTCGTGGTTCTTTCCAGGGTTTTCTTTGGCTCTTCCTCCACCATTAATACTAGCAGCCATGTATAGCTCGTCGTGTGCTGAAAAGCGGTGTTAAACCCTACAACAACAACAAATTCGGACCTTACTTTATTGATTTTAGAGACAACTGTTAAGGTCACTGTGACTGAAAGAAGAAATGGGGGCGGGGGATAACAACTTTATTTCTATTAAATGGAAATTAAACAGAGTTTATATAGGGTCAGTATTTAAAGCAAGAAGGGGAGACTTGTTAATTTGGGATCAAATGGTCAAAGATTATCATAACTTAAAAACATAGGTTTAGCATAAGAACTTAAATATCTTGACCACATTTTGTGGATGGCTTGCACTTAAAATAAGAAAGAAACCTATTTTTGGTGGGGGGACTAAAGGACAAATATGAAGGTAATGGTAGGTATTAATAGAAAAACAATGGTTGCAGCACAGCAAAGTTTGTTTAAGACCATGAATTTTAGTTCAAAACCATATCTTTACCATTGATGAATTTCATTGAGCCCAGCTTGACAGTAACATCCATAAACAACCATGTACTGTTAACACATTAACCCCTAGCGACGAGATTATGGGGCATGAGGTAGTAGCCTACTTCCAAGGTCTGTAGTGTCAAGGTCATGTATGATACGTTAAAGTGGATGGTATTATAGAAAGGTAGACAGATTTAGCTCTACCATGATACCAAATAATCTGGACATTTTAGTTGCACTACACAATACAGAGGGAAAAACCGAAGTTTTTGGACCCGTTTTTTTTTTTCACCTAAAATTCGCCCATGGTCAGATTCCGAATTTGTGTCCATATTTTAGACTTTATGGTCTCAGATCTATGGCAGACCAGTCTGAATTGCACACAGACAGATGAACCTGCGCAAAAATTATGATAAAGTTGTAATTTTGAATAAAGTCTTCTCCATACAAAAGTATAGTTCCGTTAAGCAAAAATAAAAAAGAAGTCTGACTTGTCACTTTCTAAGCTCATGTGTCAGCAAACTAACCAATAAAAAAAAAATTTCTTGAGCACAACTAGCCATTTGTCTAATGGAATATTGCTCGGATGTCGATGTATTAGGATGTATTCAGAAATAGTCCCCAAAATGTGTTTCGTACTCACATTTCATGCGAAAACAGCAAAAACCTCTAAGGGTTAATGTGTTAATGCCTACATTGAGAAACATGACACATGGTGTTGGATTATAATTTCATTATTTATGAGCAATTTTAATAATTAGAATAAATGTGAAACATAAATTGACATTATATACCAAGAGTGTTATTGGAATGGTCAAACTTTAAGGTTTTCATTTTTTTTTTTTTTTTCATTTTTCAGTAACTTGTACATGGAAACTATTACATTTTTGGCATAATCATTATGCTTTTTTCCTCCAAATTGCATTTTACACTTTTTTTTTGATACATTAAAAAATAAAAATTAAATAAAGCAGTAAAAAGTTGCTTATGTTACTTTTATCATCTTTTTAATTCTACTAATATCAATTAGAGAATATTCTTAAAAAGATGTCTGAATCAGAGTACTTTCCTGTTTTGTTATTTTTAGCAGATGTATGCGATTCATTTCCAAGAAAACATATTGGTTTATTTCTGGATTCATGATATTGTTTAGCTAGGTAGGTAGTAAACCAGTCTGTACTTTAAAACAAAACGGTGTCATATGTAAACCAAAATGTTTCAACGGTGTGAGTTTTAGAACAGATGGATTTTTTCAAATTTTAAAGCATATCAGATCAAACAACACTACTTTAAAAACTTAATAAGAATAGGAAAGTAATGTAATAAAGCACTTGGAGCACTTGATCTTGCTCATTACAGAATTCCAGTTCACGATCATGCAGCAAAAATAGAATAGTTCTGATGAGTGTTGAATATAAATAATTGTTCAGTATGTATTGTCTGTATCTTGCCCTTTGTGACCAGGATTTTGACCAGTTTGCAGAATCTACTAGCACAAATAAATGGATCTTTTTCGTACATGTTGTAATTCTGTCATGTGCTATTAGATTAGTTTTTATGCCCAGTTTACCCATTTTTGCCACTTGCAATAACAATAATTACATTTACACCTCTCAAAGAGGTTGACATGTATGGTAGCTGAATGAAATAATGAATAATTAAATAAATGGAAGTATTTTCCCTTGCAATCTTTCTTGAAACATTATGCAACAAAAAATTACAAAGATGATTTTACAGAATGTTTATTGTCGACTGAAATTCTACCCAAAAAAATGGATTTGGAAGTGATTCCTAGCAGAGGATATAGAAGAGATTAATACATTTTTAATAGCTGTTTGCTTTGGAAAAGTGTGAAACTTACTTTTTCTATCAATATGTGCCTAATTTTATTATTGTATATTCATATTCATACCGTGGGATATATGTTAGAAAGTTTAGAATTTTATTAAACAAATTTAACTCGCTTTTCAAGGTAGATTATTTCCATTGTAACCTGAGAGGAGGCAAAGTTTCCATTTTCTTTCTGATTGAATCCAAGCATGTATGATGCAGACTGAATTTTGTATTTTGTAAAAGAAGATTTTTATTGGCTTTTTTACCCATGCATATGCATTTTGATTTCAAAATGTGACTTTGAAAAAATTAGACATAATTTTCAATGTCAGATCCATTTTATCAAACTTTCTAATTTGGTCTTCATTTCGCAGACGTTCATCTGTCTGTGTGCCATTTGGATCATTCTGCTTTAAATCTTAAAAGGAGTAGTCTAAAACCTGGAAGCAAACTCCAGTTACACTACTGGCAATGAATCCACATTACTTTGTATTAATTGTAAAGCAACACCTTTCCTATTTTTTTCAGTTTACCATGTCCCATACCTTACATCAAGGGTACTACCTCATACAGATTAAATATGACGTTGTTGTTGTTGTTGTTGTAGGGTTTAATGCCATTTTTCAGCACATGATAGGCTATACAAGGTGGCCAGTATTATTGGTGGAGGAAGAACCCAGGAAAAAACCTGGAAAGAACCACTGACCCACAAGAAGCTACTGGCAAGCTTTCTCACATAACTATATTAGCCGAATGGTAGACTTGAACAGAAAGAGGTGAGATGGCAGTGATCCGTAACGGAGAGCAATTTAGACCACTTGTCCACTTGGGGCCCCTTGTGACATTTGTACTTCATGAGTTAAAAGTCACAGTGAGAAATTTAAGTACCAGAAAAAATGTAATATTATGAACTCAAAAATGAATACCCATAAATTATAAATATATTCAGAATATATGCTTTTGACCAATAATTAAAATCTAAAATAGGATTTTTTTTTTCATTGCAGATAAAGTCCTTACAAAAAGATCTAGAGGATGAGCGGTCAAAAAAAGACAAATCTCCCAAAGTACCCCAGATGAATGGACCGGAAATGCAGTTATATGAAGTACAAAGTATGTACAGTAATTATACAAAAACACTGATCAGTTAGAACTTGTACATTGATCCCTCACTGCAGTTATAGTACAAAATTTGTACAGTATGATACACCGACACTGATCAATTAGAACTTGTACATTGATCCCTCACTGCAGTTATAGTACAAAATATGTACAGTATGATACACCAACACTGATCAGTTAGCACTTGTACATTGATCCCTCACTGCAGTTATGGTACAAAATATGTACAGTTATGATACACCAACACTGATCAGTTAGCACTTGTACATTGATCCCTCACTGCAGTTATGGTACAAAATATGTACAGTATGATACACTAACACTGATCAATTAGCACTTGTACATTGATCCCTCACTTTACTTTTATGAAGTAAAGATTATGTACAGTATGATGTAAAACACTCAATAATTGAAACACTAGTTTTAATGTATTTTATTGCCAAGCAGTTAATGATTTTATTATTTAACAACAGCACAATTCAATTAAATGTACAACCGGAACATAATTTGAGAAGGGGTTCGTTTTGTTAGGTGACATTACCACTTATATTCTAAGACATGAACACCCTGAATATACAGAGAAAGAGATGCAATTTTCATGTTATGGGACTCAAATTCGAAAAAAAGATTGATGTTAGGTCCACCAGTCAATCAAGTGGAAACAATTTTAGCATAATTACTGTAGCTGAGTATATATGTTAATAAAAAGAAGAAAAAAAACTTGAAGGACATTTGTGCCGTCTTCTATAGATTTGTGAAACCACAGAGTAATGGAGAAAATTTTATGTTTTGCAAATTGTGTAACGTGATTTCGCTATTGGGCATGAAGGTGCTCATGAAATGCATGATAATAAATAACAGCTTCCTGCTTCATCACACACAGCTCTTCCTAAACTTACGACATAGATAAATGCCAGAGAGAATCTTACTATACATCGATCAAAATTTGATTTAATAAATTTCTGTTAGAAATAAACCTTTCTTTTTTAGTCACTAGTATTGCTGGCAATTTATTTTGCACACATTTTCCAGAGATTAAAGTCCCAAAGGATAACTCTAATGCTTGAATGAAAACAGTTTAATAAGATAATCTAAGAATTGAGATAATCAATGAAAGTTGCTACATTGGAATCGATGATTGAAAAAGAAACAAGGTGTGGAAAGGGCTCCTATAAACAGCTTGTGTTTGAGTGTGTTGCACGATTGCACCTTCTGAATGGACACCCAAACGGAACATGGTGCAACTCCAGAAGGTACAAGTGTGCAACGTGAATCTTTGACATTAAATAATTATGTAAGGCACTGTCCTACTTTATGGATGGTTGAATATGTAGTAAATAGTTACGTATGCATTGAAATTTTTTAAAATCAGTATTTGTTCTTGAAAATCAGTATTTTTGTCACAAGTAATCAGTATTTTTGTACTCAGAGGTTGGCAGCCATGGTGACCAAGAGGTTTACTTACTACAGCATTATTAAATCAAGTTATTGGTGACCAAGAGGTGTACTCCATTCAGCATTAATTAAATCATGTGATTGGTGACCAAGAGGTGTACTCCATTCAGTATTAATTAAATCATGTGATTGGTGACCAAGAGATGTACTCCATTCAGTATTAATTAATTCATGTGATTGGTGAGCAAGAGGTGTACTCCATTCAGCATTATTAAGTCATGTGATTGGTGACCAAGAGGTGTACTTGATTCAGCATTAATTAAATCATGTGATTGGTGACCATGAATTGTACTTTATACAGCATTAAGTAAATCATTTGATTGGTGACCATGAATTGTACTTCATACAGCATTAATTAAATCATGTGATTGGTGACCATGAATTGTACTTTATACAGCATTAAGTAAATCATGTGATTGGTGACCATGAATTGTACTTCATTCAGCATTAATTAAATCATTGTGATTCGTAACCATATTGTGAGGCCCTGATTTAAATGAGGTCACTTACTGCAAACAGTGAACCATATCTATGTGCTGTTTCTATTTTTATTTTGGTGCATCATTTTTAGGAGTTTAAGTATTTACATTTAGAGTAATTACTGGAGAGTCCTAATTGCCAACTAATTTAAATTACATCAAGCAAAAATAGTGAAGTTTAATGAAGTGTCTGGAATTGGAAATCAGATTTATTGCTTTAATGAGACTAAATACAACAGAATTAAATGATTGTGGAAAATGTGTTGCTAAAGTTTTCATATAAAATTTTTATATTTTTATTCTTGATTAGTTACTTATTTTTGAAAAAAAAATCATTATTGAGACTTAGTTTTACAGAATTAAATTGTTTCCAGTATTTCTGTGAGATTTGAGTGCTGAATAATTGGGACTAGACTATAGAACATTTGGAGTGGTTATTTATACTTCAGTCATAAGAACTTGTTTGTAAGTAAGAAAAACCAGCTCAGACTGAGGTTTGAGTTAATTTAGTTGAGATTGTGGAAAATGTGACAAGTTTTCGCATAATAATTTTATATTTTTCATTCTTGATTAGTTACTTTTTTCAAAATATTTCATTACATTTTTTTCCAAACAGGAGAAGCTAGTAAGCAAATCCATGAATACAAATTGAAACTTCAGAAAGCAGAACAAGACATAGGCACTTTAGAATCTACTGTAAGTACATTAGTATCTTGATATAGTAAACTTGAGCATATTTTGTTTTGCCAACACTGTTTATACATAGCTGCCAACCATTATGTTAATTGGTGGAAATTTCTTCATCGATTCATGTATTCACGCCACATGCAAAGAATTCACCAATTCTCAATTATTTTAGATTTTTCCATTAAGTGCTACTCGTGATGTAGGCAATTGGTGAAACAGTCCAGTACTGCTAGTCACAATATTAGTAGAACTATAACTGATTGATACAGTTGGCCCGCAATTATATTAGCGTTATTTTAATATGTGTGTGTGTGTGTGTGTGTGTGTGTGTGTGTGTGGCAGAATGATGTGAAAAAGCACACTGCTATAGCACCCCCAGCAGATTTCAGATTTGGAGCGCTTTAAGCAACCTACTCAAGTCCTGCATGCTATCAGTGCTGAAGCATTGTTTGTGAGCTTTCTTGTTGAACATCACCTGCCTTTCTCAGTTGGAGATCAGCAGCAATGACAGTGAAAGATTATTTCCTATTGTAAGGAAACAAAAGACAAACTTTTGTGCCTCCTTAGGTGCTGAAAATTTGCAACAATTATAGTTACCAAGGTTAACCATCAGGCAAGAATCCTGAACTGTTTTGAAAATAACTTTACCATAGCCTGATCAAGGAAGTTCAAGACTGCCACAGCATTGTGTCCTGACAAATAGCATGCAGTTTGTAGTGTATATCAGTAAATTTGTCTGCAAATAATAAAGTAGTACATATAATCAGTGCAAATAATTGTTTTATTTTACATTGGGATTTTAATACTGACCATTAAAGTGGATGAAGTTGGTGTCATTTTTCACTAATTGTGTTCAAAATTCACTAATTTTTATCCCACTTTTCACGAATTGCTAGTATGGCGGGTTGACAACTAGGCTTATATATTAGAGCATTCATGTTTATCAGTTCATATCATTTCAGAGAAAAATTGAATGATATATCTTTATGAAGCTGGTACGAAAACAGTTTTGAAATTTTTCATGAAGTGTCACAGATTTTATATCATGTTATTTGTAATTTGTTTTTCACGGCAATCAGGAGGTATAAACCATTTGCATTCAGGGTCAACCTGACAGCGTTAGAAGTCTCTTAATGAAAACCGCTTGTCAATTTTCATTCATACCATGGCTGACATGTTGTCTCATTGGCAGTTTTCACCAATTATTCCAAATGAATTGGTCTACAAAGTGGTTTTTTTTTTCTCCCCTATTTATCCAAGTCTTTCACAATTTATTGATACACTGTGTACAAAATTATGTGTAACATTGTTAGGAATATCACGTCAACAGTACTTAATTCCATTAAAATAAACCAGGAGAATTTAATATGTAATAAGGTTTGAAACAATTTGTACATAAATTTACTTGGCAATGTTCACATCCAATTTTTGGTTCAGATCAAACTTTGTTCAATGAACACATTTTTGCAGGTTGGATATCATGTTTTGTTCGGTGATACCAATAATACAGTATGCATTTTTGGGCATGTGCCAATCATTTGCACTGACAGTTCCTCCGGAAATAATAAATGAAAAAATCAATCTCTCTTTTTTTCCTTGTCAGCGTTTGTTGTAGGTCCAGGATTTGGTCCACTATTGTATTTGATTTGGACAGGCCGAAGGCGATCACTCCGATCTGCTAGATCAACAGAAACTCAATCATTTTCGCTATCAGCATCCTCTTCTTCTGATGATTCAGTCTCAAGAAACTTCAGTGTCTGATTCTAAATCTCACAAATTATCCAACTGCCGAACATCTTTCCTCTGCTTCCTACCATCATGTACAGTTTTTCAAGAATAGAACATGTGTAGTGAAACTGTTCTCAGTAACCCTTGGTCTCTGAACAATTGAAGTTTGCACAAAAAATCGTTTCAGATTGGTTAATATTGGTCTGATTCTTGGAAAAGCTCCTGTTGTAACCAATCAGAGACACGCATTGACGGGATCGGCATAAAATTAGTTAAGACCAGCTAGACATCATAAAAATTATTTTAGTGAAAACTTCCTATTGATATAATCAATCATTTATGAGCATGCCTGCCATAACATGGTGTGTTGATTAAAATATATAATTTCTTTACTCCAAGTGTCCCCTAGCATGGTCATATTTTGAAAGACACAATTTTCAGACATATTCCAAATAACTTTACGGAAAAATGACCATCTGATTATAAACGTGTAAAATGTAATTAATGTAAATTGTAAACAGTCCTGCTTAAATCTGACATATATCTTTCCTTGGGTGCACTTTATACAGTTGATTGTAATAGAATCAGTTAAAGGATAAGGTGGTTAGATATAAACAACCACAATTTCACAGATTACTTAACTGGCTGACAATAACTAGTGATGTCTCAAATCCTTTAATGATGGCTATAGGGCAGTCCATTAATCTGAACAGGTAAAGTTATCAAAGTGGAACAGCACAAGTCATTTGAAGTAATTGGGTAAATCAAACACAAATGACACTTGCAATACCTTCAACCACCCCACCCACTATTGAGCTAATTAGAACAGCAAAGACTGCATGAAATTAAGACTGTATTCTACCACTGTTAAATTATAATGACAGAAACCTTCATTTAGTCAGCATGTTTGTTATTTTGTGTGTGTGCAGCTAAGTTTTCAATATTAGCATTTTTTTTGTTTCACTTGTTTCACTTCATTCATCAGAACAACTTTAAGTGATAAATCCAATTAACATCAGATATTACAAGAACATTTGTCCCGTTACAGGTTAATAGATTAGAACAACAAATTAAAAGATACAAATTTGATGCTGAAGAAGCAGAAAAGACAGAAGATGAACTGAAGACAGAAAAGAGGCGGTTACAAAGAGAGGTCAGTGCATAATAAAATCTGCTTTTTACAACCACCATATAAAGACTGAATTTTTTTTTTTGGTTTATGTGATCAAAGTCTCTGAATTTTTTGAACAATGGATTTGACATATCTTTAAACCTGTTTGGTTTGGACAGAAATATATACTGTGTATGTAATTTGCCCCAAAATGTCTAAACAGATATTTTTGAATACGCCTGAACCCACTGTGTGCAGCTAATTGAAAGTCGAGAAAGTTTATTTTGAAAAACCTGATGAATCTGGCAGCAATTGTTTAATTATCACAAGAAATCTTAGTCATCTGCATAAGCATCTTAGTCATCTACATAAGCAAATACCACTTTCATATGTTGAATAAATTTCTCAGCAACATTACTAAGAATATGTCTTCAAAAAACGGTCTAAGCCCTAAAGTTTCAGATTAGCATGAAAATTGAACAAGGACACCTATTTCATTTGTATATGTCAAATAGTTTTACCTCACCTCAACAAATTAAAGGTAAACTATTACACCGCTCCTGGTGTCAGCATCCACTAACATAAAAGTATATTGATAAGTCTTAGGTCCTAAGCAACAGTTTGGATTTGGTTTCATAGTACCTACCCCTGTGGGAGGAGGTTTAGGAAGGTTGTTAGGAGGTTTAAGGAGCACATTTATGTACATTAGTTGTACATTCTTGGTTAATTTTTAAAAAAATATCTACCTCTATTTTTTTTGCACACTGTGTAAAAATTGATATACCTGGAATCATGAGACTTTGTAAATGATTCATCTTGATGAATAATAAATACTACATTCATCACCAAAGATAATCATTGTGAGATATATTTTGTGTTTCACTGATGTTTAAAGTTTGTGGTTTATTTTATTTCTTCATCTGTGTTCATTTTTGAATCATTAAACTAACTTTAAAATCAGGTAACTGTAACCAATATTTTACCTTTCACTGATTTCATTTGATGTTTTTACTGTTGATGATTTTATTGAACTTCTTATATACTAGTATTGCACCAATACCATTAAAAGACCCAGTGACCAATATTTAACAATTTTCTGGCTAACATTAAATTTGGCATTTATTACATGACCATTTTTTGTACATGCTGTGTATATGCTATCCAATCTATAATCATGAATCCTTTGAATGCATCTTGATGAGCTTAGTTGGACCAATCAGAATCACATAAAGTGATATTTTAACATGTGGTAACATCAAAAATATGAAACTGCACATACTATAGAAAAACTCAGCCTACTATGTGATAACAGGATCTATGTAGTTTTTGCAGTACTTGTAAGTGGATATATATATATTACTCTTCTTGAAATAGCATATTTAGGTTTTGTTCTCCACATCTGGTACTTGATAACTGTTATTAAAATATGTTCAGGCTTTTAATTGCTTTTACCTATTAATCTTTTTTTTAAAATTTTGTTTACAGCTGAGGGATTCTCAAGACCAGGTAGAAGAGTTGCAGAACCAGAATAAACACTTAAAAAAAAGACTGGAAAAAGTTAAACAAACTAGAAGTGCTCTGCTCAATTTCAACGAGTAATTATCTATTAGATCCCTATGTGATTGTTTGCTAATTTTCTCAAAGCCTGGCCAGTAAAACTTGAAGGGCTGTAAAAGAATATTCTCCATCCATGTGTAATCAGCGAATGAAACCAGGAATACCATTACTTTAAGGGATAGACAGATGGAAGAATATTTTTGATGGAAAAGAAGAACTGTACCATTTGATTGGAGTAAAAACCATGTGAATGGAAAGCAAGTGGCAGGCATGCTGTAGAAGACATTTTCTTTTAATAGCTAAAATATGGAATGTTTCAGGATTGCATTATAAGATGCCAGAGCTTATAACTATTGCAGTATTGTTAGCCACTCCAAATGCTTGTCATAATCAGCTTCAAAATGGATAATCATAAACTGTAACCAGATTTTAGTTTGATTTTGTATGAAAATTTATTCTGTTTCACATGATTTACAAGTCAGGGCATTCTGCTGCATCTTCATTTCAACTATTGCAACTATCCTACTTATGGCTTGTGCGGGAAAGAGGGTAGGATGAGTCAGCAAAAGAAATTGGTCTCTATTCCTGGATGCAAATTATGGTTCAAACACTTGAATGATGTCATTTTCAATAGAGACTTTTAATTATTAATACTCATGCAAATCTGAGTGTCAGAAAACTAAAAGTAATTAATGGGCATGTAAACTGTTGCACAATTTGCCCAATATTTGTAAAGAAGAAAACTATTTTAAAACAAGATCTTACTTTTTTAGCTTGCTTACCATGCTTTTTTAGATCGCTTTCCATATACCTCCATTCCTGATAGTAGATCAATATTGAAATTGACATCCTCTGAACTAAACTTCAGAACAAACAACGCCTGTGTTCACATGATTTTAAAGTAAGTTCTTTACAAACTAGATTATTAAAGAGATGACTTGAAAGTTTTGGGTTACACAGCTCAAATACTCTTCCCCATCCATTGTGCCAAAATTTGGTATCCTACATTATGCCATGAAAGTCAATTTTGTCTTGTTATTGTTTATATCTGTGTAAAGCTTGTATCCAACCATAAAAGGCATAGACCTAAGTCTGTCCTCACATGGTTTTAAGGTGCTGGACTAGAAGATCACTGGTTTGATACTCTCCATGGTTTGATACTCTCCATGGTTTGATACTCTCCATGAGATCAGCATATAACCTCTTTGTTGTGTGACCTTGGGCAAGGCACTTTATACTTGACTTGCCTCAGCATGATATACCTTTCAAAGCTTTGGTGTCAAATCTGAATCTGAAAGCAAACCAGTGCTGGCTTGAGATAGCCTTTAAATAGCTCAAGTGAACCAAACTGCGATGTTTGATTCAAGACTTGCGTATAATGAATAGTGTAGACCCTTATTTATAGGTGCATTAAGGTATGGCAGCTCATAGTTTATGCTGTTCACATTTGTATGAGCATTAAGGTAAGAAATTATATTGTAGTCAATTGTGCTGTTATAAACATGTCCATTGTGTAAATTTCCTAAATTAAGTCAGTTGTGATTTTTCATTTAAATCGGCTTACTGGGTTTCTAACTGAAGTTTGAGTTTTGGATTGTGTGCAAAAAAATAGACCAAACATATAGATTACTTTGGACGTAATTGTTGTAATCATAGTAAGCATTTATGTTGAATTCATCACTTGACATAATTGCTGTTGTCGTAGTAAGCATTAATGTTAAATTCATCACTTTTGACATTGCGGTCAGCGTATTAGGCATCAATGCTAAATTCATCACTTTTGACATTATTGCGGTCAGCGTTGTTAGAATTAATGTTAAATTCATCACTTTTGACATTATTGCGGTCAGCGTAGTAAGCATTAATGTTAAATTAATCACTTTTGACATTATTGCGGTCAGCGTAGTAAGCATTAATGTTAAATTCATCACTTTTGACATTATTGCGGTCAGCGTAGTAAGTATTAATGTTAAATTCATCACTTTTGACATTATTGCGGTCAGCGTTGTTAGCATTGATGTTAAATTTGTTGCATTTAATTAGTTTCTTCAAGACTGTTACACACAGTCATGGAACTTGTTGGGTATACTCATCATGGCGTATACTACATAAAAATGTGGCTTGTAGTGATAATGAGTAAAGTATCGCTTAATTCATTGATTTCTGCTTGTAATTAAGTATAGCAAAACATTGTTTTTGCAAGTGAATAAAATAGTATAGAAATAGGCATGACTAAGCAATTTGTTCCACTCCAACCTTACTATTTTTATATTTCATCCATCCATCTTTCTCCTGGCTTTCCAATCCAGATTTTATTCAAATCAATTGTTCCAAATAAATATGGTTAAATATAAAGTTAAATATTTTTAAGCAATTAACTTTCTCCTAAAGCTTATATTGTACAGACCAAGCCCTGAGTGATATAAAAGCAAGCGAAAAAATATAGTGCCTGTGAAATTTCCCAACAAGAAAAGCATATTAAGTATTGGCTGCTATAACTTTGCAGATAATTTTGAAAGAGACCATTTAATAAACAATAAGTTTTAAATCAATGAAAAAGAAACTAATTTGATGTCATTGACTGCATTATTTTCAGATTTAAACCAAAATAGTTCAGTTGTTCCATCCCTAATAGATCATCTCTTATTCCATTTTTCTCACATTTCCAATTTGCAATTCTTGTTGGATGTATAAATTACCTAAAATTTATTGATTGTTATATTAGGGGTGGAACGATCTGCTTGCTGATGCATAAAGAAGGATATTTTAAACCCATCTTGAACCCAGCATCTAATTTGAATAAGATTTGTTTTATTTATTATTATTTTGACAACTAGAATTTCATGTAACAGATGATTTAAAATTATATAGGACATTTACCTTTAATTGTACATCTATGTAAAGGATGCTTATTGCAGAGTCAAATGCTTATGTATTACATATGAATGGAATGTTTACATGCTTTTAACGTCTTTTTGAAAAACTATTAACTGATAATAGTTTGTGTTCCTCACTTTTTTTTAGTGCTTTGGATTGTTATTAAAATTGTGAAATTTTGTAAAACTTCTGAATTATGTCAGAAATAGGAATATATTTTTTTCTTATCTCTTTTGGACACATTATTCCATAGAAGTCCTGTTCTTATAGTAATTAGTAAACCATAGAAGTAATTAGTTTTTGAATGGTTACTCAAGGCTACTATTTTCAAATCTGTATTTAATTATTCATATGTGGGCATTATATAAAATTAGCTTTAGAAGCAGGGTTATAAGCTATTCTAGTTTACAGAGAGATAAAGATTTTTTTGATGGAATATTCCAGTAACTTTATTGTTTCACATTGTAATTGTGTATTAATCATTTAAGATCATCTTATTGATAAAATTTACAGTTTAATACTGTACAGAACACCCACATGTGTCAATTTAGAATAAATATACATGGAAATTTAGATTTTTCAAAGCACAAGTTGTCATTTTCATCAAGAATTGAAGGTCTCATTTTATGGCTTTACTAAGTCCCTTCATGAAGTGTGTAATCAATTTCACTGTGGCCATTCATACAGCATGTAGAAAGTTTCATTAAGGCCAATCAGGCAGCACGTGATCAATTTCACTGCAGCCCTTTTCATGCAGTGTATAATCAATTTTGCTACAGCTCTTTTCATGCAGTGTGTAATCAATTTTGCTACTGCTCTTTTCATGCAGTGTGTAATCAATTTCACCAAGGTCCTTTCATGCAGCATGTATTAAATGTTTAAGCTTCTTGGCTTCATGAATTCTGTGAAATATTAAGTTCCCAGTTGTTAAATTTGCAGAGGCAAATATCAAGTAATAAAAAAAAATCTCTTCCCTTGTGGGAATTTGACAGAATTTGCTTCAAACCGTTTGCCTGACTTATGGAATACTACCCAATTAATCACACCAGGCAACAGCTGGCCATCATGGTATTAGTAAAAACTAAAGTGATAAAAATATGTTTACTATGATTGATTGACATGGTAGAACTATTATTTGAAAAGTGCATCATTAATTTTTGCTGTTGGTGGTTTTACTTGCATTATGTATAGTGCAGCTATAAGTTATATCATGCTGATGCAAATAATGTGTGTTAACGAAGGACATAGCTGTTATGAGCTGATTAATTATGGAGGTTGAACCTGCGCCCTTTTAGGAATGCATCTAGTGCCTACACCAGTCAGTCATTGTGATTTCCATTTCTTGCACCACTTCTTGCACAAATAGATTGAACAGCAGAAACTCAGATCTTTTAAGTGTTTTAAAGACAGGCAGATCTGTGTGTATGCTTTACCCATTTAAGTGTGTATTATTGACAGGCAGATCTAGGTGTATGCAGTTTCCTGTGAATTGTGCATTGTAGACATGCATATCTGGGTGTGTGCGTTTTTCTGTTTAGTGTGCACTATAGACAGGCATATCTGGGTGTATACATTTGTAACTGTACAGTGTGCACTATTGGTAGGCAGATCTGGGTGTATGCATTATGCTGTTTAGTGTGCATTGTAGACAGGCAGAACTGGAGGTATGCATTTTTCTGTTTAGTGTGCATTGTAGACAGTCAGATCTAGGTGTATGCAGTTTCCTATGAGGTGTGCATTATAAACAGGCAGATGAAGGTGTGTGTATTTTTCTGTTTAGTGTGCATTATAGACCGGTAGTTCTAGGTGTATGCATTATTCTGGTAAATGTGCATTATAGACAGGCAGAACTGGATGTTTGCAGTTTCCTATTAGGCATTGTAGACTGGCCTTTCTGGGTGTATGCTTTTTACTGTTTAGTGTATACTGTAGACAGGCTGATCTGGTGTAGAATGATTTGGCTGCTTCAAAAACAGCAGATGAGGAATTGAGTGTTCAGATTAAACTCTTTTCTTGGAACTAGTATTATAAGATGGTAAACTCCACTACCACAGCATTGTTGACAGTTGCCGAGTTAACACAGAACTAATGCCTCATGTCAAAATTAGATAATTAAAATCACGCACATGATTAAAAGGAATTGACTTTTGAAGTTGAAAGACTGTGCTGGTTTGTAAGTGTATGTCACATTTGTTATGTCTTCTCCATTCCACTTCCACTTGATGTTTGCAATTTGAAGTGTTCTGGAAGGTTTCTTGCTTGACCAAAATAAGAGGAAATGTAATGCATGCATTTCTGACACTACTGGCCCTCAGGTGATTTTTATCTCGATGTGTTGTGATATAACCTTCTAAATTTAGAGGTCAAAGGTCCCCATTAAGTGCTTTTGGTATCATCAGCAATGCTTAAATGACACTTATTTGTAAGAAATCTAAATCTTCTTTTATTTGTGTAAAATTTGCCTGCCTTTTTTAAAATAAATGTCTGACAGAAAACAACAAGCAGTTAAAATATTTTATTAAGTAAGTAATTGTAGAGCATAATACGAATTGTTAAATTTTCATTACTTTATTTCATAATTTAATTTTGCAGCATAATAATAATTTGTTAGAAAGATATATAGTTTGGTGAAAATTGGACATGTATCATTACAACTCTTTTTACAAAGTTTTCAATATTATTATTTCACTAGTTGAAAAATGTATCTTTTCATCAATAAATTGCTTGTTCCTCCCAAAACAAAAACAAGTCATGCATATACCAGAGGTTATTGTTTTAATTTTTTTAGTTAATGGTAATTTTTTCAATTACCTGCAGTTTCTCAGGCCTGTGAGAGACAGTTGTTTTTTTTTTTGTTATTATTGTTGACCATGCAACTAAATTTTTCAATAAGTCATTGAAAAACAAATCATATACCATCATGAGGGATTGTACCAATGACCATTTATAAGTTAAGTTTCGCTACAAACTGCATAGATCTACATGGACTTGACTTATAAGCAAGTATCAGTGGTATGCCCCTCATACCAAAGCTTCTGCCAATTCCGTTATTGGCACTCCAGTGCAGTAGATGCACATTATGTACGTTCAATTGAATTTTGGTGCTATACAGATTTTCTCCATGTTATGCGTGTTTACTTGCTGGGTTTTTTAAAATATAAATTTAAATGTGTTAACTTAGCAGTGCTAACGTGTTGCTTTTCCAAAATATTTTGAAAAGTTTTCAAGTCAATTGAGTGGAAAATAATGGGTGACATGGGTCATACAGTTTTTCTGTACATATGAAATACAAAATAAGGCACAAATATTTTTTTTATTATGTTGGAAAGCATTAAAATACAAAGACATATTTAATAAATGACTCCAGTAATGAAATACTCTGTGATAAACAATTAGCTTATGAAATTTTGGTGCCCAAGCATGTGTTGAGAATTCTTTTAATTACAAATCTGTCAGACTAAAAGTATTAGAGTACATTATTGTTACTCAAGACAAACCTTTTTCATCATTTCTGTATGTGTGGTATTGCTGTGTCTTTACAAGGATAAAAAGATGTTTTATTGTGTTTTTATCATTTGTATTAAGTCGAGCAAGAGAATATATAAATCACAGGGTTCTTATTATATTACAATTTAACTGGTGCTTTTTTTCAGAATATGGCATCCACTGTGAATAAGGGAGAATTGAAAGAGATTGTTAGCGGTATTGGTTATTGACCAGAATAGCCTGTGTGATGGTTTGTTGTGTGTGATCTATCTATCAATTAGAACAAGTTTGCTATTGCTACTCCTTATAAATTACTTCAGGGGGTTGTCATGAAACTTTATACACGCACATTCATAAGATGGTCTTACTTAGTCCTTAATGTATACTGTACTAATCCGACATCCAGTATGGCTGCCATCTTGAAAATCTAGGTATTGCTACTTCTTCATGGCTTGTCACATTGACAGGGGTTTCTCACTAAAGAACTTCTTTTGATGTCTTGTTTATCTTAAATTAAAATGGTGCTAATCTGATGTTTGCTATGGTGCCACAGTGGCGATCTTGAAAATCTGGTTATCATACTCCTCATGAATGGATTTTCATATCAACATGGGGTTTTCACTGTAAGACATCTTATGATGTCTAGTTAGTGCTAAAAATTGTGCCAATCATACAACTAATTTGGCAGCCATGAAGAATGTCTTTAATTTGTTGTCACTAAGCCCCAGAATGATTGATTATTGTGTCAGTTTTTTTTTTACAGAGTCCTAATTGAAAATGTTGCAAGTCTTATATCCAGTATTGCTGCCATGAAGACTGTTGTGAAAATGTGCTGTCACTACCTTTAAATGGATGATCATTAGGACACCAGGTGAGGGGGTGGGGTCACCCAAAAAATTCTAATGTGTACTTTGCCCTAACTGAAAATGGTGCCATGCTGACATTCAGTATGTTTACCCCAGCAGCTTATTTCAAAATGTTGTTTTCACTGAAGGATATCAGAGATGGGTTCACCCCTCTTTATCTTGAGTTCCTAAAATTCATTTTACTCAGTAGATTGTCAGTCCCATCATGGGACTCTTGTTATTGTATGCATTACAATTCAAATCAAGGCTTGTGTCAGTAGTTTTGATTTGTGGTTTTTGTGATTTTGATTTCCAGTTAATTCTAGATGCTTAGTCATTTCCTTGTGATAGTTGGATGTTGCATGTCAATATTTTATTTTATTTTAACAATAGTATAGCAATAGAACATATTCTTCATCATATTTGTATCTCATACCGGTATATAACATATTATTCATCATATTTGTATCTCATACCGGTATATAACATATACGTTTATGAACGTGCATTTAAAAATAAAGAAATAAGAAAAGGAATGTGTTCTTAGTAGTATACATGCAAGTTTAAGGGATGGTCGCTGAGCTATAACTAGGACTGGACTATATTTACATCTGCTTGCATATATAGAAACACAATTCTTTTTGTTCATTTAAATATATTTTAATTCCTCCATGATTAGCTCATGTTTCATGACAAGGGCATTCATAAATTCTTTTAAAAAAATCTCAATAAAAACCCACCATTCACCCCACTTATCATATATGTATAAGAAAGCTGTAAAGTGTTTGCTTATATATTTTGGCATGTTAATTCCACCTGTTTTTCTTCAAAAAAAACCTAACTTACACAGTTCTTGATACTTTGAATTTGTTCATAAAATATTATCCAGTTATTTTCAAATTATTTTACTAAACATTTTTATGAAGATTGAACTGATGGAAGTCATGAAAAGTTCATGTGTTTATAATTTTGGTTATTTTTAAAGTCATTCTCCAAATTCATAACTTCAGTAGTAAGTTGTTTTAATTATTCATGATCATTTCTTGAAATGATGCCCTTTCCCTTCCCCTTCCCATCATGCACCACATTCTGTAGATTTTGTATTTTATACTGTCTAGATAATATTTGTGTCCTGTATAGTTTGCCTTGTTGTCTGTACTTAGCTAGATCAGTTGTGTACAAATCATGTGTTGTTCATTTATATCTGTTTCTCCTAGAGAAATATTGCCATCTTGATCTCATTACCAGTATATCTGATGTATTGTTATAATTAATGCCTCCACTTTCCATTTTATTGCATATACTATAATTCATTGTTTGTTTGTACTTTTTGCAAAGCAGAACCTCGACACGCTACTTAAATTGACCAAATGTTTTGATCTTACAAGAAAAAGACTTAAACCCTGACCTCATTAATCAGGAGCCTCCTTAAGCACACTCCAAAAAGTTTAATTTGATTTAACTGTCTATATTTTAGTTTTCTTTTTTTTTTAAATATGAGCATCACCGAATGATAAATTATTTTCATCATAAAGAACATATATTTTACTTTAAAAATAAATTCCTTGTTAGTATCATCTTGCATCAGCTGTTGCTAGCAATTTGACATGACACTTTAGTCTCATTTCAAAAACATATATGATGATCATTTTCACTGGAAATACAGTACATCCAGCCTCGAGCCCCCCACCCCCTCTGTCAACAAAAAGTAGTCTATTACTTTTTTTTGCCTTTTTTCTTGCTGCTTTTGTAAGTATTTGCAGCATGTTTACCTCTTTGTCTTGTGGAAAATATTTTTTTTTTAATTGGAAGTGTCTTTGTCTTTTGGCAATGTTTTACTTTGTTCTATTGGCTTTTGCTTGGCACTATATAGCCAGGGTTGTGCTGATGTGCTTTTAAACTATGAGTTCATTCATACACTCGCACAAGATAATGGTCTTTTAATTGAGGTCATCACATTGAGATTTGGTCTTAAATGATAGACGGTCATGCCAAAATATTTGTCTTTTCAAGTCATGTATTACTTGCTGTGTGCGCAACATATTGAAAAAGAGAACAAAGATGATCCACTCATGTTAGGAACCTTTTTTGAAATTAATATTTGGGTGTTCTGATAACATTTACATTTATGGGAATATTTTTTTATTATTTGGAGGACACATCCTTGGTCAGTATGTTTAAAAAAGCCAGAGAAGTGGTATTTGTATAATTGTTCCCCTGTAATTTGCAGAAATGATTGCTATATTGGCATGCAACAAATGGATTTAGTATTATTTGTGGTAGCATTAAGATAGGATATTTTCCTTGAAACTTTATGTACATATCAACTTGTGCAATATTCAGTCTGAAACTCTTTGTGTTATTTTAAATTGTAGCTTTTCAGGACGGGCCCTGAGTGGCCGAGTTGTCTAAAGCGCTCTCCGTTTGGATCACTACCATCTCACCTGTCTGCATGGGTTTGAGTCTCAGATTCAGCCAATGTGGGTATGTGAAAAAGCTTGCCAGTAGCTTCTCGTGGGTCAATGGTTCTTGTGAGGGTTTTTACTGGGTTCTTCTTCCACCATTTTTATACTGGCCTCCATGTATAGCCAATATTGTGCTGAAAAATGGCGTTAAACCCCACTATAACAGCAACAACAACAGCTTTTCAGGAATAAGGCTCATGTTGTAAATAAGTCCTCATTTATTAGAGTAGAAAATGTGGATCTTCCTTTTTAAACACATACTTGATATGTTTATTAAAACTGTGTATGAGAAATTTAATACAATTTAGCTTGATGCTTCTGAGCTATAATATTTTTAATTGTCTATGGTGAAATGTTGGATTGACTTGTTTCATAACACAATTAGGAATACAGAATAATTTCTAAATATCAAAGTGTTAAAGACTTTGAATTTGGATTTAGGTCATAGAGTTTTTTTAGGTTAAAGATTAAGAGAATCGATAGTGACTAGATATGGATGGGATAGGGAAAACCCATTTGTGAGTCAAAGTTTGTGAACAGGTACAAGTTCCTACCAACACATTCTGATTGCAGAGGTGGTATTTCCCTCTTCATGTACCATTCCTGAATATATGGATTATTTTCCTTTCATTTTCTAATTGAGTGGTGAAAGAGAAAAATGCATATAACTGGTATTGGTATAATGGTAGGGAAACAGTATTAAAAAAATTATTTCATCATAGAATGTACAAATTTGTTTATAATCTGGAAAAGTTTGTATTTTCAAAATTACAAATATTTATGCTTAAAACAAGCGTAATGGTGTCATCTGTAATATCACACATGCAAACTGTGTCACAAGGTATTCCACATGGGCAAGCTATATCACACAGATATAAGAATGAGAGAAAAGAATATTTTACACTAGGACTGCGTTATTTGAGTGCTGCAGAGTATTTAAGTGAAGTTAATACAGTTTTACTGTATTTGTTACTTTCTAAGATCCTGTTGTCCTTTAATTTTCAAATATATTTTACATTAGTTTATGCTTATATTCTTCGACAGAAAATTGTTTCACTATCCCATTTTTAGTAGTGTAGACTTTTGTAGTATTCATTGCTTCATTGTATTCAACAAGTTACCTGTAATTAGGTTAGTCCTTTTCCTGCCTAAAATCTGCATACTATTTAAGTTAGTAGAGGTCATATATGTTTGCTATTTAAATTAGTAGGGGTCATATATGTTTGCTATTTAAATTAGTAGAGGTCATATATGTTTGCTATTTAAATTAGTAGACGTCATATATGTTTGCTATTTAAATTAGTAGAGGTCATATATGTTTGCTATTTAAATTAGTAGAGGTCATATATGTTTGCTATTTAAATTGGTGGAGATCATATGCTTTCTGTAAGCAGTTTTTCTCACTATCTTCCTGGATTCCTCCTACACCAGATATATTGTTCATTGATTTAGAGTATATCATGTGCTAAAATAAATAGCATTATATACACCACAACCCCATCCCTACAAATATACAGGTTGACACTAATTGGATGTTAATGAATGTGCTTGAACTGTGATTTGTAGTTTAATATCATAGACACTTTTATCCAATAGACTAAAAACTACAATAACTGCACGCTGCTCAGATCCATACATTCCATCACATAATCTGCCAGCAGATATGGGTCTATGCAGTTTGTTAAAAGTAATAAGTATAACAAACAAAACAGACCCAGATATGCCAGTGATGCATCAACACATATGGTCTGTACAGTTTGTTAAAAGTAAAAAGTATAACAAACAACACAGACCCAGATATGCCAGTGATGCATCAACAGATATGGTCTATGCAGTTTGTTAAAAGTAGTAAGTATAACAAACAAAACAGACCCAGATATGCCAGTGATGCATCAACAGATATGGTCTGTGCAGTTTGTTAAAAGTAATAAATATAACAAACAACACAGACCCAGATATGCCAGTGATGCATCAACAGATTCGGGTCTATACTATTTGTAGTTGGACTTCACTTGCAATTATACACCTTGCTGGTTAGTGAATTTATTTCATTATGACACAATTTTTGAGGTCACATCAGTTTTCAACAACAGAAATTCTGTGTGGCTGATACAAATGGCTGTGTAAATTGGAAAATATTTCTTACGGTATTGCATACTTTTTATTGACTTTTATCATTTTCTTTCACAGGACTGTTACTGTGATTATTAAAACTGTATAAGTATTTTTATTTTTCATTATTTATTAAGAAACAAAAGTTCAGCAATATTATTACATAAAATTTCTTCCTGAGTTCATTGCCTAAAGATACACTCACAACACAAGTGACACCATATTGATGATGTCATTGCTTTTGTATAATTTAATCTGTACAACGAAATAAAATCTGTACCATTTATCAGCATCCACCAGCGAATTACAGTAGGTTGTGATTTGTTTTAATATTAGCAAATACTTTATGCTTGTGCCTTTCATTTAACATATTACATTGTATTTGGGAAATTTTATTAGACAATGCCTTTGTATATCCAAGACTTGTGTTGAAGGATGTCATGACTTTATTTATATGGCTCAAAAAGTTTGTCAGAAGAGTAATATTTACATGGACTGTTGATGCTGTTTTGGTGGGGATTTTTTTTTAATTACCTGAACAGCTGAAAACATTTGACTTTTAAATAGGATGCAAAAATTTATGAGTTCATATTAATTAAACAATATATTTAGTAAAGCATAGTTATATTCTGGTGTTGAGAATTTTGTTTAAAAAATTAACTAATGTCTGAGGCCAAATTTTTTCATGTGCTTTACGCACAATTGTTTTGGGAAAACTATGAAGGAAGTAAAGGAGACTAGTATGTGATATGTGTAGCATGAAAACAAATGGAATAAAGAATAATTTGATTATGTAACCTAGGTTTTAGCCGTTTTCTACGGAACAGCAGATGTTCAGAGCATAAGTATCATATACGTTGTCACAGCTGGTTGGTTAGTTGGTTTGTTAGTTATAATGTAATAAGTAATTGGCCAATGGAAGTAAAGTGCCTTTCCCGAGAACATACTATGTCAGTTGACCCATGTTGTTTGAATAGGGTTTGAATTGCAAATCCAGTGCTATACCATTGAGCTACTGCATTTCCTCCCAGTTTGTAGTAAGAACAAAACTGAGATTTATGTGTATTAATCAATGACATCATGCATATTGGTCTCCTCTTATTCTTCCATTTACCTTCGTCACAAAATATATGTGCACATTTAAATTTATTGGTAAAAATCAAGTCGATTATTTGATAAATTGCTGCAAGATTTTTTTTATTCTTCAAAAAAGCCAAATATTGCTATGTTAAAGTTTGTGATTGTGTGCTTGTTCAGTAACTTAGTATCACCTTAAGAAACTATTTGTTTTTAACTAATTTCTTTCTGTGCAAATGCATGTGTGTGTGTATATATATATATATATATATATATATATATATATATATATATATATATATATATATATAAAACAAGAGAAGAAGATGGGGTTTGTGGTGATGTACAGAGTAGGAATAATTCTGCAAAGCAGGGAAAAACTAATACAAAAGACCTCAGAGGTGGATGAAGGGGTTGGTCAAATTGCTTACAAAAGTATTTGTATACAAATACCCACAATAGTACTTTTTTATAGTAACAATACACAAACAAAATATTGAACCATTCAGATTGATTCTTATGTCATTGTGTACATGCAAGAGGGAAAGGGTGGCATGGGTTCAGATGGGCACCATTATGTAGATATAGTCATGGACCATCTTTTGAATGGACGGGATCAAGTCTTTGAGCCTGGCTAGTCCATGGAGTACCATGCATATTCACATATAAATTGGATGTATCTCCATAGACCCGATCTGACATTGCATACTATGCCAATATATGTGGTTCTACTCAATTTAACAATCAACACAGACCCAGATCTGCCAGCCAATTGTTGTTTATGGTTGAACCCAACTTATATGTATATATATGGTATTGTTCTAGTTGTTTTACAGTTAAATAGACTTAAAGTCAACCAGAAAATATTCTTGTAATATTGTATTTTAATATTCATCAGTATTTATAGGCAGACAAACACTTGTAAATGTAAAAAGTAATTTTTAAGCTTGTAATTTCGCAAAGAAAATGATACATGTATATCTTTCTTTATCACCTTTGTAATTTATTCATTCCAGAATTTTTCATGTTTTGTCTATATTTTTGTGCTTCCATTATTCAATAGATAGCTCTGAGTTGTGGTTTTGTGTATTCTCCATGAGAGAGAGAGGAGAGAGAGGTTCTTAGATGAAAATGTTGCTCTGGAACTGTCAGTTTTCATGACATTATGTAAATAGCATGAGCAAAATGGATTGTTATTAAATTCATTTTGCATTAGGCTCAAATCCTATACAGTTTTTACCTATATTTCACTTGAAACCAAGGCTGAATGTTTTGAATATAACTGTCTAAAGGAAATCAGATATTTTAGCAATCAAGTTTGATATATTTAATTGTCCCACATGTGAACAGTAAAAAAAAAAAATACTTGAGAGGACATATTATCATAGCAATAAATTGTCTGGTAATAATGTTTATTTGCTCAAATGTTGTACTATATATCAATGAAGGGATGACCCAGTTATTGTGTGATGAAAAATCTAAGCTAATGACTAATTTTCCAACATGGACAAACATTCAGTAGTTGTATTGAAAGGAACCCTTTTTGGAATGTATTTTGACTCTGCAAGATCTTGTAGGATTTCTTATAGGTCATTTGTTGGCCACACAGGCCACTGACTACCCCATAATTCAATGCCACATTGGGCTCACTTAGGCCATATTGGACTCGCTTTTTTTAGGTCATATTGAGCCCACTTTATGCCATATTGATATTTTTATTGGACCCATTTGTCTTCTCTTATTAGTAATCAGTAGAACAAAATGCATAGACCCTTATCTACCTGTGATATGGTAGCAGTCCATGGTCTGTGTTATATTTAGTTGGATTTGTACATGATTATATATGGTACCTGTTTGACCGGCTTCATTAAATCCTTAAAGTCTTGTGTACTGTAATAACATCCTAAAATTCCTACATGCAGAACAGCTATCAAATTTTCAACACATAATAATGTAGGGGCATTTAGATATTATATTGCTTACATCAGCTGATTATTTTCTTTGATGTGAGATCATATAGTAAAGACTTGGATTTTAATAATATACAAATAATAGGAGTAACTAAATGACAACAATTATATTCTAGTGTTAGTAATTATTATTATTATTATTATTTCTGATGTTTTTGGGTCTGTGATTTGTGTAAGTTGTAATTTTGACCTTGAATTATGCATGTTATGTTGACCTGTCAAGAGAGTTGTGATGATTGTGGTCCCAATAGTAAGCCATTACCATCGTTATGGATACCAATATGTTAACAATAGTAAATTATTACAATTATTTGCTATTAATATTATTATTGCTGCTGCTGTTTTGGATCTATGATTGATGTAAGTTGTAATATTGACAATGCATAGTACACAAGTCATTATGTATGTGTTGTTGACCTGTCTGGAGTGTTGTGATGATTTCAGAGCCAAATGCATACCGTTACCAACTTTTGGGATACCTATAGATTACATTAGTAATCAATTGGTTTTATTAGAACATTACTATTTGCCAAGCATGCCAGCCAATGAGGTTGTCACAAATAAAAAGTATCTTATAATTTGCAACTTTTTATTCTTGTTTTTTTGTTGGTTTGTTTGTATATATGACCACAGACAAAGACGTCATTTTACTATTGACTGTGACGGTATCTGCACTGTTGCATCTGCATCACATTCAATATGTATGCAACTGAAACTTTGGTACAATAATATGTCCAAAGCTTGTATCAGGATGTGGCAGAAACTTGTGTGATAACTGCAAGTAAAAGCTATCATAATAACGCTGACGCTATTTCATGGAACACTTTGACTGTACATAAGTTCCTGGAGGTTTTATTATTTGGATGAGTGCTTGCTCATCAACAAGTTTCTTAAATGATTTTTAATAGCGCATTCATTAACAATTTTTTAAATACAAATTTATAATAACGTAAAACCAGTAAAATTCACACACCAAAAAAAAAAAGATTATTCTTCCCAGCGTTTCTCATTATTCTCAATAGAATTTGGTCAAATTTAAGAGAAGGCATCTTGGCAGGAACACCTTTCAGGTTTTGTTCAGATGTACTGTCTAAAATGGTAGCCATTTCTAAAATTAGAAAAAAATAAATATTGCTAAACTTGAAGAATCATTTAATGACTTCTTCAGATTCACTGTATACAAATTTGACCAAACATGACATAAAGAATTCTGGGATGAAGTCATTGTTACATGTAAACAAAGGGGCCCCAAGTGGCCGAGTGGTCTAAAGCGCTCTCCCTTACAGATCACTGCCATCACACCTCTATCTGCATGATTTCGAGACTCAGATTCGGCCAATGTGGGTATGCGAGAAATCTTGCCATTAGCTTCTTGTGGGTTGGTGGTTCTTTCCGGGGGAAGGGGGGGGGGGCGTGTATTTCCTCTTCCAATAATTCTGGCTGCCATGTATAGCCTTTGGTGTGCTGAAAAATAGCAATAAACCCTACAATAACTACAACTACATGTATACAATTGATGCTGATCCACTGTCATATATGGTTACGGTTACCACTGTTGAAAAATAGAAACCTATAAACATCTTTGCCAAAAAAAACAGCTGATTAGAATTTGACCATATTATACAGAAACCACCCTGTAATAAATGAAGGCCTTTCAATTTTGTACAGATATTGACCTGCTATAAAAAAATGTAAGAAGTATTACCCAGATATTCAACATTTCCCAAATGTGTCACCAAACATCCTGGCTTAGTGTGCTATCAGGTATGTACAACTGATGCTGCCATCAGTAAAACCCTTTTAACAACTTCAAAACTAATGAACATAATTTAGTCATATTTTACAGGAAGCATTCTAGCATGAAGACCATTGAATTTGTTCAGGTGATGATAATTATTCCATCAAATATGACCTCTATTACTAAAAATGGAAAAGAATAAATCTTTAAAAGAACTTTCCCAAAACCACTGAATAGAATATCCCAAACTTGACAAATCACTTGTATAAATTTGAAAGTCCTTTGTGTTATGATGCTTTATTTTAAATTTGTCATAATTATGTTTATATGGGATTTCTTTTTCTCAGACGTCAAATTTTATTAAGAAATCTTTTTTTATTTTTTAGGAAGACAAAACCTTTTGCTATTACCTCCTACAGCAGAACTACTCGATAACTGCCTGCGTTCATTGCTAGAAAAACATGCCCCAGCCACCAAGTGCAGAGCATCAGTTCAAAAGTGTTTTCCATGGTATAGCAATGTTAGGGACCAGCTTTACACTGCTAAAAGAGACCACCGTAAAGCAGATAGGCTTTCCACCAGATTCACTATTCATAAACAAATCTATGAAGCCGCTAAGAAAAATGTCACATAGTCCATTTAGCCAATTTATCCCACTACAGTACTTAGATCACGGAGAGTTACAGCTGCAAAGAGCTCTTCGAGATAATTAAAAAACTAATGTCAAGGAACAAATGCACACCACTTCCAACTAGCTTCTCTCCTGTAGATCTTCCAGACCTATTTGCAAATTTCTTCTGTGACAAAGTACAAACCATTAGAGATTCGCTTGAAAACACAATTTCAATTGACTCCTTGTCACTATACAGTTATGATACAGAATTTCAGTGATAACCATTAAGAGTATTTAAATCTATCTCTATGGATTTAGTATGGACAATCATAATAAAGAGTGCACCAAAGTCATGTGAACATGATCCAAATCAAAAATCACTGCTGATTGAGTGCTTATACCCAATATTGCCTTCACTAACTGATGTTATTAATACTAATCTCTCGTCCGGAGAATTCCCATCCTTTTCAAAACTGCAATTGTAAAGCCTCTGTTGAAGAAACCAACACTTGACCATAACAATTTAAAGAACTACCGCCCAGTTTCTTTCTAAACTCCCCTTCATATAAAAAAAATAATCTTAGAAAAAGTTGTTCTAACCCAACTTGTCTCTCATTTTAATTCAAACAGTCTTTTTAGCAATGTACAGTCTGCATATCGCCATTACCACAGTACTGAAACTACTCTTCTGAAAGTATTTAATGACATTCTCTCTGCTTTGGAAAGCGGAAGATTACAGTCCTCACCCTTCTTGAACTGTCTGCAGCTTTTGACTCAATAGACTATGATATATTACTTCACCGTCTCACAGGGGTCTGTTCTTGGACCTGTTCTCTCATTCTATACACTCAGCCGCTCTCAAGTGTCATAGATCATCACCCACTGACTCACCAATTGTACGCTGATGACACCCGAATATACATGTCTAGCCACCCAACTGAAGTGAATGCTGCCATCCAAGGAGTAGAGAGGTGCATTTCTGATGTGAAATCAAGGATGACATGTAATAAGCTGAAGATGAATGATGATAAAACTGAGGCTATTCTGATCACAACACAAAGACTTTCTCATTCACATCCTTTACCTCAAACAATAAATATCAGCAACACCAACATTAAATTCACAGTCAGTACGAAACCTAGGTGTTACTCAAGACAGTACTCTCACATTGCACCAACATGTCATGAAGGCTGCATATCTTGAGCTGAGACGCATCAGCTCCATTCGCAAATATCTTTCAGTTTATTACACTAAAACACTTGAGTTCATTAGTACATTCAAGACTGTACTAACTCAATTCTGTCTGGTTCATCTTAATATCTACTTTAGAAACTTCTTTGTTTTTTCACTGTCTCCATTTGTAGAATAAAATATTCACTGTCACAGTTGTTCCCTCTTCTTTCTCACTTGCATCTCGTCTTCTCTTCTCTTTCTGGATGTGTCTGCGTTCTTTCTTTACGGAGAGTGCTTCCTGTTCATAAACCCTCCTATCTCCTACTCCTGCTGATTTTTCATAGGCAATCAGATGACCAATGTTCTCTTTCTTGACCTTTGTCTCTTTTGACACTTGTCTTGCTTTAAAGTGTCGGACATTCTGAAGACAAATGCACTTTTTTCTGACAGATAGAGCAAGTAACTTTACTTTTATCTCGAAAGGAGGGGGAGTAGTTTGTCCGCTTTTCTGGAGAAAGCCTTTGTATGATGCCTCGTAAAGTTCTGATCAGACGTTCGACATGTTTTGACTCTTCCATCTTTCTGGTAGGATTAAGAGTAAAATGAATACTTTGAGGGAAGACACTGACCTTATAGGGGAAGGCACTGACCTTGTATTGATATATATGCGTAATGGTGTTTAAAATGTAGTGACCTTTGCCATTTTGCAATCAATTTCAAACGATCGCACCATTTAATGAAGAGAGGAGAAGAAAGTAAGAGACAGAAACGTGACCTATTACCTCGCACAGTATCCCAAATCTTGGCTCAAATTTTATACCAGCCATTTTGAGCATGACATGAGCGAGTTAGAATCCAGACCAAGATATTAAAAGTCAAACCCCATGTAACCATTAAACTACCATCACATTCAAGAGATAAACAAATGCTTTGTATAAAATTTCAACCACGGCTTACGCGTACACGATGAAGATTAAATATTGAAGTCTATTGTACTGTTGAAGAAAGCAGAATGTTTCGTCGCCGATTTGTTGGACCAATTAACGAACACGCTTGACATTTTCCATTTATCACGACACAGATGTAGCCCTTATACAAATAACATTCTCTCTTCTTTCTTCTTTTCATTATATATGGTATCATTAATAATAACTGACCCACCAAATGTAGATATTATAAGGTGGCTTAAATCCCAACCATCAGGACCAAATAGCAAAACAAATATAAGCAAGACCCCAAATACGCTTTATAAGGTGGCAAAGTCCAGCTGCACTATGTGGTACTAAAACATTTTTTTTAATATAAAAAAGACCCAAAATTATATAAATAATGTGTTAAAAACCAACGAACAAGCCCCAAGTCCCATAGTTTCATATTTAGTCCCAAGGCGGAACATGTACTAAATAAAGTCTCCCCAATTATGGACTTATAAATTAATATCTCAGTAGGTCCTAGGTCGGTCCACACTATCAACATTACCTCGATCAGCGCAAAAAGTAGTTGTTAAAATCTGTCAGATGACGCAAAATAAGGGAAAACAAATAGATCCCATTATGAACAGTACCTTTCTCCCGATGATACAGATAAGCGAGCTACCAGGAACCACACAAGTGATGATTTCCTTGAAAATGATGAATGAAGTATACACAAGGAAATTGTATTCAATAAATCCAAACGGATATAACGGATATATCATAAGACCAAAAAGGAACAACACCGATACTACCTTATGGAGAAAAGAATATCGGAGAGCATATAATCATCGTAAGAGAACCGTCACCGGTACTTAGGAATGTAAAAAAAAAAAAAAAAAACAACAACTGGGGACCTACATATTTCAGATATCCCGATGGAAATACGAATAGAGGCAATAGTCCAAAAATTTGAAGCGAAGTTAGGAATAAAGATAGTATCATACAGACTAGAGAAGATTCCAAATACAACAATTTACAACAGCATACGGATACTGGAAATTGAGAAAACAAAACTTAAAGAGACCAAGAAGGCCTTCTATTTATTTGGATTCTTAGTACATACACGGTACAAGGGCTGCATATATCATCGTAAATGCAGTAGGTGTGGCAACACAGACACTCAATATCGAAATTTATGATCAATCAAGATCCACAAGAGGAACAACAAGAGACAACGGTTTGGACTGATAACCTCACAAATGGAACCTAACATGTCAGAAATAACAATATATCGAGAAGCAAGGAAAGAACAAGACCAATATGATGATCAAATAATTAGAAGACATAAAGAAATTAAAAAAAGGAACAAGAAAGCAAAGAAATGGAAGTAACAAATCTAGATCCCGGATGGAGAGAAAGACGAAAGCTACAAAGGCTACAAATGTTGCAAGAAAAACGAAAACAAAGGCTACAATACAATGAGCAATACAAGAAGTAACAACAGATAAAAAATAAAGAGAAAGACTAAAACAAAATGAAAATGAAGACCAAATAAATAAAACACACAGAGAATTCATGAAAGAACACAAATTAGAATAAGGAAGAAATAGAACGGAATAAATAGAATTAGAGGCACAGAGAGAAACCCAAAAGGCTACAAGACAATGAGAAGATACAAGTACAAATCAGAGAAGCAACGGAGGAAAAAAGAGAAAAAGACCGGTAAAAAGCAGAGAAAAAAGGACGAAAAAAGAAGAAGAAAAGAAGAGGAAACGATACCACTATTTAGATGACGATGAATGTACAGAATAAATAAAATTGGAATCAACAAATTATTTATTTATTTTTATAAAAAAATAACACTTAAAAAAAAAAAAAAAATTTACATTTACAAAAACAAAAGATCATTTTAAAAGAAAGAATTATGCAAAGTGACATAGAAATATGCACAGAATAGCACAAACACATATATAAAGTAGGAGGGTCTCCCTGCAAAGATCAAGCAGGAGAGAGTACCACCCAAAGAAAGAACAAAATCAAGACTAATGTATAATAGGTCCTTTTCGGTTTCTCTGACAGCTCTTCGACGTTTCTGCTCAAAAGGCGACTATGGAATCGCATCACAACCACAATTAATACTCCCATTTTAATTCTAGTCTATTTTTAGAGAAATAAATCCTCTTATTTTTCTGAAAAATCTTCTAAAAATAGTGTTGAACCACTTGGGTACTGAACGAACTGAAAATACTGATTGTAATGCGATTCCATCGACTGGACGAAGATGGCATATTAGTTTTTTGTGATCACGTGGGGTTTCCGTAATAGTTCGTGACCTACAAGTTTCAATTAAAGCGGGCCGCCACAAAAATTAATTTTCTCTCATTTATATTTCAGTTATCTAATTAGCGGTCCTGAGTGGCTGAGTGGTCTAAAGCGCTCTCCGTTATTGCTTTCTTCTTACAATGTGCATTTGTTATACTCTCATTAAGAGGGCCTCAATGGACAATAGTCCTTGACTAATGAGTCACCCTCTATAAATATAGCATTATTGTTATTATTATTATTATTATTATTATTATTACTGATCACTGCCATCTCAACTCTGTCTGTGTGGGTTTCTTATTCTTAGATTCGCCCAATTTGGGTATGTGAGAAAGCTAGTCCTACATGTAAGACCCGACGCTGATATTTATGTTTGGGGCGTCAGGCACTTAAACAAAATCAACATGTGCTATGTCTACATGTAGGACTAGTGAGAAACCCTGACAGTAGCTTCTGGTGGGTTGATGGTTCTTTTACGGAGTTTTCCCGTGTTCTTCCTCCACCATTAATACTGGCAGCCATATCGTGTGCTGAAAAATGGCGTGTAACACTTCAACAACAACTACAAAAACAACAGATAGCTAATCTAATTGAATCATCACAAACTCTTGGTTTTTGTTAATTATTTCAGCTTATAAGATGACACTTTTCATTATTTTTATTATCTTTAGAATTCATAAAATTACTGACACTGCACTATTGTGCCTTCGAATGTACATTTAAGTGTCGTTGAAGAAAAGCAATTTCAGTATGGATTTTTGCTTCTCAAAATAATTTTAAATGAAATTTTAGTTTTCAATTTCCATTTTACTCTCGGGAAATTATTATTATTATTATTATTATTATTATTATTATTATTAGTAGTAGTAGTAGTAGTAGTAGTAGCAGCAGCAGTAGTAGTAGTAGTGGAGTAAAATATTATTATTATTATTATTATTATTATTATTATTATTATTATTATTATTATTATTAAGGTCGAATAAAATGTCTTTAGAAGTGTGCAACTATGCAGTTGAACCCAATAATGAACCCGATAATGCGTACTCTCTCTCTCTCTCTCTCTCTCTCTCTCTCTCTCTCTCTCTCTCTGCGTCATACAGTAAAATAATACAATTATCTTTTTAAAAAGACAACAACAAAGCACAATTAGAAGTAAAGCACTTTTTAATTCAAAAGTACAGTTCTCAAGAAATAAATTGTTGCGTACATTCTAAAGGGGCATGCAGCTCTGGGTTCGTTTAGGTCTATTATATGCATTCCTGTACAAATATGCAGGGTGCGGTCTATTTTCTCATTAAACAAAGCAGTTTTATTGTACACGTCTTTTAATGTAACAATATTTCATACTGACAAACATTTGCTAACGGCGTTAACTGATCTGAACGAGTTTTGAACAATTTGTATGCATACTAACAATGTAAGGGACGTTATCGAGGAACAAAGCAGTATGATACTATAAATAGTAACAAGAGGAGTATTAGCACATTGCAAGGTCCGTTTGATATAATTTGCTTTAAATACATGATAATGTTCGATACATGATCGTTAAGTAAAAAAATATTTGTGTTTATACTTTATTTGCAGTCATTTTTGTTGTTTGATCGAATTTGATAGTTTAGTAAATAGAAGAAGTTAGTATAAAGGAAAGATAGATTAGCCATGTTTGACTAACTTTATTGACTACATAAGGCTACGTGTAAATTTCTTAATCATACTTACCTGGTTCAGGAGACACCTTGATCAGCAAGGAGGTTCTCCCAAGTTGAGGCCTTTCCATTGCACTTCGGTTGGGCTGACGCTTGCGATCACCCCAAATGTGGGTGACTCGGGGACGTAATTTATTAGTGTGGGGTCTGCGTTCGCGCTAACCCTGATAAACAAATAAAAAAAAGTTATTCATTGAGCAAAGCGATATGTTTTTGAAAAGTAAACTCCAAAAGAGGTTATCTAAATACAAGTATATTTATTCGTTCGGCTTAGAAATACAAGATTCAAACAGAAACGTTGTTGTTGAAATAGAATCTACCTTTACCATAAAAGGGTGAAATGTGTTTTAACTAAAACCTGAAAAAGCACCAACAGCACATAGACGATGACTACATGTATGCAAAACAAAATGGACTATAAAATGACCATGAAAAGCAAAATGGAGTTCGATTTGTAATAATGGATTACTTATGAACGACTACGCAATGTAAAACGAATATCGATTTGTCATAATGGAATCTATAAACACTAAATACTAAAACACAATAAAATCAATATACAAATGGATAACGCAAATTGAAATGAACCTTGAATTATCGTATTGGACTAAACACAGCATTTTGGATCTTATCTCCAGCGGATGGATTGGTTTGGAGCTAAAGATTGTTGAAAGATATTTTATACATTGTTACGTCCTTAGGCTCGAATAAACAGTAACACAGAAAGAGTGAAAATAACAAGCTTGTAAAAACTTAATAAACAATTTATTGAACACAAATATTTTCCAGTAAGGAAAAAATAAACTTACGGTTTTAAGAATCATTTCCAAAATTAATAAAAAAATAATTCAAAATATAATCCACTAGTGAAATTTCAAAAGTCCTGGTAATAAAATGCCCAAATAATAATAATTTTAGTGAAGTATCCAAAATGGAAGACGATGTCACGTGATGAAGTCAGTTCTGGTCTTATGAAATTCAATGCGCACAATTATTTTCCAGAGAAATAACAAATAAATGCTTTTTATCCAAACGAATTGAAATAATTTCCAGTACAAGGTAATTTTAAATAACTCAAAACAATACAACTTAATTTTCTAACAGCCCAACTTCTACTAAACAGTTCGCTCCGAAACATAATTTATATACCTGTTTTTACGTAAACAAGGAAAGGGTCACATGATCTTCTAGAATTTTTAGAACAAATTTACGTTCAAGAAATCTCGTGCACACCGTATGACCCAACTAAAAATAGAAAGATGTTTACAACAAAGCTCCATAATGTCATTGGAATCAACCAATCATTTTAAAAGCTTGTTTACAACTCTGAAGCTAGGTCAGAAATGAGGTCAACATCTGGTGTTTATTTGTAATGTACAGGTCATGTCCCAAGGAATGAATCTTAAACTTAAAATGTCAAATTTGAATCTGACAAACAATAAAAATAAATGACTTAAATCAAATATACGTAACAACATGGATTTTTTGTATCCTCATGGTAAGGGTTCTAGGTGTTTGATGGGCTCTGCTTGAAGGCTGCTGATATTTAGTTCTTTCCTTAATGCACGGGTCTTTATTCCTGAGGGTGGGTTAGGAACGAATCTCTTGCTAAACAAGATCTTGCATCTGTCGATGGTGTTTAGTGTGGGATGGGTAGGGTCAGGTACTGAGATTCTGGCTGCATATCGATCAGTTATTCTCTTCTTAGTGTGAGTGTGTTTCAACTGTTAGGATCTGCAATTCTTCTTTGGAAGTGTTGTTAAGGGAAACTGTATATACACGTAAAGCCTTGTATTGGATTATGTCTAGTAGTTTGCGGAGAGTTGGTTTGGCTGAGAAATCGATCTGGCACCCATAGTCCAGTTTTGACCTAATTAGGGCCCGATAGAGTGTTACGAGTGTGTCTTGGTCGGCTCCCCATTTTAACACTTTGATGTTTTTGAGTTGGTTTAGGTCGCCATTACATTCACGTTATCCTGACACTAACCTCTTAACCTCATTTTTGTAAGTCTTTGGTATAACTCGGCCAGGAATTGACCCCACGACCTCCCGGGGCAGTTACTATTTTTAGTAATGATGGTCATATTTTTATTGTGAAAACCCAATGTAAGTAAGACTATGTGTTTTACTAATTTTAGTAATGACTATGTAAGTAAGACTGCGTTTTACTATTTTTAGTCATGACTATGTAAGTAAGACATTGCGTTTTACTAATTTTTAGTAATGACTATGTAAGTAAGACTGTATTTTACTATTTTTAGTAATGACTATGTAAGTAAGACTATCTGTTCCCTCATTTTCGTTTAGGACAAAACTATGCGTTTAATGAAAACCCCTTGTTGATATGGCCATCCATTCAGGAAAAGTAGTAAGATTTTAAAGATAACGGAAATGATGGCCATTATAAATGAATGTTGGAGAGATGCCATTTTCATTTAGGACTTGTAGAGCATGTATAATTTCATGTCATTCCTCCATGAAGTTTAGACAATAACAAACTTGTGCTAACAGACAGACAGCAGATAATATTAGCAATCCAAGTTGTGACTTTTACTATCATCGTGTCTGCAACAAGAAATGCTCATTTGGGTAGATATAATGGTCTCATGTCTCCTCGCCCAGCAACTTTCAGATTTACAATACAGCAACTAGAAACCCTAACAGTGATCTTTAAAAATGGTCCCATGATTTCCCTCTGGTGACTTTCAGAATTGCAATGCAGAAACAAACTAGAAACCTTATATAAAGTAGTATTCTTTTATCATTCTTTAACCGATTTCTCCCTCTCATCAGAGGCCACCTCTTTTGAAAGATGTGCTTTTCAAAGCAGAATAGATGACCTCACATGATGGGGACCAATTTGCTATGCTTTTAACAATAAAAAACATTCATCAGAGGCAATGTAGTACACAACATAATCTTTTTTCAATTGTGAGTGGCTGATTCCTATGTCACCATCTTTACATCTAACATGGCTTACAGTCTATTTAGACAACCAGTCTTTTTGGATTGGTTTGGTTTGGTGCTTTATGGCACTGGAACACAAGTCAGTTATTAGTGCCAAGGCAACTGGGAAAAAATGTCTTTTACACAGTAGCTGACCTAGGCTGGTCCAAAATTTGAACCCGCACTCTTTCTGTCAGAGTCCAGCACACTGAACACTGAGCCACAATTGCTCCAGAAACCAGTCTACCACATTACCTGTTCATTCAACCTCTATAAACGGCATGGACTCAGACATGGAGACAAATACAGAAGATTCAGTCAGCAGTCAAATCAGTCAATTCAACTTTCCAAAATGCAGATATGGCTAAGGCTTTAGTAAGACAAATGAACATTACAACCCCTTAATTAGAGGCCAGGCAATATGCATATAGGTGGCTTTGATAAATAGTGAATTTGACACTTCTGCCAACCACACAGCACAAGAACTCCTCAGATGAAAATCTCAAAAATGACTTTTTATTTAAGAGGATAAGAGGAGTAGCAAATACAAGATTTGTAAGATGACCATTATAGTGCTCATATTAGACAAGATTTGTAAGATAACCATTATAGTGCTCATATTAGACAACATATGAGCATGATTTTAATCTACGACACAACAAAACATTATAAAAGGTCTTCTTTGGAGAAGACCATATTGGTATGACTTATGTTCTAAAAGAGCAGCAAAAAAAAGACTTTCAAGATGGTTGCCATGGTGGCACTACTGAATATCAGTTCACACAATTTCAATTAAAAACCAACTCAACATTATAAAATGTCTTCTGGTGAAAGAACAATGTTGATATGACCAGTCATCTAGGAGAAGAAGCTTTAAAAAGATTTACCATATGGTCATATTGGAGGTGTGATTGGCACCATACATGTATTTGTTTATGATCAACTAGAGATTTTTTGAAATCTTTAAGTGAATACTCATGCTGATAGGACCATTCATTCCAGAAAATTAGTATGAAGAATATTTTCAAGAGTGCCACTTTGTGGTCAGTTTGGTCATACTGGACATCACATAAGTGAAATATTCCCAGACAGTTTGGTCACACTAGACATCACATAACTGTCATATTCCCAGACAGTTTGGTCATACCAGACAAAACAAAACTGTCATATTCCCAGACAGTTTGGTCACATTAGATACCACAAAAATGCCATATTGCCAGACAGTTTGGTCACACTAGATACCACATAAATGCCATAATTCCAGACAGTGAAAAAAGAGAGATACAATAACATATACACTTTCTTTGAAGCATTTAATGTACTGGTACTTACAATAAAAAACAGTATGTATACTTATTAGTGCATTGTCTAATAGCAACACACATATACTCTGCAACATAAACACAACCAAACAACATTAAATAAAAAATATATTTCTGTCTTTAAAATCCATTGGACAGTAGAATATTTTCTTAATTACTCTGAAGCTAGAGTCTTTGATGATGTCACAAGTTTGAGGGATTGGGGTTCAAAGTAATACAAAAGTCACTTGTCACCCATCTGGGACTGGATGGTACTCTCAAATATGCAAACTTCCCTGAAAATCTTGTTTAATATATTTTCAGCATAAAAAATGATCTTTCTACATTTACACTGCTGTAAGGTGTGGCACACATGCTAAGTTGTATTTTTAAAATAGGTACATTTATGTTGATATGGTGTTTGTAGTGTGAGCAAATAAATAGAATGCTTCTTCTTCCTGCTGCACTTAATAAAGTCAGACTTCATCCTGTGCTCTGATTGCCTTGCAGATAAATCATCCTTTCCTGAGGTAAAGCTGCAATCTGACATTTTGCAGTATAAAAAAAATAACTATGTTTTGCATTTTTTACATCGAGTACAATCTGACTTAAATAAGCATTGATACTGATCATAAACTTGCCAAATATGTTTAATAATGAGGGCTTAAACAATCTCATTCAAGATAATGATGTGTAATAACTTTTGTTCCTCTATGACTAATACCTAATTCAAATGTATTGGATTATTCCACTCAGTGTACTTTACCTATGCAAGTTAACCTAATGGACTCTCCCACAGAAGTGTTCAAATGACTTGACAAAGCATCATCCTAGCTATTCCCAACCAATTAGCATGTGAAATGGTGACTGCCTTATCTTTAATTTACCATCATCATCATCTACCATGTAAGCTGTCATAGAGGTATAGTTATGCATGGGTTCTAAGCAGGACTGTTTGCTGTTTATATAGAATACATGCTTTGGACATGTAAAGTGGTTGTCAAAAATGTCTGTTCTCCCCTACTCCAAATCCGAGGTTTACTGAAATCATATGTTCTAATATATGATAGATGCAGTGGGTTTGGGGATATGAAATGTTATGGCAGGCATGATGTCAGATGGGTATCATTTACCTTTATGACCAACCAGACATCATAAGAAGTCTTGTAGGAAAAAATTACAGAAGATCCATCCATGCATTTAAGAGTACACATTAACAAGATTCTCAAGACGACCATGGTGGTCGCCATATTAGATTTGCAGGCATATCCAATTTAAGTTTTGACCAACAAGGTATCATAAAAAGTCTTCTAGCAACAAAACCCAAGTCAAAATGATGTTTAATTAAGCAGGAGTTGCAATTATATCAAGATGGCTGCTGTGGTGGCCATACTAGACATCAGATCACCATCATTTTAATTTAGGACCAACTAAACATCACAGAGAGCCATGCTAATGAGAATCCAGTCAGGAGGACTTGTATAAATATGAATACTGGATGTCCAATTGGCAACATTTTTATTTAGGGCCAACTAGACCACTATAAAGAAAAATGTATGTGTAAAGATTCCAGTCAATCCTCCAAGTAGATTAAAACAAAAATTAATAATAAACTTGTTCTAATGGACAGAAGGACAACAGATGATCCCAAAAGCTCATCTGTTCTATGACCAATAAAGCTAAAACTATAAACATGGCATACATTTTTATACGAGCTATATAAACATTGTTTTCCGATTTGTAATAGGAAGATCAAGGCCTACATGTTAAACCCATTGCACAAGAAATGTGTGACCTTGACCCAAAAATGAAAAACTGAATGAGTATTTTGTAGACTGAATAATCTAGCTGCAAAATGACTAATTCCAGGGGTGAACAGCATATATTATGGGATATATGAAATGCCAGCAGATGAGAAACTTTAACCACAGCTTTTGCAAACATTTTTAATGTCTGCAGTCCACATGCTTAAGTCAAAAGGAAAGGTCTTTGTGTTGTGAAATTAATTTTTCTTCTTTGTTTTGAACTCATTCTTCTTCCAAGTATGAACATGATTCACTATGGGTTAAGAGATATAAGCAAATGAAAAACTTTTAACCAAAAATATTAATCTGAATTTTTTTTATGAATGTGAACCTGACCCCATGTGAATGAGATGATTGTGCATTTCTGGGAATGGATTGTCTTAATATTAATATCATTATGATTCATACCAGATATGTACAAAATCCATCCAATGGTTGAGGAGATGTATGCAAATGAAAACACTTACTAAAACCTTATTTTTTTTTCTTCTCCATACTACTGTGATTTTTACCCCATGGCCAAAAGTGCAGATGTCAGTTTTTCAATGAGTAAATGGTCTAACCTTTATCATTACTAATGTCAAGTATGACAAAAATTAAAACTACACATACAAAAAAGAAATTACTTTTTTAAAATTCAAAACCTTAAATTACTGACACCAACACAAGTGGCAAAAACATGACTACCATGTTTCACTTTACACTGATGTCCGGTTGTCACAAATTCTGTCTTTGAACCTTGTCTACTTCAGTGCACGCAACTCCCTGAATCATAAGACTATAGAGACAAACAACAACGTACAGTTAATCCAGTTATTTTTGTGTCACTCACCCTCATATATGGGGAATTAAGAACTTTGTTTATGATGTGAATGACTTGGAGGATGACAAATATATTAATAAACATATATGTTAATAAATATGATGGCATGTTTGACATCAGTCAAGGAAAATAAATGATAATGTAAGCTGCATACCAGAAGGGTCATTTCTGTGGTTATATCTCCAGTAACAAAATGTATATAGGTAAACGACAGGAACCTTCATAATTTCCACATAACTTAGTTCATATTAGAAATATGGACATATCAAGGGACAAATACCGATTGGATCACCAGGCCTGGAGAGTTTTCTTTCTCACTTGTCCACCAGACAAATTAACATATAATTTACTTGCCTGGCCAAAATATCAACTTGTCCAGAAAAAGAAATATATTTGTAAAAGGATTTTGTATTGTGCACTGCAGTCTGTCATATAATGTGCTAATTTATGAAGGGTCTTTGAAAATTCTGTATATGGATTTTAGTATATGAACATGAAAAGTGTGTGTGTAAGAAACAAAAGCTCTCTGATATTGAAGGTACTTTCTTTTTAGAAGAATGAATATAAGTACTAACCATTGATATTTTAAAAAAGATTGTTGCTTGATTATCATATCATTATTGTTGTTACTGTTGTTGTACTTATAATAAACAGTAGACCTAGTGGTAAGAGCATCTGCTTTGGATGAGGGAGGTCATAGGTTTGATCCCCAGCAGAGTCATACCAAAGACTTACAAAAAAGGTACTTACAGCTGCCTCGCTTGATGCTCAGCATTAAGAAGTTAATGTTAGGACTGGTTGGCCTGGTGCTATATGTCTGCGGCATGATACCCCTGTGCTAGACATCACTATAAACTGCCACACTGCAGACAACATATAGGTATGACTGAAAAATTGTTAAAGCTACATTAAAAATGACATCTGCCTAACAGCCAAAATGCATGAGCAAGCTTGCCTGGCTACAGGGCCAACAAGAGGTGGTGTCAACTTGGGATATATCCCCAGGACCTGGGACGAACAACATTTTGTTTATGTATTAGATAAAGCTTTTTTATCCCAGGGCCCATGATCGATGTCCCTGCCTGGCTGACATCTGCCTAACAGCCAAAATGCAAGAGTAAAAACCTGGCCCATGTGGGTCCAAAATTACTGAACTGACGGTGAAAAAATTCTGGATCAGGAGCATGCTTGTGGCTGAAATTGTTTCCAATGTTGTTGACTGCATGTATTGTAGCTGTTTCTATGTTTCTCCATTTGTTGGATTTTATACCAAAGCAGCATCATGTCTAAACCTGAAAGCCCTGCCAGACTGTTTTAAGTCAAACTTCTGTTCAGCAGAGTTTGAGTAAATTTGCATAAACGTTTGAAAACTAAAGGCTAGCATTAGGACAGATGGTACTGATTGCATTGTTCCAGTTAGCATTAGGACAGATGGTACTGATTGCATTGTTCCAGCTAGCATTAGGACAGATGGTACTGATTTAATTGTTCCAGCTAGCATTAGGACAGATGGTACTGATTGCATTGTTCCAGCTAGCATTAGGACAGATGGTACTGATTGCATTGTTACAGCTAGCATTAGGACAGATGGTACTGACTGCATTGTTCCAGCTAGCATTAGGACAGATGGTATTGATTGCATTGTTCCAGCTAGCATTAGGACAGATGGTACTGATTGCATTGTTACAGTTAGCATTAGGACAGATGGTACTGACTGCATTGTTCCAGCTAGCATTAGGACAGATGGTATTGATTGCATTGTTCCAGCTAGCATTAGGACAGATGGTACTGATTGCATTGTTCCAGCTAGCATTAGGACAGATGGTACTGATTGCATTGTTACAGCTAGCATTAGGACAGATGGTACTGATTGCATTGTTCCAGCTAGCATTAGGACAGATGATACTGATTGCATTGTTCCAGCTAGCATTAGGACAGATGGTACTGATTGCATTGTTCCAGCTAGCATTAGGACAGATGATACTGATTGCATTGTTCCAGCTAGCATTAGGACAGATGGTACTGATTTAATTGTTCCAGTTAGCATTAGGACTGATGGTATAGATTGTACTGATTGCATTCTTCCAGCCTCACAATACTAAAATGTCACTTGCAAATTTCACTGTAACATTAACATGTCATCACATGGATTGTCAGAATGCAGAGAGTAGTTTTGGAGATGGAGTAATGCAATTAAGAATAGTGATGTGCAGTATTAAATCCTGGCTTGAAATGTTCAATAATGTACAAGAAACTAAACCCAAAGATTGGAATGATTTATAAGAAGACAAAATACAATAACAACAAGGTTTTTTTTTAATGAAGATAATTCACTTGATTACAAAATATAATAACAATAAGGTTTATTTAATGAGGGTATTTCACTTGATTACAAAATATATAAAAGTATTCTACCCTGAGGTACTCATAAAAAAGAAAGCAATCAAGAATATATTTTATAGAATTCATGATGATACATGTATAAGTCATGACATACATATAAATAAAAAAGACATTAATAAAAGTAACATGGATATAAATAAAGACATACATGAACATATGAATAGAAAAGACATACATATAAATAAAAGTAACATGATAAAAGAGACATACATATCAATAAAAGAAATATGAATATAATCATAAAACATAAATAACTGATACTCTGCTAGCTGAATGTTTTCCCCATGTATTCAACAACTTTTCTTCTTTCTGAATGCTGTGTGCTGAAATCATACATAATATTATTCAGCAATACAATTGTTAAGTTAGGCACTGTTGCCATTATATTAGCTTTAAAACTGGCCAAGGACAAATTGGACAGCATTAGAATAGCAATACAATTGTCAAGTTAGGCAATGTGGCCATCATATTAGCTTAAAGACAGGCCAAATGTTTCATTTAGGATAAAATTAGAAGACTATTGTGAAAACCTGATATGGTCATCCATTTAGGAGAATCTGTGACAAGATTTTCAATGTGTTCACCCTACATGACGTCAGATTAGTAACATTTTCAATCAGGACACGGTGGATATCAATTATCATACATAAGATTATGGTGAAAACCCCATGTTGATTTGACTTTAAATTTTAAGAAAAATTATATCAAGATTTTACAGATGGTTACCATGGTGGCACTCTTAGCACTAGTTAATTTATTACCAACCAGATATCACAATAAGTTTTCTTGTGATTACTCAATGTTCATATAACTTTCTATCTAATAGGATTAGCAATAATATTCTGAAGACAGCCATATTGAATATCATACTGAATATCAGATCAGTGTAATTGTTATTATATATGACCAATTTAATTGCATTAGAAGTGAAAGCCCAAATGCTGACATGTCTTTCCATTCAGAAGATGTAGAATACAAAAAATTCTAGGTGGCTTCATCAGTCGCTACATCAGATGTCAGACTGGTACCATTTTCATTTAAAACCAACAAGATATCACACAAGACTTTCTAATCAATTAAAATAGTGTTAACAAGATTTTTAAGATGGCAGCCATGATGGGCATACTAGACTGGTACCATTTTCATTTATGATCAACTAGATATTGTAAAAAGTCTTTAGTGAAGATGCCAAGTTGATGTGACTTTCCATTTTGGAGGAGAATCAATACTGATATTACAGTATGTTCAGAAAGAGTATCAATAACAGTTTTCAAGATGGTCACTGAGGTAACCATATTGGACATTAGCCATTTTAATTTAGGTACAACTAGACTAGACTTCATAGGAAATATTTTAATGACCCCCTCCCCCCCTTTCAATTATAATATGAGCTATCATTCTGGATGAGTAACAATAAGATTTTCAAAAGTACTGTTGAAGAAGCCATATTGGATGTCTGAGAGACCTAATTTTCATTTAGAAACAACTAGACCATAAGATGATTGTGAATGTAAAGTTTTATGGCAATCCTCCAAGTAATTTAGGAAAAGTAGCGATAACAAACTTATGCTAACAGATGGATGAAGGACTGCAATGACTTCATCCCCAATTCCCAGACTATCATCATGACCCATCACCTCCTGTCTCCTCCAATTCCAATGACTTCATCCCCAATCCTATCATTACCAAGGTCTCCTCCCATTCCAATGACTCCATCCCCAACCTTCATAACCCCTATCTCCTCCCATTTCAATGACTTCATCCCCAACCTTCATAACCACTGTCAACTTCCATGCCAATGACTTCATCCCCAACCTTCATAACCCTAGTCTCCTCCCATTTCAATGACTTCATCCCCAACCTTCATAACCCTTGTCTCCTCCCATTTCAATGACTTAATCCCCAACCTTCATAACCCCTGTCTCCTCCCATTCCAATGAATTCATCCTCCCATTCCAATGACTTCATCCTCACTCCCCAGACCATCACAATGACCATCTCCTTTCCCCCAAAAAACTTCATTCCTTCATAAGTATGCAGCTAAAATTTCTATTAAGCCATCTTTGGAACTAAAATAAATCTATATTTACAATTTATGTTTTCATATGGACCTTGAAGCTGGCTGTTTAGGATATTTATTTACTTAATGGAAGACCTGTATGACAGGATTCATTTCTTCATATGGACTTTGAGACTGGCTGTTTAGGATAGTTATTTAGTTAATGGAAGACCTAAATGGAAGACCTGTATGACAGAATTAATTTCTTCATATAGACCTTGAAACTTACTGTTTAGGATAGTTAGGATAGTTATTTACTTAATGGAAGACCTGTATGATAGGATTCATTTCTTTATGTGGACCTTGTGACTGAGGCTGTTTAAGACAATGGATTATATAATGGAGGACAGACAAATGAAGGGAAAATGGTAACACAATAACTCTGGTACTTAACAGACAAGCATAGAGATAACAAGAAGTAGGTTAAAAAAAATAGTGAGATAAAGACCAGTACATGAATAAATGAATGCCGACAGCAGATGATGCTTACAAAATTTCCAGTACGTGAATGAATTCCTACAGCAGATGATGCTTACAAAGTTTCCAGTACACGAATGAATGCCTACAGCAGATGATGCTTACAAAATTTCCAGTACATGAATGAATGCCTACAGCAGATGATGCTTAACAAATTTCCAGTACGTGAATGAATGCCTACAGCAGATAATGCTTACAAAATTTCCAGTACGTGAATGAATGCCTACAGCAGATGATGCTTAACAAATTTCCAGTACATGAATGAATGCCTACAGCAGATGATGCTTACAAAATTTCCAGTACATGAATGAATGCCTACAGCAGATGATGCTTACAAAATTTCCAGTACACGAATGAATGCCTACAGCAGATGATGCTTAACAAATTTCCAGTATTGTGAATGAATGCCTACAGCAGATGATGCTTAACAAATTTCCAGTACGTGAATGAATGCCTACAGCAGATAATGCTTACAAAATTTCCAGTACGTGAATGAATGCCTACAGCAGATGATGCTTAACAAATTTCCAGTACGTGAATGAATGCCTACAGCAGATGATGCTTAACAAATTTCCAGTACGTGAATGAATGCCTACAGCAGATGATGCTTACAAAATTTCCAGTACGTGAATGAATGCCTACAGCAGATGATGCTTAACAAATTTCCAGTACGTGAATGAATGCCTACAGCAGATGATGCTTAACAAATTTCCAGTACATCAATGAATGGCTATAGCTGATAATGCTTACAATTCTTTCTTTATATTTCTTTCAATTTCCATCTTTTTGTTTATCCCTATGAATTCTTTTAAGAGCATTGGAAATTTTGTGATTACTTCTATCAGTCTGTCCATTTAATATGCTTTTTCCCCACTACAATTTTAGACAAACATAAAATCTAGTGTGATAGATAGTTTCCCATGCTGTAAAGTGGCATTACACATTCTGCTTCCAGCTCTGACCCACCTGTTGCCCTGGGAGGATTGTTCTTGTAAGGTTTAATGACTGTTTCAGCACAAGATAGGCTCTACATGGTGGCCGGTATAAATAGTGGAGGAAGAACCCAGTGAAAACCCCGGGAAGAACCACTGTCACACAAGAAGCTACTAGCAGGCATTCTCACATACCCAAGTTAGCAGTGCCCGAGACGCGAACCCATGCAGACAGAGGTGAGATGGCAGTGATCCGGAATGGTGAGTGCTTTAGACCACTCAGCCACTCTGGGGCCCTGCCTTGGGAGGAGTGAAAAGGGTACCAAAAGGTGCAATTTACTGCCACAATAAACTTAAATTAAATTTTGCATGTGGAGTGGACAACCACGTGATTATTCAGACAAAACAATCTCAAATATGCAGCTGATACTGTCCCCTAGATCTATCTGTACCTCCAGGAACATAGTGTCTGGGACTATCCTTATCCACTGGGTCAGAACCCCTTGATAATAACATGGAGACAATTGAAATCGTTCCAACTGTAAATACTCTTAGTAGACATGAATAAACAAATTGTGATACGCAACTATTAGTGGAACAGGGGTTTGTCCTTATCTCCCAGAGAATGAGCCCTTGGCAGAACATGTAGAAATTGGTGAGATCTATGACCTTTATACGTTTTTTGCATGAAAAATGAACGTGTGTCGATATGTAAGTAAGTATGTCACATCAGCACAATAATTGCCAATAAAAAAAACATTTTTAAAATGTAAAGATAATGAATTGTAAAGAAAGAAAAAAACTTTAAGATGATAAACCCTTCCAAATAAAAAAATGTAAAAATATAGTACTACAAGATAAAAGATAAAACGTATAAATGCTACATTTCTTTTAAAAGGTATTCAAAATAAAAGACATGGTAGAAAAATATAAAATCGTTAAAAATATAGGGTTAAGATTTGTTGCATAGTTTGCATTCCCTCAAAAGTCCATGATTTTCTTTGGGTGTACATCATCATAAAGTATCTCAAATGAGTTAACATAACAAATCTTGTTTCGTAGGATGGATGTCAATAAACATGACAAGAATGGTTTCCATAGTATTTGGACAGTGGTTGGGTATGCACTCTGTTCAAGGATCAGCCTTCAGGAGATATGCATGAATTGGGTATGTGCGTCTCATATGAGATCCATACAACACCACCTCACTGCTGTGATCTGTACTAAATGAGGGATCTGCACAACTCCATCTCATCTACTATATGATACTTCATGTTCTGAAACTTGTTAGCAGAGTTTTTATTCCACATATTTTGTCAAGTGTTCAGAACATGCTGAATTACATATTTGAGATCCATACAACACCACCTCACTGCTGTGATCTGTACTAAATGAGGGATCTGCACAACTCCATCTCATCTACTATATGATACTTCATGTTCTGAAACTTGTTAGCAGAGTTTTTATTCCACATATTTTGTCAAGTGTTCAGAACATGCTGAATTACATATTTGAAATATGGAAACCCTGAAGACTCATTAGAAATGTCCTAACTTCCCTAGACTTTATCATCAGTCATCATCATCATCAGTCTCTTGACCTAGTGTGGTCATTGAGGCACTGTGCTGCTGAACATCTGACCAGTTCCCTCCACTTGACTCGATCATGTGCCAATGCCTGTGTCTCTGCAAAACTTTTCCTGGTCTATTCTGTGATGCTGTCACTCCACTTTTTTATTTTATATTTATATATATTTTATATTTTTTATATTTATTTTTATTCTTTAATGCATCCTTTAAATTTCTTAGATAGACATTTATTGGAGGGCAGGATCTGAGTGTTCACTTGTTCATTAGTTGTACCATTTAAAGAGACTGCTTTAACCGATCAGTAGTATTTAGTGTACCCTTCAATTTGTCCTTGGAGAAAGATTGGGGTTTTGAGTTTTGTTTGTTTAATGCCACCATTCAGCACTTGATAGGCTATAGTTAAGAACCCCATAAAACCCTTTGAAGAACCACCAACCATCAGCAAGCTACTGGTAAACATTTCCATATGCCTATATTAGCTGAATTGATACAGTGACTCCAGCCTATGCATACTGTGGGGAGATACAATTTTTAGCAAACAATCTCCCAAAACGTATAGGAAAACCTACCTATAAGATACCTTAAGAGACAAATACAATTTTATTCTTGGTGGACAGTTTTCCTTTAAATATAGAAATTTAACATTTAAGTGAGATTAAGAAAAACAAGTTCAGAAATGATTCCCATGTCCTCTTTATCAAGGTGGCCTAGTGGTTACAGCAACCTTCTCTGGTGCTTGAGGTTGTAGTTTCGAATCCTAACTGGGTCATACAAGACATAAAAATGTGCTAGCAAGCTGCCTAACTTGCTCCTCAGTATTAAGAGATTAGTGTTAGGACTGGTTGGCCTGGTGTCAGGATAATGTAACTGGGTGGGACATAATGCTACATGTCTGCGGAATGATACCAAAGTGATAAACATCACTATAAACTGTCACACTGCAGATATTGTAGTTATATGACTGAAAAATTTTCAAAGCTATGTTAAAAATACAAAAACACACGATCTATAGCAAGGTGCTAAAAACACACAAATTTTATCAAGATGAGGGTGTGATGAAGGAGTATTTTTGTAAAGTCTCAATTTTTCAGGAAATTTCTATGCTCTCTCTATCTGTGTATATTTCTTATTTGGGGAAGCAAGCTCAAATTAATGGAATCTATCACTGTCCATTACACTTAACGAAAAAGGCCTTGACACTTTGAGGAAGCATGGTCTTTGCCCCTGGACGTGGACGCTCTGTGATTCTGAATTGAAATCCTTCAGCTCCTTCCAGAATGAGGCGCTCATGTTGCCAGCTAAAGAGAGCACCATCAGTTGTCTCAAGAAATGGGTTGATCTCAATCACCCAAATCTTCTTGCCTGCAAGTGAATAAATTTTAAAAGAAAGATCATAGAAACCATGATAATATAAATAAATGTACTATACTCTGACATGTCCTTGGCACTTAGTTCCCATTTTCTCTGCACAATAAAGGCCCATAATGTGTTGAAAGTCGTTAACAATAATATAATAACGCTAATTGATGTCTTAAATGGACAATTAGCAAATTTTACACATATCTCTACTGTATATTAAAGGGGCTTCATGAACACTAATAATTTGTCATGAGCACCTGATAAACTATGATGCTTTTTACTTGTCTTAACTATGCACAATATTATTTCTATATAAACTTAAGCAACCTAGAATTATGCTTATGATGCTATAAACTGCATTGTTGCCATTGTTAAAAGATTTTTTAATTAGGTGTATGCTTAAAGTTTAGATACTTTTGCCATTTTAATTACTAAATGAGAGACTGGTAAAAACATGCCTTTCTCTTTGATAATTATACAAGGACTATAATAATATTACTCGTAAGTCCTCCATGACAAGTCCGTTCCTGATAACAAGCCAACCCATGTTAAATTCTTTCATGTTAAGTCTATTTCACATACCAAGCTCTTCCAATATTTCTATAATTCTTCCATGACAAGTCCATTTCAGATAACAAGTCCTATCTATATTTATTTCATTCTTCTATAACAAGTCCATTCCAGTTAACAAGCCCTACCCTTATTTCTGTAAAATTTTGGCACATTTTTATACAAGACTGTTAAAAGACTGCTGTTGCAGATTAAAAGATCAGCGCCAATCCATCTAATGAAATGTACACGGCTGGCTTATAGAGTTTCTTATAAGTAAAATACCACACTTTACCCAAGATATTTGTTTCAAGTGAAATATGTCACACATTTACTCAAAATATTTTGTTTTAGGTGATAATGTCACATTTAAATAAAATATGTTTCAGATGACACATGTAACACATTTACTCAAAATATTTTGTTTTAGTTGATACATGTCACATTTAAATAAAATATATGTTTTAGGTGATACATGTCACATTTAAATAAAATATATGTTTTAGGTGATACATGTCACATTTAAATAAAATATGTTTTAGGTGACACATGTCACATTTAAATAAAATATATGTTTTAGGTGATACATGTCACATTTAAATAAAATATATGTTTTAGGTGACACATGTCACATTTAAATAAAATATATGTTTTAGGTGATACATGTCACATTTAAATAAAATATGTTTTAGGTGACACATGTCACATTTAAATAAAATATATGTTTTAGGTGATACATGTCACATTTAAATAAAATATATGTTTTAGGTGATACATGCCATTTAAATAAAATATATGTTTTGGATGATACATGTCACATTCACATTTGTTTTAAAAATTCAGATGATACATGTCACACATTTACTCAAAATATTTGTTTCAAGTGATACATTGTTAACATCACTAGATTAAAGATTATGCAAAAAGAAAAGATAAATGTTTTGACTTACAATTGCAATATTGATCATACATAGACATGGATTAGAGATATCATGTTTCTTTTTTACATTAAAACATTATGACATAACAACTGTTTTATTTAGTTTTCTATCCCTTGTAAGTGTTTCCAATACTACACACTTAACAAATTATGTCATGATGTCACCAATGCCAAATGTGTAAAGACCAAATCATACACTTAAAAATGTAATTGCACAATGCTATTAAAAACATGATTTCACTATACTATTAAAAAGTCATTTCACTATACTATTAAAAAGTCATTTCACTATACTATTAAAAAGTCATTTCACTATACTATTAAAAAGTCATTTCACTATACTATTAAAAAGTCATTTCACAATACTATTAAAAAGTCATTTCATTATAATAATATAGTCATTTCACTATACTATTAAAATAGTTTTTTCACTATACTATCATAGTCATTTCACCATGCTCCTAAAAGGTCATTTCACTATACTATTAAAAAGTCATTTCACTATACTATTAAAAAGTCATTTCATTATAATAATATAGTCATTTCACTATACTATTAAAATAGTTTTTTCACTATACTATCATAGTCATTTCACCATGCTCCTAAAAGGTCATTTCACTATACTATTAAAAAGTCATTTCACTATACTATTAAAAAGTCATTTCACTATACTATTAAAAAGTCATTTCACTATACTATTAAAAGGTCATTTCACTATACTATTAAAAAGTCATTTCACTATACTATTAAAAAGTCATTTCACTATACTATTAAAAAGTCATTTCATTATAATAATATAGTCATTTCACTATACTATTAAAAAGTCATTTCATTATAATAATATAGTCATTTCACTATACTATTAAAATAGTTTTTTCACTATACTATCATAGTCATTTCACCATGCTCCTAAAAGGTCATTTCACTATACTATTAAAAAGTCATTTCATTATAATAATATAGTCATTTCACTATACTATTAAAAAGTCATTTCATTATAATAATATTGTCATTTCACAATACTATTAAAAAGTCATTTCATTATAATAATATAGTCATTTCACAATACTATTAAAAAGTCATTTCATTATAAAAATATAGTCATTTCACAATACTATTAAAAAGTCATTTCATTATAATAATATAGTCATTTCACTATACTATTAAAAAGTCATTTCATTATAATAATATAGTCATTTCACAATACTATTAAAAAGTCATTTCATTATAATAATATAGTCATTTCACTATACTATTAAAAAGTCATTTCATTATAATAATATAGTCATTTCACTATACTATTAAAAAGTCATTTCATTATAATAATATAGTCATTTCACAATACTATTAAAAAGTCATTTCATTATAATAATATAGTCATTTCACTATACTATTAAAAAGTCATTTCATTATAATAATATAGTCATTTCACAATACTATTAAAAAGTCATTTCATTATAATAATATTGTCATTTCACAATACTATTAAAAAGTCATTTCATTATAATAATATAGTCATTTCACAATACTATTAAAAAGTCATTTCATTATAATAATATAGTCATTTCACAATACTATTATAGTTTAACTATGTTGATGTATGAAATGATCCTGCACTGATACAAGTCTTATAATTTTTTAAAAATATGGATATGAGGTCTGAAGAAATTAAATCAAAACCACTGTCCATCAAATAACGATCTAACTATTAGTCATTTCACTATACTATTAAAGTCATTTCACTATACTATTAAAGTCATTTTCCTATACTACTAAAGTCATTTCACTATACTATTAAAGTCATTTTCCTATACTATTAAAGACATTTTCCTATACTATTAAAGTCATTTCACTATACTATTAAAGTCACTTCACTATACTATTAAAGTCACTTCACTATACTATTAAAGTCATTTTCCTATACTATTAAAGTCATTTCCCTATACTATTAAAGTTGTTTTCCTATACTATTAAAGTCATTTCACTATACTATTAAAGTCATTTCACTATACTATTATATTAAAGTCATTTCACTATACTATTAAAGTCATTTCACTATACTATTAAAGTCATTTCACATTACTATTAAAGTCATTTCACATTACCATTAAAGTCATTTCACATTACTATTAAAGTCATTTCACTATACTATTAAAGTCATTTCACTATACTATTAAAGTCATTTCACTATACTATTAAAGTCATTTCACAATACTATAAAAGTCATTTCACAATACTAATAAAGTCAATTCACATTACTATTAGTCATTTCACTATACTATTAAAGTTGTTTCACTATACTATTAAAGTCATTTCACAATACTATTATAGTCATTTCACAATACTATTAAATCATTTTCATTTGATAAAAGGACTCAAGTAGGGTCCATTGTAAATGCTTTATATAAATAAATTTTATTTGAAACAAGGACTTAAGATTCATTGCACATGCTCTATGTAAATCAATTTAATCTGAAATAAGGACTTGAAGTCCATTTTACATGTTTGATGTAAATCAATTTAATTTGAAATAAGGACTTGAAGTCATTTTACATGTTTTATATTAAAGTAGTACCATCATCACAAATGGCGAAGTCCACTATAAAGTTTTCTGGAAATTTTGCATTCTTCAGTTTCTCTTTTACAGTGTGGTCATAGTAGGTCTTAACTGAGTCTGCAACTTTTGTCTTTTCCTTTACCAATCTCTCCGAACAGATAAGATAATTATATTGTGAGAGTGCAACCAACTCATAAGCAAAAACAAATCCCCGAAACTCCATATCGACATCGATATCTACAAATTTTCTGATGACAAAGTGTTCATGGTACTTGTCTTTCTGATTGACAGCTGCAAGCAGTAAATCCTGATAGATCCTTTCACTCCGCAGAAACATGTCAATAACTTCATCTGATGTTTTAACTTTCAAAGCCTGAAAAGCTGCTTCCAGAAGGCACCATATTTGAATATTTTCATCCCGTCTTTTTTCTTCGGAGTATGTCATTAGCCTTTCACTATAAAGCGATTTAAATTTACTCTGAACCAATGGAGCATCTTTTGCACTTCGGGAAGAAGTTTTAACGAAGGCATAGCTTTCATTTTTTGTCAATTTGTCGATGAATGTCTGTAATCGTTTTGAAAGTGTAGCCAGACAACTCTTTTCATCATCAGTAACATAGTCTCTCCAATCTGTCGTCATCACATCAGCGCTGTCCTTGTTTAGGTACAATCTGAGAAAAATAATGAAATTCAAGATCACAGAATAATTGCAGGCAAATACCGCATTTCTCATAATAACACCAGTTATGTGAGCCATACAAGTACACAGTGATACAGGTGAGGTCACCTTATACTGGGGTAACTACACTGTAATGATCTGGCATTTTATAAAATAAAATCCCTAAGATTTCATTAAATCAGCAATCCACTGTATTAAACTTGAATATGTATTAGGTTCCCTAACTACCTTAAAAAGCTTTTGAATATTTTTCTTTGGTTTTAACACATGATATAATAACAATATACTATATTATGCCAAGGAAATAGAAACTATTCCTCTTTCCCCAAGAAGACACCAAGCAGCCAAACATGGCCATCATGGGCAGGTATGGAAACCATACCCCTTTAATTAGGACTTTAATGCACTACACATTGAGCAAAAAAGTACTGTACTGTACATGAATCAATACACAATCTTGCAAAAGAGTACTGTACTGTACATGAATCAATACACAATCTTGCAAAAGTGTACCATATTGTATATGAATCAATACACAATCTTGCAATAGTGTACCATACTGTACATAAATCAATAGTCTTGCAAAAGTGTACCGCAAAAGTGTACTGTATTGAACATGAATCAATACAGTATTGCAAAAGTGTACCATACTGTACACGAATCAATACGCAATCTTGCAAAGGCGTACCATACTGTACATGAATCAAAACACAATCTTGCAATAGTGTACCATCCTGTACATAAATCAATAGTTTTGCAAAAGTGTACCGCAAAAGTGTACTGTACTGAACATGAATAAATACAGTCTTGCAAAAGTGTACTGTTTTGTACATGTTTCAATACAGTCTTGAAAATGTACTGTTTTGCATGTGATTCATGAGTACACAGTTTTGGAAAAAGTGTACTGTTTTGTACATAATTCAACAATGCACAGTTTTGCAAAAGAGTACCATTTTGTATGTGATTCAATACACAGTCTTGGAAAAAGTGTACTGTTTTGTACGTAATTGAACAATACACAGTTTTGCAAAAGTGTACCATTTTGTATGTGATTCAATAGTCTTGGAAAAAGTGTACCATTTTGTATGTGATTCAATAGTCTTGGAAAAAGTGTACCATTTTGTATGTGATTCAATAGTCTTGGAAAAAGTGTACCATTTTGTATGTGATTCAATAGTCTTGGAAAAAGTGTACCATTTTGTATGTGAATCAACTTACTTCTTACATTAGAAGTAAGACTGTGCAAGAATGGTAAGCTGTAAAGAAAAGATAAAACAGGTCTATAATGACCTAAAACAATATTAATATCACCAAGATGTCTGCTTCTTGTTACCAGGATAGTTGATGCCTGTTAAACACTACACCGATTACAATTCTTAGATGGAGGCTTGAGAGGTGGCACTCCGATGATCTTGATTCTGTCTTTCTATTCCTCACCCTTAGAAACTATAAAGACTATGAAGTGCCGTTAATTGAAAAGCAAAGGGAAGTAACATGATTATCATCGCTAGGCTTAACCTTCTTACTTTTAGAGCATTTGATAATAATCACATTCTGAAAAGATATAAATTTTAAAAAATGGGATAACTAAAATATTTAACATATAACAGAAGACTCCATAATAATGCAAAAATAATTCAACTGATGTTTACAATATAAAATGCAGCCTGGATGTAAGGTACCAATACAGTGTTTTGACTTACCCAGACAAATCTTTTTTGGGTCCTCTGTCTTAAAAAAATGGGAACAACTATTTACTGAATTTGTGAAGTTGCAAGGTTGGTGTGCTGATGCTAATGTAATCAGGAGATGTATGTACACTGCATGTATTTGATGGAAAACATGTTGAAAGAAAAATACCTTAACTGTGGGGATATACATGTCACTGCATGGCACACCTAGCTATTTGTCAACAGTTCGTCATAACATCATATGCATGGGATTCACATGTCATTATTTTACTATTACCAATACTTGAAATGAGTGCAGCTGAGCATTCTTAAGAGCTTCAGTGATAGAATTAACGAGTCTAATAAACAAAGAAAACTAGCATCATTGTGGAAAAAGACCCTGCCTGCAAAATCAATACCTTGAGATGAATCCCCTATTTTTTTTAATATTCTGTAAAAACTTTCATGAAATTGTTGCAGCAACAATCTGTTCTAACAGTCTAATTTAAAATATTTAACACCAGGAACATAATGCATCAAATTTGTTTTCTTCAAGAACTGCAAAATTACATATATCATTCTTGTCATGAATGTCAACCAATTACCCATAATGCTGCTGTATGTTTGGACTTTACCTAGCACTTCAATTTGGCATCAGAAAATTTTTTTGACTCTATTTACACCGACACTGTGCATAATTTTCACAATTTTTTTCTTTATTTACTAATAGTAAAAGATTGTTTTGCCAGTAATGAACATAAAAATACCAGATTTACTCTTTCCGCTGTAGGTGTGAATAATGAACATAAAAATACCAGATTTACCTTATTCTTTCCACTGTAGGTGTGATTATTTTGTATCACGAGGAGGACACTGATGTTTAGTGTGTGACCAATACTATCTTTCCTGATAATGACCATAACTATGGCATATGAATCTAATATTTTATTTTATTTTGAGAAATTTTCTTATCTATATCCAGCATTCACAATGATTGTACACCAGTATACCTATTTACTATTTGTATCCACATACAGTATTCACAATGACTGTACACCATTATACACATACCTATTTACTGTTTGTATCCACATCCAGTATTCACAATGACTGTACATCATTACCTATTTACTGCCTGTATCATCCACATACAGTATTCACAATGACTGTATACCATTATACACATACCTATTTACTGTTTGTATCCACATACAGTATTCACAATGACTGTACACCATTACCTATTTACTGCCTGTATCATCCACATCCAGTATTCACAATGACTGTACATCATTACCTATTTACTGCCTGTATCATCCACATCCAATATTCACAATGACTATTTACTGCCTGTATCATCCACACCCAGTATTCACAATGACTGTACACCATTACCTATTTACTGTGTATATCATCCACATCCAGTATTCACACTAACTGTACACCATTTAATTTACCTATTTAATGTGTATATCATCCACATCAAGTATTGACAATGACTACACATCATTGTACTAATCTGTGTAGACTACGCTATAACATTTATATCATGAACATCAACAGGACAGTTTTTTTTTATGTGTGTGTGTGCTTTACAATGACCTTACTTTTCTTTCATGCCTACCTGCAGATAAAGGCCTTCATAATTACACTTTTTAATTTTGTCACAGCCAAAACATTGCCTCCTTTGTTTTGTTCGTGTTCAAAATACTGGTATTTCATTTACATACAAATGGACTGGAAAAATGTACCTCTGATAAATGTCTAAAAAGACTTGAGCTTCGTGTAGTTCAAAAGGACAGAGAACAGTTTCAAAGGTTTCATCTCGCAGAACATCAAGCCAGTTTTCAGTGTTCACTTCCAGAACACTCTTTTCGTAAGCTTTAATTTCTTCTTCTTTCAAAAACCCTGCTGTCTTTGGACTTGAGAAGTCTTTGATTGAATCTGTCACCTTTCTCAGTCTGACTGCCTTCAGCTGATCTGATAGAGACATCTCTGTTCCTGTAAGAGTTAATATTTGTGTAATTTAGTTGCATTTAAATAAAGGAAGCTATCAATACTGAAAGATTTGTATTCTACTTTATGCTATTTCCAAAAAGTGTGTGTGTGTGTGTGTGTGCATGTTTGTGCATACATGCATAATCTTCATTCCTGAATCAGTTACATAAGTTAAAAGAATTCTGAAGTGCGAGTAAACTGAATTGTGAACTTAGCTATGGTTTGTTAAGAGTGACTCGAAAGGTATTGTGGTACAAATGAAGATCGATGAATCGTGCTAGCAAATTTAGAATTTCTGTCTTGCTATGTAACCTTACATCCATGCTAGATATGTCAATAATCTTTCCGGATGTGATCATGGTATATGTACAATCTTTCTCATTTGAGGTACAGGGCAGCTGTGTAACAATGACTTAAGACTGTTCAATGAAGCGAAGGATCATTATGGTCCCAAGGTTCACAAGTCTGAACTATTTTTGTATACAAGTTCTATATTTTCCAAACATTTTATCTAATATTCCAATAATTTACAGGTTCACAAGTTCCAAGAAATTAGAATAGACAGGTCTATAGTCTGAAGGTAGTCATTCATTTAATGGTTTAAAACTTAAATAGCAATAACTGAAAGCTTTACAAGTTCAATGGTTTGTTAGTCCAAAGGTATATGACAACATGGGGATCATTTTAAAAAGGTTTCACAAGCTTAAGATATTTCAAGATGGGTAGATTATTTATATCATTCAAAACTTCCATTCTTTCATTACATTTGAATCTCAGGCAAGAACACCTTCAGATCAGTGAACATGAAATTATAAGAAATAAAACTTTTGACCAGTTGAACCTTTGGAACATTGAATCCTTCTTTATGATGCACAATCCGACTAATATGCTTTCATAGCATTGAACCATTGGGTCAATGAACCCTTCTCTTGGACTGACGACCCTTTAGGACAGTGAACCTTACTTTTTTTAATACTCTGAACCCTCTATTTAAATGTTAACTCATATGGCAGGCTATATTTCCCTCTCACTCCACTTGGTCAGATAAAAGTGTTGGCTTTTTTACATAAAGGATGTTAGGAAGGGCTTTTCGTGACGAGAATGATTCATTCTCAAACCAGACTGATGTTTTGTTATCTTCAAGTTACATTATCAGCCGCAAGTTCATGTTTTCTGATACAATGAACATTTTCTTACATATAGGTAATTTCGAGACTTTTTTTTTTTAAAGAGTTCCAAAATACACAAAATTTTCGTTAACCTTTAAGAAAATGACATTTGATAACACTAAATTGAACGATTTAATGCGATGCACAATTAACCCATCATTATCAACCATGATCATGTAAACTGCCTTTCTCTAGTCCTACATGTAAGAGTCGCACATGTTGATTTTGTTTAACTGACGCCCCAAACATAAACATAAGCGTCAGGTCTAATAAGTTATATGTAGGACAACACAAAACAAAACAGACAACTCGACGTTCGGTCGGGGTCAGATCGTGTTATCATCTCTTCAAGCAACGGGAGCACACGAATAACGTTTTACATATAAAAAGTTACACACGTTATCAAACTTGCCTAAAAATACATTTACGCAGAAGGTCTACACGTGCTGAATGATTATGGGTGATTTTCGACTATTCGTAAGGACCGTTCCTTTAACAGAAACATTTTTTAAAATATTTAATTCAATTAAAGTATTTAGATATTGTTTTTTAAATACAATTTTGGATTATTTATTGATTATGATGGAAATATTATGTTTAAGATACAAAGATAAAATATATTTCAAAGGTAGCATTAATTTTATATGTTAACGATCTCTCCTTACAGGACGGTTTTAAAATGGCGTACAATCATAACGTTCCAGAAAATTGCAGACTCTTTATTCTTGTTGGAAAAGGAATTAAAGAAGATGCATTTCGGGAGGCTTTCGGAAAATATGGAAAAATTGAAGATGTTTGGGTTGTTAAAGATAGGCGATCTAATGAAGACAAAGGTATGAATATTACAGGGTTCTTTGTTTATGGTTAATTTAACGTCCCCTTTCTCGAAAGCTTCATTGTAATGCGGTACGATACTGACTAAAGGGCGACTCGGATAAATAAAGTGCAGTTGAATATAATGCATCAGGAAATTAAGAGATAAAATATTTATTTTATTTTAGTAGAAATTTGTACTAATGCTCCAATTTCGAGTATCATAGTTCTTAGACCAACAAAGTGGATTAGTTGTAAGACGTCCCCCCCCCCCAGTCTCTCTGAACACCCCAAGACACCACAAGACCACCGCACCCCAAGACACCCCAAGACCACCCCAATATTGCATATATTAGCACCAAATCTCGTAATAACGTACCAAGAAGCGGAAAAAAAAGAAATGAAAAACACATTCGGACATTGTTACTATCAATGATTTATAGTATTGGTAGATGGCCGTATTTCTGATAATCTACGGAAACGAACTCCATGCATCACATATCTTTAATTATATATATATATATATATATATATATATATATATATATATATATATATATATATATATATATATATATATATTATAACAATTTCCTCATTAAATGGTGATGTTCCATACTTCTCTCATTTATTTGAATTGTTGAATTGTTTAGGCTCCATGTTAATATTTTTCAAAAAAAAAGGAATGAAAGAATAGTTAAATTGTTATTGAGATAACATTTTTTTATATACAATAAATTTGGCAATTTGTTTAATTTTTTTAACGACTTATTTGTGGTATTGCTAATTATTAAATGTTGATTAATATTCACGTTACGGTACCGGAACACTCATCAAAACGGGAGTTGTTTCCCTTGGCAACTCGCGACCTTACTAATTTTAATGTTACACAAAATATTGCTAAATATTCGCAGTTTTTATTTGTTTGTTTGTTTGTTTTGTTTTTTTTTTGTGCTGTTGTTGAAATTTTAAGTGAGTATTATCAAAGTTTAAGGTGTTCTTGGAGAATCTTACGGTGTTCAGAGAGACCCCGTGCCCACCTGATATTTTATATTTAGGTTTTACTGCCTAAATAACGGCGTTGTATAGCGCGTTTCTTGGTCGACTGACAGTCGAACGAGATGTCGAAGTTTCAGAACTATCTCACAATCAGTCCAGTAGTCCTACAATGCCAGACATTTATATTTATGTTTTCGGGGTCGAGGTGTTGCTGCCTAAATAATAGTCCTACCTGTAAGAAGACATAGCACATGTTGATTTTGTTTAAGTGCTATGTCGAAATGCGACAGTAGTCGATGTATGCCGAAGTATGTTCAAGTTAGTTCCAATCGAAAAGTGAAATGAAATCTTGCTTGCTGTTTAAATATTTGATACTTTGATACTTTTGTTAAGTTAAAATGAATCGGCCTTGTTGAAACCTACTTCGGCATTCCTCGGCTACCATCGCGTTGCAACCAATTTGAAATGTGTGTCAAAGGAACATAAAAATGTGTTCATTTGCTAGTGTCAGATTTTGAGTTGATCACGATTAAGACAACAAAGTAAGTATATCAATAACTCTTAAATATGTGGATGAATGTTGATATTTATTGCCAAGTATATGATAATCATGAAAATTTCACCTCTTATTCTCCTGTCACTAGAGTTAAAAACACGCTACACAGCGCTGTTCGTTAGGCAGTAAGACCCTGATGCCCCAGACATAAATATCAGCATCTGGTCTTATATGTAGGACTACCTAAATAACAGCGCTGTGTAACGTGTCGTGCATGTGCATTTACTCATTTTAAATTAAAAATAATTATATTTATATGTATATAAACTTGGGTCAGAAGTAAAATGCATATGGTGGAATCGTCACAGTCAAATGTACAGTTTTGCTTGTCACTAAGCATAACTTTTATTGTGATGTCACAGTGTATGACATTCAATCCAGATTATACTGGATCACATCTTTTGGTTCATTTCGTTCAAAAATGTCTACATTCTTGAATATTGATTTTGCTGTATGCATGTCATGTGGTTTCTATCCGTTGTATTCATGTGACTTAACCCAAACCAAAATGCATCCTTGCTGAAAGCTTGTGGCAAGCATGCGATAAGCTAATTTGATGTTTATAAGCTAACATAGTAGTTTGCGCAAGCTTGTATAAGCAAGTGCAGTCTTAACTCATTCAGCTCCGATGCAGTCTGTGCTCGTAATCTAGTTTCTGCATTCAGCGGCTGATACCGTCCTTGCAGTTTCTTGACTGCATTCAGTGGCTGGTCCTGTTCATACTCTGACCGAATGTGTGGTTGAGAGAAGTCTCTGATTGGTTACAAATGGGTTTTTTCCAAGAATCAGGCCCACTTGTAACCAATCAGAAATGAATTTACTTTCATTTGGGCTAACTTTAAATGTTCGGAAACCAAATATTACTACTTCAGAGCAGTTTAAATACACTTTCTTTTTTTGAAAAAATCGTAAAATGATGGCGGAAGCTTGAGTGATTTTTGATGGTGGTAAGGTCAAAAATGAAGAGTTTCTTGGGTTTGATCTCGAAAATATTGAGTAAGTAGAGGAAAGATATGTTCGACAGTTGGATAATTTGCGAGATTTTGAATGGGGCATTGAAGATTCTTGAGATTGAATCATCATCAGAAGAGTCTTAATTTAACTTTGCAATTCCACAAAACAGGCGTATAAGAAAATCAAACTTGTACCAGAATATGAAGTATATCTGACACAGGGTCAGCTGCTGTCCCAGGCTATTCACACAGGATCAAGCCAACCCAGAAAACTAGCAATTGCATAGCTGCCAATTGTCCCATCTTTTCTGTATTTGTCCTGTCATATGGACCTAAATGCAGGTTTACGTTTTTTCTTGGGGAAAATACATTTTTTTAAGTTAAAAAAATAATAAAACTTTCTTTGAAATTTTCAGTTTAGAATGTGCATTCGGTTTTATTTTGATAGAATGTATCTCATGTATATGGGAATACAGTTCTACAATACAATTGGTTCATTTGAAATTGAGGCTACCATGCATGTCGTTATCCGCCGTATTGGAATTTAGTTACCATTGTCACTGTATCTCGTCTTTGTAATATTCACCTTCTAATATTGTTAAATAGGCAAGAGGAATATTCAGAATTTTCTCCAGGAAAAAGAGAAGGAAACAACTGGAAGGACAGTTGTGCCTAGTGATGGGAATCGGTCAGAAATTCATAGTCGATAATCGGTTCCCCTTAACCAACTGATCATCGATTATAATCGGTTACTAAGAGCAAATTTAATTTTTGTTACACAGTTATAACATATATCTTTGATCAAGAATTCAATATGTTTATAAATATACAGGAGTAATCTATTTTAATGACATGTATACTTTAACCTGACAATAATATTACAAAAATACATTGTGTTACTTTTGTTCTACAACTTTGTTAAATGAATGCAACTTTTTATGGCTAATCAGTCATATGTAACTGAAATACTGCTACAATCCCCCGAAATTCTTTCATTCATATGCAATGTGTCTATAATTTAAAGTATAGAAGGACATGATTTTCTTGTTTGTAATTGTTTATATATACTACAAAAGATGTTGCAATTTAACTTAAACAAATCAACAAAATATGTTTAAATTTTATTAACTCAACAATTTAACAACTTGAACATGTAATAATGACTATATGTTCCTAATAATGAATCGTAAGACTTTTTATTTGTAGTTGTGAAGGGATTAATAAATTTCAGGTCAACTTTAGTGGCTGGGAGTTTTACTAACCTTTGTGCTTTGCATGCACCTAAAATGTTGTCTCCCTTTACACACAATCTATTATGGAGTATCACAATCGATTATCTTATTGGTTTGCTCAACCAACTGATGATCGATTATAATTGATAATCAGAACAACACTAGTTGTACCGTCTTTTGTAGATTTGTGAAGCCATATACCATATTTTCGCGCATTTATGACACACCTAATTATAAGACTCACCCATATATAAGACGCGGGTTTTGATGATTTGTGTAAAAAAAATATTTTAAATAAGACGCCCACAAATATAAGACGTACGCGGCCTAGCCATCTGCCGAACTGAGCAATTTATCTCCAGTGGTTACCTTTCCTTTATCATAAATGAAAATTTGTCCATTGTTCCATCACCTGTCGGATGTAAACAAGGCTTCATTGCCATTTTTAGTTGAGATCAAAGGCCAATAGCGGATGGGTTTAGTACCTGGTATCTAGATTCTAGAATAATAAATGCCGGATGTAAAGGCGGCTTCATTGATCCGCTAGGCCAAGACTTCAGCGGGTGGGATTAGTATATAGACCAATAAACGACCTGGTGTATGCGGTTAGCATATATAAACGTGGGAACAGTCTCTTGTTATATATAAATGAGTGATCAATTTGCTTAGCATTTTTAAAATTTATAAAATTGTCACGATACCGAAGCGAAAATCATATACAGCATGGGAGAAAGTGAAAATTACGACAATCATCAATGGCTTCAGAAAGTGTGGGATAATTCCCGAACCAGCTAGCTATATCAGTTCTTCGGTTGATGACTCAGTTGCATCCGATACCACTGACACCAATGAGGATCAATTAGCATCAGTTATGGAGGTTTTCCGTGACGACGACAGTGAATTTGATTCAAGTTACGATGGATTTGAAGCCGAAACTGATGACGATGAAAATGAAGATCAATAGAACAATACGGTACATTGATTTTTGATCAAGTCAAACACTATTTAGTAACAGTTTATTATATTGTGAACACTTACCCAATTGTTTTTACAACTAGGAATGAAAATCATGAAACGTGAATATCGACCACAATAATCGTCCTTCAATAGCACATACTGTACCATTTGTTTGTGTTCAAAAATACTTAGATAAGACGCCCATTAGTATAAGACGCACCCTGGGTGCTGGGTTAGTAAAATTTTGTATAAGACGCGTCTTATATACGAGAAAATACGGTAGTAACGGAGAAAACTTGACATTTTGCTAATCATATAATGTGATTTCGCTATCGGGCATGAAAGCGCCCATGAAATACAAGAGCATGAAAAAACTAATAAACATCAGCTTCCTGCTTCATCAAACAGAACTCATGCCTGAACTTGCGATGTATATACATACCAGCGAGAACCTTAATGTAATTCAATTGAAATTAGATTTATTACATTTCTTTTAGAAATAAACTTTACTCTTTCAGTTACTAGTGTTGCTGGTGATTTATTTTGCACACGTTTTCCAAACATTAAAATTGCAATGGTCTACTCTTTTGCTTTTGTTTTGAAACATTTTAAAAAGGAATTAGGAGCCCTGTCTTACTGAAGCTAGCTTCAATGAAGTTTTCAACAATGAATGTGCTACAGCTTGCAGGGCATTAAAGTCCAATTTGATATAACGAGTCATGTGCTGCACTTGTTTGTTGGTACTTTTTATAATGCTCAATGTTTTGTAAAGTTTTGGTAAGTTTGATATTTTTTTCAGATGATTAATTTGTTGGAATGAAGTAAAACTTTGCAATATATTATGATAATATGTTCCACCAGGAACAGTTTATATAGGTCTAATATGCATTTTAAACAGGGACTTTCGGACCCCTACCCCTTATCATTTTCAGTTTTTTTTGGGGGGAAGGACCGCAATCATGTCTTGTTTTTGAAAGCTCACATGCTTGTAGCAAGAAATATGTGCAAGCTTGCCACAAGCTAGTAACAAGCTTGCACAATCTAGTAACAAGCTTGCACAAGCTTGTACATACTTATTCTACTAAGTTAATAACAAACTTGTGCAAGCTTAAACTCAATGAGAATATGTTGATTAATTTATCATTTTAGCTGTGCTGATATTTACAGTGATCGAATTCAGTAGTTAAAATACCCCCAGATGTGCCTGCTGTATTTATAAGTAAAGCTGTACTGATGTCACTTTATGCTGATACCGTGTATAGCTGATTATTAAAATTGCAGATACTGATTTTGAGATTATTTCATTTTCACTATAAACTGAATAATTTCAGAAAAATTAAATCCTGGAAGAAGGGGGGGGGGTCCGGCTTATTCAAAGGCTAATGTCTAAACTTTACCGTATTTAGGTCTTTTTGTTGCCTACTGTAACAGCTGTAAATATTGTGACATGAAACAATAATTTTTTCCGTGTCCTAAGACATAGACTTGTTAAAAAAGTAACTTTCAGTGACCCAACAATTATTATACTGTTATAAAGTACTATGATTGATTTTGTTATTATTTTGCATGTGCATATTTTCTGATTTCTCCAATACGAAATTAGGTAAATATGGACTTCATAATTCTCTGGCCGGTTGAGTTTACCAAGGAGACCATTAGTCTGAGTTTCCTCTGACCCCTGCCATCCCATTTTTGATATTTTTGTACACCCCAAACATGAATGTCCAAATATAAAAAAATGGGGTGGCAAGGGTCAGAGGAAACTTGGGCTAGGAGACCATGTACTATAATGTACAGTACTAACACGGTGCAAAGCGTTCTTAAATCCTTATTTATTCCCAAACATAATAGATGCAGATTTTGTTTTATTCGTTGATTCAACCAAATTATATTCTTCTAGATAACATTTCAGCAAGTCCTTAATATGTTTCATTTACAATGAATCACCTCTCACGAGTTACTCATTTTGAATGATATAAGAGATCCTACAAATTGAGGTAATATTTTTAAAATGGTATGCACGTTTGATTGTACAAAGCACATAACCATCATAATTTACATGTTCACGAAGAGGGGTAATAATAAAGGCTAAAATTCTCATATAGATCAACTAAGGTCAACATCAATCAGTTTTAGCTTTGTCTTTTGGCTGAACAACCATCATAAGTTTCTACACAATGGAAAGCTTGCGTCTCCTTTGTTGATAAGTTAGTGAATTTCTCTATCATTTTGTGACAGCAGTACAGGTCAGTTAATCATTAAAATGCCTGAAATTGGCTTGTGATACGAGGATTTTTTAACGGTAACTATACCAGTACTTTGATGCAGAGGCGTAGCTAGAGTGTATGGAGTCTGGAGACAAGATTCATTTTGACGCCCCTCCCCCGTGTAAAAATTCCACATAATTGCCTTTTATTTCATAATATTAGCACGATTACTGTAGTTTTGTAAAATAGGGTATCATGCATACCTGTGAACTTTTCAAAAGCTAAGTAGGGAGACTGAATAAAAAATATAGATTGGGACTTCAAGTCGGGAGGGTTTTGTGGCATTTTTAAAGCTTGGTTTTTCACTAAATATTGATCCATCCTCCTGGTCCAGTATATGTGAAATTTGCAAAAATTTCTCCCTGTGATGTGCCCTATTTTCATATTCAGGTCAGCTGTGGTCAAACTGCAAATTAGCTAAAGATGAGCAGTTGCAAAACACCTAATTCTGTCTCATGGCCAGGCAGATTTTGAATGAGGATTCTACATTAACAAAAAGAAACCATAAGAGAAAACCAAAGCAGCTGTCTCATTTGAAAAAGAATCATTCTTGATATTATTTGGAGCATAGGAACCTTTGGAAATGTAAATATTAGTAAAGAATTGTCAAATTATGCTTTAGATGCTAGACACACATACAGACTATACTCAGATGAGCAGAAGAAAAGAGGGAGGAGTGTGAGAGGGGCAGAAAAAGAAAAGCAGATATTGAGCTGGGTGACATGCAAAATAAAAGAATATGACTAATGGATGACATTCAGCACTTTCAAATTGGCTGATGAAAATGTTGAAAAAGCCGAAAGCGACAATAGCTTAAGCCTGCTTACTGCATTCAGTTCTCTCAGAAAGACTGCAAAAGTGAAACAAGAGACTGAAGTATCTTGAAAAGGAGACACAGCAGAAAAAGTTTGCTTCTCACTTAATACAAGAAAGTAATTGGAAAGTGATGTTTTTTAATATTGTAAATAGGAACATATACACAGGATTGATTCCTTTTTTCTTTTGAATACAAAATACATGTACATTGAACATAATAATTTGTTACATTTGATTATGATATTAATTACTATATAAATTCGCAGCGTGCAAGCTCTGGTAAATTTAAAATGTACATATTACAAATATTTGTTGTTGTGTTATATTTAATTGATAGATGTCATTCTTTATACATGTATTCATTAACATGACAATGCAAGATAGTGTGGTCCTTCAGTTTTGTGTAATGGCCCTGGAAAAGTTTTGGAAAAGTCGAGGAATTTGTTTTTGTTAGATCTGCAAGATCCTTGTGGTATTCTCATTGATAGTGACACCTCTTAGTTGGGACCTAACAGAGTGGGTACTTTTCGCCGAGTACCGAATCCAAGTATTTGGATGTACTATTTGCCAGATCTGGGTATGAACCGAGTAGTAGGTGTGACTCCGGAGAGTACCGTTTGTTTCATTATTGTATGCGAACCTTAAACTTTTCGTGTACTATATATGAATTTATTTTTATTAACTAAAATTATTATGTATTAAGAAACTTTTTTTTTAAAGAAGTTCGATATTTATTGAATTATTTTACTTTTAACCATTTGTGTGTGTATTATTTGCAGAGGCAAATACTTCCGAATAGTACTGAAAAACCGGATATTCGGCCGAAGCAAATGTCCGAGGCGATTTCTGGTTAGGACCTACCTCTTACTCACTCTAGTAATGTAGGCATCATTTGAATGTGGGGAATTTGTTTTTTCCAGAAGCTGTCACTAAACTAAGAGTTTGACTTGTGTAAGAACCTGAGAATGTCCAAATATTGTATATTTTGTCTGGTCAGCTTGTGCCCGGTCATCAGAAGTTTGATGACATTTGACGTAAATGCATTACTTTCATACAAAAGTTGGTGAAAATTGTAGATATATTTCTTAGTTCATAACAGTTTTCATGATGAATACTTGTAGAAATAGCTGCATGCATGTCGACTTTGGTACAGCAGTGTAGTTATAAAGCTGCAGTCATGAAAGTACCTGCAACCTGAGATAAACATAACGCTGTTAACACCATTAATACTGGCCACTGTGTATAGCCTATATTGTGCTGAAAAATGGCATTAAACCATGCAACAACAACAACCTAGCCAAAAAAGTCTGACAGTTTTACTATATCGCATTCTCAATTTTCCAACAGTCCAACTCATAAAGATGTATGGTAATTTTTAAAAAGCAACCCTGTCCACTTTAATAACACATAGATTACTGAAAAGTATCAATTTGCATACAAAAAAGTAATTATGATTAAGTAATAAACTGAAATTTAACAATTACAGACCATGACTCTTACAATATAGTTATCTAAAGTGCCATGCATTAGAAAGATTTAAACTTGCAGACTTCAGTCTGAAGATAATATTTTGATAATTTGGATCCATCTTATGTTCAGACTTTTGTGGAGTAACTAAGAATATAGTGGATAAGTATACATGTACTGTGCTGACTGCTGGGTAGGACAGTGGTGGAATTAGTATATGATGCAATTCATTATGGCTATATCCTAGGTACTGTAGGGATGGGATGAGTATCTGATGTAATTCACTACAGACAATTGCTGTATCTTGGGTATTGTTGGGATGGGATTAGTATTTGATGTAATTCACTACAGACAATTGCTGTATCTTGGGTATTGTTGGGACAGGATTAGTATTTGATGTAATTCACTACAGACAATTGCTGTATCTTGGGTATTGTTGGGACTGGATTTGTATTTGATGTAATTCACTACAGACAATTGCTGTATCTTGGGTATTGTTGGGACTGGATTTGTATTTGATGTAATTCACTACAGACAATTGCTGTATCTTGGGTATTGTTGGGATGGGATTAGTATTTGATGTAATTCACTACAGACAATTGCTGTATCTTGGGTATTGTTGGGACAGGATTAGTATTTGATGTAATTCACTACAGACAATTGCTGTATCTTGGGTATTGTTGGGATGGGATTAGTATTTGATGTAATTCACTACAGACAATTGCTGTATCTTGGGTATTGTTGGGACAGGATTAGTATTTGATGTAATTCACTACAGACAATTGCTGTATCTTGGGTATTGTTGGGATGGGATTAGTATTTGATGTAATTCACTACAGACAATTGCTGTATCTTGGGTATTGTTGGGACAGGATTAGTATTTGATGCAATTCACTACAGACAATTGCTGTATCTTGGTATTGTTGGGACAGGATTAGTATTTGATGCAATTCACTACAGACAATTGCTATATCCTGGGTAGGGTAGTAATAATAATAATAATAATAATAATAATAATAATAATAATAATGATAATAATAATAATAATGACTTTAATTAAAGAGTGTAACACAATTATTTAATTCAGCAGCATCTCAGAAGCCACTGGATATATTGGGTTTGGAAGATGGAAATAGAGTGGGCATTTCTAATCTCAACTGGAATACTATTCCAGAGCAAAGTTCCAGAGTATTGGAAACTTTTCTTGAATAATTCCTTATTTGGTTTGGGAATTTTATACTGTTTTGTAGATATTGATCACAGGTGGGGTGTATTACCAGGTAGCCTATACTGGAATAGGGATTGTAAATATTCAGGAGCACTATTATTGGAAATAATTATTGGATGTAATTCACTACAGACAATTGCTATATCCTCTGCAACATTCATCCATTTGGATATGTATTGGGCTGACTATAATTAAACAGTATCATCTTCAGCATTCATCCACGTGTATATGTATAAGGTGCACTGTAATTATAAATTATTGCCAACCACATATATCTGTTTTGGTATGTATAAGGTGGACTATTATTAAAAATTATCACTTACAGCATTGACCAAGGCAGACAAGTAGGAGGTGCAGCCATCTGGAAAGAGGATAGACCCAAATCTGCTTTCACATAATGTTGTTGCTGATCAGGATAAACAGTCTTCCATCCAGCATGGTTAATACTCTTTGCCACTCCCCAGGGTCTTTGTTATCTCCAAATTATATCTAGAACCATAAAGTTGAACCAGATGATATCTATCTGTTGGTACATTGTGTTTGCACTGCTGTTATAAACATTGGAAATGTACGATTGTATACCAGCTGATATGAATAATGATATATATTAATTTTCAGGGGTTGTGTACATCACCTTCTCCAAAGCTTCTGAAGCTGCACTAGCCATGCAGGAGATGAATGGCCGAGTCGTTCCTGGGCATCCAAAACCTATCAAGGTATATATCGGAGCTTTCATTTGGTTAGAAATAAATTGTACTGATTGCGCTTCATCGCATGCATGCATAACTAAGTATTCTTGTGACTTGTTACAGGGAAAGATTTTCCTATGTGGTTTCACAATAAGCACAAATTTCACAACATTCAGTCTCTAAGGATTCCTAACGTGTAACCCCATTTCTCTAATGTCAGGTTATCTAATTTGTAGTCCCATTTCTCATCCACAGATGATACATGTCAGGGTATCAAATTTGAAGTCCCGTTTCTCTCCCACAAATAATCCATATTAGGGTATCTAATTTGTAGCCCCATTCTCACCCACAGATGATCCATAATAGGGTATCTAATTTGTTGTCCCATTTCTCTCCCACAGATAATCCATATTAGGGTATCTAATTTGTAGCCCCTTTTCTCTCGCACATATGATCCATATTAGGGTATCTAATTTTTAGTCCCATTTCTCTCCCACAGATGATCCATATTAGGATATCTAATTTGTAGTCCCATTTCTCTCCCACAGATGATCCATATTAGGGTATCTAATTTGTAGCCCCATTCTCACCCACATGACTAAACTTGGGTTATACTTGTATATAACTAACAGATAAATTTGAAAGGTTCATTGGTTTATATTTCACAGTTAGCAAGATTGCATCAACAAACTGTCAGTCTTCTAAATACATGTAAATTACAAGTTTTGTATTGGTATTATTCACCTTTGATCAGCTCATTCTTTATGGTTAATAAAATCTGTCAATATTTATTGACGTGGGATAGGAAAATTCCAAATCATTTTACTTGTTTGGTTATTTTTCTCCCACTTCCAGGTTTCAGAACTTAGATTATAAAGAAAATGGTATCCGTCATTAAATGGACTTTATATCTGTTGTAAATTATTGGGTCTTTAAAATGTTCATTTAACATTTGGAATAGCTAAAGAATTTAGTGTATATTTGAAAATTTTGTTAAACATAGAAACTTAATTTCTAATACTAAACAAGCAGAAAAGCAAGATTTTGTGGTGTCAAATGTGATTTTATAGAAACAATTTAACTGAAATAACACAATCAAAATGGTAATATATTCTTCAGAAACCAGCACAGATAAAGGTAAGATATTCCCAGCATAGATTCACATAATAGTAATACAGTTTTCAAAGACCAGCATAGATTCACATAATAGTAATATATTCTTCAAAGACCAGCAAAGTAATATATTCTTCAAAGACCTTCAAAGTACACCCGTTACGTAATTTTTGTTATTTTCTTTTCATTTAATTCAATTAAATCCAAAAATGTGTTGGTATTGTACATGGTTGCTTATAACACGGTTCGGTTCATAACACGGTCGGATTCTATGGCTCCCAACTACCGTGTTATAGCGGGGTCCCACTGTAATATATTCTTCAAAGACCAGCATAGATTCACATAAAAAGCAATCTATTCTTCAAAGACCAGCATAGATTCACATAATAGTAATATATTCTTCAAAGATCAGCATAATTTCACATAATGGTAATATATTCATCAAAAACCAGCATAGATAAAAAGTAAGATATTCCCAGCACAGATTCACATGAAGGTAGTTTTGTTAAACGAAAATCGGAAATCCAATTATCGGTTTTGAAAACGATTATTGGTTTTTGTTTTTACAAAACTATAATCGAATTCAATATTTGTTACCATTTTTGTAGTGAAAATTTTTAAAAATGCCAGAAAAAAATTCATTCATGCATTTGTTTAGTGTTTACATTTTTAATACAATATGGCCAGCAGATAAGAAGATGTGTTTGTTTAAAATTTGTGAGCGCTCCATGCAGCGTGTTTGTAAATGAATACATTTATTGTTGAAGGATATAAATAGTTAGTCGACCGACTGGTCGCTAAGTTCTTTGATGTCCGAAATTGACAACAATAGACTGTTAATAGCTACAGTCTCTGTTGTTGAGGACTGGTCTCTGCTGGTTGTGTCTTTTCAAGTTTACAAATATGGCTGGTCATATAAATAAATCTGATGTATGGGAAAACTTTGAAAAAATTTCTTCAAGCATGGCTTGCTGTAAATTATGTTCACAACAAATAAGTCGGAGCGGTGGTACTACTACAGGATTGCATGCACCTTTGCATAGCAAACATCCCGGAATTGCGGCTCCTTCAAATGTTCAGCTGCGATTAACAACATTTATTGGAACACAAAGATACTGTCCCGATAGTCATCAAGAAAAAGTTACTGCTGCTGTAGGTAAGTTTGTCGCTGAAAACATGCTACCAATTTCGATTGTTGAATCCAATTCCTTCCGTGATTTGATGGCTTTGGTGGAGCCACAATATCATCCTCCATGCCGTCAGACGATGCGCGTCTGTACGTTATGGTATGTAATGAGTATCTTTTATTCGCAAGAGGCATTCACTAACTTGCATTATAAGAATATATTTCTTGTAATTTCAATGTAGGACAAAAACCGATAATCGGTTTAAAATCGGATTTCTACAAACGATAATCGGTTTTGGAAAAAAAAACGATATTAACATCCCTACATGAAGGTAATATATTTTTCAAAGACCAGCATAGATTCATTCCAGGTTAAATCTTCTCTGTATCTGTGGTAATGCCATGATGTAAGTCACAGTAAATGAGAGCAATTTACCAACCACTATTTTCATTGTTTTAATCTTGGTACTACATTTTAATGAGTTTGGTATTGAAATTTTCAAGTCAGAAAATGTCGTTACTGGTGATTTTTGATAATTTTAATGCAGTAATAAAGTAAACTTGAACAAAAAAGGCAGAAGTTACTGTTAATATAGTTATTATATTATGTCAAAGCTCACAGATTGTCATGATCCAATAAATTATACATACATGTATTTAAATTATAAGAAACCAGGAAAGTTAAAAAAAAAATTAAATTTCAAACAAATATTATTTTGTAACATTTCCATCTAACAATTCATGATGTTGGTCCTTTAACAACATCAAAGTCTTTATTTAAAAAAAATGTATAAGTTATATTAAAACTTTATTATTTCCCGTCCCAACTTTTATTGGTTATAAAAAAAATTTTTGAAAATAGTTTAAGGTGTCCCAGGGTGTACAATCATTGTGGTATCGCATAACCTGAACCAAATTTGCTGTTATTTTGCAAAATAACAAAGCTGATAAATATGACTTGATATTTTTTTAAACTTCATAATCTGTTATTGATGAAACATAATTTTGTGATGAAGATGATGTTGATGTTGATAACCAGCATAGTCCATAGTGAACCATGCATTTTTTTTTAAATTGTGGGTATTGTGATAACTGATATAATCAATGGTGAACCATACATACTTTTGTGATAATGATGATGAATGTTCTACCACCACAGAAAAGATTGTTGAGATGAATAAGCCAGTGTATCATTGGTTTATTACAGGTACTGATTGCAAATAGTAAGCGAGATGGCTCCGTTCGGGATCCCCATGAGGATGAAAAGATTCTGAGACTGTTTCTCATCATTCCAAAATCAATGTCAGAAGATGAGCTGAGGAGAGAGTTTGAGGTATGGAAGCTTCCTGTGATATTGTGTGTTCCTTGGTATCGCAATATTTGAGTTGTTCAGCAATTTTCTGCAAAGAGCCACCTATTGTGTGCTTATCTTATATATACTGGTTGACCATAGGTCACTTTTTCTGAATCACCAGTTTTATTTCAGGAAAATGTCAGAACTGCTGGCAAGTACACTATTTTAAAAATGCACCCATACATTAAATTTTTCAAAACATGTTCTCAAATAAAATCAAATTGGTTTAAACTTTTATTGTCTGATATGTTCAGTGATTGTATGCCAGAGTCAGCTTACATATTTCTCATGAAGCAAGAGATCAAATCAGTGGTAGCAAACCAGTAGAAATATGAAGGATGTTCAAGTTGTAGTTTTCTGCTGACTTTTGCAGTTGATAGTTATTGACTTAAAACTTTGTTGTACATTATTTATTACTTTTCATTGTACAGAGGTCTCGGAAACGCTTAATTACGCATATTTGGATGCAATTTTTTTGTATTTGAGATGCAGAAAATAATTCATGCAGGAGTCCTTCGTATACATGCAAATAGCTGGATGGCAAATTCAGAGGTTTGTCGGTCCTGCTTGAACAACCTAATGAGTTGAAGTATGCTTTGATCATTTTAGCTGTGCTGATATTTACAATGACAGACATCAGTGGTTAAAATAACCCCAGATGTACCTGCTGTATTTATAAGAGTAGACCAAAAAAAGAACATGATGCAATATCTGGGTGTAAAGTTCAAAGACTTCCACTAACAGCTTGGGTGGGAAAATGTGCTGATATTTACACTGACTGAATTCAGAGACAGAAAGACCAAGAGATGTACATGTTGTTATTATAAGAGTACATCAAAACTTTAGCTTTCACTATTCTGATTGTAGCCAGACAAATAGTGCATGTGACCTCAAAATCAAGACACATCAAGACTTGGACAAAATGTTGTTTGCAAATCTAGTATTTGGGGTTAAATGGCAAACTGACTTCAATGAGATTCGGAAAAGTGCTAAAGTTGCTAGAACTCATAGTTTGGATGGGATAGTTGTTTTTGATGGTTTAATGCCATTTTTCAGCACAGTATAGGCTATACATGGTGGCCAGTATTTTTAATGGTAGAGGAAGAACCCGGACAACCCCCAGAAAGAACCACTGACCCACGAGAAGCTACTGGCAAGCTTTCTCACATAACTACATTTGCTGAATCTTAGACTCGAACACACGCAGACAGAGGTGAGATGGCAGTGGTCCGTAACGAACATCGCTTTAGACCACTCGGCCACTCTGGACCTCTGGATGGGATAGTAGCCAAGCGTAAAAAAGTGTGATGCCTTGCTTAGTGTTTGGAATAAGACCATTCCTTAGATTGATACCATTCATACTCGCCCCTAAGGACTAACAAGAGTTACACCGCCATCAGGCTATTCTGCGCATCTAAGGTCACCAATATTGGCACTAAACCCATATCGAATTCAATTGATGAAAATAAAATTCTTCAGTGCTTACCAATTGAAAAGCAGCACTTGTCACCAGAATATTTTAATCAAAATAATATTAATTTTCAACAAATGGGATACTACCCCTATAAGATGTAATTTTTATGCATCAGGCTATGGAAATGAAATACATTACTTTGGATTAGCTCTGTCAGCATTTCAACCAAAATTGCATTTTCAACCAAAACAACGCGTGATTTACAGAAATGACGTATTGTCTTTGTAAAATAGGCTGACACTTTATGTATAAAGAATGTTAAAATAAAACTCAGTGGCAACCAACAGTTCTTCTCAATCTGCAAAGTTCAACATTTATTGGGAGGGGACTGCAACTTTTGCTGGTGGGACTACTGTTTTTATGAAAAAAAATGGGAGTCCTAGACCCCAAGTTTTCAAATCCTAGTGAGACCTCTGTTGTGACACTAGTTTTTTTATGGATGGTCTGTAGTCAAAAGGTACTTTCATGCTCATGCCCATGTGTAAATTATTACTAACAATCCTGGTGCCCCCTCCCCCTCATTTATTCTTTGTTTTGATTCTCTCATAAATTTCTGTTTTTGGAAGGTACAGGCAGTGCTCAAAGAATATTTGTTATAGACCCAGGCCCTTTCCTGGTGACTTAAATAAACTCACAAGCCTGACTAAATTTCCACAAGCTCGGACTCCAATTTCGACATGCCCAAATTTTCCCCTTTTATAATATTGCCATGCAATGTTGCAATAGCTACAATTTGAATATAAATTCAGTAGAGTTCAAATGGGGTTTCAAAGTAATGCTGTTGTCATTAGTCTTCATAACTACATGCACTAGGGATTATTTCTCTGAGTGAATCCTGGTCAGAACTGAGTTGACGTAAGTCGATGTGTTGTTTGCAGTATGTGCAAAGAATTAATATCCCCCTCATTTTCTTTTTTTTTTTTGTTTGCATGTTTCACAGTGTAAAACTCTTATCAACCAAGAGTTCTGAAATTTAATTTTGTTGGGCTTTACTTATAGCTAATTGCGTTCTAAATTGGCTTCAGAAATGAATTAACACTTGAACGCTATTCTGATAACTGAAATGATCATGCATTGCATTTTACATATCCAGTAAAATCCAATTTAAAGAATTGTTGCCACTGTTTGCAAACTTAAACTTTCTCATTCATGATATGTAATAACTTTTGTTTCTGTACATGTATTTAGAATCTCGTTAAATATCTGTAATGGGTTGTTTCACTTCCCGATCCTATGTATGCAAATCAGCACAATGGGCTCACCCACTGCAGCCTCCAAACACATTTCATTAGCTATTATCAGTCAGTTAAGTAATATATGAAATGGTAGTTTATACCTGACCTCTTTATCTTTAATTTGTGTTATTTAAACTGCCCCAGAGATAGTTTTACAGCAGCTTCATTCATGACTGTTTGCCGTTTAAACATGCTACATATAATAGGAATATACTAAAAGTGGTGGGTTTTTTAAAGATGATTGAACATTGTGTTTTCTGGAAACATGATCATGTCAGGAGGTTTGGGAGTATAAAGTCATGAGTTTAGAATGACACGCCATGCTTCAATTTCAGATTTCAATTTCATGTAGGACAGTGGTGATCTGATTTATATTCTGGCATGTTATGGCAGGTATTTCAACATCTTGAAAATATATTTTCACATTTAATCAGTGGGATAAAAAGTTTTCTCAAGCAGCAGAGAGGGTGAACCTCACAACTTCCCGAGCGTCGATTCGGAAATCTGAGGCTTCCACCAAATAGTAAAAAAAATGGCGTCTATTCGATAAAATAAGATTTCCTTATATACGCCAACGTCGTTGTCATCCACCCTCTCTGCTGCTGCAAATGTTTCATTTGTGGTTAACAAAAAATAATAAATGATTTCAACCAAATATTTGATCGAGTCTTTAGGACGAAAATCATTTATGATGAAAGTCCTAGGACTTTACAAACAAACTAATCGCTAACACCTCACCGCGTAGATCAATTAAATTATTTGACTGGTCAGTGAGTTTGAAATTAATTCTCGTTAACGAATTATTATGGCATCGCATGTAGACAGGATTAATTGGGTTTTCAATAATTAGGAATCCTGGAGGAGCTGTTGGTGCAAATGAATAAAGAATATATCCCTGCTGAGCTTGATTTGATTGCTCTAGATTAATTTGATAGCTTCCTTCAATTGCATCACATACTAAATTGAGCGCAATCACCGTTGAAATATTCACATTATGAGGGGCAATATGCCTACCACCACCATCTGGATCATTATTATACCTGAAGAGGACAGTTGAATCTGATTTTTGTAGCGCCTTGATATCGGTTTTAACAATTCTTGCTAGTTCATCAGCGTTGTATTTGGGAAACTTGAAATTACGCAGATTGTCCTCTGTGATATTGTAATCGGTTAGGAATCGTTTATTGTCGCTGTTGTCATTAATTATTGTTTGAATAATTAGTTCATAGATATATTTCATGTCCGATATAAGCTGATTTATTATTTCAACGTGTTTTTGCGATTTTGTTTTCCGTAGTTGTTCTAGTTGTGTGTCATATAATTGTTTAATCTCATTAAAATAACCACGGACGTCAGTTAGCGTAAATGAAATAGTAACAGATGAGTCGGTTGTTCTTTTAATGATAAAATCCCATTGCAATGTTTCTTTGTTGGTAAATATAAATCTATCGGCGATTCTTCCTTTTCTTATATCAGATAAATTATCTCGATAACTGGGATTGATTTCATGATATGATTGTATGTCCGTGGTTAAGTCGGTGGCGGATTTTTCCGGTGGTAATTCAGGCCATCCTAACACTGTTCTTAACGAGCTGTTATATATATCTACAATGTATCCCTCTGTGCTTATTTCGATCAACGACGAGAGCGTCGGTTGATGAAGATTAATAGCTATTTTTGATTCTTTTCCAGTGATTGATTTTATTCTACGCTGAATTTCAGCATTGATTTGCTTAATTTGGTACGACCCAGTTGGTAACGAAACTGTTTCCCACTCTGGAGTACCATCGGGTTTATTCTTATACGAGAACACCAGTGTGTTATTGGGTTGCTGACCACTAAATGCAACCGATCTGATATTAGGCCAACTGTGATACACTCGTAGTTTTGCTAGCGCTATCTCCTTCACTGGGACCGGAGAGGGGAAATTCACACTGAATTCTGGATTCGTTGATGTTATTGATATCATACTCGTTTGTACTGGGTTCGTGTTCTCCACTATTCGTTGAAGTAATTCCATCGGTGTCGTCATCGCTGCTATACTCATGATTTATTTCTAATTTTGGTATCGAGGAATCATAAATACTGACCATCACTGAGAACTCACAATCTGGTAATGTTGATATTATTGAGATCATTTTTTGTTTTTTTGGGTTCGTGTTTTCTGATTCCATCGGTGTTGTCATTGTTATTATATTCATGTTGTCGCTCTAATTTCGATATCGCGGAATCAAAAATACTGACCATCGCTGAGAATTCACTATCTGATATAATCGTATTATCGAGTGACGACGATATCATCAATGATAATTGCGAGTATGCGGTTGATGCAATATGAAATTGAAGTAAGTAATTCTGCAGTTTACTCTGGCTGCATGATGATATCTTTTTTGCTATCCCGGTTAATATACCCCCGATTGTAGCCACCGCAGAAATGCAAATTGGAACTACGACCGGGGCAATCATTGTAACCGATGCAAGTATTATTCCGGCACCAGTGAGAACGCTTGACACCGAGTATATAGTAACATCAATTGCGGTGATTCTTCGTCGGTATTTTTTCATTTTTATTTGATACTCCTCAGTGAGGGTTTTGAGTCTATTCTGAAATTCTCTGACCTGATCATAGCGACATTGCGTCGATGACAAAGTCATTGTTGTTATTTTAAATCCGCTAGCGTTTTCAATTGTGAAATCCGAAGGATTTTCCTTTCAATTATCCTATTATTGACCTGGTTTTAGGATCTGATGAGGGGACACCGGATACAAATTCTATTATCCAGGGTAGTGACTCCCTAATCACAGACTCGTCGGAATTGGTTATAACAATCGTAAGCGGGATTGGTATAGAGGGTGGAGGCTTTGGTATTTTCTCTAGTATATACATCAATGTGTTAACACCTCTGATACCTGTGTTGCTGAATTCCAAATCAAATTTACGGTGATGTATTATTGTAAGTCGGTAGCAACCAGGTGCACCAGTATGTCTGTTGCCAACACGAAGATAATTTTCGTTTCCTCGGATCCAATCAAAAGTCCCACTATCAACCGTGTACACGATGTTATTGACGCTTACACTATGTGGAATTTTTATCCTATTGATAGCCGCGATAATTTCAGCGAGAGTCATGACTGCCACAAGTGGGAATCCAAAGAACTTATTAACAATGTCATTGACTGGTTTTTGATTTTCTTTTAGTTTAAGAAGATCGTCGGAAATATCGAGATAATTTACCGTGATTCTGGTAGGATCTATTGTTTTTCTACTCTCCTCCCTGTTAGAGAAGAATAATGAAACCAGAAGGTCTTCAACTTTAAGCTCTGCTTGGGTTTTAATATGGTTGTCGATGTTAGAAAATTTCGTCGTGATATCTTGGAGGCTACTGCCCTCAAAGAACTTATTAACAATATCGCTGGTGTGCTTTTGTTTGTCAATAGCGCTTTTAATTTCCGCGAGAGTCATGCCTGTCAACGATGTGGTTTCAGACACAGGTGTTCTCCCTAAAAATTTATCCACGATGGTATTAAGTGTTGTTTGTCTCACCATAAACATATTAATATCTTTGAGAGTCATTGTAGATGTAGCCGGGACACCAAAGAAATTATTAGCGATGTAGGCATTGTGAGTGTGCTTGCCGATAAACTCACTGATTTCAGCGAGAGTCATGCCAGCCACAAGCGGGGTTCCAAAGAACCTACCAACAATGCCGTTTGTGAGTTTTTGATCTTCGCTTACTTTAAAAATCTCGAGATAATTTGCCTTGATTTCTGAAGCAGTCATCATCCTTCCAGCTTCCTTGTTAGCGAAGAATGAATTCAACAAGTCTTTAATTTCAGCGAGAGTCATGCCAACCACAAGCGGGGTTCCAAAGAATTTATGTACGACATTTTTGCGAAAACTATTATAACCTCGTATAAAATCATTCAGCTCACGTTCGTTGGTAGCAATCGCGTCGGTGATCGTAGACACAAGTGCGCCTGGTTTAAGTCGTCCATCGTTGGAATACAGCGCAATAGAGTTTTCAGCGGCGTCGTGTTGTCGTTTTAAAATGTCATCCAATGACACATTACTGCTTTTCAATTTACCCTGGCGATCTTGAAATACAACTATTTCGTTCGGGTCAACACTTGTTAAATTTAACGTCTCAGCGATTTCATCTTCTATTATTTTTTTTACATCCTCGATAGAACCCGCAGATGTTTCCTCGGTGGGTTCCAACATTGACAGAGGTTGTCCCCAAATATCGATCATTATTGTTAGCGTAACTTGTGTTTTCAATTTATTGATCCTTGTAATTTCCCACTCGTGTATTCGTTTACAATAATATGAGGTGGTTTCCACGGAGATCCAAAGGATTTTAATGAAATCTCCGCGAGGACATTTAATACTTCACGGCCGCATATCGGTGGATCATTTAATTGTTGTGTTGGCAGCGTGGAATAAAAAATCGGAAACCCTTTGAGTTTCATCGAGGAATTTATATACCGCATAAACTCGCTTGGCGGAGCTAACCCATATGAATCGAAATAGACAATCCCACGTGGATCAATCGCGTATGCAACCCAGTGAGTTCCCGATCCGCTGCTGTTATCAAGATTGATGATACCGGTTTCAACGTTATTTGGTTTTCTCGGTAATTGATCTCTCATAAAAACACCTCTGAAATTTTTAATCGCTAGTTTTTTAGCAGCATCAATTAAATCAAAATTGGACATAGGAATCGAAGATTCCACAACCATAGGTTCGGAAATCGAAGATTTTTCAATTAATAAACCGTTCCTGGTATTCTTCTTAGACCCGATCCGTTCACGGATTTCCCGCTGTACCATGAATACGGGGTTCCTGGTAGGTACAACCCCTTTCCCTTTTTTTTATATCCTTTCCCAGTTGCCTTTTTCAACGCCATCCCTGCCGCGGTACCAACGGCTCCCAACGCCGCCGCTTTCGCCACCGCTGGGGCAGCCGCGGCAATCAATGCTGGTATTGCGGCTAACAATGGAAATATACCACCTGATTTTATCATGTTGGCGACTGCGGCTTTCGAAAAATCAATTTGAACTCCTCGCTTATTTTTCATTGCATCATTGAAATGTTTTATTTGACGATTCGTTAATGATATTTTATGTGTACCGCCGGACATCTGCGCTGGTTTCAACGTTATTGTGGTTCCACATTCCTTAGCGGATTTTGATCGCAATTTCTTGACCTGACCATCAGTCAGCTTGACACTAACAACACTATATGGCATTTTATTGTAAAACATATTTATTCTTTCAATTGATCTAATTGGGGGAATCCTATGGAAACTTTTCAAGTTTCATTTACAGATTTTCCACTGGTGCATCAACAAGTCTCATTCGTCCGCCAACCCCTTCTAACAACATTGATTTGTCGCTGAGAATGACAGCAACCGCTCTATAATTAACACCACCAGGAGCTATACGAGCCCTAAAATGTATGTCAACAACGGATTGTCTCATTAAATCAAGATGTTCTAACGAAAAGTAATAAATCGGATACAATTTCTTAAAATCGAGTTGAGATATTTGCAAACCAGTATCAACGTTTTGATCACGACCCATATATGACAGCATCCGATGATATACACGTGCTATATGATTTTCTGTGTAATTAAGTTGTATATCCTCGGTTGGTTCTTGTTGTCCGTTTATTCTCAGCGAGACTTCTCTAACACCTAACTGATCAAATATCATATGGCTGCGTTGTTGATTACCAACTCGCTCATTATTCTGTAACGCTATAAATATATGACGTGGAGCTGAAACGCCTTGTTTTGATGCCAGGTGCCATGTGAATATATCATCGACATTATCCTGTTTGACATCAGTCGTTGTTGTTAGCCAACTTAGCAATGATTTGCCACCTGTTTCCATAAATGAGAGTAGCCGCTCTTCTCTGGTAATTGATGGGGTCATTACTGGCATCCACAATACCAATTTAGTTATTTTAACTTTACCCTCAGCGGCACCAGTACGCCAAATTGCATCGTTGTCATTGCCTTTTCGCACTAACGCGATTGTGTGTTTGGCTCCATAGATGACTTTTCTGACATTTCTGCAGAATCCAAATATGTGATGGAGTGGAATTGCACACGAAAACTTTTTCTCTTGTCCTTCCAATGCTAATTTTCGTGTTGCAAACCCTAGATTGAAATTACCATTAACACCTCCGAGAATATCAAACGCAGCTCCGGGTCTAGCTCGACGTTCTGGATTAGTTGCTTCTCGTTGATTATCAACTGAAGTGTCTTGCGGTGTTAACACTTTAATGTATTGAAGGTGGTCAGCGTTATCAGTAGTATCCTTTGCAAACATCATAGACGGACCAGCCGATCTTGTATAATCATCGGAATATCTCGCTAGTCCGATTATTGTTGTTGCAACATCAACCTCGCGTTCTATTGATTCAATTTCTTTTCCATCAATGAGATATCTTGCGCTTTCAAATAACGCCATTATGCCATTGTTAACGAACCCAACTCGGATATTTGGGTCATCTGCATATGGGGTATCCTCTGCAACATTTGTTACGAGTTTTCCTTCGATTTCGATAAATGCTTCACACGGCAAAAAGTATTTACTTGTATCTTGAACTTGAAGTTCAACTCGCGATCGTAGGTCGGGTTGTATTGCATGATAGGAATAGTATTGATAATCGCGGACGGAATCGTCTTTTCGCATTGGGGCTTCCATATCAAGCGCGGGATCAGCTGTTCGTTTAAACATTTATAACATACTAGTGTTTTCAATTGGTGAATTGCAAAGCAATTTCATCTTTGTAATCATCGTCGTTGAAAATTCCTCGAATTTCTTTTTAGTTTCAAACCACTTCCTGCTATCGCGTTCATGATAGCGTTATCTGTTACTGGCGAAGCTGTCAATTGTGACGAAGTCAATTGCGCTAGTTTTTCTTCCACTGCGTTATTTATTACTTTGCTGATTTTTGCAGGCATCACTGTAGTTGATGGCAGCAAAATCGGAGATTTCGTTGGTTTCTTTCGCACCAATGATGCTATTTTATCTTTCGCGGCAGAAAATGCCTTTCCTGCAAGATTTCCAACGAAATTGATTCCCTTATCACGGATAGCATCAATGGCTTTCATTGATAATTGTTTAGCTAACGGCGCCACCTTGGGAGCCATTCTTGTAAATAACCCCGCAATGGTATTGCCGAAACCATCTCCGTACCACGCGCGATAAACAGGCAATCGTGAGTTCACCACGTAGACACTTACGGGTTTATCATGGTTATAGTGTATAATCATCTTGTTATAAAACTAGTAGTTTTTCAATTAGTGATCAATCGCTTACATCCATAAGATTTTCATCGTTGTGATTTTCAACTAATTCAGCAATAAGTTCTCGATATACATTAATGTCCATGATACCACCAGCAAATAATCGTCTACAGATATCAGCGGCCTCGTTAATTATCTCGACGGAGTTATTTCCGGCTCGTTTCCCTCCGATGAGAACCTCTAACCGTGATATATCACTGAGAATGTTACCAGGGCATGTCACGGTAGAGTCAAAGACATCCTTTGGATTTTTAATCGAATATCCTTTTCCGCTTGTTTCCTCAGTTGTACCAGTTGCGCCCTGACTATCATCAAGTAATTGCCTTTGTCGGCCTCGACTTTGTTTTTCTCGTTCTTGTTGTTTTTGTATACCATAACTATCAACTCCTACTTTAAAAGATCTATACTCAATTGTATCCTTTTTCAAATTACCAATAATCCCCTTATTCGTTTTATACAACCAATTAACCCATTCATCTCGGCTTATTCTACTGTTTTTATACTCGTCTTTTAAAAAATCCTTTCTAGAATCAAAGCTTTTGGCGGCGAAATCACCAAAAGTCGTATAATCCTGGTGTTTCTCCAATTGAGGTCGTTTGATTTCCTTTATAGCTCCTTCGGTGAGTTTGTCTATAAAGGAAACACCTCTTGGGGTGACGACATCAACAAGTTGTGGTTCAGGTGTGGAAACTCTTTGAGTTTCATCATCAATATCAGCTAATCGTTCATACTCACGCTGAGTTTTTATATCACTGGATAACTGTTGTATCCCTGCGCGTGTTTGTCCGGTCTCTGCTGCTACCTTTTCAAGCACACCAAGAACAGGCACTTCTCGTCGCTTGCCTTCCTTAGGAATATCTCCGTATATTGCTCGTTCAGTTGCTGTTTTCACATCGCTGGTCGCCTTAGTTACCGGGGCGAACAGTTGTTCACTTGACACAGAAAAGTCAGTCTGCGCTTGTTGTCGTTGTTGAAGTTGATCGCGAACTCTGTCTCGAACCGGTATAAACTTTTTAATTGCTGCTAGCCGCTCTCGGGCTAATCTAGTTGTAAGCGATTCACCAACCATATATTGTTTGTGAACTAAATTTTCAAATGTGAAATCCGGAGGGTTTCCATCATAATTAAAAGCTTAGTTATTAAATAACTTAGTTATTAAATAATGTACCATCAAGCTAACGTATTCATCTTCGACAGGGTTAAACTGTACGACGCTATTCGCGAGTGTTTCAGAAATAACATCGCTGGGGATTTCAGAATTGTAATATCTGAGAATGGCGATGAACGATTTGTGTTAACGACGCGGCAACAAGAACAATTACGTGAAAATGGAGGCGTCGCGGTGATTACTTGCTACTACGACCAGATCATCCATTATGCACATAACTGCATGAGCAAGTCCAAACTGATGAGTATCCTTTCAGGAGAAAATCCTATGTAACAAGTGTTACAAAAAAACGCTAAAAAAAAATAAATAAATAAATTATTTACGAAAGCCTATATTATTTTTTAGTAACACTCACGTGGTTAAGATACGGGTCGCTCCTCGTTTAACATTTTTCTAAGATCACGAACTTTAGAACCAATTTCAGCTCGTTTTTGATATTCTTGGCCAAGCTTTTGACGTATTGCTTCAACGGTGCTAAATAGCGTTATAAATAAATTAATGTCGTTACCGTACAAACAACCATTAATGGATTTTTGAATTCCTTTCACGAGCCTGTACATCCTAGGTAAAACATAACGACCCTTACTAGACAGATATTCAATATCTTCATATTCCGAGGTAATCTTGTCAACGTCGAGACTTTCAGATAATAATACCCCTTTATTATTTAAATTTGAGATTTCAGCAATTATAGCATTTACATCATTGATATCCATTATTTATATTTTTATATAAATAAATTTATTTATAAATATAGTATACTGTATCTCTAATTAATAAAAATAAAACATATATGACAACACATCTTTGGAACTCCTTGGGTGCCTTCGCATCCAAGTAAGCCCAAGGGGACCCGAAACATACATCTCCGGCGGGAGGCCTAAGGTGGCAAACGCCATCTTAGACCGCCCAGAAGATATGCTTGAGGTATAACGTCACAACATGGACGGCACAATGCCATATATTTCCGCTCGAGTGTTGCGGCAAATTTTAGGCATAACATATACTTAATTAACTTAATTAAGGATGGATTATAATTCAATGGAACGATGATGGTATGATATATTTCCGCTCGAGTGTTGCGGCAAATTTTAGGCATAACATATACTTAATTAACATAATTAAGGATGGATTATAATTCAATGGAACGATGATGGTATGATGTGGGCGTGGTAAACCAAACCAACATGGCAACCCATGAAATCTCATTCATGGTTGCATGAGTTGGAAAAAAACACCAACCCACGCTACCGAGAATGCGATAGCATGGGTTGCCATGTTGGTTTGGCTGAGGGGGACCGCCCTACCCCCCCAATTAATAGAAAAAAACATCTTCCGTTTCGCCATCAAATAATGTGTCTGCTATGGGGACCGAACACGTAGTAGTTGATAGCTATGTTTACAAGACAAACACGATACCATTACACCACGGACTAGTCATACAGAATAGAGATTTTTTAATATATATATATATATATCTGATCTACTTAACAATAAGAGATTTTTAAAATAGACAATTTTACTGTATTTAGGAATATAAAATACTAAGTACACAAAAAAAAATTAATTTAACTGTTTGTAAATATCAATCACGCATGCCTGCGTCAGTGAAATACCGATCATACAGGGTGGGAAACAGAAGTGTGTACTGAAGGTCACATGAATACCGATCAATATAGAGGAGAGGGAAGACATGTATACTTAACAATAAGAGATTTTTAAAATAGACAATTTTATGCTGCAACAATGAGAAATATTTTAAACAAAATAATCCAGTTGTTTAATAAAACAGCGTTTTATATACTCTGTTATAATTCTCTAGATAAAATACATTCACATACAAGGAATTTTAACCACGCCCACCTACTTCAATGAATAGGAAACACTCGCGTTCTGGCTGAGCGAACATAGGTAATGCGTGGATTATAAAGAACGTCTGTACTGAAAAGAACGAGTTAGCTGTCTGCTTTACTGCTAGTCCACCCACCCCAAACATGAGATATGTAGATAAATAAAACTAATAATGCAGTTTTAGCCCACAAGTAACAATAAAAGTTTTATTCTCTATCGAAAACTCATGCATTATATCTCCATTACAGTCACGTGGGCGCACCTAGTCAAGTACAGGTAATATAGCAGGCGACAAATTCCTTTGACGTCATAATACAAGGGAACTTAGTAGGTAGGGTGTGAATTGTAGTGCGGATTTATCCATAAAGGATTTATCTCCCTTAAATAGTTTCAGTGTATACGAACTTTATTTTATGACCATTTTTTTTAGACAGAGATGTTTTAATGATTTTTTCAGCAACAAATCGAATGGAAGTACTGCAAATATCGAAATATTTTCCAGCCGCATTTATCGACTGAAAGCTTCTCTCTTCATTATTTTCTAAATCAAACGATTTCACACCCTTGGGATGTTTCGCGTGCTTACCAGCGTTGCTTTTTAAAAGGTTATCGCGCTGCGAGACGGCTTGAAGATTCCCAAGACAATTATCAGTCTTCACGCCATTTATGTGATCAATCACAAGACCGTCTTCGATTAATCCGTAAAATGCTTCATAGATGGCTCTGTGACAGAGATACTTCTTCCTCCCAGCTGAAAACATCAAATAGCCCATATTATTCAGATACCCAACAGGTTCTTTGAGTCTGCGGTGCCTGACAACACCATCACTAGAGGCTTCGTAATTAGCAAGCACTGGGTGAGGTCTGAAATCTTGGCTCATTTGTATAATAATACTACTTGTCTAATTTATTATCTGCTTTAATTATAAATCTCTGGATATAATCTTGAGGGGTTTTTATTACTTTGTCCTTGATTTTATCAAGGATGACGGAGTCAATGATTCGTTTGTCATAGTAGCGTTTTAGTTCCCTGTATCGTTTACCCCCACAAGCAAGGCATAATTGCGATTTTCCTCTAACACCCACCCCACATTGGAGGCATGCGAGAGGGCCTTTTGAACCGTTCCTCACGCTTTGCATATGATACCCACAGAATTCGCTTCTGCATGATTTGTTACACGGGGTTGTAGATCCAATCATTAGCCACTTGCAGTGATTCATTATACTATATTTTTCTATTTAAATACTTGTTTTAATTATAACATGGAGGAGTTCAAGAGATTATCGAAAATTAAGCCTTGGAAAAATACTAAATTCAATCTTGATAGGGAGTTCCAAAGATTATCGAAAATCAAACCTTGGAAAAATACTAAATTCAATCTTGATAGGGAGTTCCAAAGATTATCGAAAATCAAACCTTGGAAAAATACTAAATTCAATCTTGATAGGGAGTTCCAAAGATTATCGAAAATTAAGCCTTGGAGAAATACTAAATTCAATCTCGATAGAGTCTCTGATACACCAAAACGTCTAATCGGTGATAGAACTATACTCGGTAAAATCAGGGAGTGTTTTAATGAATTCTACCGAGACGGTGCAGCATACTGTTGGTCGACATTTCGAATTATCAATGATGATGTCAATGTACCCATCATCGATGCTACTATGAACGATAAAAGAGCAGCTGAGATAATTTCACACCTTGGTGAGAAATCCAAAGGTGGAAATCCAAAGGATTTCAAGCAAAGCAATTCCCAACAAAGCAATTCCAATCAGAAGTATTTTTTCAGAATAAAATTCATTATCGAAGTCGAAGGCAAATGGATTATTAGGGATAAATTTGAACCAATCCTCAAGAATAAAAAAGCTGTCATTGTGAGTAGAGATTCCAAACCAGGAATTCTAACTGGAATTGACAAACCATACTACGAGAGATCTTATCCCGTAACAGCAATCGTTTATGGGATATATCCGTTAAATGATAAACCCGATATTGCAAAACTAGCTCCTATGAAATATTCACCATTGACTTCGTCAAGGCTCAATTGTGTAGCAACACGGGTAATGGAACACTTCACAAATGCATCCCGAGGAAATAAACTAACTGATCTGCGACGTAGGAAAATAACCGAATGGGAACTGACAGTGAAACAGCACGGTGCAAAGATTTCTGATATAGCTAAATTAGAAACATCATTAAGATTTCCAATAACCGTTATGACGATAACCGGAGAAGTATTACACGAACCGAAATATAAATTACAAGGAGCGCCAATACAAATTATTGATCATAACGAACACGCGTGGACACCTGCAGTAACAATATTTCCACGAGATAGAACCGTGAGATATATCCCCCGGAAATTTTCCGGGGAATTTTCCGGGGATGTTTTCTATGAAGAGAAATTATTTGATGCTATTCATGCGTTGTGTAAAGATGATCCTGTGTCAGTGTGGTTACTTAGTAGTGCTGGTTCCGAATCAGGATTTGATCAATTTGTAAGACCAAATGGTGAATTATATCGCGTTGAAGAATTAGATAACAGAATGAGAAAAATCGCTAATGATTTTTCACCAGAGAGTTTCCATGAAAAACTACTCACGGATAGTTTTACTATTTCTTCAGTGGTAGCTCACTTCGCAAGAGAAAAAAACTCCTGGCGTCCAACACGAAGTGATTTTCTCGAGGATGTAAAATTGAGTTGCATCGAATTTGGTCATGGAGGACTGTGGAATACAAAATACCATCGTGACAGTATGATTTCAATTGATATATCCGCGTGTTATCCTGGAAGTTTTCTCGGGTATGGAGAATGTAGTAACTATTTTAAACGATTTGGACACCCCACGCATGAAATGACTCGTGTTGCGATTAATGGACCATTACCTGATTTTGATTTAACCGGATTCGCTCGTGTGATATCATTTGAACTCGCTACAGGGTTACATCCGTGTAGTTATGTTTGGCTCGGTAGACACCTATCTGAAAAGGCCTGGATGCCAATAGTGTTACTACGATATATGATTGATTGTGGCATGCTGATATCGTTGATTGTTTCCGAAGCTATTATATGCTATCGAGCTCAAAAAGAAGTTTGGCTACCACAACCCGATCTAGATCGTATAATCAGCGAACTACGAAAACAGTGTCCAGATGGAAATTCTTCGAATTTCAGTGAAGAAGAAATCATAAATTGGTCTAAGAAGTTATTTGAAAGTAAAAAAGAACAAGCAAAGGATTTTGGACGAAAAATAATCGGTAAATTTACCCAGGGTGGAAGATACGACAATGCAAAATTTTCCTCGCGGTTGATCATAGACGTCGCTGAATACGATTTTCTTGTAACGGATTTAACGAAACAGGGAAAACTTGTATCCCGTAAGGATGCTTTTCTATCCAATGGTGAGAAATTGGGTACGGTTGTTACCTACTGTGATGGATATAATTCCCAGTACACACATTTGAGAAGTTCTATGCTAGCTTATGCTTCTATCAATTTATTTTCGATGATAAATAGATTTCCTAATACCGCGGTTAGAGTAGCCACTGATTCGATGTATATACACAATAAGTACAAATCAGCTGTAGCGGCATTCACAGATCCGGAGGAAGCGTGGGGGCGTTGGCGATTTAAAAAGGAGATGCTACATGAGTATTGTGAATCCGCAGACGTTGCCATGGATGAAAAGTACTTAAAATGTGATGAGATTCAATCAGAATTTTCTAATGCACCACCGGTATCTGATCCAATATGTAGATACAAGACAGTTTATTTAAACGGTTGTGGTGGGTCAGGAAAGACAACTCGTGCAATTGAATTATATCGTGGTGGTGGAAATACTTGTATTCCTACTAACATGATTGTGTTAACACCGACTCACAGACTCGCCAGAGAGATGATACAGCGAGGGGTAAATGCTTGCACTTACCATAGTTTTTTTCGATGGAAAGGTGACAAATGGACTCCTGAGCGTATGGGTGATAAATTCATTCCTGAAATCATAATTTGGGATGAAATATGCACAGTGTCATTAGATGTATTAAAAACATTTCTTGAGTGGTTGTTAAACAAAAACACAAAAGTCGTCATGTGCGGTGATCACGGCCAACCACCACCATTTGTCGGTGGATCTCCACATGAATGGCTAAAGGGTTCTGTAGACTATTATGAAGAAATTAATACCGACCATAGATCACTTGATGAACAATTACGCGAGTTCAAAGCACTGCTTAGATTACAACCGGATAAAATCCAATGCGAAATAGCGCGTGAAATAATTTCAGAAACTCCTATGAATGATTTCTGGGAAACGTGGAGACCAAATGATTTGATAGTAGCAAGTAGAAAAATAGTCAGAGACACACTTCAGATGAAGTTATTTGAATTGCATAAAGAAAAATTTGCAACGCTTCCAGTACCCCTTTGTTATAGGCCATCGGATACACGAAAACAGAATATTGAAGTTGATATTCCAAGCCTGACAAAGTCAGGAAGTGAAAAGCAGATTCTCGTGTTAAATGATATTGTGCTGGTTGATATCAATGTCGTTGAAGATGCATTGCGTGCTAATAAATCCCCATGGACGCTAGGATACGCAGCAACAATACACTCTTCACAGGGATTGACTATATCGGATACAATTGTTTGGATGGTAGATAATCGCATCGAATGGTCAAATTTAGTCTATCTCGCAGTATCCAGAGTACGAAGAATAAATCAGCTTCGAAGAATTATCCTCGATGATGAAATCATTGGTGATGATAATGACACAACAATAAGTGATATTGATGTTAGCATCATTAATAAAAAACTCTCCGGTTACAAACAACAGGACAAAAAAAAACAACGAGAATTTGATATTGATGCTAAATTAATAATCACTTTGAAAAAACAACAGAATAATCACTGCGCGAGTTGCAATTGTATAATGCGTTGGCGTTATTCAGATAAAGATCCTCGCCAATTCACCGTAGACAGAAAAAATAACAATCTCGGTCATGTCAGAAATAATGTGATGTTGACTTGTCTTGAGTGCAATAGACGCAACGGCGCTAGTTAAGACCATGCGGTGGCAATTGGGTATCCTCGGGAATCACTTGCAGTTGTTGTCGAGTAAATCCTCGCTGAGGAGCAGTTGAATCCAGTTTATAGATTGCTGGTCTACCAGTTGATCGTGTTATACTAGATATCTTATGCGTAGTGACGCTCCAAATAGGATCAGTAGCCCTTTTTCTACCCCCTTCAAGCTCTCCTGGTTCGTATAAGTACCTAACAGTGACATTACTACCAAGAATTGGTTGGGAAACGCTAGCGTTTCTAGGGAAATCTTTTTGTGGTTGTACGGGTATAGACTTCTTTTTAATCGCGTTGATAGGTTTCATGTTGATTGTTCTAGTAATCTCGTTATTCAGTGCAGTAATCACAGCTGGTAACCTTTTGACCCATTCACGGGATCGCTTTTCTTGAATGAATTCTTTTGCGTATTGATATCCAAATAACCGCTCAGCAATCGTCCGATTAAATCGTTCGACAATGGCCTGATCGCGATGTAGCGCAGTATGCCCTCGTCGTATGGTGACATTATGATTTTTCATTGTAGATAGAACCGCACCCTGAAATTCCTTGCCAGGATCAACCTGCAATAGATTCGGCCAGTGCAGAGGACCTCGTCGATAAATCCTTTCAAATGCAGAAGCAACTTCAGTGGCTGATTTTGTTTTTAACGGTTCTGCTTCTTTGTATCGACTTGCAATATCAACTACGGTTAACGCGTATTTGTAACCACGATCATGTGGCAGAAATAATATATCAGCCTGATGAACTTCATTAGGAGCGGTCACATCAAAATGCGAGAATTGAATTTGTTTAGGTGGTGGTAGATAAATTTGCCATAGTGCCTGTTTAGATAACCAATCCGCCGCTGTAGTTTTTTTCACTTTTGCAGCGCTAGCGAGTTTATGTACTGCTGATTTACCCCTCCAGTATCCTCTTGGGGAATAATAAATTGATTCCATATTAAAATGCTAGCATTTTCAATTACCAGCACCCATCATCAATTTGCCTTTCATAGCTGATTTTACCAACCACGAAGCCAACTTTTCTTTAAAAGATTTATCAGGAATAGCATTTAACGCATGAATTAATTTCACATCCGCGAGATGCCTGTTTTGCAGATTGCTGCTTTTATATGCAACATCATGAAGGTGACAGGCCTTATCAATGGCGTTTATTGGTTCTTCACCGGGTCGGGGTTGATTTTGATCATCAAGTCTGATATCTAATCGTGTTCCGGGACCACAGTAGCTATATCCTGGAAGGTGCTTTTCTCCGGGGTACTTTGCCCATGGGGTTCCAGGGAGCTTTGTCAATTTGGCTGCGATATCACCTCCTCGTTTTTTTTTAAAACATCTCCGGATTGTAAAATCTTTGATTTTGTAGAAATAAATCTAAACTTTTTTATACCACATGTTGCACATCTACCAGTTAGTGCTGATCTGTTATTTTTAGTTGTAACCGTCTTTACATCATTTGTGCTAGTACGCGTTTTACACTTCACACAATATAGATCCATAATTTATGTATAGAGATATGAATATAATTGATTTTTCAGCGACTAAAATAAGAGAACCAGTTAAGCATCATGCAGCGCTACCAAACTCTATCCGTGCAATTATAATCGGGCCATCTGGATCCGGTAAAACGCAATTGTTGCTCAATTTAATAATGAGATGGATGAAGTGGGATAAGTTGTATTTAATTGCTCCTAGCGTAGATGATCAACGATGCTATGAAGTGTTAAAGGATTTTAACGAGAATGCATTAGAAATTAAAGGTGAGAATACCATTGATTTTATAACTGATATTGACGAGGCGCCATCCGTGGATGACCTTGATGGGAGCATTAACAATTTAGTCGTATACGACGATGTGATGTTAGACAATCAAAAAAAACCAGCTAGAATATTTTCCCGGGGGCGTCACAAAAACACTGATGTGATATATGTCACTCAACGCTACACTCAGATTCCAAAAGTGATCAGAGATAACTGTAATATTCTTGCTGTGTTTAACGGCGTTGATACACATACGCTACGAAATATTTGGCAGACATGGTGTTCCGATATGGACTTCAATCAATTTAAAAATTTCTTTAGTCATGCTCAGTCAACCCCGCATGGATTTGTAACAATAAATTTACATGATCCTCGGACACGATATCGTATCGGACTCGATCAAATATTTGGTTGAAATCATTTATTATTTTTTGTTAACCACAAATGAAACATTTGCAGCAGCAGAGAGGGTGGATGACAACGACGTTGGCGTATATAAGGAAATCTTATTTTATCGAATAGACGCCATTTTTTTTACTATTTGGCAGAAGCCTCAGATTTCCGAATCGACGCTCGGAAAGTTGTGAGGTTCACCCTCTCTGCTGCTTCTCATGATTATTGTTTCTTTACAAGCGTGACAGGCACCTCATTTCAAGTACATGACAGGCCTGGTCTAAATTTAGATGGTACCAGGCGCTGGGCTATCAGATTTATTAGCACTGGGTGCAGGTGATAGAATGAGAGCCATTGAAGTCCTCTAATTTTTAAATTGAGTTACAATTCATGCCCATTTACATATGCAAAACATTGTAGATCTAAAGTAGCCTCAGCTAGATCAATAAGTAAAGTCCTTTGAAGTCTCATGGCAAGAGTGTAAAGAATAAAAAGAATAAAACACTGACAGTATGTATACATTTAGAACATTTTTGGTGAAACCTGAAAACCTCAAGAAGGACTTTTAAACTGGCAAAACTGAATGTTGGCTCACTATCTCCATGTTCCAAAGCCAGAACTATTTCAGAGTTCTTGTTGAAGGATGGAATTTTGACTATTTTATGCTTAAAGTAGTTAGAAATTCCAAAAATTATGACTGCTAATTCTCAGACTATTGGAGATGTACTGACTTCATCTATGTCTTGTGTACCATAGCCCTTTCAGCTATACTGTCGACACATGGACCTTGTTCAGCCAAAAATATTGCAGTTCTCCATGAAGAATAAAATACTTTAATTCTGAAAATGTGTAGACCATCCATACCATAATCCACATTCCATGTTTATATAGTTAATTATACAGCTTGAAAAGTATATTTTTTTGTCCTTGAAAATTCCCTGAAAAAAAAAACAATTCACTCGGATATTCAGTTGTTTATATGCCACATGTACATGTACTTAAATTGGCGTTTATTTTGGTCAGCCAGAGACAACTACTGTAATGCTGAGGCTAGCAAAGGGATGTTGCTGTTCATAGGGAAATGGAAACTTGTGAACAAATTTTAAAAAATTAACAAACATTTGCAAGATGTCCCACCTTAATTTAGTTTGATAGATAACTATTATTTCAAAATATTTAAACTTTAATTTGGTTTTCACCGCCATTTCTAGCAATCGTTAGCATGAACTTTTTGTTGCAGAACAGGAAACTTTCATGGCACAAAAACTATGTTCCAATCACTAAAAAATGAAACAATGTGTTTATTTTAGTTTTTGTAAACTTCCTTTGATCTTGCTGATGAAGGTACATGCATTATTAAGGCACCACTAAAGGCCCCCTTTGAAGGACCAAACAAATGCCTGTTTCTAGAACATGAAGGAAATTATGACATTGACAATGTATAAGTAAATTTAAAGAGTGAAATCACAAAAATACAGCTGCATAGAAAGTCTTTTGAATGGTATGTAAGCATTATGTTTTTTTGTTTTGTTTTTGTTTCAAGTCTCAGATTGTTTCTGAAATGATCAAGTATTATGTGAAAAGGCATTCCAGGTGACTTCTTGTAAACAATCAACATGTCTTAGTGATACAACCATGACATATGTCATCAATAATGTTCTCAGTGTTGGTAACTTTGACTGTTCTTCTGTCTGCCCATCATACTGTGAAACTTTCATTCATGGAAAGAAAATTTGCCAGACTTGGCACAATCTTTGCCCATATGATGACCATCAGCAAGTGCTGGTTTTCAAGATCCTTTTCGCTGATGGTCGCTTTCATGGGGTTAGGGGTAAAAAAAATAAAAAATTGTAGTTAAAGTGATATTACTGTATTTAAATGAAACTTTCAATGTGATGTAATAGATAAGGACTTTTAAGATATGTCATGTTTTTGTGGGGTGGGGGTATGACTCTTGGGTCAGGAACCTAGGAATAGTAAATGTGACAATAAGAGTATGGATTTACCATGGCAGTCTTGGTGAACAGGTCTGTCATAGTTAAGTTTTTTCAAATTATGCGGATTAACTAAAGCTTGTGACTTTAATAGTACCAGTTGAATATTTTTCATTTGTCTTGCTCTTTCATCATGGTAGGGTAGTTCACACATATATTGCATTTTACAGTTATGAACTGAACAGCTATCAATAAAAATGTTTCTTCTGCAGCAGAATTGTGTTTTCATGGTGAAAGTTCCAGTTTTGTATCTAATCCCTTGTAACATAAAAAGATTGATCAAATTTAAGAGACCTTTTAGAAAAGCCTTCTTATTTCAGTTTAAAAAGGAAGGTGCTTTCTAGTAATTCAGTATAGTTTTGAAAAAGAACAACGCCGTATTATTATACTAATTATTAAACACTGGTGACAGTATTCAGATGTCAGTTTTCATTTTCAGCAATATGGTGACATTGATTATGCCACAGTCCTTCGAGATAAGAACAATGGAGAATCAAAGGGATTTGGCTATGTCAAGTTCTTTAGGCCATATCATGCTGCACTGGCTTTGGAAAATTGTGACAGATGTAAGTTGTATAATTTTCATTGGGTGCTATTATTGTTTATTTATGTGTTATGTCAAATTTGGCAAGACAAAGATTGTCTTTAATTGCTTTGATATGTTCAGTACAGTGCACATATTTTTGGAATCCTGCACAAGTGGTTGTGATAGAGAGTGGAGAGGAGGAATAAAAAGCACTCCACCGTCTCTGTATGCATCCTGATGGGGTTGTTGTGGCAGCTCGCAGAGAATCGCTTTTCACACCACGCTTTATCTTGGATTAGTTGAGTATGATGACTGTGGAGTGGCCATGGTCATTATCAGAAGGGCATGATGTGCTGTGTTTGACTGCTGCAAGTATATTTAGAGGTTGAAAGAGAGAGAGATGCCAGTTTATCGAAATCGTTACCAGATTTGTATACGCGTTGCCTAGTTCTAATAAAGTCTGTGTAATAGATATAATGCTAAATCAAATTTTCGATAATGCTGTAGCAATACTCAAAAGCTGTACTAATACTCCTGTATATTTTTCTTTTACAAAAAGCTGATACATGTATACACCTTTTACAAGAAGTTGATGCTTTTACTTCGTTCAAAGAAATTTTAACAAACTGATGCATAGACTTGATGAGTCTGAATATACATGACATGTACACATGATCTTAAGTTGATTCTGGCTGCATTTATACAGTATGGGGCTATTCAGTTAATTTATGGTTCTTTCCAATCGGGGCATTTTTAAAATTCTTTCATGCATAATAAGATAAACTTGTTTCAAATGATATAACTCTTCAGAAACTTGAATGATCTCTCTCTAGTAAAGAATTAGCTTGAGCAGATGTTCTACAGAAATGAAGATAGTGAGCGCGGTAAACATTGCTATAAAGCTAGCATCAGAAGATTGTATCAGTTTCAGTATGGGAAAGGCGTGTTTTTAACATGAAGCCATCTAACTTGGTGTATTGTAGGTACTGCCAAAATAAATGATGGTTCATTCATTAACAGTGGATGTTTGATAATTTTCTAATTAATCTGACCTCAGTATATTCATGAAATGAATAATACAATGGAAAAGTTTAAAATTTTGAATGGCCAGCATATTAGTAGAAAAGTGTCAAATGTTCCCTTTACAAGCGGCCTTGTTGTATTTCCAACATGTCCAGAACTAATAATTAAATCATATCGTAAGTTAAGTAATCAGATTATCTCTACCATTGATACCTGTCAGGTTTCTGTTACTGAAAGAAGTGTTGGTTAAAGTAGAGTAGCACTAAGAATAATATTATCTATAAAAGCTGGCATTTACAGGAAATGGGCTAATCAATGTTGTGATAGAGTTTTGGGCTTTGCTCATCTGTCAAGTTCTTCTCTTTGATGATTACAACTGGACATTATGTAATTGTCAGTATCATAACATGGTCAGCATAGGCTAAACATAGATTTTATGGATTAAGACACACACAGAAATAAACTTTAAATAAAACAGGGTACCAGACAAAGACAGAAACATCATGTGACAATACATCTATCACTTCTTTTATGAAGAAAGCATTTCATCTACTCTACAAATGATTTGTCTGCATGCAGTTAGCGAGATCCAAATAAATCATTACCAAACATTAACATGTCATCACTTCAGTGAAGACGCATTACTTTAGAAGAAAGTAGGATTTTCTATTTGATGACATTGGGGGTGGGGTGGAAAGAGGGGGGCTTGCAGAACAATTTTATGTACAAAAGACTTGAATAAACGTCATAACCGATAATGAGATTTTACAGTATTTTTTTTTTAATGGAAAAGTACAAATATATCTAAGAAATATTATATTCTTTAGTAGTTCAACCATGTACATGTAATGTCTATCGCAATGTTCTATATAAATTGTGAAAATCACAGGTAAAGAAAAGGTATCAGTTTTGTAAACATGCACTCGATGAATGTCAGAGGTAACTTTAGACCCCCAGAGTCTTGGCTGAAGTTACTCATTCAGTCATTTGAGATTGGGTTTGCGGCTATGCCTACCCAACTACTGTTTTGATACTGAGATGAATTGATTTATGCATCATGTTGTTAATCAAGGTGTGATCTTGGTCAGAACATTAAGGGGATCAGAAGTCCCATCCATTTCAGAAATGGGATTTTCTAAATAAAAGAATTTGATTATTTTTTTTTATAAATATCACTATAAAACATAAATTTACTGGTGTTTTTATGCATGGGATTTAGCTTATATAAAGTATAAAAGACTTACAGTTGATCACATTTGAATTTATCAAATTTTTAAACCTGAAGAGCAAGATTTGCACAGTTTTGAAGCCATTCGTACTTCCAAATCTCTTTATGGTTTGATGTGTTTTTTTTATCAATTGATATCTCCTTAGAAGAAGATAATGACTTTATAAAAAATTAGTTACAGTTATGGAGCATATATTAATTACTTTGCTAAAAGGGAACTGAAATTGTCAATGTTTGTGTTAGCAGGTGAATATCTCTGTCAGTCTGTCATACACTATAGCCTCTGCTGTTATAAAGTTGATTTGTGCATGCAGCCTGTGGAGTTTTACACCTCTTTATTAAAAGTAGGTGAATGATCTATTTTTTGTTCTCGGGTGACCGTGTATGCTGTTTTATGTTTAGGTCAGTTTCTTGGAGACCATTTCTTTGAACTGTTATGAAACTTGATATTTGCATCCATACTGATGATAACATACTCAGCTGTATGCCATTGTGAGGAATACATACTCAGCTGTATGCCATTGTGAGGAGTACATACTAAGTTGCATGCCATTAGGATGGAGGAGTTGCATGAGGAGTACATTCTATGGAGTACATACTAAGTTGTATACAATTGAGGAGTACATACTGATTACATACCATTGTGAAGAGTACATACTAAGCTGCATGGCATTGTGAGAAGTACATACTAAGCTGCATGCCATTGTGAGGAGTACATACTAAGCTGCATGCCATTGTGAGGAGTACATACTGAGCTGTATACCATTGTGAGGAGTACATACTAAGCTGCATGCCATTGTGAGGAGTACATACTAAGCTGCATGCCATTGTAAGGAGTACATACTAAGCTGCATGCCATTGTGAGGAATACATACTAAGCTGCATGCCATTGTGAGGAGTACATACTAAGCTGCATGCCATTGTGAGGAATACATACTAAGCTGCATGCCATTGTGAGGAGTACATACTAAGCTGCATGCCATTGTAAGGAATACATACTAAGCTGCATGCCATTGTGAGGAGTACATACTAAGCTGCATGCCATTGTGAGGAATACATACTAAGCTGCATGCCATTGTAAGGAGTACATACTAAGCTGCATGCCATTGTGAGGAATACATACTAAGCTGCATGCCATTGTGAGGAATACATACTAAGCTGCATGCCATTGTAAGGAATACATACTAAGCTGCATGCCATTGTGAGGAATACATACTAAGCTGCATGCCATTGTGAGGAGTACATACTAAGCTGCATGCCATTGTGAGGAATACATTCTAAGCTGTATGCCATTGTGAGGAGTACATACTAAGCTGCATGCCATTGTGAGGAATACATACTAAGCTGCATGCCATTGTAAGGAGTACATACTAAGCTGCATGCCATTGTGAGGAATACATACTAAGCTGCATTCCATTGTGAGGAGTACATACTAAGCTGCATGCCATTGTGAGGAGTACATGCTAAGCTGCATGCCATTGTGAGGAGTACATGCTAAGCTGCATGCCATTGTGAGGAGTGCATACTAGGAGTACATGATAAGCTGCATGCCATTGTGAGGAGTACATACTAAACTGCACATTATAAATAGGTCACAGTGAGCTACTTTTTATAATTTGGTGATACTGTTCACCTTTGATGTTTAGTTGAATTTCCTTGGACCCCATTTTTTGTAGTCATGAAAGTAAACTACGATCACATGTAAGTAACCCTGCATCACATTATTAAAAGAACATTTGTGTCTAAATAAAATGGTGCAGGCATGTTGTGCTGCCTTTTTGATAGCTTCATTTTTTTTCTTCAGGAGGAGGCATATTCCAATCAAAATTTAAACTTGCCATTTATACTATCTTAAAATCCCATGGCTGACAATCCAATTTCACCCAGAAAATGTATGTCTTTTAACTGTGTGTTTAATTCTTAAAGCTTTCAAACCCAAATTTGCTGAACCAAAGATGCCAAGAGGTGATCGTGACAATGACTATGAGATGGATTATCAATACAGCAGGGATACACGCCCACCCGGACCCTTCCCCAGAGGACCTGATAGAGGACCTGACAGAGGACCTGACAGAGGACCTGATAGAGGACCTGACAGACATGAAAGGGGTAAATTTCTCTTCTGAACTTTTTATTTTCATATATTATTAATTGCCAGGCAAAGTCCTATATTGTATGAATGCTGTGAGCAGGAAATTAGTCTCATTCTCTTGACCTGACTTTATATGATACTAGAGTATCTTTGAAATTAATTATTCTGGTAGAGGGAGCCAGTCTTACCGAAGTTCCAGACCATCATAATTTGAGGGCTTTAAAGAATAAGCTTGAGTTATGTGCTCAGAAAGTTTTGAACATTTGACTAAACTGAGAAATTTCAAACATGTAAGAGAAATGTTTAGACTGTGACCAGATGAGTCATTGCCTTTACTTTTATTGTCTCACATGAGAATGGTGAGACAAAATTGTCACTTTTTTGTTCACATCTAACAGAAGTGCTGTTTTCAGGTTTTTTTGAAGACGCAAATCTTCTGCATTGGCAAAATTATAATGTTGATCCATTTTTTAGCATTAACATCTGCAAATATTGATATGCCACAAGCACTAATGTCTGTAAATATTCATATGCCACAAGCACTGACACTGGCAATTATTGATATATCACAAGCAATAATGTCTGTAAATATTCATATGCCACAAGCACTAATGTCTGTAAATATTCATATGCCACAAGCACTAATGACTGTAAATATTCGTATGCCACAAGCACTAATGTCTGTAAAGCCACAGACACTAATGTCTGTAAATATTCATATGCCACAGGCTCATTGGCAAATATTGATTTACCACAATCGTTAACATCTGTAAATATTCATATGCCACAGGCATTAATGTCTGTAAATATTCATATGCCACAGGCTCTGACATTGGCAAATATTGATTTACCACAATTGTTAACATCTGTAAATATTCGTATGCCACAAGCACTGACATCTGCAGATATTGATATATCACAAGCACTAATGTCTGTAAATATTCATATGCCACAAGCACCGACATCTGCAAATATTCATTTGCCACAAGCACTGACATCTGCAAATATTCATATGCCAATATGCCACAAGCACTGTCATTGGCAAATATTCATATATCACAAGCATGGACATCTGCAAATATTCATATATCACAAGCACTAATATCTGGAAATATTTATATGCTGACAAGCACTGACATCTGCAAATATTCATATATCATGAGCACTGACACCTGCAAATATTCATATATCACGTGCACTGAAACCTGCAAATATTCATATATCATGAGCACTGACATTTGCAAATATTCATATATCACTAGCACTGACATCTGCAAATATTCATATATCACAACCACTAATGTCTGGAAATATTCACATGCCGACAAGCACTGACATCTGCAAATATTCATATATCATGAGCACCGACATCTGCAAATTTTTATATATCACTAACACCAACATCTGCATATTTGAAAATATTGCAAGCATTGGTTCATCTACTGTGGTGTTTTTTAATTGAATGTTTGATATCTATTTCAGGAACAAAACGAGGCTTCAGTGAATATTCTGGTCGAGATGATTACCATGATGATGGCCCACCACGGAGTCGGTTTAGTCATGGTCCAGTAGGTCAGCATCATTCCCTTGATGATTTGGAACAAAGAAATGATGAAATCGCAGATCTGAAATTAGGTATTTTAGTGTGTATCAGCTGGGTATTCACTGGTACTTCATACATTATTGAATGGACTGGTTATTCATGGGTGCAAATTACATGAAGCAGTGAAGAAAACATTTGCTATTACCCTGTAAATTCCAAACAAACCATCTTTCATAATCAGCAAAACACTGTGAACATAGTGGAAAGTTGGCTCTCAATTTACTTGTTGAAACCTTTTTACCCCTCACTAGACAGTTTTTGACATGGACATTATTTTAGCTTGCCTGTATGATGGAGAGGGAAATTATTGTAATGTCCCGATGTCTTTGTTGGCACCGCACATTTAACAGCATTCATCCAATGTAATAGGGATCAATTTGAAATGAGGTTTATTCACCCATGAGTGAAGTGGGCTAAGGTTTTGCATTTACATTATTTGTACCTGTATCAAGGGTCACACTATTCAAGCAAAATAGTTTGTCACCCCACCTTAACATGCTTGAGAAAGATAAGTTTGCTGGCATTGATTTCATGCATTTCCCAACATATATTTGCTATGTTGTTGTTTTTATTGCTATTTTAGGGTTTGACACAGTTTCTCCTTTGAATACGTTCCCCGATCACATTACTTTAGGGATATTAGCCTGCTACCTCGCGAATCCAGCCCTACCAAAAGACGAAAATTCGTCTTTCCTGTCTATGTCATATAGACAAAGGGCAATAACTCTTGCCCCTTACCTCCCTTTGCTACCCGCTAGGTGTCGCTTCTTTAGTTTTTTAGCTTCGCTGTACACGAAAACACGTACAATTAGACCTCCAATGAATCCAAGCCATCTTAGTGTAAATTCTAACCATCCGAAGTTAAATTTGGAATTACTGTGTTGGATAATCATTCCTCTACAGGTCGTATACATTATTTTACAATATTTTCCAATTTGATTGACTTTGTCACCTTTTCCAGACTTCGGACCAGGTTGCAACGTGGTCAAGCACGCTTATGGCGGTACTAGCATGTAATACATGTAGCACTCAATAATTTCGCTTATTCCGTATGTAACGTTTACGATATTAGCGACTTAATAACGTGCTGCATTGATAATTTGTGCTTTATTTACCTTCTTTGTAGTTTCAGTAGACTTCAAAAAAAGTCTTTGAACGACCAAGTTGCGACTATTTAATGGCGGACTTCGTGTTGTAGTCACGAGTTCACGCGACACTTAATCATTTCGCTTCCTCCGTTAGTTACGGTTATGGTAATAGCGACTTAATTGCGTGCTGAATTGCTAATTGTGTTTTGTTTATCATCTTTTTCGTTTCAGTAGACTTCGTCTTGAACGAACCATTGCAACACGCTCACGGCGATAACTAGTGTTGTCATTAAGAGTTAACATGGCACGGAATAATTTGACTACTCCGTTAGTAACGGTTATAGTATTATCGAATTAATAATATGCTGAATTTTTTAATTTGTGCTTTGTTCTCTTCTTTTGTCGTTTCAGTAGCAAAGTCGACAACGAAGGCATGAATGGCAAAATGGGTGTTGGCAATGTGGAAATGGAGGAAATTATGTTGACATGGTTTAGGCTGCCCAGTGGGTGTAAATTTCACCGCAGGTCCATGCATGGCTTTCGGGCCTGTAAGTCCGAACGCATGGAGTCTATGCTGGATCAATTGGATCCATTTTAATATGCACTTTCGCCGGCCGTCCAGCCGACACCGTCAGTTCAGCCGGCACTTCAGCAGGCACCAACCGGCATTAGCCGTCCATCCGGCACCGTCCGTTCAGCCCAAATGGCACCGGACGGCCAGCCGACCTAACAGCTTGCATCAACAGGCACCGGCCGTTCAGCCCAAATGGCACCGGCCGGCCAGCCGACCTTCCAGCCTGCATCAACAGGCACCGGCCGTCCACCCGGCAACGACCGTTCAGCCCAAATGGCACCGGTCGTCCAGCCGACCTTCCAACCGGCACCGGCTGTCCAGCCGGCAATGACCGTTCAGCCCAAATGGCACCGGTCGTCCAGCCGACCTTCCAGCCGGCATCAACCGGCACCGGCCGTCCACCCGGCAACGACCGTTCAGCCCAAATGACACCGGTCGTCCAGCCGAGCTTCCAGCTGGCATCAACCGGCACCGGCCCACCATCCGGCAACGACCGTTAAGCCCAAATGGCACCGGTCTTCCAGCCGGCATCAACCTGCACCGGCTGTACATCGGATTTACGGAGATTATAGTGATGTACCCGTCAGTCAATCTACACTACTGGTTACATATCACTACCATGAGAGAAATGTTATATATGAATCTCCGTCCAATCAGACCATTCGAGAGGCAGGTGCCGGTCATAGCCGGACCTTCGCCGACATTCCGGCCGACCATATACCAGACAAATCAGTCGGTATTGCCGGTGTACACTTCCCGTCACGTCAAATACGTGACGGTGTGATTTTAAAACAAGGGAGAATTAGTGACATTATCAGAGGTGACGGAATTGAGTTATCTATGCCACTTGGTATGTGCTACCCAGATATGGCAGCTTTACCAGAACTGGACTTTCAGGCCGACCATTCGCCAGTTCAATCAGCCGGCAGTGCTGGCCGGCCATATGTTCATGGCTTCTCCACAAGGGAGATTTAGTGAAAGTGTCAATTATGACAGAATTGCGTCATCTAGGTCACCTTGTATGCTGTACAGATATGCAAGCTGTACCAGAACCAACATTCCCTCTGAGCGAATGGTAGATGGGCGCGCAGTGCTGGCCGCACTACATAAGCATCATGTAATTATTATTACCTTACAGCCGGTACCAACCAGCACCGGACGTCCATCCGGCAATGACCGTTCAGCCCATATGGCACCGGTCATCCAGCCGGCCTTCCAGCCAGCACTAACCGGCACCGGACGTCGATCCGGCAATGACCGTTCAGCCCAAATGGCACCGGTCGTCCAGCCAAGCTTCCAGCCGACACTTGCCGGCACTGACCGTCCATCTGGCTCCGGCCGTCCAGCCCAACAGGCACCGGTCGTCCAACCGTATGGAGATTTTAGTCATATACCAGTCCGTCCGACTGTACCGCTGTACCAGCACGGGGAGTTTTATCATACCGCAATCCGCACAAATCGGATTGACGAAGATTCTAGTGATGTTTCCGTCTGTCAATCCGTACTACCGGTTACATATCACTACCATGACACAGATGTTGGCGATGAATCTCTCGATCCAACCCGACCATTCGAGCGGTCGGTGCCGGTCATAGCCGGCCCGTCGCAGTCATTCAGGCCAAACATATGCCAATCAATTCATTCGGCATTGCCGGCCGTCCATAGGCTAACAGCTCATCCACAAGGGAGAGTGAATGCCTTTATCAGAGATGACGGAATCGAGTCATCTATGCCACCTGGTATGCATTACCCCGATATGGACGCTTTACCAGAGCAAGATTATGCACATAGTGAGTGCGATGAATCGCAGGCAAATCAGCTGTATGCAGATCCAACTATGGAATGGACTGAGTTCAGCTTCAAAGCCGCAGTGGAGGAAATTTATAGGGTGTTGGCTCCTTCAGAATGCCCTCCACCTCCTGCTGCCATTACCGACTATAAGGTTAGAGCGTCGGTCGATCTGGATGAGGGGGAAGAGACTCTATCCTTCCGCCTCCTTCCCCAGTCGACAAAAATTAAGGAAATTAATGACCGTCTGTCGACACGTATAGGGGATCAAGGAAATGCTAAGGCGTTCTTTTCTGAAAGCCAAGTACCAGCGTCGTTTTCAGGTCGATGGTACAAAACTCACTCCGATGCGTTCAGTACTGAGGTCCCGGCTCTGGATAAAAATATGGCAGCAGTCCATATGTCTGCTCCATTGTCTTATAAAGTGGACAAAACTGTGTTCAATGTCAAGTCCAAGCTGGTTCGAAATGTAGTCGCTACGTCTTCACTGTTAAACCTAGCCTCCCTAGCCATTTTCAGGATCGCTGAAAAATCTGGCAATGAACATGCTTGGGAATCGACGGCCCGGTTAGCTAGGGTTCTTAACAGGGCAGCTCACCATTCCATGGCCAATGCGCTGACTGCTTCTGCCAACCTAGACCTGATACGTCGTGACGCATGTCTGAAGGGCACGTCGCTTAAACCCCATCATAAGCTGGCTAGATATGACCGACGCACATTTCACGTCCCTATCCCACGAGTAGCGGACATTTCTCCGTTGTGCTTGTCGGGACTCGGTTTATCAGTTCCATATCATACCTTTTGGCCTCAATTTAAGCCCTTGGGTTAGTACCAAGGTTATGGATTACGTCGTCATCCTGTTCCGCTCGACTTCATCTATTGCGTCGGCAGTATATTTGGACGACATCCTCCAGAAACATCTGTCAAGTTCTACTCTGCTCAAAGGCAGAAACGATCTTATATCACTTTACATCATATAGGCTTTCTCGTGAACTGGATAAAGTCTGATCTCTGTCCAATCTGGATTTTTGGTCCATCTGGGTGTGGAGTTTCTCCCGATCTGAATCTGGTAAGGCTTCCTTGAGTTTGCGATCATCCAGATATTTGCACTCGTAGAGTACGTTTCCGACAGGATGTGCATTTTAGCGAGAGAGTTGCAGATCCTCGGATTATTCAATGCGGCAGCAGACTTGATCCCGCTCAGCCGTCCTTTTATGCGCCCTTTACAAAGGACATTGCTAGCGTAATTGTGCCCTTTTCAAGTCCCTTCGATCCCAGAAAACAGTCATGCTCACGCCAGAGATACGATCATTCTTGAGTCAATGGCACAACCCCTGTGGGCTGTCCACTGGGATTACTCTGGAGATACCCCAAGCGGGGATAATGGTATGTTCCGCCACTAGTAGCTACGGTTGGGGTGCCCACCTGTTGCCGGACTTCGATACTGTCAGCGGCACGTGGGTGCCAGGGGCGAGCCCCTTTCCACATCAACCTTTCAGAAATAACGGCTGTCATCAATGCCTTTCATTTCGGGCAGGATCAACTCTTATTACAAACTGCCCTCATTATGTCAGACAACATTGTGGTGGTGCCTTGCCTCAAAACAAGGGGACACCAATCACCAGACCTGTGCAATCTGAGCTGGCAGTTTCTACATTGGTTCGACAATCTCCACCTCAATGTACAATTCAGACACATTCTTGGTAGACTCAATGTCTTGGCTGACACTCTATCTAGTCATTCACACAGAATGGTCACTCCATCAATCGGACTTTCTTCCAATTGACACACTTTGGGGACGTCCGATGATTGATCTTTTGCAACAAGGTGGAATCGCAAGTTGTCCACCTTTCATCTCACAGGTTCCAGACCCAGAAGCTTGGGTCATGGATGCTCGATCAATCAGCTGGGAAGGGTTGTGGTCATTCTCCTACCCTCCCACGGTCTTGGTACTGAAATTAATCTAGAAGTTAAGGGGTCAGAACTGTCAGATGGTTCTGATTGCAACTCTCAGATGGAACAACTCCTGGGTCTCCGATCTACTCAATCTAGGCGATAGATCTATCCAGGAAGATTACAGTCAGCACAAGTATTCGCAAGCAACCGCGGCCAGGGGTGTTCCACCCCTGTCCGGACCGTCTTTATGTTCAAGCTTGGCTCTTGTCCAGACAGCCTTGCAAGACAAACAATTTAAATATTTGATTGCGGAGAGAATCTCGAGAGCAAGAAGGCCCTCTACTCTGAAGGTTTACGAGGGCAAGTGGCATGTTTTCAGGGACTGGTACCATATCATTCACATTGTTCCTCTGAGTGTCACAATCCCTCAACTGGCCAACGTTTCTCTGGCTTTTCGAGGAGAAACAGCTGGCTCCAGTTATTATCAAATGCTACCGCTCCATGATATCAGACACATTCCGCCATTCTGGTTCATGTGCTATCAGCCATGACAAAGATTTGTCAGATCTTTTAGACACTTTTAAAAAATTCAATCGACTTATATCCCTCACCCTGTTTCCAAATGGAATCTGTCCTGGGTTTTAACATGACTCAATTCAGACAGTATTGAGTCTTTAACCCACGATTAGTTAAAGCTACTATCATACAAATAGGGTTTCTTGATAGTCTTAGCTTCAGCATGCAGGGTGAGCAAGTTACATGTCCTTTCTAGTGACCCGAACTCTCTTCCATTCCAATCAGAGGGTTTGATGGTCCTCTTGACGCAGCCAGGCTTCGTAGTCCAAAATAGATTACCATACATTGGCGATCAACGAGTCGTCATTAGCTCGCTTCTTTATAGATAAGTCAGGATCAACAGCCATGTAAGATCCTGTTTGTGCACTCTAGCACCATTTCAATGTATAGAGGTGAGTCAGGTCACATACAAGCACCTCTTTCTTCTGGTGATAGCTGGGACATGAGATATCTCCATTCAAGCCCTTGCTTCATGGCTGAAGTGGGTTATACGCTTGGCGTACTCTGAGGATTCGCAAATCAGTCACCTTATAGAAGCTGTTGGCTGACATGCAGAGTCAACCTTCTACAGTTTTATCTTCAAGTTTGTACTCGCAGAGGCAAACATTGATTCTAGTAGGTCCGGTGTTGGGCAGCCCAGACGCCCACCAGACACATGTGCAACAATCAGCACAGCCTATTAGCTTCACTGGATTCGCCAGATAAATTTTCGTAGGTAAGAAGATTTCAATAACTATCTTCTTAACCGTATAAAGGGGTCACATATCACGTGACCCTGGGCTGTGTTGCTGATTGAAAATTAGGAGACCGGGTTATCATTCACATGGGGAATCCAACCATCATTCCCTAGAGGATACCCGGGGTGGAGGTTGGATGCTCCGCATTCCCTCCTCCTATTACTTATTCTCCTAAAGTAATGTGATCGGGGAACTTATTCAAAGGAGAAAGCAAATTTTGTAGTAAATTATGTTTCTCCGAGAATACTTACCCGATCACATTACTAAGAAACCCTCCCGTCCACCCCGCCATGCGAGCATCCTCGTGTTTTATATACCGCTCAGCTTAAAAACTAAAGAAGCGACACCTTGCGGGTAGCAAGGGGAGGTAAGGGGCAAGAGTTATTGCCCTTTTTCTATATGACATAGACAGGAAAGACGAATTTTCGTCTTTTGGTAGGGCTGGATTCGCGAGGTAGCAGGCTAATATCCCTAAAGTAATGTGATCGGGTAAGTATTCTCGGAGAAACATAATTTACTACAAAATTTGCTTTTTCAGCAAAGAACCACCGATCAACAAGAAGCTACTGGCAAGCTTTCTCACATACCCACTTTGGCCGAACCTGAGACTTGAACCCACACAGAGATGAGATGGCAGTTATCCGTAACAGTGAACCCTTTAGACAAATCACCCACGCTGCCCCCCCCCCATTTGCAATGCATGCCTGTGCTTCAGTACAGTACATTAATAATCAATGTAAAATGTTGACTTCTGTGTTGATTTTCCTGTTAGAGAGGATGGTGGAAAATATGAAGCTTAATTTTTTGTAGTCACTTTTGATGAAAATTTTATTATCATAAATGCCAGAAATAATAATGCTTTCTACAGAATTGACGCCAAAATAATTCCGTGATTCTGGACAAAAGACAGTGAATTTTTTTATGTAATATAACCCAATTTAAATTAAATTAGGCGCATTTGATATATCCAGTTTCACTGCTAATATAATTAATTTGTTTTTCCAGTATTTCATTCTACAAATAATTAAAAGGACTTGTACTTTGGGAAAGTTACTAATTTCTGCCCGTAACCTATTTTTTGAGGTTACTTTTCTAAAGTGACTGAGTTGTAATCCATGGTAAAGCAGAATAAGAAGTTTTAATCTCTTTATATAGTTGTAATATTTCAGGAGTAGTTTAATTATCTGACAAAAGAATATGCAAAAACAGAAGACTGAAGTTAACATATATATATTTTGATTATATACATTTTGAGCATCCTGCATTCACTTCTCCCTATTTTTGTCATCTTTGCCCACTGCTGACAGGAGCGAGAAGTCTGTTGGCTCCTATATGATAGTCCAGCCTGGACTTTGTTGTCTGCATGTTGCAGCATCAAGTCAGGAACTTTAAAAGGGATGATATACAAGTACTGCATACTAAATACAGAAGTGAGAAACATTTAACACTTCATTGACTTTTCAGTTTAGTTATCAAGATTTATCAAACTAGATGAATCTATACATCTCTTTTTGTACCACATCCATACAAGAAAGGTCACTGTGACCTACATACTACATTTTAATAGCTTTTGTTTTGCATGTAGTTCATGAGGGGCCCTGAGTGGCCGAGTTGTCTAAAGCGCTGTCCTTTACGGATCACTGCCATCTCACCTCTGCGTGGGTTCAAGTCTAAGATTCGGCTAATGTAGTTATGTGAGAAGGCTTGCCAGTAGCTTCTTGTGGGTCGGTGGTTCTTTCCAGGGTTTTTCTGGGTTCTTCCTGCACCATTAATACTGGCCGCCATGTGTAGCCTATATTGTGCTTAAAAATAGTGTTAAACCATTAAAAAAACCAAAAGAAACAACAACAAAAAACATGTATTAGGTTTCTTAATTAAGAATCTTACTGTTAGAATGCCATTTCCAAAACAAACATGGAATGTTATTGCAGTTGTTGTAGGTTCATAGTGTTAGTGCTCACAAATAAGATGTTGTGAATTAATTAATTTTTGTGGGTATCACATTTTCGTTCTTTTGGAGAAAAATCAAGTAAACTTGTGGTATGGTCTTGCACCTATCTTGCGTCCTTGTTCATCCGTTGTCTGCAAACATTTTTGTCAACATTATCTAGGATTGATTTCTGATTTTGATCAGACTTATTTATATCCTTAAATTTTGAATGATTTTGATTATGAGCAACACTCAAGCAAATTAATAAGGAGATCATGTATTTGATTTGGTGAACTGCTTGTTATTTGTAGCCTTTTTTTTCTTCTACTAAACTTTTTAAGTTTTTATAATCAAGTTGGATATGAGTTCAGTTAGGAATATGAATGAGGTGATCTTGTATTTTTTTTTTATAACTTAACCTGCTGAATAGATTTTTAATATGAAAGCTTTTATCATCAAGATCTTGGATGGATTTGATTGTGAGGGACAGTCAAGCATATTAATAAGTACATTTTGAGGACGTCCCCAAATTTAAATATTCCTTGTGTATTTAATCACATGTGCAAGACATTGCACACAAATGACAAAATTAGCCATTCCTTGACAATTCGTGAGACTTCTATCCAAAACCCTAGTTGACTCATTAATCCCCTGCCTTCATTTACATGTCAGGAGGTAGTAGCCTATTTTCGATAACCTTTGCAAACAGTAGGATAAGATGGGCATTTGGAATAAAGCTTTGTTGGTACTTATATGTATGGATATATTCATGACAGCCATAACATTTATGACATTTTGTAAAGTGTGAGGGTGATATCAGGTCCACATAGGACTCTTGTTGTTACTTAAATTAATGGTTATGTCAATGATAGTAGTGATACTTTTGACAGAGACATTTTATAAGACATGTGCGGGATAACAGGGGCACTTGGTTCTTCTGTTAATACATAAATCTCCGTATATGTCCATACAGTAGTGACCTTTACAACATACATTTTGTAAGGAAGATGAGAAATATTAAACACACTTGGACAAATATTTGGTACCTAACAATTGTGGATAGTAGTAATATTTATGCCAAGTTATTGAAGATAGGTATTTAAATTTTTGGCAACCATAAAATCAGTGAAAATTGGCACCCATGAATAACGTGATTTCACAGTTAGGGCTGTTTTCCAGTAAAAAGGTACATGTGACTTAGCAAGGGTACTTTCAAAATGGAGTAGTAGGCGCCAGTTTATGCAATTTAGAAAATGTGAGTCATTTTCATATAAATTCTTTGAGTATCACATATATTCAAATGATAATAAGACAAAGTTCATTCCCTCTGCATTATGTATGTTTAAATAGGAGAGCCCTAATGGTTAAGAGTTTGAAAGGTTTTTACAAAAGGAATTTTTAAAACTCATTCAGGGACATTTTTGATACATACTTGTATTTTATTAAGTACCAGTTACCACCCAGCTGATACTTAGTGTGGCACAAGAGAAAGTGATGGCAGGAGATGGTCTAATGGTGAATATGCCATCCTTTGGTAGTATATGGAGGTATTCTGTAAGATAATAGTACAGAGAAAGGACATCAGTTTCTACATTGTTCTCAAAAAACAGGGTTTATACCTATTCTCAGATACATTTAGACTATATAGCAAGGCATATGTATTCTGGCAGCCTTGGCAACAATGCTGGTATTATCATCAACACCATTAACAACATCACCATGACACTTAAGATTATGTGTTTTAAAAGTTATTACTAATATTATATACAGTTTGTACATTGATATGCGAAGACTATGATCTCATCTGCTTTAGTTTCAGGTTTGTACATTTGATATGTGAAGACTATGATCTCATCTGCTTCAATTTCAAGTTTCTGCATTGCTATGTGAAGACTATGATCTCATCTGCTTTAGTTTCAGGTTTGTACATTGATATGTGAAGACTATGATCTCATCTGCTTTAGTTTCAAGTTTCATCATCACTGGCAAGACACTGTGATCTGCAAAACTCTTACTAGTTTTTCTCCCAAGTTTTAAATCCTTATGATACTCAATTTTATTTTCCTCTAGTGGGAGAGGGTCCAATGGAGATGATCCAGAATTATGCCAATAGTGGCTGCCAGCGACTCCATGTTACAGCCCCCTTGGGTCTGACCCAGCAGTACCTGACTCGTCTCTTCAGTCTCATACCAGGGCTGGAATATTGTGACCTTAATGAGGCTACAGGTAAAGCATTCTGCGCTACCTCAACTCAGACAGATTCATAGTTTATCATTGATTCAGATATGTTGCATTAACACACTTGATGAACTTTGTGTTAATGTTGTTTGATGTTTCTCAGCATTGCCTCCATATGAAAACCAAATGAAGAGGTAACTAAGGACATTAAATGAGTAAATTCATTGCCTCCATATGAAAACCAAATGAAGAGGTAACTAAGGACATTAAATGAGTAAATTCATTGCATGTTTTGTTTCTGACCTTGTTTAAAGTGATACAGCCAGTAGAAAACTTGCATGAGTTTGGCGCTTATGTCTACTTTGTATGTTTATTACTGTCCTAGTTACATTACAAAAGACAAGAACATGTTACTGTTACTGCCAATTATGTTCCATATATGTTACACAAGATGCATATATGTTACTTAGAAGTAATTAAAATATACACAATCCGTAATTGAAAATGCAGTATTTATTTCAGTTAAATAGGTGCATGTGAGTGATATCTTTTTATATATAAAATGACTCAATATACATTTTACTATTTAATTTACTGATAGTGTCATGACATGAACATGACATGACTCAACAATGCACAATTTACTATTTAATTTACTGATAATGTCATGACATGAACATGACATGACTCAACAGAGCACACTTTACTATTTAATTTACTGATAATTTCATGACATGACTCAACAATGTACATTTTACTATTTAATTTACTGATAGTCATGACATGAACATGACATGACTCAAAAGAGCACAATTTACTATTTAATTTACTGATAATTTCATGACATGACTCAACAATGTACATTTTACTATTTAATTTACTGATAGTGTCATGACATGAACATGACATGACTCAACAGAGCACACTTTACTATTTAATTTACTGATAATGTCATGACATGAACATGACATGACTCAACAGAGCACACTTTACTATTTAATTTACTGATAATTTCATGACATGACTCAACAATGTACATTTTACTATTTAATTTACTGATAGTCATGACATGAACATGACATGACTCAACAATGCACAATTTACTATTTAATTTACTGATAGTGTCATGACATGAACATGACATGACTCAACAGAGCACAATTTACTATTTAATTTACTGATAGTGTCATGACATGAACATGACATGACTCAACAGAGCACAATTTACTATTTAATTTACTGATAATTTCATGACATGACTCAACAATGTACATTTTACTATTTTATTTACTGATAGTGTCATGACATGAACATGACATGACTCAACAATGCACCTTTTCTATTTTATTTACTGATAGTGATGGTAATGATAAGGGAGATAAATCAGCCAAAGCTGTGCTGCAGTTGCTTCTTTTGGAATGGAAGATTCCAAATAGTGACTTAAATGTTATACAAATAAGCATGCCCAGTGTACTTTGCAAAATATGTGGAATGAAAACTCCACTGACAAACTTTGGAACATCATACCCATGGACCCTTAATTAGGGAGTAGGACAAATCACACAAAGGTGGACTAGTGTATTGGACATACATATTGGACCTTTGTATACCACCTGAAGGGGGAACTTTTGAGAGTACATTCATGTTGAGAATATTGACCATCAGAGGTTTTTTTGTGAGCTCATTTAAGAAGCTTTTTGACAAGATATCACCAACAAAAACTGGTCTTTTTAGCAGTTTATGCAACAGATTGTGATTTTATGGTTTTACATTATGTCCTTGAATTTTTTTTAATTTCCTTTTAAAGAATTTTAACATCTTTATATTTTATCTTTTATCTTGTAAGATTACTTAGCAAGTTTTTCCTTTTCAATATTTTGATTTAATTTGTAATTGGCACTGTATATCCAGGATTGTGTTAACATGCCATTAAATCCTTTACACGTGCATTTAAACAATTTGCAAAGCCTTTCTTCTTTTTAAGTTCATTCGTTGTTGAATTAAAAAAATAAACAGTAAATCCTTAATTTTATCTGAATGCAACTAAATGTCATTCCACAAAGACTGATATTAAATAGGAAAAAAAATATTTAAAATAAAGAGTCAATCCAGAAGTGAACCACATCCCAGGCAGGCATAGTTTGCTAACAGAGTCACTATCTTAATAAAATCAGCTGATCCACATAGTATGGTTCATTGAACCATTAGTCTTCAGTTGAGTCTGCATCTGCTTATTATCACGCTTGGATCTTTATGCTACACAGTTTAGTACAAAGCTCTGACATTCCTGCTGGTTCCAAATCAGAAATCCTGGGTTGTCTCTGTTAAAGCTGTACCAATTAATTGACTGTTCTCATAATCGGGCCAGTTATTAAAACAATCTGTATAATCGATATTGGCAGAAGTAATTGGTGCCGATGTAAGCAAATTTAAAAAATAACAAACGTCTAAAATATAAATTCAATCATAACATTTATCTTGACATGGCTTGAATTTTAAATCAGAATTAAATAGTGGAAATTGAGGAATAAACATTTGATTTGGGGTTAATTGAAAGACAGTATATTCTTAAAAGTAAATACTTTTTAACACATTTGCTGTAAAGTTATGCTAATACCATAAAAGCTGAGTTGTAAACGCTTTGATATAAGTAACTTTACACCATGCCTGTCAACTTTCACGCCAGGACGGAAAAAAACCTCTCGATTTTTGGAGTCGTTCCACGCCTACCTCCCTATTTCCTATTTTGCTGAGAACTCCCGATTATTACATTATGTCCTTAAGTTTCATTTTCTTCTAAACAAGAAAAGTCTTACATGTTCTGTTGTATCACCTGTGAATTATTGTTGTGATAATATAATTACTTTTCTATAAAGAATTTGCATCTTCACTAAATAGAATGTTAAGTTTAAACATTATTCACATAATTTAATGATTTTTTTACCTATACAACAATACTAAAATAAAAAATAAACCATAACGATAAAATCGTCCACAGTTACTTTCAATTCTGAATGATAACTAAGAGTGCTTAACTCCATATGCTACAGCGCCATTACCACGAAAGAAACTTGCACGAGTGAACATCTGGCATTTTTATACTGTTTATACCAATGTTAATTACCATCATTAAATTTAAAGAAGGAATGAAATACATACCACAAAGCAAATGTGTCCTCAAGAAAAATAATTCAGAATACATGTTTTATAATAAACAATACTTAATGCTTTACAAGATGACAGTAATGGAATATGGTCGGATATACAAGGATGGGAAAATATTTGTTGCTACATGTACGGTTCCATAAGACTGGCTATATTGGTACCTGGTATTCAGCAGAATTGGGAATCCTTTATTTGCCAATCAATTCTTGGTGATTGCATAACACACAATAGTGTAGAATGTGGTTTCAGTTAATTACGAAGGAGGGCCAATTGTGTTCGATAAGGATTGACTTTTAATTAGTTGCGCAGGCTTTCATGCTTGTTTATTTAAGACTCATCTTTAGCTATGTTGCAGTTTGACCACAGCTGGCCAGAATATGAAAATAGTGGATGTCCTGGGTGAAAATAGGGCATGTCACAGAGAGAAACGGCGAGTCTTTTTGCGAATTTCACGCATATTGGACCAGGAAGATCGACCAATATTTAGTGAAAACCAAGCTTTAAAAATGCCATGAGAAACCTAACAACTTTAGGCCCCAGTCTCTATATTTTTTATGCAGTCTCCCTACTTGGCTTTTGAAAAGTTTATAGGCATGCCTTACTATTATTACCACTCTTCGTGAACATGTAAATTTTGATGGTTATGTGCCTTGTACAACGTACCTTTTTAAAAATATTACCTCAGTTTGTAGGATGGCTTATATCATTGAAAATGAGTAACTCGTGACAGGTGATTCTTTTGAAATGAAACAGCTATTAAGGACTAGCTGAAATGTTTTCTAGAAGAATGCAATTTGGTCGAAACAACAAATAAAGCAAAATCTGCATATGTTTGGGAGTAAATAAGGATTTAAGTGATGCTATGCACGCTTTGCACTGTGTAAGTATTGTACATTATATAGTACATGGTCTCCCTGGTTAAACTCAACCAGCCCGTGAATTATAAAGTCTGTATTTATGTCTGTATTTATCTTTATTTAATTTCGTGTTGGAGAAATCAGAAAATATGCACTTGCAAAATAATAACAGAATCAATTATAGTACTTTGTAAGTTTTAATAATTTTCGGGTCACCAAAATTTAATTTTTTTAACATGCTTATGTCTTAAGACATGGAAAAGAAATTTGTTTCATGTCCCAAGATTTACAGTCGTTACAGTAGCCAACAAAAAGACCTAAAAACAGTAAAGTTTAGACATTGGCCCGCAAATAAGCCAACACCCCCCTCTCTTATTTCAGGTCTTTATTTTTTCCTAAATTATTCAGCTTATACGTGAATATATACTGTGATAATGAAATATTCAGTCTCATCGGTATCGGCAATTTTAATAATCTGCTATACGCTGTATCGGCATAGTCGGCAAAAAGTGACATCGGTGCAGCTTTAGTCTCTGTCCATACACAAACTGGACTAGTTTCAGAGCATACATCTTTACCACTACCCATCTGATTCCCAGAATGTTGCAGAAAGGGGGGGGGGGCAGAGACCAAGTGCTGTCTAATCTTTAGTTGCACCTTTAAATGCACACAAAGAAATGTCACTCAGAATGAATTCCAATGGATGTATGTAATTATTCTGTGATCAGGTAAGTGCTGGAGAAAAAAAAATACATTTTTGCTGCAAAAAGGATTTTACCGATATATAAAGGATACAAAATTGAATATTTTGGTCTTGTCTTTTGAGCGCCCTTTATAGACTGGTGTCACTGTATCACTTGAATAATACATGTATTTATTCATTCACAATGTTTAGTAGGGATAGCCTATGCGAGATACACTATGCCACAGTGTGCTGTCTATGCCAAGGACAAGTTGGAAGGATTTGAAAATCCACTGTATCACTTGACTAATACATTATTTCTTAATTCACAATGTTTTGTAGGGATAGCCTATGCAAGATACACTACTCCACAGTGTGCTGCCTATGCCAAGGACAAGTTGGATGGATTTGAATATCCACTGGGTAGTAGGCTCATTGTTCGATTTGCTGATGTTCCTAATGTGCCAGATTTGAAGACTGCTTCTGCAATGAACTTTGAAAAGCAAGTTGATTTTTGTGTGTACATAATTAAATAATGTAAATACAGTTAATAAGATGTTCCATGTAAATTATTATAGCACAGTTCATATCAGATGATGTTTTCTTAAAATAAAGCAGAGTGATTTAATTTATAATGAAATGTGCCTTAGGAAGCACATGCATATAAACAGTATTTGATGTTGTCTTAAAAATCATTTTAAAACTGGTTTCACTCTCTATAAAAAGAAATGTTTGACCAATTTTTTGTTTCTATTTAAGTGATGAATTAGGTCAGAATTTTGAGTGTGTGTCATAATGGGCTGGGTGAAACAGCTTTACCAAAATATTACTTTTTTAGATCAGAAGTCTCAAACACAAAGCACCCAGAGGGTAACATAAGAGCATTTATTTTAGATGGCCCAAGGGCTGCACCACTTTTGTCATCTCTCCTGACACCTTTTGATAACAATCATTTTGCAGGTCAGAGGATACTGCTTGGCTAGCCACAGGCAGCCAATGAGCTGTGTGTTTGAGACCCTTGTTTTAGATGATACCTTTTTTCAATGACAAGGCTTTCCATTCTGAAAAACATTTTGACCACAAAACTCCAGGTTAATCACAAAGGCAGAAAACTTACAAATTCCATAACTTTTTAGTAAATTGAAAGTTAGATTTAATAATGTTAGTTTCCCCAAATAACATGCTAAATTTCAAATCTCTAGATTCATCTAAGTATAATATATAATTTTGGGAAATTTGTTCTTTAGATTCTTATTATGAGAATTTGTAGGGTATAGGTCCTGGTCTGAAATGCATCCAAAATCTTGGCTTAATCGTACACTCAGTTTTAAATATGATGTAATCCAAAGACCTGTTATTTGAGGTTGGAGTATGCAGTCAGACTAAGGAGTTTTCATAAGTACAGGTATGGTTTGAGTTGCTTTTAGTCAAGCAATGTTTATTACAAACATTTTATTTGTAAACAAAAATTCTTTTGATAAACTTTGCAGTTTGGAATTGTTTGAGCTTGCTGAGATTTTTTCATCTCTATTTACAGTTATGGTATACCTGGTTCAAGTCTTGAAAGAGATGAATGTGATACCATTAGAAAGGTAAACTAGTTTAGATTGTAAAAGTTGTATTTGACCTATTTTCTTGATGAATGCTTCAAAAAGACCCAATTTAGGCTAGACAGAATTCATGGAATATTCATCTAGGCTTCAAAAAGACCCAATTTAGGCTAGACAGAATTCATGGAATATTCATCTAGGCTTCAAAAGGACCCAATTTAGGCTAGACAGAATTCATGGAATATTCATCAAGGCTTCAAAAGGACCCAATTTAGGCTAGACAGAATTCATGGAATATTCATCAAGGCTTCAAACGAATCCAATTTTGGGTGGACTAAATTCACAGAATATTCATAGAGGCTTTTAAAAAGGACACAATTTAGGCTAGACTAAATTCACAGAATATTCATCAAAGCTTTTAAGAAGGATCCAATATTGGGTAGACTAAATTCACAGAATATTTATCAAGGCTTTTAAAAAGGATCCAATTTTGGGTAGACTAAATTCACAATATTCATCAAGGCTTCAAACGAATCCAATTTTGGGTGGACTAAATTCACAGAATATTCATAAAGGCTTTTAAAAAGGACACAATTTAGGCTAGACTAAATTCACAGAATTCACAGAATATTCATCAAAGCTTTTAAAAGAATCCAATTTTGGGTGGACTAAATTCACAGAATATTCATAAGGCTTTTAAAAAGGACACAATTTAGGCTAGACTAAATTCACAGAATTCACAGAATATTCATCAAAGCTTTTAAAAGAATCCAATTTTGGGTAGACTAAATTCACAGAATATTTATCAAGGCTTTTGAAAAGGATCCAATTTTGGGTAGACTAAATTCACAGAATATTCATCATTCTTACCATGACAATTAATTATTTCACCCACGATTATTCTTCACTCTGTAAAGTGTTTCCTTGGAATAGTATTAATGGGAGTTTATCGACAAGGTTTAATGAAAGGGTATGGTAAACAATTCTCTTCAGAAAAAACAATCTGCCCTTTATCTTTGCATGAGAAATATCGGATACATAGTTTCAAAGATTATGATATTAACACATATTCTATATGAACTTGATAATTCTAAGGAGTTTCTATCTTGCCTGAATAAACATTTTATTTTAATTCTATTCACTGTCTAGACATGTTCTGCAGATCCTTTTTATATAGTGTTTTGTGTGTGTGTCAAGTTTGTAATTTACTATTCACCATTTTGTAAGTTACCATATGTACATGCTGTCAGGTCCAACTGCTAATTACACAAATCCAGATCTGCCTGTCACATAATGTGCAGGCAGATTAGGGTCAGTGCAGTTTTTAGGAGTAATCTGTAAAACAAACAACATAGACCTTGATTAACAAGCACATAATGCTATGGCAGATCAGGATCTTTGTTGTTTGCATTTGACCAATACATGATGATAGACAGTAAGTGAGGAAATTCTAATTTCTTTTAGGCTGCATTAATCCTGGAAAAGGCTGGTATTAACCCAGACAGAGTCTTAGCTTCAGACAACTCTGTTGAGAGGGTTACTTATTGTAACATCATGCTTCCCCTTCCCAAGCCTCTCAGTCCTGAAGATAGTTCCCTGGCTCAGAGGCTGTTTATCGTTTGCCAGCCAGCAGCTGTTCCTGAAAGAATTCTGCGTGATGCTTTCTGTAGATTTGGAGATTTGATTGATGTTTACCTGTTGTCAGGTGAGTTGAAGGTTTATTATCCCTATGCATTTTAAGTAGCATTTTTGATATTGTGATCACCTGTCTACCAATCTGTGTTTCCAGGATGCCATCAATACTATATATTGCAGAATTATTATGAATGTTTCAGTGACATTTCCTTTTAATGATTTATGGTTACTGGGTGTGAGAAAATCAATAAATGAGTTTACTATCTAGTCACAGGTTGGGACAAACTACTTTTAACACCAATGGATTGATATTAAAAAAAAATTTAGTTTCTCAGTTTGTACATAGAAAGAAACAAGTCAGTTGGACTGGAATTAGTTGAAAATGGCAGCAGAGATAACAAAAGAAAGAAAGATGGATATAATTCAAGATAACTAATGTTTCTGGTTATTGTCTAGGTCAACAGCATTTAATAAATTCATGGATCTGGAATTTATGGAATGGATTCACCATTATTATCATTGTTTCTGTCCATCCATGTATATCGTACATTTATATGACAATGCAGTATGATTGTAAATGTTTTTTACTTTTAATGAAAGAATCCTGGATGGGCTGAATAAATTCTGCAGAATTGATGCTAGGTTTCCAGATAAAAATGTTCAGGGGTTGGCATCTCTGCCATCCCTCAATCTCCTTATCCTGCAGTTGTCCATAAGGATTAACTCCTCTATCAGTTTCAGGTTAGATGGTAAACTGTCTTTGTCACCTTGATGATTGACTTCCATAAGGATAAATTCCTATCAGTTTCAGGTTAGATGGTAAACTGTCTTTGTCACCTTGATGAATGACTTCCATAAGGATAAATTCCTATCAGTTTCAGGTTAGATGGTCAATGGTCTTTGTCACCTTGTTGATTGACTTCCATAAGGATAAATTCCTATCAGTTTCAGGTTAGATGGTCAACGGTCTTTGTCACCTTGATGAATGACTTCCACAAGGAAAAATTCCTATCAGTTTCAGGTTAGATGGTAAACTGTCTTTGTCACCTTGTTGATTGACTTCCATAAGGATAAATTCCTATCAGTTTCAGGTTAGATGGTCAAAGGTCTTTGTCACCTTGTTGATTGACTTCCATAAGGATAAATTCCTATCAGTTTCAGGTTAGATGGTCAAAGGTCTTTGTCACCTTGTTGATTGACTTCCATAAGGATAAATTCCTATGAGTTTCAGGTTAGATGGTCAACATTCTTTGTCACCTTGTTGATTGACTTCCATAAGGATAAATTCCTATCAGTTTCAGGTTAGATGGTAAACTGTCTTTGTCACCTTGATGATTGACTTCCATAAGGATAAATTCCTATCAGTTTCAGGTTAGATGGTCAATGGTCTTTGTCGCTTTGTCGTAAAGTAGAAACATACTTTTCCCACAGTAAGATTAGTTTGCACCCTAGACCTTGGCTGGACTTTGTAGATGCTTTGTGATTGGGGTAAGTAAGAAATGCGTCATTTATGTGATCAAAAGGTCCAAGGTCAAGGTCAGCATTTAGCAAGCAGACAAATAGTTTCTATATAATACCTTAAGTTCTAATTCACATAAATGATCTAAGCTTTGTAGTAGGTAAATAAAGCTGTCAAAGTTAGGGTCAAATGGTCATGATCATTAGAAATATTATTTTTCTTCAATTCTTCTACTTTATGTTATCTTTAGTTTTACACCATGTACTTTGACCAAAGCTAGAGTGCTTGGGGTAAATGTATCAGGGATGCCTGTTGTTTTTGGGTCATAATGAGAAAAATGGAATTTACACACTTTTGTTATAGATTATGTTCCTTGACCAAAACTTTGTGAATAACTTGCAGTTAGGGTGATAAAAAAAACTGTAGGTATGCAGGATTAAAGGTCAGAGGTTACAGTCTTGGTTTGTGTAAGAAGAAACCATTTTTGAACAGTAAACTTTGTTCATAACCACATACCTTGACCAAACATCAAAGTTATTGTTCAGTTTTTCGACATCTTTGTTTTTAAGCCATGTTGGGGCTGCTTTTTTGGCACTATATGGCAAGTATTGAGGTAATATCTATAAGACATAGTTTCCATTAAAATATTGTCTGTTATGAAATGTCAGGTTTTCATGTTTGCTAAGTGGTTATCAAAATATATTGCTTGGAGAACCATTTTATTTTGTACAGGTTAAGTTTGTAAATAAAAAAAAATTCTTGTAAAAAATGCATCCAAGTTGTGCTTGTATAAAAATAAAATCTTTTTTATTTTTACACATAAAATATCTGGTTTTGTTGTTGCATTAAGTATGCTCCTGACATTGTTCTCTTTGTAGGTCGCAATTATGGTTACGCAAAATATGCATCCAAAGAGTGTGCCATGAAGGCGATATCAGTGCTACATGGGCAAAGTATTGCCGGCCAAAGATTAAAGGTCCTTGAGGCGGAACCACCTAAAGAAGAGAATCGAAGGGAGGGCAGAGACAGACATGATTCTCATTCAGAGGTAGAATAGTCAAAATTGTACATTATTAGTTAACATGTAAACATGTTTGCTGTCATACATGCTGCATGTGAGAAGAATCAGTTAACACCAGACCCTGCACAGAAACTATGCTCTGAATAAAGATTCGAGCATTAGATACCATACTTGAAATCTTATTACTAATTAGTATTACCAATTGGATTTTTTAATACAATCATCAGAACAATATTTGAGGAAATAAAAAAGAAAATTAATAATTATTAAAAACATTTTAGCAAAAGGGCTACACAAATATTATTTGACCCACTTAATCAGGACAAGCAACTTGGTCCATTATTGTCTGATATACATAAATGACTCAGAGTTCACTCCAGGACACCATCTTTTCCTTGTCTTTAGAAGTTTTAAAACTTGAGATCACAGTATAAAATCTGTAATGAAATTTAATAGGAAAAATAAGTCTTGTTACTTATTATTTATGTTTATATTTATCACTTACAACCCTTCTGTTCAAGGTATTAGAATCATCTGAAACCACACAGCAGCAGTGGCTGAAATGGACTTTTCAGACTCTATATATTACGTTTTTGGTTTTAAATGGTAAAATCTATTTCAGTGATGTAACACTTTCATGTGTTTCTCTGTGATATTTGAATTTTTTACCAATGTTCAGTTTACAAACTTGTGACATGTACATGCCTCTTTTGTTAATGTTTATCCAGTGAGAAGTAGATCTGACAAAGTCCAGCTATCATGGTCTTTCAGTCATTGGCATTCATAGGCAGTCTGTGTATAAATAGATTTCAGTTTTGGATTTAGGATAATCATGTTTCAAAAGTTATGATTTGGGACTAATCCAGTGGTTTCATGTATTCAATTCTTACAGCTCTGGTCTTAAGTCATTTATAGTGCAATTATTACAGCTCATGTCTAAAGTCAGTTATAGTTCACAATTATTACAGCTCTGGTCTTAAGTCATTTATAGCGCAATTATTATAGCTCATGTCTAAAGTCAGTTAGAGTTCACAATTATTACAGCTCTGGTCTTAAGTCATTTATAGCGCAATTATTACAGCTCATGTCTAAAGTCAGTTAGAGTTCACAATTATTACAGCTCTGGTCAAAAGTCAGTTTTAGCTCTATGTTGTTTACAGCTCTGGTCTAAAGTCAGTTATAGATCAATTATTACAGCTGATGTCTAAAGTTAGTTATTTCAACTCTGGTCTAAAGTAAGTTATAGCTCAAATATTACAGCTCAGGTCTAAAGTAGTTATAGGTCTCTCTTCTTTACATCTCAGGTCTAAAAAAGCAGTTATATCTCTCTAATCTTACAGCTGAAACCTAAAGTCATTTATGTTTAAATAGCTACATTTTAGGTGTTTGCAGGTGTTTATATCCAGATATGCTGAGGTGGTTTTAATTCTTTTAATTAACTGTATTATTTTTCCCATTTAGGGGAGTCCTATTTGGTGATTTAATAAACTAGTTTTTTCCCATTTAAGGAGTTCCTATTTGGTGATTCAATTAACTGTATTATATCTCCCATGTAGGGGGTTTCTGTTTGGTCTTTTAATTAACTGTATTATATCTGTCCCACATGTTGGCAGTAGATAAATAATTCTGCTTTACCATTGCAAAACATGAGTGATTTTTTTTTCCATATTAAAATGTATACTGTATTATGAATCTGTCTTGTTGACATCCAATCATCCAGTCATGTACATATACACATGAAATTTAAAGAATCATGAACATGCACATAAATGTAATAATTTGCTGTTTGGGTATAACATTTTTTGGTTGTACTTGCTCCAGACATTATACTTAATGCAAACATTTTCATACATCTTGTATGACTTTGTATATTTATTAACAATGCTGCCAACTAGACTGCATGAAGGTGACTTTGAATAGTAAACCACCTAATACAAACTATGTAATAAAAAATCCAAAGACTTGCTGATATGTCTAAGTAGTTATGAGTGGTTTCTTTATGTGAGACCATACCCCTTCCATGATGAAAAGTTTGCATAGTAAAATTGGTTGTCACTTGTATTTACATATTTTCTTTATGTGAGACCATACCCCTTCCATGATTGAAAGTTTGCATAGTAAAATTGGCTGTCACTTGTATTTACATATTTGCAGGTACAGTATGGTGTGTGTGTAAAAATAAACTTCATGAGTATATGATGAAGTTGTCTCTTGGGTCAGTGAATAGCCTTTATCACAATGGCGGGGGGTACTAGAAGGCATTAAGAGGGGAGGCATGGGGTAATGGGTTAGGGAGTTTGGTATAAGGTGGAGTGGGGAAGATCCAATATAATTATTTAGTGAATGATGAATTTGCCTCATGTGATGGGTGCCAGTCTTTATTTTGATAGGACTCAATATGAGGGAAATATCGCAATGATAATCCTTATCGTCATCAATTATCAACAACAATTGTTATATTGGTGCTGATTAACAGATTATCTGTGCAAAAATGACTCAACAGTGATACCTGCCTGTTATAGACACTCACGACACTGTATGATTTTGTGTGAAAATAGGTGTCCTGAAAATGGAAGTATTATAGTAAAATTAGGAAGAATTCATTTGGCAGCCAGTGTCGCTGATGTGTCCATTATTGTAGTTTTTTCTGTCTTTATTTGACAGAAGTACTCATTAAGTCAAATCATTCAAAAATTGTGATGTCATTGTCAGAATGGCTTCATGAAAAAAAATTTAAGCATGCTTTACATTTGTCTGACAGGCTCTAGGAATCTTTCTGTTTATATAATCAGTTGCTGCAGTAAGAAAGGATGGTACTGCCTTGATTTGTATTTTAAAAAAGTGTTATTTAAGATATGTTGACATAATGTTGATCTTCTTTACAGTGACTGTCAACATAAAGACTGGAGATTGAACTTGAGGACTGATGATACAGAAAGACTGAAGAATGAACAAGAGAGGACTTGCGACAGAGATGTAGCTAAAGACAGATGATCGACATATTTAACGACATTCTTGTGTACACTAGTGTAAAACATTTGACTCAATCGCTGGTTTTTAAACAAGTATCTGATTTACATTTGTGACAGACAATTGTTTGTCATATGACAGAATGATGTACATACAGGTATTGTTTGACATATACAGAAATAACTTGTACATTAGGACACATGGATAAAATTTGTAATAGACAGATTCATTACCTTTGCAAATTTAATGTTGTGCTAATGTTGTTCTTTTTATGTGTTTATTGTCTTTGATTAATAATAAATACCTGATGTGAAAAATTGACAGTTGCAAGCTGACATTTTCTTTTATTCCTGAAATTCTTGGATGGTTAATTTCTGGCTTTTAGTCTTCTGTTTTAACTCTGCTCAAATACAGTTTTGTATCTTTTTTCTCAAGGTATACTATTTTTTTGTAAAATGATTTAAAAGTACCAGTGACAAAGTTCGTTTAGGTCAATTATCATACACTTCTAAAAGAAAGTTCCTTCATAATAAGGTGTTAGATTACAATGCTGACAGATAACAGTTTGAACATTTTTATGCTTTTGCTGAAAAACTTTGTAAAGCACCTACATAGTGATCCATTTCTATTTTAAACCAGTCTGCCGAACCATATTGGTTAATTTTATAACGTCATCTTTTCGTAAGGGTAAAGGATTCTTTGCTTTCATCCATTCATCCATCCATTTCATCTTTCTTTACATCAGTAAATGGCTATGAAACGAATTACAATTTATAATTATATTTCTGAGTTTGTATGTGTGTATTTAAATCTGTAGCTGCTTTATGATTTTGGTTACATTTAGGCTTTGAGGATCACTACCAGAGACTGTTTGAGACTGCAACTGTTTTTGCATCATTGTATGGATTGCTGTGAAACTTGGTATATATACATCTGAAAATGCATTTATTGACTGTTTCCATTCGAGTGGATTTTCTGTTACAAATAATATTATATTTTTTGACCTTAAGCTTAATGATGGCTGTAACACAATATTGTATTAAAGCTTATCTCAAAGGCTAAAAGAACTATTACCCTTTTTGACTTGTAGCTGTATATGTGATACAGCCTTGTGACTGTGACCATTCTCATAGATATTAACTAATTTTTGTGAAACCTGGCTCATAGTATTGTTTTAGAATGAAAACATGAATATTGAGAAGCACAGCATCTTCTTTTCTTTTAAGAGTTATTACCCTTTTTTCATTTTGACATAGAGACAACAGGTCAGACAGTTTGGTTCACAGGAGGAAATATACTGTATAGACTCATTTTTATCATGGATGTTGGGTTGGGATATGGGAAATGCAGGTCTATATATAAGTTCTCATAATTCTTTTAGTTAATAAATTTTAACAGATATGTTACTTTGAATGGGAATTCTACCACAGGTTCACATTTAGTTTGCAAGATTAACTATATCCATTTTGTGTCCCACCACTACTAGTTTGCAAGAAAAACTGCATCTTTTTAATGTCCCAACGTGACAGTTTGCAAGAAAAACTACATCCATTTTCTGTTCAACCATGACACTGGTGGGGCACATAGTGCCAAAAGTGGTACTCTTGTCTCAACATTAACAGGTTTAATGTTCACATCTTGCTTTAGTTTTGGGATTTGGTCACTTCAGTCGTTTTGTCCATGAACAAAATTTCTAGATGTAGTAGTCATTATATGAACATTTCATAAATATGCATACTTCCCAATAAGAAAAAAACATTTATGAACATTTTAAAGATTTCTCAAATAAATGATTTTTCTACTGAACCTGATCATGCTTATTTATTACTATCAGTATACAGTTTAAACAGTTGACACCTTTAACAAAATTTGTCACTGGCACTTTTCTGTCATTTATTAATGTAAAGAAGTGTTCTGGTGAAAGGAACTTGTAGAAAAAGATATTTGATACAGTTTAGTAAATGTTTTTTTTCCAGTATTAATTAAATTAGTCTAAAAGGTTAGAGTCTATTTTGTTTTGGAGTTTTCTTCCTGTAGCAGTGTTTGAATTTCCATTGGACTTATGTTTGATCATTAGTTCTGTTGGATAGCAATGATACCTTAAACTAAAAATAAAAGAAACAACATATTGTAATTTATAACTCAACTGGTCATACATCAAAACAGCTTCTGGCTTGCCCTATCATCCATCCATCAGCACATGTTTTTGTTATTGCTAGTCTGTAAACACTACTTAGAACATTTCCATGAAAACTTTACATACAGTCATGTCAAGATCCAGTTGGTCCAGTATGGCTATCACAAAGTCATCTTGAAAATCTTGTTTTCACTACTTTTGAATGCATGGTTATATCAATATGGGGATTTCACTAATATGTCTAGTCAGTCCTAAATGAAAAAAGTACTGATCTAATGGCTAATATGGTCCTACCACTACAGCCACCTTGACATTTTTTTTTATCACTGCTTCTTCACATTGGATGCTTATATCAGCATGGAATTTTCATACAAAAAATACTTGGTTCTAATGTAAATTGTTCTACCATAGCAGTCATCTTAAAAATATTATCTCAATTCCTGATGAACTGGAAGCTGTATCAGAATGTGGTTTTCACCAAAAGCACTTCTTATGGTGTCTAGTTGGTCCTAAATGAAAATGGTGCTGCTAGGACATCAAAATAGTGTTTATCGAACATTGTATATGGCCACAAAAACAGCCATGTTGAAAATTGTATTGAGTCTACTCCTGAAAGGAAAGTCATATCAGCATTTAGTTTTAACTTGAAGAATTCTTGTGATAATCATTGTAGCTCCCATTAGTGCAATCTTGAAAGTTTGAATGTTATTCCTCCCAGAAGGAAAGTCATATTGACATCAAATAATGCTTTGATAATACATTGCCTAATTGCATATATTGCCTCTTCATCAGAAAATTCTTTTGCTGACCTGACATCCAGTATGACCACCATGGCAGATATTGTGAAAGTCATCTTATTGCTACTCCTCCTGAATGGAACTATGGAGAGACACCATAAGAATAATTATGATATCTGGTTGTGTCCTAATGCCAAGCTAACTTCAAGTTTACTACTCAAGCAGCCATCTTGAAAATCTTCTTGTGCTACTCCATCAGAATGAAAAGTCATTTTGACATATGTTTTTTTTAACCAGAAGACTTCTTATGCTACCTGATTGGTCCTGAATGAGATTTATGACAATTATGGCTATAATGGCAGCCATCTTGAAAAAACTTGATATCACTTCTCTTCTGGAATTTATGGTCACATCAAGTTAGGGTTTTTACAAGAATTCTTATGATATCTAACTGGTTCTAAATGAAAATGGTGCCGTGCCCTGTAGACATCTAGTATGGGTGCCAGCAATGACATATTGACTAATTCTCCTGAATGGATGGTCATGTCACAATGGGGTTTCCAATATGGCTGCCAGAGCAGCTAATTTGAAAATCTTACCACTTTAGAATATTATAGATGGCTTTGACACTCAGATTTCATATGAAATGTTCTTGAATTCCATGAAATTCTTTTTAGACAATAGTGCAGTAGTCCATACAAGGAACTTATGTTTTAAGAAGATTGTAATCTGTTAATAAAGAGCAATTAAACTTTATTTACATTGTTTTCATTACCTACTCAATGAGCCATGGATGTTACATAAAGCATTACCCATGTCCAGCCACCCATTCATTCATCAGTTATTAGGTTTCTGTTCAGTGAATTAAAATTGATACAACCAACCCAAGTTGTTTTCACAATGTTCCTATAAAATTTGATGGAGTTGTTTCCCTTTAATGATTTAGGCTTTTAACCTTTTAATTTAGAACTATTGTTGTATATTTTTGTCAAATAGTTCATTTGCTATCCAGAGTCAGTAGTACATAGGATGATATTTCTCAGTTGCCTATATCAAAAATTTAAATTTAACAAAGTAATACAATACCTGCTACTGCTGCATTGCTTTTCTTTTCTGGGACTTTTAAATACACCATTCAAGCCAAGGTACTCTCTCCTCCAATTATCATTAGAGGACAGTATCCCAGTTTGACTTCTGTACCACAGTTAACATGCAGAGTATTATCATCATTTCTTTGGATGACACAAGTTTATTGTATGCGATTTAACTTACAAAAATAGCCACATCTGCATATATATATTAATAAATGCACAAATTAATCAGTTTAGTAATTAATTAGGCTATACTAATTTATTGATCAGTAAATACAAGTTCGGTACATTAATAAACATTGATTTTGAAATGACAAAAAACTGAAAGGATGTTAAATATCATAAGAACTGTTATCGCTCATGGACAGCTGGCAGTCACTCGATTAATCAGTTAAATTCATTACTGAATTACTTATATATATATGCATCAAAATGAAATCAATCATTGTGAAGAAAACGTTTACATGTGATACTTTCATGAGCATACATTTCTTACATCATGTGACACAAGTGATGTTGGAATGAAGAAATGATGATATTCATTAGGTCAATATAAAGTATTAAATAATAAAAGAGGTATACACAAGATGCAAGATATTTCCTTACTAAATGTCTATTGAGAAATATTTGTAGTAATTTAGCAAAGTTCACACAAGTAAAACAACTGATTTAATTTTTTCCATGTTTATATGGATTCTAACTAAACTACAAGTAACTGCAGCTTTGTTATCTTTTGACAGCCATATTTTGTTGTATCATAACACTTTTCTAGGAAATACCTAGGGTATATTGATAGTTGTCTGTCTGTCTGTCCATTGGCCTGCATTTTAAATGACCATCATGGCTTTATGTCCACAGCAGTTTAGATGGGTTAAATTAAATGTGGCCCAGGTGGTCACCACTGATGAGGTAACATTAACATCCATATCTGGGAGTTTGGCGGCAGTTGGGTCATTATAAAATTGGGATTAATATGGTACGTAGCCCTAAATGTTGTGCAGATATTTCATCCATGTACAGCACAGATATTCAAAATTGTACAAAAGTGTGTCATTGTGACATCATAAGGTTTGCAAGCAGACATGACCGCTGTCTGATTTTTTATAATTCATTTTTTAACACAAGTACACCAAACATTATTTACCATTGAGTCAAAGTTGATAGGAGATAAGCACTAAAGTTTTTTCACTGACTTGTATTCCTTAGCCCTTTGATGAATCATAGGTACCATAAATCACATTTGGCAACTCTGCTGATGATTGGTCAGAATAGAAGGTAAAAATTTTAAGGATGCCTTGATACATAACTATCGAGGCGGGGATTATAAAATGATTGTATATGCAAGAATGGATAAAGAAAATCAGATGCAGAGAATTCAGTCTCTAGTGGCATTAAAAACCAGTAACCATTACTACCAAGACTGACAACTTTCTTACATGTTTAGGCTCTTTTAAACAGTAACAAGAAAAGAGTGAAGACAACAATTTTTGTAAAATTTAACAAATAATTTATTTCCTTAGAAAAGTAAGTTACAAATGAGAAAAAAAGAACATACAGTTCTACCAATCAAATCCAAAAAAGTCCAAAAATAAAAAGAAGAAGACCTAGTAATATTTTCAAATCCCGATTAAATCCAAAATGGAAGGTGATGACATATGCTATGTTAAATGTCATAGTCAACAGTTTATTGTTGAATCACAGAAAATAATATTCCAGTATTTTCATTCTGTGCAAATTTTGATAACTGTCATTATCCATTAATTAATTTAGAGCACAAGTATTTCCATAGACAATGAGTATTTTAGAATCCAAAATAATTGAAGAATAAAAACAAAATAAGATAAAACACTATAACTTCTCAAGAGTTAAGGCAAGTAATGACTATGCTTTCTCAAAACATCAATAATACATCTAGTTGTGATGCAAAACAGATGTCCGGATGTGGGACAATCCTCTTGGAAAAACTAATTGGTACATGACGTTATTTGCCATGTACTGCAAGATGGTCTTGATTCCAATTTATGAATCTTACTCTGTGAAAGAATTTAAAAAATAAAAATGTTGTTACTTCAACTCGTACTGTTTCTGAATCAAGATCAAGAATTGAGTCAGCATTAGATACTATGTTTATATTATTGTTTAGCAAAACATAACTGAATTGAACTGAATTTCTGGACAATGACAAATTCAGTAAATAAAGTTATATTATAATAACATGTTATGGAATAAAAATAAATTTAAAACTTTACAAATAAACAAATTAAATCAAATATAAATTAAATCAAATATATATGAGAACATAAACAAGGACCTGAATTGTGGGCATTGTCCTAAATACTTTCCCCCCATTCTATTGCTGACTTAGTCATTGGGGCAAAAAGTTACTATTGTCTTACTACCACAAATAAGGTACAAAAAATGTACATTTCAAGTAACAAAGTATTGTCCTGCTAAGTGTTAAAGTGTTGTATGCAAGTTTTTGCCAGATACAGAGGGGCACATCATTCCATAATGCAAGAGAGATACATGGAGATACATTAGTGTGATAAAGTTTTTGCAAGCCAGACACAGAGGAAAACATCATTGCCTGATGCAAAAGATATAAATTGGGAGACATCCATGTGGTAAAGATTTTGCTAGCCAGATAACAGGGGAGAAACCATAATTCCCATGTATCAGAACAACAGGGTGAATCATATCCATGTATTATTGTTTACTTTGGTTTTTATTTTTATGGGTGTATTTTCAAGTTAAATATGTCTTATGTGTTTTGATCATAACATTCATTTGGTTTGTTTCAGGTGTGCCCAATAGCTATAATTTTTAATGCAAACATTTCCTTTTTATACACTATCATGTCATCTAGTATGTCCATTCATCTATCTGTCCAGTGTGATATGTTTATTAATGTCTTGTTTTCATAAGATGATATTTATTTGAGACCACTGAGCACAACCAAATATGAATGGCTTGCATCTGAGGAAAGAAAGGATGACACTGTCAAGGTCAGAGTGACTACATAAACTATGAGACTGATTAATTTCTGCACAGCATATCACATTGTTCAGATTTTGTTGTTGTATGGTTTAACGCCATTTTTCAGCACACAATCGGCTATACATGGCGGCCAGTATTAATGGTGGAGGAAGAAATCGGGGGGAAAACCCCCTGAAAGAACCACCCACCAACTAGAAGCTACTGGCAAGCTTTCTCACATAACTACATGAACTGAATCTGAGACTCAAACCCATTCAGACAAAGTTGAGATGGAAGTGGTCTGTAATGGTGAGCACTTTAGGCCACTCTGGGCCCCCTCAGATTTTGTAAATAGCTTGTACTGTGTATAAGACATAAAGCCTATTGGCTCTTGATCAAATTATTACAGGTCAAAGTGATTGCTACATCGACCAATGAAAAATGGTTTTTGCACAATATCTTTAATTTTGAACCCTGACTAAATTATGTAGATGGCTTTCACTTTGGACAACATATTAATGATAGTGTAAACAAGGTCAAAGGTCTTCATCATGTACACAAACAAATGAAAATGTTCGTTTGAGTAAATATACTTCCAGTCCATATAATTGTCTTACTTTTGGACATGGTAAAAGTGTACAGTGTATATTTCAGGTCCATAAGGTATGGAACAGTTGTACAAATTTCAGATTATGGAAAGTTTTGTTTGCTGTAAACAGTGACGTTCTAGTAAAGAAATCAATTTTTCATTGGTTTTGGAATGTATGGATTAGCATATAATAGCTTGTACTATTTCAGATAATGGAAAGTTTTGTGTGCTGTAAACAGTGACGTTCTAGTAAAGAAATCAATTTTTCATTGATTTTGGAATGTATGGATTAGCATATAATAGCTTGTACTATTTCAGATAATGGAAAGTTTTGTGTGCTTAGCATATAATAGCGTCAGAAAATTAAAATTTTTGTGCACAGTTAATAATGAAGTGCTAGTAAAGAGTTAATTATTCCAGTGGCTTGTGTCAATCATTAATACATCTCAGCTTTATCAAGGAAACAATTGCAACAACCTTGTTAGCCTTTGTACATATTTGTTCAGTTGTTATGTGTAATTGAATATGATAATACTTTATTTTTATGTCAGGTGTGAAACTTATGTGGTACACGATGAAGGACAAAAGTTTTAGGGGACTGTCTGATACGGGAATGGTGGAAATGATTTGAGCCCAATGGCAAATAAGTGGAAGTTGGAATAAAACGGAAAGTAAGGTGAGAAAAATATGACATGTTATGTATGGAAATGACCAAAATAATGGGAAAACGGCTGTGTCTGGCTGCATAAGATTAAATCAATTTGATTTAGAGTAGCATAATAATAGGGAAGTGTGTGGATGAAGAACAACACAGAAATTAAGGTAGTTTATGTAGATCCAAATAAGAATTGAAGTAGAAGGTGCAGGGCAACATAATGTTGGGGATGTGGATGTAGTGCAGCATGAGAATTTTCAGTTAGTTACATGCACTACATTTGCTCTTAAAACTGAAGACGTATCATACTGCACTCATCAGACTGGAGTAATATGCACTACATTTGCTATTAAAATTGAAGAACTGACATCTCAGTGATCTCAACTCTGTCTGAGTGGGTTTGAGTCTCAGATTTGGCCAATGTGGGTATGTGACAAATTGTGCCAGTAGCTTCTCGTGGGTCAGTGGTTCTTTCTGGGGTTTTCCGGGGTTCTTCCTCAACCATTAATACTGGCCGCATGTAGTATAGCCTATCTTATGCTGAAAAATGGCGTTAAACCCTACAGCAACAACTCTCTCCCTCCCTCCCTCCCTCCCTCCCTCCCTCCCTCCCTCCCTCCCTCCCTCTCTCTCTCTCTCTCTCTCTCTCTCTCTCTCTCTCTTTCTCTCTCTCTCTCTTGTTCATTTAAATAAGAAGGATTAAATACATTTCCTACGTGGATGACATTTAATTTTATCCTTTACTGTGAATTACTGGATTTTCCATATTTTATAATCTTGATGATTCACTGGACTGAAATAGAATAAATAATTTTTAACTGCACCTCAACAAACATTGAAATCATTATGACCAAAAAAATTATAAGTTCCCTTTGTAGTCTAGAAATCAGTATGCCTTGCATCGCATTTGACTGAAAAGAATTTAAATCCAATAAATGATTGTTTTTCTTCTGTTTTAATGTACTGTCCTACCTTGAAATGGGAATAAGAAAGATATATCTTCTCAGTGAATATGCACAAAACTCAGCAGTACATAAGCTATAAAATGCTGGCCTTGCACTGAATCAAGTAAGAAATCAGCAACTTCTCTCTGTGACATATAGTGCTGGCCAAAACATTTGAGCACAAATTAAAATATCATTTCACTGTGTGAAAAACACTTCATCTCTTATTTAGCTTCACCCACTCATTGAATTTTATTTTGTTCTTTTTTCAGATATATATATATATATATATATATATATATATATATATATATATATATATATATATATATATATATATATATATATATATATATATATATATATATATATATATAAGGCAATATTCTGTTGCCTCCTTCCATTCTATACCTTTGTTCAAATTAGAGATGGAGGTTTATCTTTCCACCCTATACCCTTATTTAAAATAGGAATCGAGACCTTTCCTTCCATCTTATTCCATTATTCAAATTAGGGATGGAGGCTTTTCCTTCCATACTATACCCTTGTTCAAATTAGGGATGGAGATTTTTCCTTCCATCCTATACCATTGTTCAAATTAGGAATGGAGACTTTAACTTCCAACCTATAAACTTGTTCAAATGGGGGATGGAAACATTTCTTTCCATCCTATTCCCTTGTTCCAATTAGGAATGAAGGTTTCTTCTTCCATCCTATACCCTTGTTCAAATTAGGAATGGAGACTTTAACTTCCATCCTATCCTCTTGTTCAAATTAGGGATGGAGATTTTCCCTTCCATCCTATACCCTTGTTCAAATTTGGAATGGAGGTTTTTCCTTCCATCCTATACTCTTGTTCAAATTTGGAATGGATACTTTTCCTTCCATCCTATACCCTTGTTCAAGTTAGGAATGGAGACTTTTCTTACTATCCTATACCATTATTCAAATTAGGAATGGAGGCTGTTCCTTCCATCCTATACCCTTATTCAAATTAGGAATGGAGACTGTTCCTTGCATCCTCTACTCTTGTTCAAATTAGGCATGAAGACTTTAACTTCCATCCTATAAACTTGTTCAAATGTGGTATGGAAACATTTCCTTCCTTCCTATTCCCTTGTTCCAAATAGGAATGGAGGTTTTTCCTTCCATCCTATACACTTGTTCATATGAGGGATTGAAACATTTCCTTCCATCCTATTCCCTTGTTCCAATTAGGAATGGAGATTTTTCCTTCCATCCTATACCCTTGTTCAAATTAGGAATGGAGTCTTTTTCTTCTATCCTATACCACTGTTGAAATTAGGAATGGAGGCATTCCTTCCATTTTTTACCCTTGTTCAAATTAGGAATGGAGGAATTCCTTTCTATTCTATACCGTTGTTCAAAATTTGGAATGGAGGCTTTTCCTTCCATCTTACTCATTGGATGGAAGATATCATGGTTTCAAACCCAGCATAGTTTTTAAAATGTATATATAAATGCTCAGCATTTAAATATTGGTCGTCCTGTAAACATGTCTATGCATGCATATTGTTCATTGTGTATACATATCCAAGCATATTTTTCTTTGAGTATACATGTCCATACATATTGGTCATAGTGTAGGCACTGCTCCGGTGGCCTAGTTGTTTGAGTGTCCGTGGGTTCGATTCCTGGCTGAGTCATACCAAATACTTACAAAAATGGTACTAACAGTTGCCTTGCTTTGCGCTCAGCATTAAGAGATTAGTGTTAGGACTCGTCAGTCTGGTATCAAAATAATGTGACTATGTGTGGCATGATATTACATGTCTGCGGCATGATGCAACAGTGCTAGATAGACGTCACTATAAACTACCACACATCATAGCAATATTACTAAAATTGTTGTCCGCTCTGGTGGTCCAGTGGTTAGAGCGTCCGCCACGGATGTGGGAGGTCTGAGTTCGATTCCTGGCCCAGTCCTATCAAAGACGTACAAAAATCTTACTAACAGCTACCTCGCTTGGCGCTCAGCATTTAGAGGTTAGTGTTACAACTGGTCGGCCTTGTGTCAGGATAATGTGACTGGGTGGGATATCATGCTACATGTCTGCGGTGTGATGCCCCAGTGTTAGACATCTCTATAAACTGCCTCACTGCAAACATCGTTGCGATAGGATTGACAAATTGTTAAAACTACGTTAAAAATCCTAATCACACACACACACACACACACACACACACACACACACTCCGTCCCATATCCTTATTCTAATTTGACAAGGTTGCTTTTCTTTTCATCCCAATGATCTTATTCAAATGTGATAAGGAGGTTTTTCCTTGCATCCAATGCCTTTATTCGAATTTAGAAGGAAGGCTTTTCCTTCCATCCTTATCCATCATTCAAATCTGAAATCGAAATGTTTCCTTTCATCCCATGCCCTTATGCTACTAAAACACTTGTGTTTTCAGTCGTACTTTCAAGACTGGAAAAAATGGATCTCAAATCATCACCAGCAAGTAAAAAGACATGGACTCCAAAGCCAGAGGATATGGTGTGTAACAAGCATTTCATAATCGGATGCCCCACTGAAGATAACCCAGATCCCAATTTACTTATGGGGCAGGACAAAATAAAATCAAACTCTGCATGGAGAGTGTTGTGAAAATTGATCCAAATTTCGAACAGCAGTCATCGCACACATGGAAGATATCCAATGTTCAATCTTTAGTAGATTTTAATAATGCAGAGAAAATTAGTATGTGCCAGAATCATACAAGTTCCTCTGATATTCACTGAGATGTAGAAGTGCAGTACCATGTGAGCTATCTTTGAGGAATATACATCTGCATTGTTGTTACTATATATATATACACTTAAATAAACTGTGTAAATTAATGCATTCTTTGTCTTATGTGTAGATATTTATCATGCTTAAATAACTATTAAAAAAATGATTTCACATACCAACGTTCATAGTGACTTTTTTCAGTACTGAGAAAATCAGACTATAACAAAAATATTCACAAAACACCTTTATATTATATAAATGTTCAAAGCATCTTTCACAATACCATTTGCTTTTGTGGGTAATATGCAGGCACTTCCATTTTTCGCTCTCAACTTCTTCCTGAGTTGGTACTAAGGGTAGCTTGTTCACTCGCTACAAATACTCTAGCAACTAATTCCTTTTTTGTCCCCACTGCCGAAAGTCCCCTTTTCTTCAAAAACACCTTCAAGCTATCGACTTTCCATGTTTCAATAGTGTCCAAAGACAAATTCTCACAGTTAAATGATATCGTTCACTCTTGTTAAATGGTGTTTTAAATGAGGGTGTACAGCTTGGGTCTCTTTGACCTTAGACTCGTGAAATCACAACAAATATGGCGGTACACAGTATACTATCGTGAACTCGCTTATTCTGTCTGGTTTGTCTTAATACTACTCTAGAAACGTTCAAAACACAGCTGCTCGGATCATCCTTAGATTATCACGATCAGAGCACACCTCCCCTCCTCTGTATCCTACACTGGCTATCCATTCAATCCAGAATCAAGCACAAAACATGTTTTCTGTGCTACGTTTCACTGACGGACTCCAGTCCAACATACCTATCTGGCCTCACCTATGATACCTAATCTCCTCTTCTGGCAATCGTATATTCATTATTCTCACCATGAAAACGAAATCATATGGACCGCGTTCTTTTGCATACCTGGGCACAGCAACACGGAACGAATTGCCCACTGAATTTAAACTCCGTGATCCCTTTCACGACTGCTCTTAAAACATATTTTTCGACCACAAGAATACTCTTAAAGACCTAATAATGTTTCCTACCTTAAATATTTTAAGCATTTTTTATGTTTTATAATTTCATTTTCTATTTTTTTTTAATTATTATTATTATTATTATTATTATTATTATTATTATTATTATTATTATTATTATTATTATTGGCCCTGGTGTGGCCAAGTCGTCTACAGCGCTTTCCGTTGCATATCATTGCCATCTCACCTCTGTCTGCGTGGGTTAGAGTCTCAGATTCTGCTAATGCGGGTATTTGAGAAAGCTTGCCAGTAGCTTCTCGTGGGTCGGTGGTTCTTTCCAGGGGTTTTCCAGGGTTCTTATTCCACTATAAATACTGGCCGCCATGTATAGCCTATCGTGTGCTTATAAAATGGCTCTAAACCCTAAAACAACATTATTATTATTATTATTATTATTATTATTATTATTATTATTATTATTATTATTAAAATTTGGAATGGATGCTTTCCTTTTGATACCATACCCTTGTTCAAATTTGGAATGGAGGCGTTTCCTTCCATCCTTAAATGTCATTCAAATTTGGAATAGAAGCATTTCCTTTCATCCCAAAGGAGTTGTTTGGTTCTGCAGCGGAATACAAGAAGCTAATATTATAAACATACAAAATAGATCATAAAGAAACGTGATTCTCAAAAAACATAAAACATGGTATGTGTGTATGTTTAGAACACGTTTCCCTAAAAACTGTCATGGAGTATTGTCAAAGATCTATGGTATACTTAGTATAAAATAATATAAACTGGAAGACTTACAGACAGATGTCAAATGTGAATACAGTAGAGATTCGTCAGATTTGCTAGCTATGGAGTGTCCGATGAATGATCTTTATGCAACCAGGTGTAATCACAGTCATTTCCTTAATATAGGACAAATAGGTTTGGTCTAGTATGGCTCTTTCCTTCAGTTGGGAAGCTCTGTGGGCTTTTGTGTACACCACTCAATGATCTTAGTTCCAAATATTATACATAAATTGATGGATAAGGAGTGCAGAAGTATTCTAATTACCCCTCTCTGCTGGGTCAAATACTGAGTCAATAATCTTTTCGATCTAGAAATAGATGTTGTCCCAATACGAACTCTGCGAGGCTTGCAGTATCAGTCTGTCTTGAGATTCTGTCAGGTTTTAAAGATCAAAGGTCAGTCTGTCTTGAGTTTCTGTCAGGTTTTAAAGATCAAAGGTCAGTCTGTCTTTAGTTTCTGTCAGGTTTTAAAGATTAAAGGTCAGTCTGTCTTGAGTTTCTGTCAGGTTTTAAAGATCAAAGGTCAGTCTGTCTTCAGGTTCTGTCAAATGGCTCGATAGCCTTATGACACACCCGGTTTTGTCGTCAGTAATTGGCTACTGTCAGTTGCCTATCAAAACTCATTATATGACCTCTCTTCTTTATTGACACCTTGACACGTATTGCTCTGACCTTATTTCAAGAAGACCGAGCCAGGTTTTAAAGATCGATGAGGTTTCTTTCTCCCAATCATACCCTCTCATTACGGTTGCAGCAGGTAACAATCATGCCATGCTCTGAAATCTCTAGAACAAAGTCACACCATGCTCATGAAATCAGAACATTCTCTTGAAACCGTCTTATTTCTATAAAAATATGTTCGAGTCCCTCAGATGGTATCCACATTTTTATATCTGATACTTGGCTTCACAACAACACACTCTGGTTTTAGTAAGCAGAGTCTCAGTCAATCAAACGTCTACCAGACCAAACTGACATCGGAACAATGTCCAGACGAGCACCATACATATCTTTTGCTTGATCTGTTAGAAGGTCGTCACTGGTTATGCAATCTGATTAACATACACTGACCTATATTATTAGACAATCGAATGAAATCTTATACCTTTGCATTTGTTAGTGTTATCGGGTAGCATTCAAAGAAAAAAGACAATTTGTTAGTACATGTATGTTACGACTATATGGTCACGAACGTAAGTAAAAGAAAAGAAGCAAAACCATCAAGTTTTATGAAACAATAAACAATTTAATTATCAAAGTTATAAATGAAATACGTGCGAGGAACTTACAGTAGTATGAATTGAATCGAAGCTTGACCTTATAATGCTCTATGAAAGTGCTGAATGAAAGAACTTCCTTTTAAATTTAAACAACAAAAATGAACTGGTCATCCAGGAACCGTGACGCCGTCATGATGGCATTTTACTGATTCCCTTCGAATAATTTATAACAGTTCCAGAAAAACAGTATATTCCAAATAATGAGCACTTTCTATTTCTACTGAACATTCCAAACAAATGTCCTTCCTCTCAAATGATACCTAAGTACAAGATAAAACACGATTGCAGACTTACAAGAACACAACCAGTGTGAATGACTACAAAAATCGGAATAAAACTGAATGCTTAATTCTCACACCGTATATTGCGACTGTAACACGTGACAGCATCCACTATTCATTTTTCGTTGAATTGGGCCTATTAATCTGACCCAGCGCAACCAAAGGGAAATTACAGAAGTGTTATCGAAACGTCGAAATCCCATCAGTCACTGAGAAATCACGCTATAGACGCTATTTTAAGTCTTATTATTGGGTTTATTTTTAATAATTATCAACATATGTAAATGTATGTCCTCAACAGATTTAAGTCATGATGACCATTTCTAATTATAGATCTTCTGTACACATTTTACAGCCATGAATAAAAATTATAAAAATTAGATAAAATTATGCACCAGAAGTTACTAACAAGTACAGATGTACATAATAAGCAAAATTTGTCTATTCTATTATGCTTATCCAATGACACTGCTCATACTCTCTCTCTCCACCCCTCCCCGCAATGCGAGCATCCCGTTACAAATATTCCTCTCCACCCCTCCCCGCAATGCGAGCATCCCTTTACATATCCTCTCCACCCCTCCCCGCAATGCGAGCATCCCGTTACAAATATTCCTCTCCACCCCTCCCCGCAATGCGAGCATCGCGTTACAAATATTCCTCTCCACCCCTCCCCGCAATGCGAGCATCCCTTTACAAATATTCCTCTCCACCCCTCCCCGCTATGCGAGCATCCCTTTACAAATATTCCTCTCAGATTATAACTAGCAATACATGTAGGTAGCAGCAGTAAGTAATGGGTAAGTCTTATTGCCCTGTGTGTTTACATGTTATGGACAGAAAAGACGGATTTTCGTCTTTGGGAGCGCTGATTGGGGAGGATGTAGGGCTTATATTCCTAACGTTAATGTGACTGTGTAAGTATTCTAAACTAACATAATTTATTTATATTTAAAAAATCAACTTTCTTCATGCGTAATTTGAGAGCTAACAAATGTATAAACATGTTTAGTAGCATGATACATACATATTTAGTATTATACTTTTAAATTATGTTTTAGTCTCAAATGTCAAAACATCTTAATTTATTAAAATTGCATTTCTTCATAATTAAACATTATGAATTTATTTTTATATTTCAATTAAATTTTTTCCGGATTTTTTTTTCTCCATATTTGTCTGTCATGTATTTGTATAAACATTTCCATATTTCTCATTTTCAGAAAGAAAATATATTTTCAAGTGCATTTTTGATGATAAATTGAAATATATTTGTATGAACATTTCGACATTTCTGATTCACATAAAAATAATTGTCAAATGAGGTTTTGATAATAAAATTCGGCAATCTGGATAATTGCCAAAACAAAAACTGAATTCAGACATTCTATAACTTCATCAATATTTTGACAATTTTGAATTTCTTTCCATTTTTGAGTAACAGTAATTACATTCTGTAATTATTGAAGACTTAGTTTCAAATAACGATAGGTTCTCAAATAAACATTGCACAGTTAGACATATTAGCACTACCGTGAATGGACAAGTTGACATCACCTTTAGAGGTACAGTTACTGAATGTTGTTGATAGGGTGTTTTTTTTAAGATAATTTTCAAGTAGATAAATAAAATTGAATTCAGACATTCTATAATTTCATCAATTATTGGAAAAATTTTGAATTTCTTTCCATTTTTGAGTAACAGTAATTACATTCTGTAATTATTGAAGACTTGGTTTCAAATAACGATACGTTCTCAAAGAAACAATGCACAGTTAGACATATTGGGATTACCGTGAATAGACAAGTTGACATCACCTTGAATAAGCGTGGTTTAGAGGTACAGTTACCGTATGTTGTTGATAGCGTATCGGTATTTTTTTAAAAAAGATAATTTCATTCAGAAGAGACAAAGTTAACAAGTTCATGACATTGTTCGAATGTCCTAACCATATTAAGTAAGTATGTAAAGATATTTGTAAGAAATGTTTCTCTTTAAAATATTAAAGATCTTAAAATATCCAAGTGTCTTGAATTTTGTTTCAGAATTGATGTATGCGATGCAAAAAGACAAAATACTGCATAGATTAAAATGAGACAGTCCATGCGAAGGAGTGAACAAACAATTGCTTATTACGTGACATTACTCCACTTCAAAAATTTCAAAAGTAAAGTGTATCTGGCACATTTCAAAATTATATTAACTCAAAATAAAGATTAATAAAAAGTAACAAAAAATTAAATAAACCAAAAATATGAATGAAAAAATGAATGGATCAATACACCTAAAATGTAGAAAGATGGAAAGAAATGGACAGAAGGAAAAAAATTAAGGTATAACTGGAAGAATTTCAGTTTTCATTTTTTTCTGAAATATAAAAGCGAAGAAAGAAAGAAGAGATATAAGATTTGACGAAGATACGAAATAAGAGATACATCAACGTAAGGGAGAGTTGATTGCTTTGTTGCTGACATTTTCCTAAATGTTTACATTTTGTTTTAATGTAACTCATTGTCTTGTTGTTTTTGGTAATCCAGTTGTTATATTATGAAATCATATATGTAAGACATCTTTTGCACTCGAATTATTTAAAGAAAATACATTTTCTGTTCAACCTCCTGTCACGGTCGAGAAATGTATGGTCCTTTATTAAACTCTACCAAAAATAGAATTCAGCAGACATTAGACTAATTTTGACATGTTAATAAATATTGAGTGAAATTCAAAATCTATGCAGATGTTAAAATTCTCTTGATGCACAGGCGAGCTTTATGTTTAACACACACAAAAAACAATAACGTTACGGCCGCCATTCATAAATTTTATATAAAATGTTTTCGTAGTGCCGAAGTGTACCTAATCTGCAAATTATACAGAGGATCCCAAATTAGTCAGTATAAAGGCCCCAAGACACCCCCTTAAGACCCCCCCCCCCTTCAAGACCCCCCCCCTCCCCACAAGCACCAAAAGACTGTCCCAAAATATCCTGAGCAACAGGGTAAACATGTATTCAATTAAATATAAACAAAATGTTGGGTTTTTTAAATTTAAAAAATGGATATATTTTTTGTGTTATTGACTAAATGAGTAAAATCCTGCATTTTCTAACTATCGAGTAATTATTTTCCCCTGGCTAATACCGCAATCTTCCGGTCATAAGAAATTTAAGGAAATATATATTTCCACACCCTACCACCACCTAAAATTACATAGAAATACGATTATTGTGCATAGATCTCACAAATTTACGATACCTTAACTCTCTCTCTCTCTCTCTCTCTCTCTCTCTCTCTCTCTCTCTCTCTCTCTCTCTCTCTCTCTCTCTCTCATGTTAGATAATGATGCAGTATTCTTGAAAATTTAAAATGAACAAAATCTAAGTAAATGGAGATCACGTTTACATGACAAAGAGTGGTAGACTTAATGATCGGAATCAGGATGCGCTTCAATATTATTTCTGACATTCTTCAAAATCTTTAACATGACATATAGCGGTGAATCGGAACCAAAGGGCTTTGAATATTTTTATTGTTTTTAGTTTTAATTATTTCATTTTGTTTCTAAATCTAATGCAACTATCAAGCTCAAAAACCGTCATAAGAATTCTACATTATGTTGCACTACATTTATACATCTTAAATTCTGTACAAAATCTGAAAGAATAAATGTTGTAGTACTGCTCATATTTAAAACAATCTTATAACAGAGAGCGGATTACTAATTAGATCTTAAATACAGTGCACTACATATTTCTTGCATTTTTTTCATAGTTTACAAAAACACAGCATGGAAGAACTGCTAACATGTAAAATATAAATGATGAACTTTACGTTTGACATTGAAAATAATAACGCGTAAAGATGCCACTAAATTTAAATTTAATGATCCTTGGTTTTGCAAGGTAGATTAATTGACTTGACTCATAAAAGGGAACCTGTTAATTGAGATCAGTGTGGTAAGAAACCAGAAATGTGATGACAAGAGAACAACAAAAACAGACGCGCATACATGTAGCTGATGAGAAGTTTGATCTGCTGGAAATGTTAAAAGAACGCACTTTCGCTTAAAGAATGATGCAAAACAAAGAACACGTGCCTTCAGTTATCTGATACGATGAATAATAAATCAATAATCTCAAACTAACACAATTAATTAACCGATTGGCATTGATCGAACATTCGGCCTTATACACTTGTATGTGAATAGAGTTGTTTGAAAAAAAATACAAATAAACATATATTTCGTGCCCTCAGTTTCTGCAAAAAGACGTGTCGTGTAAATTATGTAAATCTTTCTTGGAACATGACTCAATAGTGATGTACAGAAAAAAAATGGGATGAGAGACTGATTTAATTCACAGAAACAGAGTGGGCGAGACCGCACATACGTGTCACGGCAGGCAAAATCACGTGAATACTTGTTGAAAAACACAAAGGCAAAATAAAAAAAAAACTTATAAACTAACCCATTTAGACAAACTCTCGGTTAGTTATAGACCGGTTTGATATTATTGACCTTATAATTTCAAATTCGTAAGAAGCTTTAGTTTCTTTAAAAAGTAATTAAAGAAAGTTGATCTGTTCGCCCCCACTGGTTGTTTGATCATTTAATCATTTTGCGGTGTTAAGGATCGTGTTTATTTAGGATAGCAATGGTTCCAAATAGACAAAATCACAATGTGGGTCTCTTATCATAATTACTTCTCTGTTGAAAGATAGAGCATCCTCTAGTTCGTATTCAAATTGGTCAGTTAATGATTTCATAACGATAATATGACCAAAATTACTTTCATGGATTGTTTCATCGATATGTTGTATACAAATTATTGATTTGGTTGACGCTCCTTATATTAATGTGATATACAATTTTCATTAGAACTTGTTCGTGGTGATTACCCCACCCCGCTATATAGGGTAGTCTGTCTTAACATTTCTTTTCACACCATAATCATAATAAAACTTTTTTAGAAAATAGGTTCATGCTCATATATACCAATAAGAGAAGTCTCACTCCACGTACCCCGCGGAATATAAGACACACGATATAGAAAGAAAAAGAAAAAAAAAAAACGACATGTGTACCTGTTTCAGTCTTTCAATGCTCATCATGTAGTGAAACACTCCTTTATAATTACTAAAGCATAGCATCCTCACGTATCTAAACGCAATGTTCATCCATTACAGAACCGCTCCGGTGGCCTAGTGGTTAGAGCGTCCGCCTCGGAAGCGGGAGGTCGTCGGTTCGATCCCCGGCCGAGTCATACCAAAGACTTACAAAAATGGTACTAACAGCTGCCTCGCTTGACGCTCAGCATTCAGAGGTTAGTGTTAGGACTGGTCGGCCTGGTGTCAGGATAATGTGACTGGGTGAGACATCATGCTACATGTCTGCGGCATGATGTCTCAGTGCTAGACATCACTATAAACTGCCTCACTGCAGACATCGTAGCGATATGACTGAAAAATTGTTAAAGCTACGTTAAAAATCCTAATCAAACAAAACAAACAAAACATCCATTACATGGTTGTTACAGGTCTCTGTGAAATGGAAAATATATACCAATGTGGCGTGTCTGGGGTATTACGCCGACACTGTGGTAGGTATTATAGTTGGGGGGTGGGGGTGGGGGTGTTCCCAATATTTGACTTAAATTATTACAGAAGTCACACCCAGGCTCCATTTTGGATGGAAATTAATTTAGTGAAAAAATATATGTACAGCTTAGAACCCCTAGCTAGCAACGCCGACGGTTAAATGATTGAATATATGGAAAGGTGAAATTCAACAAATAACAATTTTTTTTAATTTTTTTGGGGGGTGAGAGGTCTCTTTCCTCTGATCTTCACAGACCATTGAAAGGAAAGGCTCTCCCCTTTATTATTTTTTTTGTTGTGTGCTATATTATTTATTTCTTTATTATTCATTTTTGTAATATAAAATATTTATTATTATTATTATTATTATTATTATTATTATTATTATTATTATATTTTTATTTTTTTTTCTTCCAAATTTATAACAGGCATTCATCGAAATACAATTCTTTTTGTCTTTCAATTTGGTCTTTTCTTTCTCTTCTTCTTTTTTCCTTTCTTTATCGCAATTCAATGCTCTCTAAGTTTTACCGCCAAAGTACGATTGGCTCTCTCAGAGTAACGCTATATTGGTCAGTTATCTTCCTAGGCGAAACTAAATTTTCGCTTGCTAGTTTCAGCTCATAATTCGGGTCTAAACCGTAATCACACCCTCTATCTCAATTCCGATTGAGTGTCGCTGTGACCCGATCCAATCAAACTTAGTACTCAATGTCCTTCTCGCTGTCTGTCACACGGGGACGAATTTAGAACACGCCCCGTTCTCCCTCGCGAGTTACTCTGATTTTGGACTAAGCTGTAACACAGTTGGTAAGTTGCGCTACCTATCGACTGTGCCGGTTCAGGACGTCAGTCTTCTCTCTTCTCACGGTAACCTTGCGTAAGATATTAACTCCACCCTGCGGCCATTTGTAGATATCCAACCGTGCGTGTTTAATACCTTAGTTTATACTCGACTTACTAACTGAAGCTGAGCAAGCATGCCAATCAATGTCATGCTGAACACCATTACCAATATCACCACAAACGTCTACTGTTTTTCTCTATTCCTTAATATTATTACATACTTCATGTCTAAAATCTAAGAAATCCATTAAAACTAATGGTTCTTGTTGCATGTTACTATTTAATATAATATTACACTTAACTGAAAAACATTTAATTAGCAAATACATTTTACATTTGGGATGTTATTTATTACTAATAAATTAATTAAATCTGTATAGATTTCTAAGAACAAGCTTGTTACTCTTACTCAAAGAAAACCACTCCGGTGGCCTAGTGGTTAGAGCGTCCGCCCCGGAAGCGGGAGGTCGTCGGTTCGATCCCAGGCCGAGTCATACCAAAGACTTACAAAAATGGTACTAACAGCTGCCTCGCTTGACGCTCAGCATTAAGAGGTTAGTGTTAGGACTGGTCGGCCTGGTGTCAGGATAATGTGACTGCAGACATCGTAGCGATATGACTGAAAAATTGTTAAAGCTACGTTAAAAATCCTAATCAAACAAACAAACTTACTCAAAGTGCAATGCCTATACATTTGTAATGGTTTCTAATAATGACAGCAATTAAATTGTACAGGTACATTGAAAATAATTTTATCAGCATCGTGTTATAATGAGTACTTTATTGTCATTAAGTTGCTGAACTTTAAACTCTTATATGTATACAACAACAACAAAAACCCGATGATTCAGATACTTGGGTAGAATTCTAGCACTATTTAATTATATTTTAGAGTTGGTTTTGTTAAAATTTGAATATCACGTTAGATGGTCAGATGCATCATTACATGAAGGAAACAAACTGTTCTACTTTTTTAACCTTGTACAGCTGCCTCAGGTGACATTCTCTTAATGCAATCATTTTCATTGAAATAACAAGACACAATAACATTAGGATACCCTTACTGCAAAAGTGGCTAATCGGCTACTTAGTGAAAACAATGCATATACCTCACAGTAAATACAATATTTCTTACAGTCATCATAACATATCAAACAAGTAGACGTCTTAGATATGTTGACAATAGCATACATACAGTATTATATAGTTAGTTTGCATGCAACATATTTATAACATAGAGGGCTTTTGAATAGATTTTTTGCTGAAAGTGTTCAAACATAGTCACAGATCTGCAAATCATTTAATCGGATGATAATTATCACATTCGCAACCGTCAACATCTTACCGACACCTAAGCAGTTCCTATTAAAACTAAGTGTGTCGATTTTTTATGAGATGTCTCCACCAACTTTTATGTGATGGAAGTTTCTCATAAACTCTTGGTCGTGCTCATTTCCGTATGCAAGAGAGAGAGAGAGAGAGAGAGAGAGAGAGAGAGAGAGAGAGAGAGAGAGAGAGAGAAGCTCCTTAAAAGAGGTGTCAGTACGATGACGAATCACAGGTACGTCTAGGGAATGAGGTATGTGACCTGTAATTAGTGAGCCGAGTCTTTCTTGCTTCAGAATGAATGGACTTTATTAAAATAATTAATGTACATAAATTACTACATTCTAGAGATACATCTATAAAACTTTATATTCAAAATACATGAAATACACATAAAATTACACTTTCAAGCTGGTCAACTTCAGTCATTTGTATAATTTCTGCATTTTAGAATATATTACAAATATTTAAATCTCGATTAATTTCACAATAGCCAAATATTATAAAATGTAATAGCTGCAATTAATGCAACAATCATTTTGAAGAAATGTATTTTTTCTCATTTTTAAAAAGATTTGAAATATATTACTAGATATTATTCTTTGTTACTTAAAAATACGTCATTTCAACATTCAATCTAAACATGAAGATGGTATCGAGTTCGACTTTTACAATTTTTTTAAAACAATAAATATAAATTAATCTGAATTATTTTAAACAATTAAACACTCCATTACAATATATTATAAATAAAAGAATTAATTTACAAAATGTTGCAAACATTTAAATTTTTAAAATCTCAAACATTAAAAAGTTCTTATTCCTTAAAGAAGTTTACGAACATATACTGTTCTTACCTGTGCTTAGATAGGAGAGTCTTTCTGGCTTCAGAATGAAGGAACTGATGGTGCGCGGTCTACACCTCTTTTTATGTGTAATCCGGACGTAACCATACCACCAAATATGGTTACCAATGGATATATTAGTGTCCTCTCATTCGAGCCAGAAAGAGGCTTTCTCCAATATTCAAAGTCGGCCATATTGTTTTTACGTCAATCGATATAAAGTTTGCTGTAGTACGAATGTACTGAAGAAATTGGAATTCTAAGAATGTGTAGTCTGTAACCTATGTAGCTTGCAGAGAGTATTTTTCCTGCTGACTTTGCAATAAAAGAGAAATGTACAAATCCAAGCGAGTTTGCCTTTGCTCATAATGGATCAACTTTATTAAAATAGCATATAGTTGTGACATAGAAATAAATTAAATTAATCTTAATATATTTTAGTAGAAAATTACTTCAATATATATTAGTGAATGTTACTTTAATACAATTTAGAGAAAATGTCAATCTTATTACTTTTACTAAAGATTATGTCCTAATAATACCCTCTGGGTCATTTGAGCCGTGTCCTCGAGACTCGAGAGGAAAAATTAATTACATCCACAAAAAAGGTAAAACGTGAAAGATCAAAATACAATGGTAAAAATATTAAGAGACATTTTTGTAAAGTTCAAAAATATAATGTAAAATACTGCAAAATACAAAGTAAGATGCAAAAAAATACAATTAAAAGTACATTGCAAATTACTCAGTAAAAAGGAAAAGATACAATGAAGAGTACAATGCAAAATATTTGGTAAAATTAAAAGAAATACAATGGTAAGAACACTTCACGACATTGGTTAAATTCATAAAATACAGTGAAATAGCGTGGCACGTCTTTAAATAAAAATTGAAAAATTACGATGACCAAAACGTTTTTAATATAAAAATTCTACACAATCTACATCTATTACTATGCTTCTCAGACGATTGTAACACACAATATTATCATTCAGTTCTTGTTATCTTTATTTTAATTTTTCTATTTAGTTTATTCTTTTTGAAAATTTTGTTTATTTGCATACTATCAACAGAACATATTTATGGGTGACTACGGTTATTATTTCGCTTCAACCAAGTGTGATGACAAATTCACGTTCTTATGAATAGTACTAGTGAGCCGATATTGACTTCATCTTCCTATTGCATATATAGTATAATAAATGTCTGTAACATTGAAGTAAAAATGGTTGCAACGAGAATAGCGTAAGAATTTGGTATTATGAAAGTGACAATTTTGATGTTGTGTTAGAACTACCGTAATAACCATGACGTCTGTTCACTTGCAATCAAACCTTGACATGCGTGTGTATGAAATATATATCGTCTTTTAATTAACCGAAGAGCAGTAAGTGATAATAGCATTATAATCGTTTGGTTTGTTTTGGTCTTGTGCAGCTTTGAAATGGACGTGTATAACCAACGTTAGCTGTGACGTATGAAAGAGAATGTATCGCCGTTATGGTTTCAAACAAACGTGATTCAGAAACAGGCCGTATGTAGGCCAGTAGCTGCTCATGACTTATGAGAGCTATACATTATGGGAAACAGCAGCAGAGAGGGTGAACAGACCACGTTTTCAAGCAAAAATAAGGCTTACAGATCATGTTTTCGAGCAAAATATGGCCTATAGACTACGTTTTCAGACAAAAAATAAGACTTCCAACAAAATCTCATTTAACCAAAAAAAAAGGCTCCATTTTTGCAAAACGGAGATTTTACGATTTTTTAATCAATTTTGCTCGCAACGATGTGGTCATCCACCCTCTCTGCTGCTAAAGTTTTCAGTTCTGGGATAACAAAAAATAATAAATGATTTGATCAAGTCTTTAGGATCTCACAAACAGACTAATCGCTAACACCTCTTCTTGTAAATCAATCAGATTATTTGACTGGTCGGTGAGTTTGAAATTAATTCTGGTTAATGAATTATTATGGCATCGCATGTAGACAGGATTAATTGGGTTTTCAATAATTAGGAATCCTGGAGGAGCTGTTGGTGCAAACGAATAAAGAATATATCCTTGCTGAGCTCGATTTGATCGTTCGAGATTAATTTGATAGCTTCCTTCGATAACATCACATACTAAATTGAGCGCAATCACCGATGAAATATTCACGTTGAACGGAGCGATATGCCTACCGCCACCATCTGGGTCATTATTGTGTTTGAGGATTTTTATTTCCGGTGATGCTGTTTTTTTCCACGTATCATGAATTATTTTGAAACCAACATCGATGGCATCATTGAGAAGTTTTTTTAGTTCTGGTACGTTATATCCTGGTAGTTTGAATGTTGGAATATCTTCAACGCGGATATTATAGATTAATGCAAATTCTGTTCTCGATAAGGGATTATCGTCATCTAATATATCCTGAATAATTTTTAGGTTAAATGTTTCCATATCGTCGATAATTTTATTGCATGTTTCTACGACGCTGATAAATTCATCTCGGGTGAGAGAGCCGGATTTAAGAGATATTAACAACAGCGAAAAATCATTATTCATTGCTGTGAAATTTTCATCGATTTTAAGATCGTCAGCAACAAGAAATTTCCCTCCCCCAACTATATCGTGAAAGATCTTAAAAAAATCTCTAGTGATTGTGCGATCTTGATAACTCTTTATTGGATTATCAGGTTTTATTCTGTCGGTGATATAATCAATTTTTTGTGGTTCTGGTAAATCAACGGTTTTTCCACCGGGTGGTAATTCAGGCCATCCCAGTACGGTTCTAATAGAACTTTGATAGATATCTACGACGTATCCTTCTGTGTTTATCTCAATTGCGGATGATAGCGTCGGTTCATGAACTGTTATAGCGATTTTTGACTCTACTCCAGTAATCGATTTTATTCTACGCGCGAATTCATTATTGATTTGTTCGATTTGGTATGACCCTGTTGGTATCGAAACGACGTTCCAGTCTGGGGTACCGTCGTCCTTATTCTTATACGAGAACACCAGTGAATTATTCAGTTGTTGACCACCAAATGATTTTGATCTGATATTAGGCCAACTGTGATACACTCGTAGTTTTGCTAGCGCTATCTCCTTCACGGGGACTGGGCTAGGGAAATTCACACTAAACTCGGGTTCCGTTGATGTTATTGATATCATACTTGTTTGTACTGGGTTCGTGTTCTCCACTATTTGTTGAAGTAATTCCATCGGTGTCGTCATTGTTATTATACTCATGTTGTCGCTCTAATTTTGACACCGCGGAATCATAAATACTGACCATCACTGAGAACTCACAATTTGGTATGGTTGAGGTTATTGAGATCATTCTGGTTTTTGGGTTCGTGTTTTCTAATTCCATCGGTGTTGTCATTGTTATTATATTCATGTTGTCGCTCTAATTTTGATATCGCTGAATCAAAAATACTGACCATCGCTGAGAATTCACTATCTGATATAATTGTATTATCGAGTGATGACGATATCATCAGGGATAACTGCGAATATGCGGTTGATGCAATATGAAATTGAATTAAGTAATTCTGCAGTTTACTCTGGCTGCATGATGATATCTTTTATGCTATCCCGGTTGATATACCCCCGATTGTAGCCACCGCAGAAATGCAAATTGGAACTACGACCGGGGCAATCATTGTAACCGATGCAAGTATTATTCCGGCGCCAGCGAGAACGCTTGACACCGAGTACACAATAACATCAATTGCGGTGATTCTTCGTCGGTATTTCTTCATTTTTATTTGATACTCCTCAGTGAGGGTTTTGAGTCTATTTTGAAATTCTCTGACCTGATCATAGCGACATTGAGTTGATGAAATCATTGTTATTTTAAAAACGCTAGCGTTTTCAATTGTGAAATCCGAACGATTTTTCTTTCAATTTAGTTATTTACTTAAATCCGCTACGAATTCCACATACCAGGTTGTTGAAACCCTAATCAAATTTTTATCAGTAGCTGTTATAGTGAACTTTTCAGTTGTATCCTTGTCGATGATCGTTGAAATCGTATTGTTGACCCCGGATGAACTCGACGATGATATATTAAATTGAGTCAATGGTGTTACTAGTGTTAATCGATAAATACCCTTAACGGTTGCAGTGATATCTAATTTATTGTTTGTAGGTGTCCACGCAAATGATCCGTGTTGGATTGTATATACTACGTTGTTGGTTTTCTCATGAGGAATTTTTGTTTTTTCAATGATTGTTATCATCCTCGAAAAATCACCTTTGATGGCTTCGATGAAGTTTTTCGTCTCATCGATGGATTTTTTAATATCCGGGAGTTTTATTTCAATTTTATCTAACGGGGTTCCAATAAATTTATCAATGATATTTCTACGAAATGATGTAAACTGTTTTCCGTTTTCTTCATTTCTAGATTCAAGTGTTGTTAGTACAAACACAGAATTGTTTAACTCATCGTTGAGAGTTTTTAATCGATCTGTAATCGTCGAAACGAGTACACCCGGTTTGAGTTTACCCTGATCGGAAAATAGCGCGATAGTATTCTCGATTGCGTTTCGTTGTTTAACTAAAATATCATCCAGAGAGACATCACTAGTTTTCAATTTACCCTAATCGGAAAATAGCGCGATAGTATTCTCGATTGCGTTTCGTTGTTTAACTAAAATATCATCCAACGACACATCACTAGTTTTCAATTTACCCTGATCGGAAAATAGCGCGATAGTATTCTCGATTGCGTTTCGTTGTTTAACTAAAATATCATCCAACGACACATCACTGGATTTCAATTTATCCTGTTTGTCTTGAAATACAACTATTTCATTAGGATCAACATTTGTTAAGTTCAACGTCTCAGCGATTTCATCTTCAATTATTTTTTTTATATCCTTGACAGAATCAGGTGGTGCAGTGCCATCGGGTTTGGGTTTCAAAGATCTCCCCCAAATATCAATCATGTTATTGTAAAACTCTTTCTCTCTCTAAAATCGTTTTTGACGACTTCGTTGAAAAATCTTCAATTTTCTCCAGCGATTACTAGTGTATTCATTCACGACAACATGTGGTGGTTTTCCGCTTGGGTTATTCAAGGAGTTAGAAATAGCGTTAAGGACATTTAATACTTCGCTGCCACATATTGGTGGGTCATTCATTTGTTGTGTTGGTAGCGTAGAATACCAAGTCTTCATTGGAAGGGTTTTTATATAACGCATAAACTCTTTTGGTGGGGCTAATCCATATGAATCGAAATAAACAATCCCACGTGGATCAATAGCGTATGCAACCCAGTGAGTTCCAGGTCCGGTGCTGTTATCTAAATTAATGATTCCGGTTTCAGTGTTGTTTGGTTGATGTGGTAATTGATCTTTCATAAAGACACCTCTGAAGTTTTTAATCGCTAGTTTTTTAGCAGCATCGAGTAAATCAAAATTGGACATGGGAACCATCGAAGATTTCTGAATTAATAAATCGTTCCTGGTAGTCTTAGACCCTTTCCGCTGTACCACGAATACGGGGTTCCTGGTAGTCTTAGACCCTTTCCGCTGTACCACGAATACGGGGTTCCTGGTAGTCTTAGACCCTTTCCCTTTTTTTTATATCCTTTCCCAGTTGCTTTCTTTAGTGCCATTCCTGCTGTAGTACCAACGGCTCCTAACGCTGCCACTTTAGCCACCGCTGGGGCTGCTGCTGCAATCAATGCTGGAATCGCAGCTAACAACGGAAATATACCGCCTGTTTTAATCATATTTTTGATAGCAGCCGCAGAAAGAGTAATCTGAACACCCTTTTTTGCTACTAGTGCATCATTGAAATGTTTCACCTGACGAGTTGTCAGCGATAGTTTATTTGCACCACCAGTCATTTGGTTGGGTTTCAACGTGATTATGGTTCCACATTTTTTAGCTGATTCCGATTGCAATTTTTTTAATTGACCGGGAGTTAACGCAACACTAATAGCACTATATGACATGTTATACATAATTGATTGATTCTAAATCGTTTACATGTTTTCTACTGGGGCATCTACCACTCTCATTCTTCCTCCAACACCTTCAAGGAGCATTGATTTATCACTAAGAATGACAGCAACCGCTCTATAATTCGGGATAAGGATAGGAGGTACCCCACCAACTGGTGGACCAGTCGGATGGGTTACACGGGCTCTAAAGTGTATATCAACGACAGATTGTCTTGTTAAATCAAGATGTTCCAGCGAAAAGTAATAAATCGGATAGAGGCTTTTGAAATCTAATTGTGATATTTGCAAACCAGTATCCACATTTAGATCACGTGACATATATGACAACAGGTTATGATACACGCGTGCAATATGATTCTGACCGTAATCAAGCTGTATATCCTCGGATGGTTCCTGCTGTCCGTTTATTCTCAGCGAGACTTCATTAACACCTAACTGATCAAATATCATATGGCTTCGTTCTTGATTACCAACTCGCGCATTATTCTGTAACGCTACGAATATATGACGTGGAGCTGAAACACCTTGTTTTGATGCCAGGTGCCATGTGAATGTACCATCAACACTGTCTTGTTTAATATCCGTGGTCACTGATAACCAACTTAACAACGACTTTCCTCCTTGGTCCATAAATGATAGTAGTCGTTGTTCTTCGGTGATTGATGGAGTTAAAACTGGCATCCACAATGATAGTTTTGTTAAAATGACTTTACCGGGAGCAACCCCAGCATTACGCCAGATTGCATCATCATCAGTACCCTTTCGTACAAGCGCTACTGTGTGTTTAGCTCCATAAATAACTTTTCGGACGTTTCTACAGAATCCAAATATATGATGCAGTGGAATCGCACATGAAAATCGTCGACGCTGCCCATGCAACGTTGCTACACGTGTTGCAAATCCTAAATTGAGATTACCATTAACGCCTCCGAGAATATCAAACGCAGCTCCGGGTCTAGTTTGACGTTCTGGATTAGCTGCTTCCTGTTGATCGGCTTCTGCATTATCTCTTGCTGTTAACACTTTAATGAATTGAAGGTGATCAGCGTTATCAGAGGTATCCTTTGCAAACATCATAGATGGACCCGCTGATCTTGTATAATCATCAGAATATCTCGCTAACCCTATGATTGTTGTGGCCACATCAACTTCACGGTCAATGGATTCAATTTCTTTTCCATCAATGAGATATCTAGCGCTTTCAAATAACGCCATTATGCCGTTATTAACAAAACCAACTCGGACATTTGCGTTACTGTCATATGGGGTATCAGCTGCAACATTTGTTACAAGTTCTCCTTCTACTTCAATAAATGCCTCACACGGTAGAAAATATTTACTGGTATCATGAACTTGAAGTTCAATTCGCGATCGGAGATCTGGTTGTACTGCGTGATAAGAATAAAATTGAAAATCGCGTACAGAATCATTCTTGAGAACTGGGGCATCCATATCAAATGCAGGATCAGGTGACCTTTTGAACATTTTATTCTATTTATCAGAGTCTAAATCGCGATTTTCCATTTCATCGTCGTGTTTTTTTAAAGCCACTTCCTGCTATCATGTTTGCTATCATGTTATTTTGGTCCCCTTGATTTATCAAGGGAGTCACCATCGATGCTAATTTTTCATCTACTGCGTTATTTATAATTCTACTAACACTTGCAGGCATTTCCGCTGTAGACGGTAACGGTTTTGAAAATCCTTTGGATTTCATCCGTGATTTCACTAATGATGTTAATTTATTCTTCGCAGTTGAAAACGCTTTTCCAGCAAGATCTCCAACAGCACCAATACCCTTATCACGAATAACTTCAATTGCTTTCATTCCTAATTGTTTAGCCAACGGCATCACTTTATGGAGCCATTCTCGCAAATAATCCTAAAATGGTATTACCTAAACCATCTCCGTAGTATGCTCTATAAACCGGAAACCGTGAATTAACTACGTAGACGGGGGTTGGTTTATCATGATTGTAGTGTATGATCATTATTTGAAATCAGAAACAATTTTTCAATTGACTTTTCAATTCAGTCACTATGATACCCACTTTCCACTAACTCGCCAATGAAATCTCGATATGTGCTGATATCCATGATACCACCCTGAAATAATCGTCTACAGAGATCAGCTGCTTCATTAATTATTTCCGGTGAGTTATTTCCGGCTCGTTTCCCTCCGATGAGAACCTCTAACCGTGATATATCACTGAGAACACTACCAGGACATGTCATGGTAGAGTCAAAGACTCCAGCGTAGAAATCCTTTGGATTTCCAATCGAATATCCTTTTCCGCTTGTTTCCTCAGTTGTACCAGTTGCGCCCTCACTATCATCAAGTAATTGCCTTTGTCGGCCTCGACCTTGTTGTTTTTGTATACCATAACTATCAACTCCTGCTTTAAAAGTTCTGTACTTAATTGTATCCCTTTTCAAATTACCAGTAATATCCTTGTTTATTTTATATAACCAATTAACCCATTCATCTCGGCTTATTTTATTGTTTTTATACTCGTCTTTTAAAAACTCTCCCTTTGAATAATATTTTTGGGCAGCGAAAACGCCAAAATCCGCATAATCTTCGAGTTTTATTAATTGAGATTCTTTGATTTCTTTTATAGCTTCTTCGGTGAATTTGTCTCTAAAGGGAATACCTCTTGGGGTGACGACATCAACAGGTTGTGGTTCAGGTGTGGAAACTCTTTGAGTTTCAGGCGCAGAATCATCAATATCAGCTAATCGTTCATACTCGCGCTGAGTTTTTATATCACTGGATAACTGTTGTATCCCTGCGCGTGTTTGTCCGGTCTCTGCTGCTATCTTTTCAAGCGTATCAAGCAGCGGCGCCTTCTTTACTCGTTCTCGCTCAGGAATATCTCCGTATATCGCTGCTTCAGTTAACTTTTTCACATCTGTGGTCGCACTTGTTATCGGAGTAAACAGTTGTTCACTTGACACAGAAAAGTCAGTCTGCGCTTGTTGTCGTTGTTGCAGTTTATTCCGTACAGAGTCGCGAATTGGTACAAATCTCTTAATTGCATCCAGTCGTTCACGAGCCAATCGGGTTGTTAATGCTTCATTGACCATTATTTGAAATCAGAAACAATTTTTCAATTGCAAAACAATTTTTATTCAGTGTGAAATATTTTCACTGTTTTGACATTGTCAATCAAAAAATGCTAAAAAAAAATTAAAATCTCTGAGGGACGGTCACAATCAAATAATGATAAATGGTCAATCAAAATTGTTCATTTTCTTTAATTAACGCCCGTAGGTTTCTAATTTTAGAATTAACCTCCTTTTTCAATTCGTATTCGTACCCCAATTCTTTTCGTATTCGTTCTACGATGGTATACAACGGAGCGAACACACTTACGTCACTGGAAAATGCGAGAGAGTCCCGAATAGAATTCTGAATTCTCTTGATGAGCGCATACTTCTTTGGTAGCATATACTTGTTAGTGCTAACTCCGTATTCTATATCCTGAAAATCAGACATGATTTGATCAGGATTTAACCCATCTGATAGTTCAATATCCCAACTTTTCAATTTTGAAATCTCGGATAAAATGCCTTTCATGTTTTCAGAATTCATTATTCTATAATAATGATATATTTCTAAATGAAAAATATGACGCATTAGACATAACTAAATCGAATTTTCTGTCCAGTCCCCTTTGAAATCGCAGATCGATAAATCCCCTCTGCAACATATCGTACTGAGGCTCTACAAATATCGAAGTGCCTACCGGCTTCATTCATTGATTGAAATATTTTTTCTTTGTTAGTTATCGTATTCAAAGATTTCACAGGTCTCGCTTTTTTTGAGCAAATGCCAGTCTTTCCTCGTTTGGTATTCTCACTTTGTGTGATAGCCTGCAGATTTGATAAAGAATTGTTTTTCGGATTAGAATCCTTGTGATCAATGACAGAATCATCCTCGATCAATCCATAAAAACACTCATACACGAAACGATGATTGAGATATCTCTTCTTCCCGCCAACAGTAAACATCAAGTACCCTTGATTATTCACAGAACCAACTGGTTTCTTCAGTCTGCGGTTTCTTACAACACCATCACTGGATGCTTCATAATTTGTGATCACAGGGTGTTGTCTGAATTCTTAGTTCATTCGTATACATAATACTATTGTTTGTCTAATTCATTGTTTGGTTCAATAATGAATCTTTCAATGTAGTCTTGAGGGGTTCTTATGATTTTATCCTTGATGTTGTCAGGGTCAAGGACCTTTTCAGGGTCAAAATTTCTGATTGATTGTCCATTTTTTATTCTTTTATCATAATAACGCTTCAATTCCCTGTATCGCTTACCACCGCAATTTGGACACAACTGAGATTTTCCCCTGACCCCAACTCCACATAGAATACAAGGTAACGGACCAAGGCTTCCACGACGATAGCTTTGCATATGATACCCACAAAACTCATTTCTGCATGATTTGTTACACGGGGTTACTGATCCAATCATAAGCCACTTGCAGTGATTCATTATATATAAATTTTTCATTTAAATGCTTGTTTTAATTATAGCATGAGGGAATTAAAGAGAACGTTTTCGAAAAATGCTGAATTCAATGCTGATAAGGAGTTTAAGAGATTATTAAAAATTAGTCCTAAATTTAATATCGATAGACCCAAAAAACGTCCAAGAGACGGAAACATGAAAGAGTTTAAGAGATTATTAAAAATTAGTCCTAAATTTAATCTCGATAAACCAAAAAAACGTAACAAAATTAATCTCAAACGTCCAAGAGACGGAAACATGAAAGAGTTTAAGAGATTATTAAAAATTAGTCCTAAATTTAATCTCGATAAACCGAAAAAACATAACAAAATTAATCTCAAACGTCCAAGAGACGGAAACATGAAAGAGTTTAAGAGATTATTAAAAATTAGTCCTATTTTTAATCTCGATAAACCAAAAAAAACGTCCAAGAGATTACCCTGGAAGGATGCTCAATTCAATCTCGATATAGTTTCTAATACACCAAAGAATACAATTCTTGATAAAGCCATGATTAGTAAAATCAGAGACTGTTTTAATGAATTTAAGCGTGATGGAGCATCTTATTGTTGGTCAACATTTCGAATTGATGGTGTTGTTGATGCTACCATGAATGATGAAAAAGCAGCAGTGATAATTTCACGTGTTGGGGAAAAAAGGCATTTTTTCCGAATCAAATTCATTATCGAAGTCGATGGCAAATGGATTATTAGGGATAAATTTGAACCAATCCTCAAGAATAAAAAAGCTGTCATTGTGAGTAGAGATTCCAAACCAGGAATTCTAACCGGAATCGATAAGCCATACTACGAAAGATCTTATCCCGTAACAGCAATGGTTTATGGGATATATCCGTTAAATGATAAACCCGATATCGCAAAACTAGCTCCTATGAAATATTCTAGTTCACTGAATTGTGTAGCAGAACGAATAATAGAACACTTCACAAATGCATCCCGAGGAAATAAACTGATCTGCGACGTAGGAAAATAACCGAGTGGGAACTGACAGTGAAACAGCATGGTGCAAAGATTTCTGATATAGCTAAATTAGAAGCATCATTAAAATTCCCAATATCAGTAACAACAATAACCGGAGAAGTATTATACGAACCGAAATATCAATCGCGAGGAGCCCCAATACAGATTATTGATCATAACAAACACGCGTGGACACCTGCGGTAACAGTATTTCCACGAGAACGAACCGTGAAATATATCCCCAAGGAATTTTCCGGGGATGTTTTCTATGAAGAGAGATTATTCGATGCTATTCATGCGTTGTGTAAAGATGATCCTGTGTCAGTGTGGTTACTTAGAAGTGATGAAGATCCCGAAATAGGATTCGATCAATTTGTAAGACCGAATGGCGAATTATATCGCATTGAAGAATTAGATAACAGAATGAGAAAAATCGCTAGTGATTTTTCACCGGAGAATTCCCATGAAAAACTACTCACGGATAGTTTTACCATTCCATCAGTGGTAGCTCACTTCGCAAGAGAAAAAAACTCATGGCGTCCAACACGAAGTGATTTTCTCGAGGATGTTAAATTGAGTTGCGTCGAATTTGGTCATGGAGGACTGTGGAATACGAAATACTCACGTGATGGTATGATTTCAATTGATATATCCGCGTGTTATCCTGGAAGTTTTCTCGGATATCGGGAATGTGCTGAGTACTTCAAACGATTTGGACACCCCACGCATGAAATGACTCGTGTTGCGATTAATGGGCCATTACCTGATTTTGATTTAACCGGATTCGCTCGTGTGATATCATTTGAATTAGCGTCAGGATTACATCCGTGTAGTTATGTTTGGCTCGGTAGACACCTATCTGAAAAACACTGGATGCCAATAGTGCTATTGAGATATATGATTGATTGTGGTATGCTAATATCGTTGATTGTTTCCGAGGCTATTATATGCTATCGAGCTCAGAAAGAAGTTTGGCTACCACAACCCGATCTAGATCGTATAATCAGCGAACTACGAAAACAGTGTCCAGATTTCAGTGAAGAAGAAATCATAAATTGGTCTAAGAAGTTATTTGAAAGTAAAAAAGAACAAGCAAAGGATCTAGGACGAAGAATAATCGGTAAATTTACCCAGGGTGGACGATACGACAATGCAAAATATTCTTCGCGGTTGATCATAGACGTCGCTGAATACGATTTTATTGTAACGGATTTAATGAAACAGGGAAAACTTGTATCCCGTAAGGATGCTTTTCTATCCAATGGTGAGAAATTAGGTACGGTTGTTACCTACTGTGATGGATATAATTCCCAGTACACACATTTGAGAAGTTCAATGCTAGCCTATGCTTCTATTAATCTATTTTCGATGATAAATAGATTTCCTAATACCGCGGTTAGAGTGGCCACTGATTTGATGTATATACACAATAAGTACAAATCAGCTGTAGCGGCATTCACAGATCCCGAAGAAAATTGGGGGCGTTGGCGATTTAAAAAGGAGATGCTACATGAGTATTGTGAATCCGCAGACGTTGCCATGGATGATAAATATCTTTGTTGTAACCGTATTGAAATTCAATCAGAATTTTCTAATGCACCACCGGTATCTGATCCAGTATGTAGATACAAGACAATTTATTTAAACGGTTGTGGTGGGTCAGGAAAGACAACTCGTGCAATTGAATTATTTCGTCGGTCAACCATGATTGTGCTAACACCGACTCACAGACTCGCCAGAGAGATGATACAGCGAGGGGTAAATGCTTGCACTTACCACAGTTTCTTTCGATGGAAGGGTGACAAATGGACTCCTGAGCGTATGGGTGATAAATTTATTCCTGAAATCATAATTTGGGATGAAATATGCACAGTGTCATTAGATGTATTACAAACATTTCTCGAGTGGTTGTTAAACAAAAACACAAAAGTCGTCATGTGCGGTGATCACGGCCAACCACCACCATTTGTCGGTGCATCTCCACATGAATCGCTAAGGGGTTTTGTAGACTATTATGAAGAAATTACCACTGATTATAGATCAATTGATGAACGATTACGAGAATTCAAAGCGCTAATTAGATTACAACCGGATAGAATCCAATGCGAAATAGCGCGTGAAGTGATTTCAGAAACTCCAATGAATGATTTCTGGGAAACATGGAGACCAAATGATTTGATAATTGCAAGTAGAAAAATAGTCAGGGACACACTTCAGATGAAGTTATTTGAATTGCATAAAGAAAAATTTGCAACGCTTCCAGTACCCCTTTGTTATAGGCCATCGGATACACGAAAACAGAATATTGAAGTTGATATTCCAGGACAGAGTGAAAAACAAATTCTCGTATTAAATGATATTGTGCTGGTTGATATCAATGTCGTTGAAGATGCATTGCGTGCAAATAAATCCCCGTGGACGCTAGGATACGCAGCAACAATACACTCTTCACAGGGATTAACTTTATCGGATACAATTGTTTGGATGGTGGATAATCACATCGAATGGTCGAATTTAGTCTATCTCGCAGTATCCAGAGTACGAAAAATAAATCAGCTTCGAAGAATTGTTTTCGATGATAATGACACAACAATGGATGATATTGATGTTAAAATTATTGATAAAAAACTCTCCGGTTACAAACAACAGGACAAAAAAAAACAACGAGAATTTGATATTGATGTTGAATTAATAATTACGCTGAAGAAACAACAGAATAATCACTGCGCGAGTTGCAATTGTATAATGCGTTGGCAGTATTCGGATAAGGATCCTCGCCAATTCACCGTAGACAGAAAAAATAACAGTCTCGGTCATGTCAGAAATAATGTGATGTTGACTTGTCTTGAGTGCAATAGACGCAACGGTGCTAGTTAAGACCATGCGGTGGCAATTGAGTATCCTCGGGAATTACCTGTAGTTGTTGTCGAGTAAAACCCCGCTGAGGGGCAGTTGAATCCAGTTTATAGACTGGAGGTCTACCAGTTGATCGTGTTATACTAGATATCTTGTGTGCAGTAACACTCCAAATAGGATCAGTAGCCCTTTTTCTACCCCCTTCAAGCTCTCCTGGTTCGTATAAGTACCTAACAGTGACATTACTACCAAGAATTGGTTCTTTGAAATCTTTTTGTGGTTGTACGGGTATAGACTTCTTTTTAATAGCGTTGCTAGGTTTCATGTTGATTGTTCTAGTAATCTCATTATTCAGTGCAGTAATCACAGCTGGTAACCTTTTGACCCATTCACGGGATCGCTTTTCTTGAATGAATTCTTTTGCGTATTGATATCCAAATAACCGCTCAGCAATCGTCCGATTAAATCGTTCTACAATGGCCTGATCGCGATGTAGCGCAGTATGCCCTCATCGTATGGTGACATTATGATGTTTCATTGTAGATAACACTGCACCCTGAAATTCCTTGCCAGGATCAACCTGCAATAGATTTGGCCAGTGCAGAGGACCTCGTCGATAAATCCTCTCAAATGCAGAAGCGACTTCAATGGCTGATTTTGTTTTTAACGGTTCTGCTTCTTTGTATCGACTTGCAATATCAACTACGGTTAGCGCGTATTTGTAACCACGATCATGTGGCAGAAATAATATATCAGCCTGATGAACTTCATTAGGAACTGTCACATCAAAATGCGAGAATTGAATTTGTTTAGGCGGTGGTAGATAAATTTGCCATAGTGCCTGTTTGGATAACCAATTAGCCGCAGTGGTTTTTTTCACTTTTGCAGCACTAGCGAGTTTATGGACTGCTGATTTACCCCTCCAGTATCCTCTTGGGGAATAATAAATTGATTCCATATTATTAATTACCGGCACCTAACATCAATTTGCTTTTCATAGCCGATTTTATCAAAAAGGAAGCCAATTTTTCTTTGAAGGATTTATCAGGAATAGCATTTAACGCATCAATTAATTTCACATCCGCGAGATGCCTGTGTTGCAGATTGCTGCTTTTATAAGCAACATCATGAAGGTGACAGGCCTTATCAATGGCGTTTATTGGTTCTTCACCGGGGTTGGGTTGATTTTGATTATTGAGTCTGATATCAAGTCTGGTTCCCGGTCCACAGTAGCTATATCCTGGAAGGTGCTTTTCTCCGGGGTACTTTGCCCATGGGGTTCCAGGGAGCTTTGCCAATTTGGCTGCGATATCACCTCCTCGTTTTTTTTTAAAATCAGATCTCATAGACACAAATCTAAATTTCTTTGTACCACATTGCACGCATTTACCAGAAAGCGCTGATCGGTTATTTTTAGTTGTAATCGTCGTCAAGTCATCTGTGCCAGTACGCGTTTTACACTTCACACAATATAGATCCATAATTTATGTATAGAAATATGGATATAATTGATTTTTCAGCGACTAAAACAAGAGAACCAGTTAAGCATCATGCAGCGCTACCAAACTCTATCCGGATGATTATAATCGGGCCATCTGGATCCGGTAAAACGCAATTGTTACTCAGTTTAATAATGAGATGGATGAAGTGGGATAAGTTGTATTTAATTGCCCCTAGCGTAGATGATCAACGATGTTATGAAGTGCTAAAAGATTTTAACGACAGCGCGGTAGAAAAATCCGGAGAGGGTATTATTGAGTTTATAACCGATATCGATGAAGCACCGAGCATTGATGATATTGATGGAGATATTAACAATTTAGTCGTATACGACGATATAATGTTAGATAAACAAAAAAATCCTGCTAGAATATTTTCCCGTGGGCGTCACAAAAACACTGACGTGATATATGTCACTCAACGCTACACTCAGGTTCCAAAAGTCATCAGAGATAACTGCAATATTCTTTCTGTATTCAACGGAGTTGATACTCATACTCTTAGAAATATTTGGCAGACATGGTGTTCTGATATGGACTTCAATCAATTTCGAGATTTCTTTAGTCATGCTCAGTCGACTCCGCACAGATTCGCAACAATAAATTTGCATGATCCTCGGACACGATATCGTATCGGACTTGATCAAATATTCGGTTAAAATCATTTATTATTTTTTGTTAGCCTGTAGCAGCAGAGAGGGTGGATGACCACATCGTTGCGAGCAAAATTGATTAAAAAATCGTAAAATCTCCGTTTTTGCAAAAATGGAGACTTTTTTTTGGTTAAATGAGATTTTGTTGGAAGTCTTATTTTTTGTCTGAAAACGTAGTCTATAGGCCATATTTTGCTCGAAAACATGATCTGTAAGCCTTATTTTTGCTTGAAAACGTGGTCTGTTCACCCTCTCTGCTGCTGAAACTGTGTGGATCAATCGCTCCGACACTTTGACTATTTTATCATTTCAACATACATTTATCAATTGATGTTACAAAACCTGAGAAGGAAGAACTTCTTCTGACTGGTGTGAAGGCATTATTGCCGTTTCTATGGCGTTATTACCAAGACAAAATACCATAAGGAACACATTCCTACAATTTGTATGAAAACGTTAGAGAGAAACCTCAAAATCATGTCGAACTCTATTGGGCTTACAAAAGAACAGCTGCATCATTATGTTCGAGACGGCTAGGCGGAAATTACACTTTTCCTTAAATTAGGTAAACACGGTAAGACTATTTTAGATATACTGGTAGCGAAACATGTATACGGTGGTTTCAGATTTCAGTACGAACATGTTAGTCTATGGAGTACAAATTAAACGTCAGTAGTTTCATTCACAGTCTGTAGCAGAAACATTAGCAACTGCGATGAATGCTACTGTAGTAGGTATATCATATAATAATGTCACTACATATGAAATTAAATACAGCATACGTTAGATCAGTTTTTTTTTGTTGTTGGTGGAAATAGTTTGAAATTAACGCACTAACCTTTTAATTTTGTATTTTAAGAAACAAAGTAAGATGGAGTAAAAACATACATGTGTAAGAACTACCAGTCCAGAAATATTCTTCCTATGAAACGAATTGAATATTAAAAGAATAGTAAACAATGCACGTATTTGTCTGTAATATTGTAAGAGTTCAAATTGCAAACGTTCATGTCAATGTCACTTGAAAGAAAACTGTTAATGCGGCTGTCGTTGACTCGGAGTCTGGCGGAGATGTTGCTGTTGGACCCATGTAAATCTCGTTTTATGGCGTGGATATATGAATTTCAGTCTGGGTTACAGTTAGCTTGAATTCGGGGCTGGACTAAGTATAGTATACATTCTACATGTCGGAATTTTCAAGCGATACTGCAAAAAGAATTCTCACCGGCAATGTATGCATTTTATGCTGGGAACCCTCTCAGCTGTAATTGTGTTCGTTCCCTTTTTTGATGATACTGGTGCTGATGTTTTAGAACGGTAACGGGTCAGAAAGGCCCAATACCAAAACGGCCCGGGTTAAAAAGGCCCGGTTCAGAAAGGCCAGTAACGGGTCAGAAAGGACCTGGACGGAAAAGGCCCGGGTTAAAAAGGACCGTTAACAAGACTGATTAATAATAATAATAATAATAATAATAATAATAATAATAATAATGAAGAAAAAGAAGAAGAAGAAAGTCAGTTCTTCTACAATATCTATTCAATTCTAATTCAATGATATTTTTACATATACTGCTCAAACACTGAGCTGCCCAAACCATATCTTTTCACTTCGAAGTCACTGATATGTTGATATATATATATATATATATATATATATATATATATATATATATATATATATATATATATATATATATATATATATATATATATATTGCTAAAACAATGAGCTGCCAAAACTGAAACACTGGTTAGTGAAGATTAACACCTAGACAAAAATAAATAACGGATAGCAAACAGCAGACCTTAACCGATTACTCAGCAACGACATGAACACGATTGTATTATTAGTCCCGATCTTACTTAAGAATCAGCGATCGCCTTGTACTTTTAACACATCCTTTACCTGTTTTCTGTCTCAGGTTTATTTAATATGTTAGGAAACTTTGATAATCACAATGTATTGTATACTCTGTAACCTCTCTAGTTATTGTCTGCCGACTTTCAATGTACATAAGCATAATGTACATAACATATATTACAAGCCAGTTGTCTTAATATATATCTTACAAGCGAGTTTTCCTAACATACCCGTATAGTGATATCTTATTGGATAGTATATAACTGTAATGAATGAATTTATCCCAATATATTTTAGTATTCGTTTTACTTTCACTATTATTTAATGCAAATAAACTTTAATAAACCATTTTAGAGAAAAATTCCAATCATATAGCATTTACTGTAAATATATGTCATAACAGTATAATTAGTTGATCTGTGTTGCTTTTAATTTTTTTGGACAGCAGTTATGGGCAATAGTGTTGTAGTATTTGATATTAGATATTAATATTCATGTATTATCGATAATGATTGTTATTATTGACATTAATAAATCTGAAATGGCATTAGCGTTTGTCTTTTATGTGCTCATACTAGTTAGACATGATATCTTTTCTTCATTTTCTCTTTCTAACCTATCATACAAATTTATGTTGTTAATTTTTTATTTATAAATAAGCTCTTAAATCATTTCCAATTGCATCTTGACTTTCATTGCAAGCACAACTCAATAACCGTGCCTACTAGGCACAGAATATAACAAATGTCTATTGAAAGCATACATTATAATCAACGCAGATAAATTACGCATACACATATTAACGATATTGAATGTATATGAAACAGGAAGAGTCAATAGTCTTCGCAAATTAAAATATTCATCCATCCATCATAAATGAAATCGCCATTCCTTAGTTAAGGCATTACCATAACAAAGTTGGCATGCACAAACAACACGTGGGTGACACTAAATCGTATTCTTTCTTGATATGTTATAACAAAGATATTACTTATTTGCTTTACATACAATGTTTTCTTACACAATTATTATTTGCCTTTCTTGTTCATCTTACATAGAACATGTATTAGCGTGTCACAGTTATTCTCACGATAATTTGACGTATGATTGTGACATGCAGCACAATGAATCTCTACTGCACATTATTTATAGACATTTAGGATTTACCAGAAAACAAGAATTTGATATTACATATTAGTTACTTTTATTAGACATGATACTAGTAATTGGTAATATAATACATAACTGGGCCTTTTTGGGTCGGGCCTTTTTGGACCGGGCCTTTTAAGCACTGGTCCGTTTTGGTCGTGGGCCTTTTTGGTACCGGTCCGTTTTGACCCGTAACCTTTAGAACAAGCCCTTCTTGTGGGCGAAAAGTACGAAAATCACAGAAGAGTTGTCTAGTCTTTTCGGAGTTGATGTAGCATACTTGGGCGGCGTGAAGTCTGATGCTCGTCAAGGTTTTTGTGCGAGTCTCTCTCTGGAGCATAAGTATGCGCGTGACACCTTTATTCATTATATTCTTCCACTACTTAGTATGTAAAGTTGTCGAGTTGGTTCTCCATCACTTGTTAAGTAAGGGTAAATGCTGTAACATAAACTTCTTCTCATTTCTTGCCATGAGAAGGAATTATTCATAAGTTAATGATGTGTGTGTGTGTGTGTGTGTGTGTGTGTGTGTGTGAGAGAGAGAGAGAGAGAGAGAGAGAGAGAGAGAGAGAGAGAGAGAGAGAGAGAGAGAGAGTTCTCCTTAAAAGAGATTGCGTGCCTCCGTATTTGTGACAGGACTGATAAGTTCTACAGTTTTTTTTAAAGAGACCGATAACTTTTTTTAAAAATACGATTTATATATTTTGTAATTCATTCATTGCATTTTCAGAAGCTGGTATTGTCTAGTCTTGCAAAATTAAATTTCCCTATTTTAATAGCTAAGTATAGCGTATTTTAGACTAATGTAGGCTGATGTTTTAAGCACAAAGGAGCAGTATATAGTTATCCCAAAATTATCCCAACTATACATGTTTTAAATGTAAACAACTTCACCCTACATAGGTCACTCTCAAAAGTATATAATAAACTGGTGAGCGCCACCTAAAGAACAGCTGTGCCAATAGACACTTCCGTTTCAAAATGGCAGCCTACATGGACTCGTTGATCACATGAATGGAAACGTTCTTTGAGTGAATATGGACCACTGATATGTCTGTTCCAGCTCACCATAGTCGCCAGGAAGAATGTTTGTCTCGTCCTCCATATCGTCAGGGACGAAAAGCAACGGCTGTCAAGGTATAACCAGAAGTTTTACACTTTAAATTATATAGAAACAAATCATTTGCCAGATATACTTACATGAAATGGATTAACTTTCGTTAGAACACACACACACACACACACACACACACACATCATCATCATCATCATCATCATCATCATCATTATTCATGTACTTGTTTCACAGGAGTCTTACGTTTTATCAATAAAGTACGGTGAAATCTCTGACAACATTCTCCTTATCGGTAATATAAATAAACATCGGTATATATTACCGATAAGGGGAATTCATGTTGTCAGAGATTTCGCCGTACTTTATTGATAAAACGTCAGACTCCTGTACTTTTATCTCATTAAATATGGGGTATTCTATGACAATATTAACACCCTCACTTGCATTTAACACACTGAGAGTAAGAGATTCGGATTCACCATCTTAGTGACTGTTACTTACCTTAATTAAAATATGATCATTCTTTCTTGATACAAATTGTATTTTTGACCAAAAAGCAACACGTGATCCAATGCTTACATAATGATGTATCATTGTGCAAAATAGTATGGCATGCAGAATATGTGCTTGGCACTGATTATTTCAGTAATAGGTGTGTTGTTATAGAGTTTGATTCATACATGCCTTTGACTGACTGATGAACAAGAAAATCCAGAACTTGTGATCTTGAAAGATTATGGAATTGGTCTTTTATCAACCAGAAAAAGGGAGCTTCAAGGCCTGTTTGGGAATCATGGAGATTATATTAACTGGACTTTGCAAGATTATAGATTGTTTATTGAAGCTCTCAATTTACCCATTTACTTCATCTCTCTATCGATTTTGATGGAGCAAAGACCCAGACTATGGTCCATTGAGTCAGACAAGACACATGATCCAGTCAGTAACATGACATGGTTGAGAACAGAGGCAACATATTTAGAGATGAGAACAACCTAGATGGCAACGAGGTGGCACGTTGAACCAGAGATATGACAAATGAAGTTGGGGCAGAGACTTTTCACATTCTGGAACTCCAGATGGATAGATATAGCAGGGCTTCACTCCAAGATAAATAAGTATTCCCAGAGAAAGTGAGACGGACAAGTTGTAGCCAAGTACTTTCTGCTATAGTTACAAAATAATATAAATTCAACTTTTTTTTGATCATAATTAGAACCTGCCTGTACATACTTTCAGAATTTATGCTTAATATAGAACAGATCATCCTTGGGTGTCGATAATATATGGTCAACAATCCAGTGATGGAATTTTATTGACATGACTGGCAGACAATGAAAAATCATTTGAGTCATTTTTTAATGATTCTGAATTACCGGTACTGAACATATTCTGGTTCAATAGAATAAATTATAAGGGGACTAACTGGATAATATTTTATATTTTCAAATAAATTGTAAGATCTACTTTAAAAAGGAAATGCAGTTAAATATTGATATTTAAAAAGGATACGCAGTTATATATTGATATTTAAAAAGAAAATGCAATTATATATAATTGATGCATGAATTATAAAATGGACATCTTAAATAAAAAATTAAAAAATAACAAAATTAATAACTGTCACTTAAGTAAATGATTAATAAAGGCAATATAATGATTTAGATGTTGATAATGGCCATGTATTAGCAATATAATGAATTAGGTGTTGATAATGGCCATGTATTAGCAATAGAATGAATTAGGTGTTGATAATGGCCATGTGTTAGCAATAAAATGATTTAGGTGTTGATAATGGCCATGTGTTAGTAATATAATGAATTAGGTGTTGATAATGGCCATGTATTAGCAATAGAATGAATTAGGTGTTGATAATGGCCATGTGTTAAAAATATAATGATTTTGGTGTTGATAATGGCCATGTATTAAGCAATAGAATCAATTAGGTGTTGATAATGGCCATGTATTAGCAATAGAATCAGTTACGTGTTGATAATGGCCATGTATTAGCAATATAATGAATTAGGTGTTGATAATGGCCATGTATTAGCAATAAAATTATTTAGGTGTTGATAATGGCCATGTGTTAGTAATAAAATGATTTAGGTGTTGATAATGGCCATGTATTAAGCAATAGAATCAATTAGGTGTTGATAATGGCCATGTATCAACAATTGAATAATTTAGGTGTTGATAATGGCCATGTATTAACAATAGAATCATTTATGTGTTGTGATGACCAAGTATTAGCAACAGAATGACTTAGGTGTTAATATTGGTCGTGTATAAGCAATAAAATAATTTAGGTGTTGATAATGACCATTTATTAGCAATAGAATAAATCAAGTGTTGATAATGGCCATGTACATGTATTAACAACATAATAATTTAGGTGTTAGTAATGGCCATGTATTAGCAACAGAATGATTTAGGTGTTGATAATGGCCATGTATGAGCAACACAATGAATTAGGTGTTAATATCAGTCGTGTATAAGCAATAAAATAATTTAGGTATTGATAATGACCATTTATTAGCATTAGAATGAATTAGGTGTTGATCATGCCCATGTATTAACAATAGAATGATTTATGTGTTGATAATGCCCATGTATTAACAATTGAATAATTTAGGTGTTAGTAATGGCCATGTATTAGTAACACAATGATTTAGGAGTTGGATTCTGGATAAGGAAGTATTGAAAGTATACAGAAAGTTGACTTTGAAGGTGAAATGAAGTTGATGTTGACAAGAAAGAATAGAAAGTTAATATTGAAGATGAAATAAAGTTGATGTTGACAAAAATCAGTAGGAGAAAGTTGAGTTTGAAAGATGAAATAAAGCTTATGTTGACAAAATTCACTATGACATCATTTGAAGTAAAACATAAAGAGCAAGCATAGCCACAGGTAATGTTTTTAGTTGCTTATATGAAATATATACTCCCTAAGAGAAATAGGTATTGCTGTCTATTAGTAATTTAAGTTAATAGTCCAGCTGCAAATAACACAGAGCATGCATGATCTCACCTCGTATGATGTACTGTCAGATCAGGGTCTGTATTGTTTGTTCTACTGACTGTACCCTACAAACTTCAGGTCGAGGCCTACGAGTGTATTTTGTGATGGTAAAACAGGGTCTGTGCAGAATGGAGTTGAACTTGAGTTATAATTGAGTATATACATTTTATAGCAAGATCTTTTTTTTTTTACAGGTGTACACAGTAGCACAGGAGTCACAGTTGCTGCTAATACAGGGTGTCCCAAATGTTGGCACACACCAAGAGTTAGCCAGACTTTTTGGCCAGTATGGAGACATTGACCAGTGCAGACTTTTGTCTGATTATCCAGCTGACAAATTCTGTGAAACTTATCTGATCAAGTTTAAAAAGATACAGTCAGCAAGGTTGGCAACAATATTAGACCCACTCATAAACACCCCTACTTGTATATTCAGAATGATTTAACAGTATTAGACCCTCTCATAAACACCCCTACTTGTATATTCAGAATGATTTAACAGTATTAGACCCTCTCATAAGCACCACTACTTGTATATTCAGAATGATTTAACAATATTAGACCCACTCATAAACACCCCTACTTGTATATCCAGAATAATTTAACAGTATTAGACCCTCTCATAAGCACCCCTACTTGTATATTCAGAATGATTTAACAGTATTAGACCCTCTCATAAACACCCCTGCTTGTATATTCAGAATGATTTAACAGTATTCGACCCTCTCATAAACACCCCTACTTGTATATTATGAGTGATTTAATAGTATTAGACCCTCTCATAAACACCACTGCTTGTATATTCAGAATGATTTAATAATATTAGACCCTCTCATAAGCACCCCTACTTGTATATTCAGAATGATTTAACAGTATTAGACCCTCTCATAAACACCCCTACTTGTATATTCAGAATGATTTAACAGTATTAGACCCTCTCATAAACACCCCTACTTGTATATTATGAGTGATTTAACAGTATTAGGCCCTCTCATAAACACCACTGCTTGTATATTCAGAATGATTTAATAATATTAGACCCTCTCATAAGCACCCCTACTTGTATATTATGAGTGATTTAACAGTATTAGACCCTCTCATAAACACCCCTACTCGTATATTCAGAGTGATTTGACAATATCCTCCACTAAAGTGTAAAAATAATACAAGAGATAATTATGGATTGAATGCCTAAAAAAGTTTTAAAATAACTCAATGAACAGAGAAGTAATATGTAAGCATGCAAAGAATCAGACAAGGTAATTAACAAAATTAAAATAAGATGGAAAGCAGGTAATGTTATATTAGGGTTTAACGCCATTTTTCAGCACACAATTGGCTATACATGGTGTCCAGTATTAATGGTGGAGGAAGAACCCGGGGGGAAAACCCCTGGGAAGAACCACCTACCCAGGAGAAGCTACTGGCAAGCTTTCTCAAATACCCACGTTCACCGAATCTGAGACTCGAACCCATGCAGACAGAGGTGAGATGGCAGTGATCCATAACGAAGAGCGCTTTAGACCACTTGGCCACTTGGGGCCCCAAAGCAGGTAATAAAACAAGATGGAAAAATGAAAATGTTTCAACTGGTAGCCAAGGATTGTTATATATTACAATATGTCAGTAATATACATTCAGCTGCCAAGATCACACACCCAAGTTTCCGCTACATAATGCACCAGCAGACCAAAGTCTGTGCAGTTTTCTGTTCCTGTATTTCCAAGGAAATAATGGTAAAAATCCTTGTTTCTATTTTGAAAGAACAGTTTAAAGTCTGTACACTTTGCTATACTTACAATTACAGGGAAACGTTGTGAACCATGATAAATAATACATGTACATTATGCAAGGACAGATCAGTTTAGACTGCCTTACTTACAATTACATGGAAACATTGTCAAGGCAGATTTTTCAGTACATTATGTTTGGACAGATCAGTTTGCACTGTTTGCCTTACTTACAATTACATGGAAACATTGTCAAGGCAGATCTTTCAGTACATTATGCAAGGACAGATCAGTGTTTACACTGTTTGCCTTACTTACAATTACATGGAAACATTGTCAAGGCATATCTTTCAGTAAGTACATTATGTTAGGATAGATCAGTTTACACTGTTTGCCTTACTTACAATTACATGGAAACATTGTCAAGGCAGATCTTTCAGTACATTATGCAAGGACAGATCAGTTTACACTGTTTGCCTTACTTACAATTACATGGAAACATTGTCAAGGCAGATCTTTCAGTACATTATGTTTGGACAGATCAATTTACACTGTTTGCCTTACTTACGATTACATGGACACATTGTAAGGGCAGATCTTTCAGTACATTATGCAAGGACAGATCAGTGTTTACACTGTTTACCTTATTTACAATTACATGGAAACATTGTCATGGCAGATCTTTCAGTACATTATGTTAGGACAGATCAGTTTACACTGTTTGCCTTACTTACAATTACATGGAAACATTGTCAAAGCAGATCTTTCAGTACATTATGTTAGGACAGATCACTGTTTACACTATTTGCCTTACTTACAATTACATGGAAACATTGTCAAGGCAGATCTTTCAGTACATTATGTTTGGACAGATCAGTTTACACTGTTTGCCTTACTTACAATTACATGGAAACATTGTCAAGGCAGATCTTTCAGTACATTATGTTAGGACAGATCAGTGTTTACACTGTTTGCCTTACTTACAATTACATGGAAACATTGTCAAGGCAGATCTTTCAGTACATTATGTTAGGACAAATTATGCATGGGGACCTGGAAATGCACTAATGGTAGGAATATAATTGACCTGTGTGCTGTATTATACATGGGGACCTGGCATTATGCTATAGATAGGAATATCATTTACCAGAGTAGTTATGTTGATATTGAAATACACATTTAGTCAATTGGTATGAAATGTATCAGTATACAGTATTATATCTGGGGACCTGGAAATATAGTAATGGTAGGTCTGTAACTGATTATTATACTACATTATAGATGGGGACCAGAAACTATGCTACCGGTAGGAATATCAGTGACCAGTGTACTACATTATAAATGGGGATCTGGAATTATGCTGTTGGTAGGTGTACCATTGACCATTGTACTATATTATAGACGAGGACCTGGAAATATAATTTTGATGGGAATGTCTTTGACCAGTGTACTGCATTATAGATGTTGACCAGTAAATTTACTATTGGTAGAAGTGTGATCAACCAGTGTACTGCAAACCTGGAAAGATACTGTTGATAGGGATGTAATTGACCAGTGTACTACATTATAAATGGGACCTGGAAAGATACTGTTGATAGGGATGTAATTGACCAGTGTACTACATTATAAATGGGACCTGGAAAGATACTGTTGATAGGAATGTAATTGACCAGTGTGCTACACTTTAGATGGGTACCTGGAAATATACTGTTAGGAGGAATGTAATTGACCAGATACAAAACAAAGATAACTCTGCATATCAGTCTTGTTCTCCCACTCAATCCAAACCACTCAATAAATATGGTGTTATTATCTGGAACTGATACCTGAACAGAGACTTGATGAATTTCATTCACCTACAATGGCACTTTTGCCAATGCCAGAAAGCAATATCTTAAAGTGGCTATATAAAGTTGGTGAAGATTTCTAAATTTGGATATAATCAAATTGACATTTCTGCTAGAGCATTTTGAAGGTCAGTACATATCTAAGGAAACATGTAGAGTATATATGAGACTTTAAACATCAATCAGAAAAAAGTAACAGAAGTGTATTCTGTCTTGTATATGTTTCAATGTTTAATACTAAAATGTATTGAAGCCTGGGATTAAAGTATGACCTTACATATGAAAAAATTCCCCCATTTTTCTCATCAATCTCCCTTATTATCAATTACATTATTTTTCTTGTATGGCTCATATTGTCCTGCATTTTAATTTGTGTGTTTTATCTTTTAATGGATCAGGTACTTTATTTATATCAAAGAGTGGCTTAGTAATCTACAAGCATAAATGACCAGACATTTGAATATTCACTTACTTAGCTGTGTTTCTGATGTCTGAAGAAATTTTAAGTTAAATACATTGTATTCTGCCCAGATGGTCTGCCTAGGTATATCTCAAGTCAAGGCAAAACTAATTGCCCTGGCACTAAACTTGTATGTGCTGATTAGTTGGATTTTGGATAAACTCCAAACAATATAATGATTAAAATTGACCTAATTGATCAGGCAAGAATGCACATCTAATGATTTATATAATAATGGTAATGAAAAGATCATGTAATAATCACAATGACACTCTTTAAGAAAAGATGCAAATTATCTGATTTGCATTTTCCTTCATATATGTTTAGTACATTTTGTTATGCCCCCAACAAAAATCATTTGATGGCTTTTCCGGGATTCTTCCAACACCATTAATACTGGCTGCCATGTATAGCCTGTTGTGTGCTGAAAAATGGTGTTAAACCCTTTCAACAACAACAACAACATTGTCAACTTCTTGTAAGGTTGTCATTGAAATAAGTTAGCGTGAGTAACACATAAGTAAATACCATATGTTACATCTACTAGCTAACATTGTCAACTTGATGCAAGGCTGTCATTGAAAAATGTTAGCATGAGTAACACATTGGTAAATACCATGTCACAGCCACTAGCTAGACATTGTCAACTTGATGTAAGACTATCATTGGAAAATGTTATTGTGAGTAACAGATGGGTAAATACTGTATGTTACATCCATTAGCTAGACATTGTCAACTTGATGCAAGGCTGTCATCGAAAGATGTTAGTGTGAGTAACACATTGGTAAATACCATGTCACAGCCACTAGCTAGACATTGTCAACTTGATGTAAGACTATCATTGAAAAATGTTAGTGTTAGTAACACATGGGTAAATATTGTATGTTACGTCCACTAGCTAGACATTGTCAACTTGATGCAAGGCTGTCATCGAAAGATGTAAGTGTGAGTAACACATTGGTAAATACCATGTCACAGCCACTAGCTAGACATTGTCAACTTGATGTAAGACTATCATTGGAAAATGTTATTGTAGAAATAAAGCTATTGTCCACAAATATTGAGTGTGTTACATTGTAACATCCCCTATTTAGACACTGTCACCTGTATGTAAAGGTATTAACAAAAGTTAGGCATGTTATACATGAATAAATACTGTAGGCTACGTCCGTTGGTCTTCTCAGCTGCATATAAAACTGTTATTCACACATATTGGGTATGTGTTACATGTGGATAAATATTATTGGTTTGCTGGACAGTCTCTTGTATTATTCAGATATGCCAAGAAAAAACTTGATGACTGGTCATTTTTTGGTGGAGTCCTGCATGTATGCTATGCACCAGAGTATGAGAGTGTTCAGGAAACAAGAGAAAAGCTTCAGGACAGAAGGAAAGTCATCGCCGCCAAAACGAGGCAGTATGGTAAGGTCTAGACTTTGTATGACCATCATGGTTCGTCTAATTAGTGTTGACAGATAATGAGTCACACAAATGTTTTTATGTGACATTGTATGTTAAAACGTCAAGTTACTGACCTTATCACTTGTGGAGGTGGTAGTTGTTTTTGGACTTAATGCCATTTTTCAGCACAGGATAGGCTGTATATGGCACCTGGTACAGCTGGTGGAGGACAAACTACCAGCCTACAGGAAGCATTTTCACATACCCACATTGGCCAAGCCCAAGACTCAAACTCACATGGATGGAGGTGAGATGGAAATTATCAGTAAAGATTAACACATTAGACCACTCTGACACCTGGTACTTTGCTATAAATTGTATGACTTTGTTACCTGACAGAGGGGAGTCAAAAACCAGTAGCACTTGTATGATATTGTTTGTTAATTGCAAGCAAGACACTTACCTGTATCACTAGCACCACATTGTGTGTTGATAAACACAAAATTGTATTGCTTGTTTTGAATTACATTGTTTGAGAAAAATGTTATCATATTTGTTCCCTTGGCCACAATAATTGATTTGGGGGTCAGTCAAGGTCAAATTTGCTGTTGCATTTCAATAAATAGCCCAGAATAATAATACCTGGAGAAAATATTTTTGATATGGAGGATGAGAAGTTTTGAAGTCAAGGTCACTATCACAAAATATAGATTTGGCCTTTGCATATAATTCCTTGGCAGTGACTCTGGCATTGCATATAATTCCTTGACAGTGACTCTGGCACTGCATATAATGCCTTGACAGTGACTCTGGCACTGCATATAATTCCTTGACAGTGACTGGCACTATAACATTGGTCTAAAACGCCAGTTGATTTGAGGTGTGTACCTTCAGAGTCAATGTTGCTGTTACTGATGAAATAAATTTTGCCTTTGCAGTCCATTCTGGAGCAAAACTTAAGTTTTAAACTGAATTCATTCACATTTGGTACAGATACAGTCAAACCTGTCAATATCCGCCATCGATGTTAAAATACAAAACTGACCTTTGTAGATATGTGATCTTTATGCACAAGTCCACATGTCATGATTGGCTTTTTAACAGAACTATGCATGTACTGAATAACATTATTATTATTATTATTATTATTATTATTATTATTATTATTATTATTATTATTATTATTGATATCATTATTATTTGTATTATCATCATTTTATTATTATCATTATTATTACTATTATTATTATTATTATTATTATTATTATTATTATTATTATTATGATTCTTTTATGTACAATATTCAACAAAATCATTAAGTAATGTGTGTATGTTCTTCTCTTCAGAATTTAGTATCCTCACTTTAATTAAGTCACTAAATTAAATCATCAATGAGTTAAATGAATATATGTTCTTAGTTTGTTTTGTGCACCATGACAAAACACTAATTGCACTACTGATTGACAGATTATATATGACTGCAAACCAAGGAATTGGAAACAGCTATTTCTGTTGTTTGTTTAAAAATCTGTATGGATTAACCATTTAACTTGCCAAGATAAAATGTGAGAGACCTATGATTAATAGGGAATCAGCAGTTAGATAGATCAAGATGTCAGACTATACTTGTCACCCTGGCATGAAAAATAACTTCTGTTTCTAATGCAGTAACATGGCTATTTTTCCCACCATACATACAATCATGTATATACATGTTTTTTATTGTTTATTGACCTAGGAGTACTGTTAAACTCATGTATGTACATGTGTTGTTTATTGACCTTGGAGTACTGTTAAACTCATGTATGTACATGTCTTTCCTTGTTTATTGACCTTGGAGTACTGTTAAACTCATGTATGTACATGTCTTTTCATGTTTATTGATCTAGGAGTACTGTTGGAATAAAGTTGATAATTTTTTGTATTCTTTATTGTTACCCAATCACAATACCTTAGAAGAACTACTATGTTGCAAACCCAGCCATCCCATGTTAAAATATTTTAGCTAAAATGGTTTGTCATCAGCTCACCTAGGTGACAGTTGGGTAAAGTGATCTCCCCTTGGTACAGTGATTTAGGCCAAATCTCAAGAATATCTAATTTGCTACTTCCACTTGTGCTTAGAAACATGCTGTCACCAGAAACACCAGAATCAACTTTTGGATGATATACTATATAGTATTACAACCTGTAGGAGTCTCTCCACTTCTTAGGAAAATATATTCTAACTGCATTTCCACCTTTTCTCTTCCTAAGCTGAAAAAGTTCTGAGGGGCCTTGAGTGGTCAAAAACGCTCTCCACTACAGATCACTGCCATCTCGTCTCTGTCTGCATGGGTTGGAGTCTCAGATTCGGTCAATGTTGGTATGTGAGAAAGCTTGTCAGTAGCTTCTTGTGGGTCGGTGGTTCTTTTCGTGGTTTTTCCAGAGTTCTTCCTCCACCATTAATACTGGCTGCCATGTATAGCCTATTGTGTGCTGAAAAATGGCGTTAAACCCAACAACAACAACAACAAAGTTCTGCCTTTACAATTTTCTCACACTTTGTCACCTTCTTAAAGTGAATAGCACTTGCATGGAGAGCTATGTAACTTCTCCTGATGTTTGAACTATAATTATTGTCTTATATGCCTACCTGTAAAAAATGTGTTATATACAGTCGGCTCCAGATATGTACATATCGTATAACTGCGTATTCCGGCTTATTGCATAGCTTTGTGCTGGTCCCGATTTGTTACCATTGTTTTCAATGGATATCAATGTCAGACATTTGCATATCGTCTATATGTATATTTCGCATTATTGCATGATTTTTTCTGGTCCAAACATGCATTATTATGTGTTAAGTTGCTTCAGATAACTGCATTGTTTAAAATTGTTCCTTTCAAAATGAAAACAAACTGATTCCGAACAGTGGCGGTCAAGGTTGATTAATGAGGTCTGTTAATATCAATATCACAGCTATTAGATCTCCGTTGGTTACCAGGAGGCACTATAGTAGATAACCATAAATATTACCAAGACGGCATTAGCTCTCTGATTCTCTGTTGATCACCAGGAGGTGTGATAGTAGACAACCATAATAATTAACCAAGCATGGTCGACGGCTTTAACGCTCTTTAGCTTTAACACAAACTTGCATCGCCGTCGTTAAGAATCTGATCCAGTCTGGTCATCAAATTCGATAGATTGGATTGAGCCTAGCGCGCAAGACAAGTCTGTTCCTCGATCTACTGACAAAACAGACCTCTGTATGATACCAGAGCAAATCGTGTTACATTTAAATGAACTAGGCCAAATGGGGGTTTGTTTCGGAGAATTAATGGGTATCATTATGTATGCTGCACCAGATACATTCCATAGCATGAACGCCGGTTCAGTGCATACGCCGTCTAATTGCATATCATAGCATCAGTCCCAAGGCCATGCATATAAGCGGAGCCGACTGTATGTCATTTTATTGGCTGGTTACATACAGTTGAGTTTCCCAGACCAATGCATTCTTAAAATCCTGGTGCCAACATAAAACATCTTACACTTCATATTTTTTCAAAATTTGATTGACTTGATCTGGACTCTGTTAAAGTGAGAAGAATATGTTCCCAGGGAGAAAGATTTATTTTCATGCAATGGTAAGCAATCCATCTGCTAGGCTATTTGTTCACCTGCTTAGGTTTGGTCATTACAGCAGTGGTAAGCTTATTTCTTGAGTCACTTTTTGGGCTCACATAGCAACTTTTACAAGTGAATCTTAACATTTGGACCATCTCTCTCATTTGGCAACTATTCAAAGTTGCAGCATGAAGATACTTTGGACTTGCAATTTCAGTACCTCTGCAAGCACATCCTCTGGCAGTTATAATTGCTATGTTTGTGAGCACATAGGGCTGGATGGAACAAGTCTCCAACTTTTTTGTAACTGACATAAGAATCGTCGTCCTCTTTGGTTCATATGTTTATATGTCCACATCATTGAAAAGGATGCTGATTTTTTTGCAAGCCTGTCATTCTTTTCTGGCAAAGCTACATGGGAATAGTGTTCATTCTGCCCAGTAACTTGACCGGTGACTGATCTCAAACAGACATGTATTTTTATTTAAGATTTTCGACATTTTAGTGTCCTCAACAATAATCCAAGTTTCAGTTTGACATCTCCTAGGCTGGCAGATTCAAGTGGGAAATTTTATAAATGTAATGGCATCGATCATGATGTTAAGAGATGATGAACATTGGTGACAAGGGAGAATGCTATCAGTCCCTCCTGTGCCTATTGTCTGGCTAATTGATGTTTCCTTTACATTGGAATGGTCAAATCTATAAACACTTTGGATTTGGAATGTAATACAGGAACCACACGTATATGAGTGTTTCTACTTAGATATGGAATGCAAGACTGACTGGGGGGCCCCGAATGGCCGAGTGATCTAAAGCGCTCTCCGTTATAGATCACTGCCATCTCACCTCTGTCTGCGTGGGTTTGAGTCTAAGATTCGGCTATGTAGTTACGTGAGAAAGCTTGAAAGTAGCTTCTCATAGGTCAGTGGTTCTTTCCAGGGGTTTTCCTGGGTTCTTCCTCCACCAATAATACTGGCCGCCATGTATAGCCTATTGTTTTCTGAAAATGGCGTTAAACCCTACAACAACAACAAGACTGACTGGGAACGCAATGGAATATAATTACAGTTTAACTATCATCACCAACAGACTGTGCTGTTCTAGAAGAGAGGGTATCACATGGATCAATTGCCGCTTCCAATACTTTGCATTGCCGTAATTTATATATTTCCAACAGTTTCTGAATGTGATACAGGAACCAAAGGTATCTGATTTGACAATATTTTTAACTTTTCAACCACATTCACAGACAATATAGACAAAGCTAACATGAAGCTTTCATCCTTACCATAGGACTTCATCAGCAGACTGATTGAATCTCTAGTCCTTCACATTTAATGTGATGCATCTCTAGTCCTTCACATTTAATGTGATGGATAAGTTTACAGATATATCTCTCATCATACTTACCTTTAGGACCCTAGGACAGTTCACCTTAAGGATAAGTCTGATAAGAAAGATACTTGTTGACCTATTTAGGGATTTTGCAGAATTCTTGTTTTTTTTGCAGGTTGCAACAAATGACTACACAATCAAGTAACTGAGGATATGATATCATATTGGTATATCTGCATTCTGTGGAATTCATTTTAGTTTAGCAGTCACAACAGCTAATAGACTGTTGACAGCTAAAATAATCAAGATTTTATTTTAATCAGATTAGTTTATTGTTGGTAAGAGATTGACTAAACTTTTACAAACGACAAACTAATAGAGGTAACAGTTTGGACACACATGCATCAGCATGATGTAATTAGTTCAACAGTCTGCAGAGCTTCATTGGAAAAAAATTGTACATGATAAAATGAACTGCCTCAAATATATGAGATGGCAGAAAGAGTTTAGAAGTTTTATGCATGTAACAGTTTGTAAGATCACAATTTGAAGGCTGTTATTAGGCAACATGGATTTTTGAATGGTAAAGAGATATAAATTAACAGTAACTGTGATGCAGTTATAGTGGTCTCCCTTTGTGAAACTTTCAAGAGAAGCTAGCTAGCCATATTAGAATATGTAGTACAGGATTCCCACGCTACTGAGAAATCAGAAAATAGTCAGGTGAAATGGTAATTTTTTCCCCAGTTGTGAAAAGTCCTTAAATTTTGCAAATATTGATGAAGTCTGGAATAGCCTGGGAATTTTCCTGCACAACTTGATGCCCATAACTATTATGAATTTGAGTTGTAACCTAACTAATCATTAGTTAAATTTATCGAGTTATAATCAAAATATTAGGAGGTTGCAGTATGGATCATTCAGGTGCTTTCCAGAAACATTTGTTGAGACAAAAATTCAAATGCTCATTGGATTAGATTTGTCTAGTAGACTTTTTGTTTCACTGACAGCTCGATATCCTTACTTTTTTATATATATGGAAGGTATGAAAACCCATTTAGCATTACAAGAGGTCAATATGGTGGCGCTAAAGAATAGCCACTTAGCGGATGTCTCAAAGACTTAAAAGTTGTTAAATCAAGTTATACTTGTATGAAAGCGATATGAAATTTTTTTTTTCTCAGAAATTGTGAGTATTAAAATAGTTATGTTTTTAATTTGCTGAAAGAAAATAACACGCATGTGTTGATGAAATTTGATCTGGTACTATCCATTTTGATTCCTAGTCACAGGAGCACATAGAATCTCACAACCGTCATTTTTAAATATTGTAGAATTTTTTTTAACTGAAAGTTGTATACTGGTATAATACAAATACAAAAATGAAAGAGCACAAAATTCTCTACATTTATTCTGAGACCACCTTCTGGAGTTTTGTTGTATTGCATGACTACCAAATTGACATGTGCTCTCTCACGCAGGGAACACACAAAGCAGGAAACCAGACAATTCTGCTCAATTGATTGATTACTTGGATGTGTGGCGGGTTTATTCCGCACACTGGGATGGTAAATGTTCCTGGCAGAAGGAATTAGTGTCACATCCCCCAGTTGATTATGTGCTCAAGGAGCACTGTTAATTTAGCTGTCAGGTTGTAGAACTATATGTCCCAAACAACCTGAATGAAGGGCTTTCATAAGAGGGAATGGACCCAACACACACTCATGTTAACAATGAGCATTCTTCTTGATGAATTAGACTGGCCAAGTTTTTGTAGTTGTTCTCAAAATAAATGTGTTAAGAGTTATATGTTCTTTCTGTTTTTTACAAAAGGTATCAGACTTTGATTTTATATAATTGAATTTTTTTATTACAACATTAAAAAGGAGTTTGTTTTTGATATCATGTGACTCTGAGACATCGATGTCCTTATTTGAGATTTGTGAAGTCATATAACTATTTCTGCAAATGGCGAGTACTGGGTCAGGTTTCATCTGTAGAGTGTTGTCTAGTCTGTCAGCGGATTAAAGACATAATCATTATAATACTTGCCATTTTTGAGAAAATAAATTATTTTCCCATCAATTTCATGCAGGTATAAGTCGATATAACAGAGATCTTGGTAGGAAAGCTCCACCATATTGGAAAAGAAGTTGACTGCAGCTGGTCACAGGTCACTCTATAATCTAGGTTTTGATGCTTCAGACTTTTTTCAATAACAACCGGCATACAGGAGAGGAAAATGACCATGTCCATTTAGTAGCTTGGTAGCTGTTAATCCTACAGTCGCTGTTTCTATTTTTTTCTCTGTGTGTTTTAAGTTTAAAAGCTTGTAATTATTTTACTGTATTTCTTGCCTTTTTAATGCATTTGTTTACATCTCATAAATATTTGTTTTGCAGCCAAAGATGGAACCTTCTCATCGACCCTAATAAACACACCGCATCATACTTTAGGTGTCAGCCATGGACAAGATAAACAGCTTCTTTTAGGGACTCATTCTGTCCCAAGTGTCTCCACTCATTCTGTCCCAAGTGTTTCCACTCATTCTGTCCCAAGTGTCTCCACTCATTCCATCCTAAGTGTTTCCACTAATTCTGTCCCAAGTGTCTCCACTCATTCTGTCCCAAATGTTTCCACTCATTCTGTCCCAAGTGTTTCCACTCATTCTGTCAACATTGAGAGTCAATCAGGTGATAAGAACTATGAAGTTGTGTGTGATAATGTAGATTCAGCAGGGTATCACCCAGAGCAGTTTCTGATATCTCATCAGAGAAAACAAAATTGTGACAAGATTGAGAAAAGCAAGAATTTTATGACAGAGACTGATTTAGAAGAAGGAACCCAGATGTGGATACCCCTTCCTCCTAAAGTAGATCCACATGCAGAAGTTAAAAAACATTCATGGAAAAATTATGAATTTGCTTGGGTACCAACTGCAAATGCGCCATTTCCAAATGATTTTGATGCCAGACTAGCCCCTAATTCCATTAGTAATGCTTATTTTGGAATTAAACATGATAGCAAGGAAACCAGACAAGAACAAGCAACAATTGAAAAGTCTGACTTAAAAGTTGAGACAGAAAATGTGTGTGGTATTATTGCAATAAAAAAGGGCCAGGTTCTAATAAAAGATTACAAAAAACCAGGACTACCCCCAAGGTTTATACCCAGACAAGCACAAATGGTCAATAAGAAAACTGGCAGAGATAAAGAGATCTTGGATCAGAAAAAAGAGGAAGATAACTTAACTAAGGAAATAAAGAAGAATGCTTTTATTCTTGGTGCTCCACAAGGACCAGTTGCTCCTGATCCCACTGAATTAGAGAGGGAAGAAAAGAAAGAGAAAGAACAAGAGAAATTAATGAATGAGCTATCATCCAGTATAAGAAAAAGAGTTTCACAGGTATAGTATTTTATGTGTACACAGGTATAGTATTTTATGTGTACACAGGTACAATATGTTATGGGTACACAGGTATATTATTTTTGGGTACACGGGTACAGTATTCAATGTGTACACAGGTACAGTATTTTATGTGTACACATGTAGTCTTTTTTGTGAATACAGGTACAGTATTTTATGTATTTCTTATAAATTTTCTTTGTTTATTTTATTGTTTACTGCATCACATGGAATAAGGGCTGTTCCATTAAAAGAAAAATACATGGGACAAAGGGAGAGCACTTTTAAAGTTGGGTACTCACCCTATGAATGCAATTAAAAATTTTCTTAACATCTTGATATAAATTCTGTGAAATCAAAGTACCCTGGCATATATTTAATAAAAGACTTCCTTGGGTACCATGTATGTCTAAATGGAACATCTTTAAGACTTTTTCTTATATATTTGATAACAATGGAGAACATTCTTCAGGTAATTTCTTTTGTCACCAAGGAACCAATAAATCAAAATTCTTCTGTAAACATAGGATTTTGTCAGCATAACCTGGCAATTAGACCATTCATTTTATTAAGGGCTACTTTACTAAAAGATAGGTATAGATCTAATATGTGTTTATATATTATGCATGCTGAAAGTGACCAAGATAAATTATGCATGCTAAAAGTGACCAATTATAAAGTATGCATGCTGAAAGTGACCAAGATAAATTATCCATGCTGAAAGTGACCAATATGAATTATGCATGCTGAAAGTGACCAAGATAAATTATCCATGCTGAAAGTGACTAATATAAATTATGCATGCTGAAAGTGATAAAGATATTTGTGCCATATGGATAGATGCCATGCATTTTTTGTCTACTATGATATATATTCGGTTCAAAATTTAAATTGCAAGTCATTCTAATAAGTCTGTGCTACTTAAAGAAAACAAAGTCACAATAATTTTGTCTCTAAGACTATGATTGTTGTTTTCTTTGTAGGGAATTTCGGTTCATTTTGTAGCGAAGCAGGATGTTTTGGCTCTGCATATTTGGCGCTGGCTGTTTTGGCGCAACCGGTTTGGTGCCGGCCATTTTGGCGCAGGCCACTTTAGCACTGAGCAATTGTTATTCCTGTTGAGTAAAATATAAAGTGAAAAATAAAAGTACAATTATTCTAATGATTAGCCTGTGTGTTATTAAAATAACTTTTACTAAAACTATAAGTGAAACATAATAAAAGTGAAAAGTTCTTGATTTGTAAATTTTCTTCAAACAGCAACATACTAAAAGGTATGAAAACTGATGCCTTTTTTCACAATCTTGTCCACTTCTGTTTTTTCACTCGCATGATTATGTTCATTCATCAGTAGAATGAATTGGCTGTCATCTGCAGCTGTGTGAAAATGGGCTTTACATTCATTTTTCAACTCGCATCACCAAAAAAGCTTAAGGTTAAATTGTTAATCCTTAAGTGGTCATGACTCGCAGGACAATATACCAATAGAGTCAGCTATCTTAAGCGTCCTGCATATATTGTTATTTCGACATGGCCTCTAACTATCTTAAGGATAATGTGTAATCTTTTGATGTTAATCCTCCTGTCGGTGCCAACACGGCCGATGCCAAAACATCCAAGTGTCAAAACGGTCGCACCAAATCGGCCGGTGCCAAAATGTCACAGACCATTTTGTAGGATGGTAAAATACAGCAGTAGCTTCTTTTGACAGAAACTTTTATCTTATTGCAATTTTCATTTTTGTTATTTGGTAATTTGTTTTTTAAGATAGTATGTTTTTCTGAGTATTCAGCGATCTACTTCAAGATGCAAAATCTTAAGAGTTTGTTGACTCCTAGAATTTCACTTTCTGATGGCAAAATATATTGGTTTTCTAGATACTCATTTACATTTGTTTATTCAAATAAATCATTGGCAATCTGCCAACAAATAAGTTATTCTGTCATTTGATAAACCAATTTGTTTATGAACTATTTTTTGATAAATCTAATATTTTTTATATATTCAATTTTAGTCGATTCACAGAATTTTTATATGGATGATTTATGGAACATTTAGATAGATTTATTCACGCAATTCTGTTAACATGGATATGTCTCGTAGTTTTCAGATGTCCGTTTGCCAAAGAAGAAAATGGCAAAGTCATCAGCAACAACCTGATGTTTCAGACAGTTCTTTACTTGAAATACAGTATCAAGGAAGGCCATTGTCATTTCAGTTTTGAACTGTTTCAACCCAGGGGTGGACACTTCATGATGTCTTCTGCACCAAGTTTAGGAAACATCAGATTAGTCATCGATAGATTCAGTATTGCAGCATTGTGCATTCTGAGGAAACATTTCAGTGGATATGATGTAGTTGTTTGTAAAAATGTCTGATCTTAATATCACAGAATGCCTTAATCAAAACAACTGAAATCATGCTTAAATTTGAAAAGTGTTCATCATCCAAACTTTTTTATGATTAAGGCTGGAATGACAAACAAGCACTCAGCCTTATCTGATTGCTTTCATTTGTACTTGCATAACATCAGATTTCACTGATACTGAGACTCTACATGTGGTTTTAAATGTTCAAGTGATTAGTCTGTTTTTTTATGAACACACACTTTGAAATTAAACATGTAGTACGACAGTAGCCTTTTTGTTGTTGATCTTCATCAGAATGGTACCCGGGTAATAAAACAGTAGTTTTTACAAAAGAATTTCCCAGGTTTTCGTTACTGGTGATTTAAAATCTTGTGTTTCTTATGTATTAAAAAGAACTGTTAATTCCCTTTATTTTGGTGTGTTTTTGATAGGTGTAATTCGGGTTATGGAGTGCATAGATCTGATCAACTTAAGATGTATATTTTAAATTTATACAAAAGAAAATGTGAATACTTTTTTATACATTTTGCAATTCATTCATTGCACTTTCAAAAGCCGGTATTGCCTATTCTGACAAAAGTTGTTTTCCTGCTTTAATAATTGCTCAAGTTAGTGTATTTGGGACTAACAATTGCTAAAGTTAGTGTATTTGGGACTAACAATAGCTAAAGTTAGTGTATTTGGGACTAACAATTGCTAAAGTTAGTGTATTTGGGACTAACAATTGCTAAAGTTAGTGTATTTGGGACTAATAATTGCTAAAGTATTTGGGACTATTTAAGACTGATTTGTTTAGCACATGGCAGCAGTCATTAGTATCAGCTGTGTACTTTGATCATGCACAACTATTAACACATTATTTTAGCCACAATACATGAAAGTCTATGGAGATACCTGAAATGTGGACAATGAATATTGTATTGGCAATATTGTAAGAAAATGACAGGGATATATTGAATACATTGTATTGGCAATATTGTAAGAAAATGACAGGGATATATTTGAATACATTGTATTGGCAATATTGTAAGAAAATGACGGATATATTTGAATACATTGTATTGGCAATATTGTAAGAAAATGACAGGGGTATATTTGAATACATTGTATTGGCAATATTGTAAGAAAATGACAGGGATATATTTGAATACATTGTATTGGCAATATTGTAAGAAAATGACGGATATATTTGAATACATTGTATTGGCAATATTGTAAGAAAATGACAGGGATATATTTGAATACATTGTATTGGCAATATTTAAGAAAATGACAGGGGTATATTTGAATACATTGTATTGGCAATATTGTAAGAAAATGACAGGGATATATTTGAATACATTGTATTGGCAATATTTAAGAAAATGACAGGGGTATATTTGAATACATTGTATTGGCAATATTGTAAGAAAATCACAGGGATATATTTGAATACATTGTATTGGCAATATTGTAAGAAAATGAAGGGTTTATTTGAATACATTTGCAGAGGATTGAAATCCAAGATGGGGAGATTAGTATAAAAAAACAGGCATCAATATTTCATTGCAGATGTTACTCTTTATTGACAATTCATCACAAGTTGACAATAGAACAACATTATCACAGGAATAACAAAACCAGTCTAAAATGCAAACAAATTGGAGTCAGTTTAAATTTTAAATTTTACACTTATAATTATATTTTCAACATAAATGTACCTCAAAAGTAAGTGAAACTATTGAAACACTTCTGAAATTTCTTTAAAACTTGTTTTAAAATCTAAAATTTGTGTTGGACACTGAATCTCAAATATTCTAAATTACATAAAAGATACTGAATAATAACTCACATAAACCATTCTCACTTTCTTTGTGTGTTAATTGCACTAGTAATCATGTATAACTTGTAACGAGTTTGGTCTTTTAGTATTCAATCATTAATTGGGTGAAAGTCTCACATAGTAAGAAGCCCATAGACAAGAAGACTTTTTAAAAATAAAAAAATCCTTCTCAGAAAAAACATTATTTTCCAGATATCTCGATTTTCTCAGTACTTGTGTTTTGAAGACATCTGCAAAATTATTTTCAAATGAACTTTATTCAGGAAACCTTTTAAAGGTGAAAACCTCCAAAATGATAATAATAAGATCTTTATTACCAATAAAAAGTTAAGATTTTGTTTGAAAATTGAGATGAAAATTTATCAATAACAAAATTAATGAAACAGTATTAAATTCACATGTACATAATGAGAACAATTTTAAAAAAGAATCAACATAATTTGAAAGCAAAAATATATTTTAAAAAAGAAAAAATATATATATAATATGACAGGTTTTAAAATTGAATCCAATATTTTCACTGAAAAATAAATGTATTATTTAAGAATTGAGCTAAATCAGATTTAATATTCAGCAATATTTTGATTTTAATCCATGTACTAAAGGAAACACAAGATGATTCTTTCAATGAAATTGGATAATATTTATGTTAATTTATTCACAAACTTCATACCTCCCTTTCTTAGATATTTTTAGATATTTAGCCTATTTTAAAAAATCAGAAATATCTATTTTCAATTGTCAGTCATGCATACTCTGTTGCAAAAGAAACGTTTAATTTTATACTATACAATTTTATTAAAATTTTCTATATTCTGTTCATTTATCAAGTGATATACCTGTTTCTTTAAAGAAATGGTTGCTATATCCTATTGTTTTGAAAAATTATAACTGCATGATTCATAAATTTATGAACTATATCACTATTGGTTTTTGTACAATTTTGCCTGTTAAGTATATAGTGTATTTCTGAATTACAAATAAGTCTAAATCTTTTTTTTTTAAAAGTCATGGGGCATTTTAAACTCTTATGTACAATAACAAATTTGTCAATGAAAGATATAGAGAAAAAACAACAATAACTTCAATATGCCAATGTAGGAACAACTTAATGCAAAAGAATAAAGTTTCAAAAAAATAGATTCTCAAAGAGACTGACACTCTGCTGGTTGAAAAAAGATTGACAGGAATGATGTGAACATTTTTTTCTCCAAATTTTAACTATTCAGTTGAAACCATCTCTTATATTCTTTAGTGATAACAAGATTTTTTAGATTGGCACCATGTTTGATGCAAGATTAACAGCCTTTTCATTTAGGCCCAACCAGATATTATAAGACATCCATTTAGAGGTGGTAATAACCAACTAACAACTATGTGGCAATAACCAGATTTTTTATATTCCAATTTTATCTCCATTAACATTACAATGCCAGAATCATGCAGTATTTCCCCACACTGGAATGCATCATATTACATGCATTACACGTCTAAAAATAGCATTGTGTGTTAGGAACTACTTTTTATTGTGAACAAATGCTGTATGCTCATGTGTGTGCTAGGAACTACTTTTTATTGTGAACAAACACTGTATGCTCTTGTAGCCAATGCTATAGCTTTTGATATTTTAGATTTGTTTGTGGATGATCTAAACAAGCTGTTTGAAAGTAGAGATGATAATGTTGATGATGTAGATGTCTTTATCAAATCACAAAAGAAACTTGCAACCAAGTAAACATCATCAACATGATAAATTTAGTTTTATGTGATGTCTTTATGACGACAAACACGAGTCATGCATTAAAGAATAAACCATACTCATCTTTTAAACACTTATTTAGGAAGAAATAGTCATAACACTTATTTAGGAACAAATGGTCATAACAATTCGCAAATCAAAGGGTTCAGCCTTTGAGCCAATTTCTAAAAAAAGCACTGAAAGACATTAAGGCATGAAATGCCAAAGATGTCCCATTTCACAAGTCAGTCAAAACACTAAATTAAAACAAGCCGACTGTAAAAGGTAGGTTTTGATAGAAAACCAAGAGCTTCTGGGTCATGATGAAAAGTTGTATTTTCCACTTGTGAAATGGGCTGTCAAACACCCAGCTGTGTTACAATTTTTCTTTCCTCATAAAATATTTGGATTTAAAATAACCAGTCATACAAATCATAATAGAATTTAGTTGGATTGACCAAAAAACAATCCATTTCAGATCAACTGGAAAGTTGTTTTATGGTGCATTTATTTATAACAGAACTATAAATTTCAATTTTCAGTAGTCCAACTACACTTGCGAATTTACTTTGGAATATAGCAGAAATTAATTTCTTGTAGTGTTCTTTTTATTATTCAACTTTAGGTAGAACTGCAAAAATGAGTAATAAAAATGTTACTAAATTTGTGTGTGAAAACATGAACAAGAATTAAATGGGTTCCAAAAATTTATCCACAGCTCAAAATGCAGTATTGTTTCTAAAAACTTGATTATATTTTCCCCATACAAAGGCTGTAACATAATTTCAGGATGGTTATCTTGCTGTCTGCAAATCCTGACTGATTTCATTTAGGATCAGTTGTACATCACAAATCATTTGATGAAAACCTCATGTAGATATGACCATCTTTTTATGAATAGTGATATGAATTTCACCATTACTATAATGTCAGCCATACTGGATGTCAGCACCATGTTCAATATGAACCAAATAAGTTTCAAAATTAGTTCAAACTCCATGCTTATAAGACCATTTGTTTAAAAGGAGTAGCAGTATAAATTTTCAAAATGATTATTGTCATGGCAGAGGTTTTAGCAGAATCATTTTCATTTAGGATCAACTATACCTTGGAATGACTTTGTAAAGTTTTATGGCAATCCTCCAAGTAGTTTAGAAGTAGTGATAACTTGTTTGTGCTAATAGAAGTGCAGACAGGTAACGGATACTAGGTCATCTCACAAGCTCTTCCGGTCCATGGACAGTACAGCCAATACCCTAAATTCTTCCCCAAGCCTTAAACAAGTTTATTACTGTTGTACCTTGCTAATGGTCCATCACAAAACTATAGTCTCAATAACAAATAAGAAGGTATGGTGAAAAAATACACAATCCCTCTTTATTTAGTTAATTATCTCCCCTGATAACACTTGCAGTGTTGACTTCATTTGGAGTTGTAATTTACATAGGGTAGATGCAATTGCAAAATTTCAATCCCATTTCAGCCGGCAGAATTCTTTTATTGTTGCAGTGGTCATATTGTCATTGGACATTTCTCCATGCTTTTTTCATCCTTTTGTACTCTTAACCATTCTTTTGGGTGGAAAGGCTTCACCCATTAGATTTAATTCCATCATTTAGTGTTAATAATCTTACCCCAAGCTTAACACTGGTACAACAGTTGCTAAACAACCCAAACAATGCTCATAACTGTGTCACTTTATTAAAGCCAGTTCTGACCAATTCAAATACAGTTAATCACCCTGCCAGTTCTGACAATTCATATGCAGGCAATCACCCTGCCAATTCAGACCAATTCAAATGCAGGCAATCACCCTGCCAAGTCAGACAAATTCAAATGCAGGCAATCAATGCCAATTCGGACCAATTCAAATGCAGGCAAACACTCTGCTGACCAATATCTATCTCCTACCAATAAGTGTATAATGGCATGTGCAAAGCATGGCATTGCTTTTCTATAAACAAGTACCTCAAGTGAGCTGTCTTTTACTGGACAAGGAGTAAAAGGCATGTAGACAAAACAGTGTTTGAAAGTGACTTACTATACCTCTCCAGTTGATTCAAAACCAGTCTTTAGCTGACTATTTACACTCTGACAGGAATCTTGCTAATTGGGCAACTATAAACTAATACCCCTTGATACCACTTAAAATAAAACAAAACTATCCCAGTTCACTATACATTGATAAGGAAAGCACATAGGAAAATTAATACATTTTGTATGATTAGATGTGTGTGGGGAAGAAGGAAAAAATTAAAATGAAAAATTCTTAAAATCTGATGTCTAAACTTCAGAGTCACTGAAACCTGTGAAAATGTCTTAAGGTAGGTTATTAAACCTAGCACTTTTTATCATTCCCATCACAAGTACAAATGTATGTTGTTACCTCCCCATAACAAAATATAACAAAAGATAGTCAATATTGACTTAGACTTGAAACAGATATAGCATTAAAAGAGGTCTCCATATTATTCTGATTCCTATCTGAGATGTTTTTATTTCATGACACAGTATCACTGGTTTTGTGGTCCCATGCAGTGGATAATTTTACTTTTAAAGAAAAGTTTACTTTCAAAGTTTTGATTAATATAATAACATTATTATATAATAACATAATTATAGACTTTGCCGAGATGAATATAAAATGTTATGAACTTGTAAACCCATCACATTGATCCACTAATTAAAATCGTACATTCTGAGATTTCCTGGTTAAAATAAAGTTAACATTCAACAATGGTCAATATTTGTAAATCAGCACATAAACCATACCCTATTTCTCTCTGTATAAATACACTATACCCTATTTCTCTCTCTATAAATACACTATACCCTATTTCTCTCTGTATAAATACACTATACCCTATTTCTCTCTGTATAAATACACTATACCATATTTATCTCTATAAATACACTATACCATATTTATCTCTATAAATACACTATACCATATTTATCTCTATAAATACACTATACCATATTTATCTCTATAAATATACTTTACCCTATTTATATCCATAAATATACTTTACCATATTTCTCTCTGTATCAATACCATATTTATCCCTAAATATATGCATTATGCCATTTTTCTCTCTAGAAATACTTTATTTGTCCCTGCATAAATACACTATCATGTTTATCCTTGTATAAATACACTATACCATATTTATCCTTTTAAAATACATTATATCATATTTATCCCTGTATAAATACATCATACCATTTTTCTCTGTATAAATACACTATACTGTATTTATATCCATAAATACACTATACTGTATTTATATCCATAAATACACTATACCATATTTATATCCATAAATATACTATATCATATTGATATCCATAAATACACTATACAGTAGAACCTGTCTTGAAAGACCACCCCTTCTGCCAAACAATAATGGTCTCTCAAAACAGGTGGTATTTCATAAAAAGGTCATAACACTATATAATGAATAAATCTGCGCATGTTAAGTCTGGTCCCTCAAGACAGGTTGTCTCGTAGCAGTGGTCTCGCAAGACAGGTTTTACTATACCATATTTATATCCATAAAATATACACTATACCATATTTATAACCATAAATACACTATACTGTATTTATATCCATAATACACTATACTGTATTTATATCCATAAATACACTATACCATATTTATATCCGTAAAATATACACTATACTGTATTTATATCCATAAATACACTATACCATATTTATATCCATAAATACACTATACCATATTTATATCTATAAATACACTAAACCATATTTATATCCGTAAATACACTATACCATATTTATATCCGTAAAATATACACTATACCATATTTATATCCATAAATACACTATACCATATTTATATCTATAAATACACTATACCATATTTATATCCATAATACACTATACTGTATTTATATCCATAAATACACTATACTGTATTTATATCCATAAATACACTAAACCATATTTATATCTATAAATACACTATACCATATTTATATCCATAAATACACTATACCATATTTATCTCTATAAATACACTATACCATATTTATCTCTATAAATACACTATACCATATTTATCTCTATAAATATACTTTACCCTATTTATATCCATAAATATACTTTACCATATTTCTCTCTGTATCAATACCATATTTATCCCTAAATATATGCATTATGCCATTTTTCTCTCTAGAAATACTTTATTTGTCCCTGCATAAATACACTATCATGTTTATCCTTGTATAAATACACTATACCATATTTATCCTTTTAAAATACATTATATCATATTTATCCCTGTATAAATACATCATACCATTTTTCTCTGTATAAATACACTATACTGTATTTATATCTATAAATACACTATACCATATTTATATCCATAAATACACTATACTGTATTTATATCCATAAATACACTATACCATATTTATATCTATAAATACACTATACCATATTTATATCCATAAATACACTATACTGTATTTATATCTATAAATACACTATACCATATTTATATCCATTAATATACTATACTATTCAACACAACTAAAAACTAAATATTAGATTGGGCCTAAACAAAAATTCATTTTCAGATGCAGGAAGAGAAAATAACAATACAAATGTTGTAAAAGTATCAAGACTTCATCAAACTTAGGTAAAGAAATGTATTAAAGGCGTGATACAATATGGTTATAAGGATCTTAGGGCTTACTTTCAAGTTATTTTCATAGGGCCTCTGAGTGTCCGAGTGGTCTAAAGTGCTTTCTGTTATGGATCGCTGCCATCTCACCTCTCTGTGTGGGTTCGAGTCTAAGATTCAGCTTTTGTAGTTATGTGAGAAAGCTTGCCAGTAGCTTCTCGTAGGTCAGTGGTTCTTTCAGGGGGTTTTCCCCAGGTTCTTCCTCCACCAAAAATACTGGCCGCCATGTATAGCCTATAGTGTGCTGAAAAATGGCGTTAAACCCTAGAACAACAACAACGAAGTTATTTTCCATCTTGATTAAATCTTGACATGTCTGTAACACATTATTGTGTGGAGTTTTTTGCTCACACTTAGATTTATATAATTTATTGTTTGGATTTCTAATTTTATGAATGTTTCCTAAAATGTGTACTTACAGAGTAATATATCAAGACAAAAGATTTTAGCGTTATAGGAGTGATGTATGTGTGAGACTGGAATCGAAACCAAATGGTGGATGGGGTGGGATGGTGAGTGGGCAAAAATACTGTTTTATTGTTCTAAAGAATAATATGCAATGTCATGCCAATGAAATGGAATGTAAAACCTTTATTGTTAATTATTAAATCATGTTGTATCAGGCATTGCATGTTAATTGATGTCTCAACTACTTTAATTACTGCTTATTAGTGATATCGTGTGCAATTAACAATCATACTGCAATATATGTGTGAACCACCCAGCCATTTCTGGGGTTGCACCTATCAATATATATATAGAGAGAGAGAGAGAGAGAGAGAGAGAGAGAGAGAGAGAGAGAGAGAGAGAGAGAACTGAATGAGAACGAGACCAAGCATCATATGTTGCTTTTTGTTAGCATGGCCTCAGGATAAACATCATATGGTAGAGAACTTTTACCTCTTGAATGAACATAAATACCTACTTACATATTCACAAATTTTGGCATGTGCTCTTTTGTGATTAAAATCTTTCATGTACTTTCAAAACTTACTTTCAAACATTGGCTTTTACAAACTGAAACGAGGCAATGAGATGCCATATTTTTTAAAATTCATACTACAGCATTCCAAACCTTGAAATACATTAAATTTTCACAAAATGTCCATATTATTTTGAAGCACAGGTATTCCAGGAAAGGAAATATGCAAGAACAAGATTCCTAGAATAAAACACTCTAAAATGACATCACAATATACACTTTAATTATTTTTTTTAGAAATAAAATTAAAAAGAACACCATCAAATAAACACTGTATATATTAATGACCATTTTCTCACAATAAATTTAAACATTGGTTCAAAAATAAATGTAATGGATACATCTAGAGCAATTTTTTTTCAAAATGTCAAAGCATGTCAAAGGTGCCTCTTAAAAAAGGTGGCCCTTTGATTTTTCCATTTGAATATCAAGGTCCTAACGTTGCCATGGTAGAATTGTCATGTGACTAGTTACTGGGGTAATGCCTTAAGGATGGCATTTACTTCCTCTGCTACAGCAGCCAAAGCAAACTGGAACTGTTCCTGTTGGAAAAAAAAATGTCAGAATTTTAAGTTTAGAATTAAAAGACGTAATTATGTTTTTAATTTTTTTTAAAATAAGTTATCAAGATTAGGCAGTCAAACACTTAATTCACGTCTCCAGACTGATCTGGTTTAAATTACATTTTTTTTGTTGTGTACATTGGAACTTGTAGTTGGAAACCAAAGTTAGAAGGTGAGCATTCAGGGGCTACAACTCCTCATAAGAAAGAAGTGGAATATTTGAAATCCAGCTCCTTAAATAACTTTTCAATACAAGCAACATCCAATGTTAAAAAGGGTGCAACTCAAAATGGAGTAAGGTGACAAAACCCATAAAAAAGAAGTCTATGTACATGTATATGAATCTATATACAAATTTGCATTATAATTCTTCTTGAACTATGTTGCTTACCAGTAACAAGCCATGTAAAGATATTAAAAGTAATTGACAGGAGTCATAAATCTGTCTCAAAGTAATGTAGATGAGACAAACTCATAATGGACATATACAGGTTTATGAGACATCATTCCTAAATTCCACCAAAAATCTTGAATGGATCTTGAGCTATGCTGATTGCATGCAACAGTCAAAATTCCCCATCTGAAGACAAGAATTTCGTAGGCAAAATTCTGTCCAAACAATGTAGCAAATTAGAATAAACCTATAAAATGTACAAGTAAAACATCTATTTGTCGATTTACATTCAAAAAACAGGTCTTAAGAATTAGAACAACTTAAAAATTGGTAAAACTTAAGAAGTATATTATTAAAATTTCTGGGAAAGATTTAATACATGTGGTATAAATGATATGTCTTGGACTAGGAAGAAAGCTCGAGAAAAAGAAATAAAAAGTAACATACAACATAGTTTATAATACCAACCTTAGTTTTAACCATGTTCATTCTTTGGTCTCTGATGTGCTCCAAGGTAGCAGCAATGTCAATCTCTTTTGCCCCTGAAATATGAATGAAACATTATCTTTCTTCTTCCTTGCTAAAACTAATGTCTGCATTATGGACTACACATCTGTAAAGTAATTCCTGCCACAGCCTGTAAACTAATAAACCCTACCACCTGTAACTTAATCCCTGCTACTGCCTGTAAACTAATAAACCCTACCACCTGTAACTTAATCCCTGCTACTGCCTGTAAACTAATAAACCCTACCACCTGTAACTTAATCCCTGCTACTGCCAGTAAACTAATAAACCCTACCACCTGTAACTAAATCCCTGTCACTGCCTGTAAACTAATAAACCCTACCACCTGTAACTAAATCCCTACTACTGCCTGTAAACTAATAAACCCTACCACCTGTAACTTAATCCCTGCTACTGCCTGTAAACTAATAAACCCTACCACCTGTAACTAAATCCCTGCCACTGCCTGTAAACTAAAAAACCCTACCACCTGTAACTTAATGCCTGCTACTGCCTGTAAACTAATAAACCCTACCACCTGTAACTAAATCCCTGTCGCTGCCTGTAAACTAATAAACCCTACCACCTGTAACTAAATCCCTGCCACTGCCTGTAAACTAATAAACCCTACCACCTGTAACTAAATCCCTACTACTGCCTGTGAACTAATAAACCCTACCACCTGTAACTAAATCCCTGCCACTGCCTGTAAACTAATAAACCCTACCACCTGTAACTAAATCCCTGCCACTGCCTGTAAACTAATAAACCCTACCACCTGTAACTAAATCCCTACTACTGCCTGTGAACTAATAAACCCTACCACCTGTAACTTAATCCCTGCTACTGCCTGTAAACTAATAAACCCTACCACCTGTAACTAAATCCCTGCTACTGCCTGTGAACTAATAAACCCTACCACCTGTAACTTAATTCCTGCTACTGCCTGTGAACTAATAAACCCTACCACCTGTAAAGTAATCCCTGCCACAGCCTGTAAACTAATAAACCCTACCACCTGTAACTAAATCCCTGCCACTGCCTGTAAACTAATAAACCCTACCACCTGTAACTAAATCCCTACTACTGCCTGTGAACTAATAAACCCTACCACCTGTAACTAAATCCCTACTACTGCCTGGAAACTAATAAACCCTACCACCTGTAACTAAATCCCTACTACTGCCTGTGAACTAATAAACCCTACCACTTGTAAAGTAATCCCTGCCACAGCCTGTAAACTAATAAACCCTACCACCTGTAACTAAATCCCTGCCACTGCCTGTAAACTAATAAACCCTACCACCTGTAACTAAATCCCTGCCACTGCCTGTAAACTAATAAACCCTACCACCTGTAACTAAATCCCTACTACTGCCTGTGAACTAATAAACCCTACCACCTGTAACTTAATCCCTGCTACTGCCTGTAAACTAATAAACCCTATCACCTGTAACTAAATCCCTGCCATTGCCTGTAAACTAATAAATCCTACCACCTGTAACTAAATCCCTGTCGCTGCCTGTAAACTAATAAACCCTACCACCTGTAACTAAATCCCTGCCACTGCCTGTAAACTAATAAACCCTACCACCTGTAACTAAATCCCTACTACTGCCTGTAAACTAATAAACCCTACCACCTGTAACTAAATCCCTGCTACTGCCTGTAAACTAATAAACCGTACAACCTATAACTAAATCCCTGCCACTGCCTGTAAACTAATAAACCCTACCATCTGTAACTAAATCCCTGCCACTGCCTGTAAACTAATAAACCATACCACCTATAACTAAATCCCTGCCACTGCCTGTAAACTAATAAACCCTACCACCTGTAAAGTAATCCCTGCCACAGCCTGTAAACTAATAAACCCTACCACCTGTAACTAAATCCCTGCCACTGCCTGTAAACTAATAAACCCTACCACCTGTAACTAAATCCCTACTACTGCCTGTGAACTAATAAACCCTACCACTTGTAACTAAATCCCTACTACTGCCTGTAAACTAATAAACCCTACCACCTGTAACTAAATCCCTACTACTGCCTGTGAACTAATAAACCCTACCACCTGTAACTTAATCCCTGCTACTGCCTGTAAACTAATAAACCCTACCACCTGTAACTAAATCCCTGCTACTGCCTGTGAACTAATAAACCCTACCACCTGTAACTTAATTCCTGCTACTGCCTGTGAACTAATAAACCCTACCACCTGTAAAGTAATCCCTGCCATAGCCTGTAAACTAATAAACCCTACCACCTGTAACTAAATCCCTGCCACTGCCTGTAAACTAATAAACCCTACCACCTGTAACTAAATCCCTACTACTGCCTGTGAACTAATAAACCCTACCACCTGTAACTAAATCCCTACTACTGCCTGTAAACTAATAAACCCTACCACCTGTAACTAAATCCCTACTACTGCCTGTGAACTAATAAACCCTACCACCTGTAACTAAATCCCTGCTACTGCCTGTAAACTAATAAACCCTACCACCTGTAACTAAATCCCTACTACTGCCTGTGAACTAATAAACCCTACCACCTGTAACTTAATCCCTGCTACTGCCTGTAAACTAATAAACCCTATCACCTGTAACTAAATCCCTGCCACTGCCTGTAAACTAATAAATCCTACCACCTGTAACTAAATCCCTGTCGCTGCCTGTAAACTAATAAACCCTACCACCTGTAACTAAATCCCTGCCACTGCCTGTAAACTAATAAACCCTACCACCTGTAACTAAATCCCTACTACTGCCTGTGAACTAATAAACCCTACCACCTGTAACTTAATCCCTGCTACTGCCTGTAAACTAATAAACCCTACCACCTGTAACTAAATCCCTGCCACTGCCTGTAAACTAATAAACCCTACCACCTGTAACTTAATCCCTGCTACTGCCTGTAAACTAATAAACCCTACCACCTGTAACTAAATCCCTGTCGCTGCCTGTAAACTAATAAACCCTACCACCTGTAACTAAATCCCTGCCACTGCCTGTAAACTAATAAACCCTACCACCTGTAACTTAATCCCTGCTACTGCCTGTAAACTAATAAACCCTATCACCTGTAACTAAATCCCTGCCACTGCCTGTAAACTAATAAACCCTACCACCTGTAACTAAATCCCTGCCACTGCCTGTAAACTAATAAACCCTACCACCTGTAACTAAATCCCTACTACTGCCTGTGAACTAATAAACCCTACCACCTGTAACTTAATCCCTGCTACTGCCTGTAAACTAATAAACCCTACCACCTGTAACTAAATCCCTGCTACTGCCTGTGAACTAATAAACCCTACCACCTGTAACTTAATTCCTGCTACTGCCTGTGAACTAATAAACCCTATCACCTGTAAAGTAATCCCTGCCACAGCCTGTAAACTAATAAACCCTACCACCTGTAACTAAATCCCTACTACTGCCTGTGAACTAATAAACCCTACCACCTGTAACTAAATCCCTACTACTGCCTGTAAACTAATAAACCCTACCACCTGTAACTAAATCCCTACTACTGCCTGTGAACTAATAAACCCTACCACCTGTAAAGTAATCCCTGCCACAGCCTGTAAACTAATAAACCCTACCACCTGTAACTAAATCCCTACTACTGCCTGTAAACTAATAAACCCTACCACCTGTAACTAAATCCCTGCCACTGCCTGTAAACTAATAAACCCTACCACCTGTAACTAAATCCCTACTACTGCCTGTGAACTAATAAACCCTACCACCTGTAACTTAATCCCTGCTACTGCCTGTAAACTAATAAGCCCTATCACCTGTAACTAAATCCCTGCCACTGCCTGTAAACTAATAAATCCTACCACCTGTAACTAAATCCCTTTCGCTGCCTGTAAACTAATAAACCCTACCACCTGTAACTAAATCCCTGCCACTGCCTGTAAACTAATAAACCCTACCACCTGTAACTAAATCCCTACTACTGCCTGTGAACTAATAAACCCTACCACCTGTAACTTAATCCCTGCTACTGCCTGTAAACTAATAAACCCTACCACCTGTAACTAAATCCCTGCCACTGCCTGTAAACTAATAAACCCTACCACCTGTAACTAAATCCCTGCTACTGCCTGTAAACTAATAAACTGTACCACCTATAACTAAATCCCTGCCACTGCCTGTAAACTAATAAACCCTACCACCTGTAACTAAATCCCTGCCACTGCCTGTAAACTAATAAACCGTACCACCTATAACTAAATCCCTGCCACTGCCTGTAAACTAATAAACCCTACCATCTGTAACTAAATCCCTGCCACTGCCTGTAAACTAATAAACCCTACCACCTGTAACTAAATCCCTACTACTGCCTGTGAACTAATAAACCCTACCACCTGTAACTAAATCCCTGCCACTGCCTGTAAACTAAAAAACCCTACCACCTGTAACTAAATCCCTGCCACTGCCTGTAAACTAATAAACCCTACCACCTGTAACTAAATCCCTGCCACTGCCTGTAAACTAAAAAACCCTACCACCTGTAACTTAATGCCTGCTACTGCCTGTAAACTAATAAACCCTACCACCTGTAACTAAATCCCTGTCGCTGCCTGTAAACTAATAAACCCTACCACCTGTAACTAAATCCCTGCCACTGCCTGTAAACTAATAAACCCTACCACCTGTAACTAAATCCCTACTACTGCCTGTGAACTAATAAACCCTACCACCTGTAACTAAATCCCTGCCACTGCCTGTAAACTAATAAACCCTACCACCTGTAACTAAATCCCTGCCACTGCCTGTAAACTAATAAACCCTACCACCTGTAACTAAATCCCTACTACTGCCTGTGAACTAATAAACCCTACCACCTGTAACTTAATCCCTGCTACTGCCTGTAAACTAATAAACCCTACCACCTGTAACTAAATCCCTGCTACTGCCTGTGAACTAATAAACCCTACCACCTGTAACTTAATTCCTGCTACTGCCTGTGAACTAATAAACCCTACCACCTGTAAAGTAATCCCTGCCAAAGCATGTAAACTAATAAACCCTACCACCTGTAACTAAATCCCTGCCACTGCCTGTAAACTAATAAACCCTACCACCTGTAACTAAATCCCTACTACTGCCTGTGAACTAATAAACCCTACCACCTGTAACTAAATCCCTACTACTGCCTGTAAACTAATAAACCCTACCACCTGTAACGAAATCCCTACTACTGCCTGTGAACTAATAAACCCTACCACCTGTAAAGTAATCCCTGCCACAGCCTGTAAACTAATAAACCCTACCACCTGTAACTAAATCCCTGCCACTGCCTGTAAACTAATAAACCCTACCACCTGTAACTAAATCCCTGCCACTGCCTGTAAACTAATAAACCCTACCACCTGTAACTAAATCCCTACTACTGCCTGTGAACTAATAAACCCTACCACCTGTAACTTAATCCCTGCTACTGCCTGTAAACTAATAAACCCTATCACCTGTAACTAAATCCCTGCCATTGCCTGTAAACTAATAAATCCTACCACCTGTAACTAAATCCCTGTCGCTGCCTGTAAACTAATAAACCCTACCACCTGTAACTAAATCCCTGCCACTGCCTGTAAACTAATAAACCCTACCACCTGTAACTAAATCCCTACTACTGCCTGTAAACTAATAAACCCTACCACCTGTAACTAAATCCCTGCTACTGCCTGTAAACTAATAAACCGTACCACCTATAACTAAATCCCTGCCACTGCCTGTAAACTAATAAACCCTACCATCTGTAACTAAATCCCTGCCACTGCCTGTAAACTAATAAACCATACCACCTATAACTAAATCCCTGCCACTGCCTGTAAACTAATAAACCCTACCACCTGTAAAGTAATCCCTGCCACAGCCTGTAAACTAATAAACCCTACCACCTGTAACTAAATCCCTGCCACTGCCTGTAAACTAATAAACCCTACCACCTGTAACTAAATCCCTACTACTGCCTGTGAACTAATAAACCCTACCACTTGTAACTAAATCCCTACTACTGCCTGTAAACTAATAAACCCTACCACCTGTAACTAAATCCCTACTACTGCCTGTGAACTAATAAACCCTACCACCTGTAACTTAATCCCTGCTACTGCCTGTAAACTAATAAACCCTACCACCTGTAACTAAATCCCTGCTACTGCCTGTGAACTAATAAACCCTACCACCTGTAACTTAATTCCTGCTACTGCCTGTGAACTAATAAACCCTACCACCTGTAAAGTAATCCCTGCCATAGCCTGTAAACTAATAAACCCTACCACCTGTAACTAAATCCCTGCCACTGCCTGTAAACTAATAAACCCTACCACCTGTAACTAAATCCCTACTACTGCCTGTGAACTAATAAACCCTACCACCTGTAACTAAATCCCTACTACTGCCTGTAAACTAATAAACCCTACCACCTGTAACTAAATCCCTACTACTGCCTGTGAACTAATAAACCCTACCACCTGTAACTAAATCCCTGCTACTGCCTGTAAACTAATAAACCCTACCACCTGTAACTAAATCCCTACTACTGCCTGTGAACTAATAAACCCTACCACCTGTAACTTAATCCCTGCTACTGCCTGTAAACTAATAAACCCTATCACCTGTAACTAAATCCCTGCCACTGCCTGTAAACTAATAAATCCTACCACCTGTAACTAAATCCCTGTCGCTGCCTGTAAACTAATAAACCCTACCACCTGTAACTAAATCCCTGCCACTGCCTGTAAACTAATAAACCCTACCACCTGTAACTAAATCCCTACTACTGCCTGTGAACTAATAAACCCTACCACCTGTAACTTAATCCCTGCTACTGCCTGTAAACTAATAAACCCTACCACCTGTAACTAAATCCCTGCCACTGCCTGTAAACTAATAAACCCTATCACCTGTAACTTAATCCCTGCTACTGCCTGTAAACTAATAAACCCTACCACCTGTAACTAAATCCCTGCCACTGCCTGTAAACTAATAAACCCTACCACCTGTAACTAAATCCCTACTACTGCCTGTGAACTAATAAACCCTACCACCTGTAACTTAATCCCTGCTACTGCCTGTAAACTAATAAACCCTACCACCTGTAACTAAATCCCTGCTACTGCCTGTGAACTAATAAACCCTACCACCTGTAACTTAATTCCTGCTACTGCCTGTGAACTAATAAACCCTATCACCTGTAAAGTAATCCCTGCCACAGCCTGTAAACTAATAAACCCTACCACCTGTAACTAAATCCCTGCCACTGCCTGTAAACTAATGAACCCTACCACCTGTAACTAAATCCCTACTACTGCCTGTGAACTAATAAACCCTACCACCTGTAACTAAATCCCTACTACTGCCTGTAAACTAATAAACCCTACCACCTGTAACTAAATCCCTACTACTGCCTGTGAACTAATAAACCCTACCACCTGTAAAGTAATCCCTGCCACAGCCTGTAAACTAATAAACCCTACCACCTGTAACTAAATCCCTACTACTGCCTGTAAACTAATAAACCCTACCACCTGTAACTAAATCCCTGCCACTGCCTGTAAACTAATAAACCCTACCACCTGTAACTAAATCCCTACTACTGCCTGTGAACTAATAAACCCTACCACCTGTAACTTAATCCCTGCTACTGCCTGTAAACTAATAAACCCTATCACCTGTAACTAAATCCCTGCCACTGCCTGTAAACTAATAAATCCTACCACCTGTAACTAAATCCCTTTCGCTGCCTGTAAACTAATAAACCCTACCACCTGTAACTAAATCCCTGCCACTGCCTGTAAACTAATAAACCCTACCACCTGTAACTAAATCCCTGCTACTGCCTGTAAACTAATAAACCGTACCACCTATAACTAAATCCCTGCCACTGCCTGTAAACTAATAAACCCTACCATCTGTAACTAAATCCCTGCCACAGCCTGTAAACTAATAAACCATACCACCTATAACTAAATCCCTGCCACTGCCTGTAAACTAATAAACCCTACCACCTGTAAAGTAATCCCTGCCACAGCCTGTAAATTAATAAACCCTACCACCTGTAACTAAATCCCTGCCACTGCCTGTAAACTAATAAACCCTACCACCTGTAACTAAATCCCTACTACTGCCTGTGAACTAATAAACCCTACCACCTGTAACTAAATCCCTACTACTGCCTGTAAACTAATAAACCCTACCACCTGTAACTAAATCCCTACTACTGCCTGTGAACTAATAAACCCTACCACCTGTAACTTAATCCCTGCTACTGCCTGTAAACTAATAAACCCTACCACCTGTAACTAAATCCCTGCTACTGCCTGTGAACTAATAAACCCTACCACCTGTAACTTAATTCCTGCTACTGCCTGTGAACTAATAAGCCCTACCACCTGTAAAGTAATCCCTGCCACTGCCTGTAAACTAATAAACCCTACCACCTGTAACTAAATCCCTGCCACTGCCTGTAAACTAATAAACCCTACCACCTGTAACTAAATCCCTACTACTGCCTGTGAACTAATAAACCCTACCACCTGTAACTAAATCCCTACTACTGCCTGTAAACTAATAAACCCTACCACCTGTAACTAAATCCCTACTACTGCCTGTAAACTAATAAACCCTACCACCTGTAACTAAACCCCTGCCACTGCCTGTAAACTAATAAACCCTACCACCTGTAACTAAATCCCTGCTACTGCCTGTAAACTAATAAACCCTACCACCTATAACTAAATCCCTGCCACTGCCTGTAAACTAATAAACCCTACCACCTGTAACTAAATCCCTGCTACTGCCTGTAAACTAATAAACCGTACCACCTATAACTAAATCCCTGCCACTGCCTGTAAACTAATAAACCCTACCACCTGTAACTTAATCCCTGCTACTGCCTGTAAACTAATAAACCATACCACCTATAACTAAATCCCTGCCACTGCCTGTAAACTAATAAACCCTACCACCTATAACTTAATCCCTGCTACTGCCTGTAAACTAATAAACCCTACCACCTGTAACTTAATCCCTGCTACTGCCTGTAAACTAATAAACCCTACTACCTGTAACTTAATCCCTGCCACTGCCTGTAAACTACCCTCCCCATAATTTAACAAAACTGAATACAACCAAACAAAATTGAAAATTTTGGATTAATATTTTTGAAGTTTCATTGTAAACCAGGAATATTAACTAATTGGACATATTGGATGTGTTGATGTAAAGTAAACACAAAATCAGCTAACCAATTTTATACTACTCTTTAAAACAATTTTAAATTGAAGCAAGAGTCCGTATTCAGGAATTAATACTGTTTCTTTTTTGTAACTGCTCAGCATTGAAACCATTGCTGATTTTCAAGATGGACACCATAGTGACCATATTTCATGTATGACTGGCAGTTATATTTTGGCCAACTAAAATTTTAGTTAAAACCCTGTTTGGATTTTGACCATCCATGTGATAACAGCATTTGCATGATTTCCATCATAGTGACCATAATGATTCACTTCAACTATACACCACAAGTCTTTCTATTAAGTGTCAATCTAACTGTACATTTACAAGACCAAGATGACAGCCATCTTAGATGTAAGATCATTTTTGTTTAGGACCAATAAGACACCATTCTGTGAAAATCCCATGACTTTTATTTTGTAGAATCAGCAACAACAACATTTTCAAGATGATGGCCAAATTGGATGCTGGATTGGCATCATTTTAATCTTGGACCAAGAAGACATTGTGAGAAGTGTATTGGTGCCAAAGATATTTCATATGATTTTCAATTTATCAGGAGTAGTGCTACGATTTTCAAGATGGCTGCCATGGTAGCCATATTTGAAGTCTGATCAGTGCCATTTTATTTGGTCCAACAAGACATCACAAGGTATTTTTTTTATGAAACCCCATGTCAAAGATGGTTATCTCGGTGGCCATACCAGATGCATGATTGGCACTAAGTAGAGATCATTATAGGTATTTTAGTGGAGACCACATGTTAAAATGAACATCTGTTTTGGAGGAGCACCTTTAACAAGATTTTCAAAATGGCTACAGTGGTGGGCATACTGGATGTCCATTTTCATTTAGATCCTACAACACCTTGCGATTAATGCATGTGCAAAGTGTCATGGAAATCCTCCAGATTCTTTAGAAAGAGTAATATGCCAATGGACAACAAAACACAGGCCATCCAACAAGTACAGGCCATTCTATATCCTCTTCTGGTCTATAAGTGAACATAAATTGTTTCTATGACATCATGTAAAACCACTAATGAATATATTTCATACATGTCAGAACAGAATTGAAGTACGGAGTCAGTACTAACCATACCTGAATCACAAAACCTATCATAAACATGTCACTTTACATATTATACCCGAGTCACTTTACCTATCATACACAAGTCCCTTTACATATTAAACCAGAGTATTTTTACCTATCATACACATGTCACTTTACATATTATACCAGAGTATTTTTACCTATCATACACAAGTCACTTTACATATTATACCAGTCACTATACCTATCATACACAAGTCACTTTACATATTATACCAGTCATTATACCTATCATACACAATTCACTTTACATATCATACCAGAGTCACTATACTTATCATACACAAGTCACTTTACATATCATACCAGAGTCATTATACCCATCATACACAAGTCACTTTACATATTATACTAGAGTCACTATACCTATCATACACGTCACTTTACATATTATACCAGAGTCACTATACCTATCATACACAAGTCACTTTAAATATTTTACCAGAGTATTTTTACCTATCATATACAAGTCACTTTCCATATCATACCAGAGTCACTATACCTATCATACACAAGTCAATTTACATATTATACTAGAGTAATTTTACATATCATACACAAGTCACTTTACATATCATACCAGAGTCACTATACCTATCATACACAAGTCACTTTACATATCATACCAGAGTCACTATACCTATCATACACAAGTCACTTTACATATTATACCAGAGTATTTTTACCTATCATACACAAGTCAATTTACATATTATACCAGAGTATTTTTACCTATCATACACAAGTCACTTTACATATTATACTAGAGTCACTATACCTATCATACACAAGTCACTTTAAATATTTTACCAGAGTATTTTTACCTACCATACACAAGTCACTTTACATATTATACCAGTCACTATACCTATCATACACAAGTCACTTTACGTATTATACCAGTCACTATACCTATCATACACAAGTCACTTTATGTATTATACCAGTCATTATACCTACATGTATCATACACAAGTCACTTTACATATTATACCAGAGTATTTTTACCTATTATACACAAGTCACTTTACATATTATACCAGAGTATTTTACCTATCATACATAAGTCACTTTACATATTATACTAGAGTCACTATACCTATCATACACAAGTCACTTTCCATATCATACCAGAGTCACTATACCTATCATACACAAGTCAATTTACATATTATACTAGAGTAATTTTACATATCATACACAAGTCACTTTACATATCATACCAGAGTCACTATACCTATCATACACAAGTCACTTTACATATTTTACCAGTCACTATACCTATCATACACAACTCACTTTACATCTTTACATATTATACCAGAGTCATTATACCTATCATACACAAGTCACTTTACATATTATACCAGTCACTATACCTATCATACACAAGTCACTTTACATATTATACCAGAGTCACAATACCTATCATACACAAGTCACTTAACATATTTTACCTGAGTATTTTTACCTATCATACACAAGTCACTTTACATATCATACCAGTCACTATACCTATCATACACAAGTCACTTTACATATTATACCTGAGTATTTTTACCTATCATACACAAGTCACTTTACATATTATACCCAAGTCATTATACCTATCATACACAAGTCACTTTACATATTATACCAGAGTCACTATACCTATCATACACAAGTCACTTTACATATCATATCAGAGTCACTATACCTATCATGCACAAGTCACTTTACATATTATACCAGTCATTATACCTATCATACACAAGTCACTTTACATATCATACCAGAGTCACTATACCTATCATACACAAGTCACTTTACATATTATACCAGAGTCACTATACCTATCATACACAAGTCACTTTACATATTAAACCAGAGTATTTTTACCTATCATACACATGTCACTTTACACATCATACCAGAGTCATTATACCTATCATACACAAGTCACTTTACATATTATACCAGTCACTATACCTATCATACACAAGTCACTTTACATATTATACCAGTCATTATACCTCTCATACACAAGTCACTTTACATATTATACCAGAGTCACTATACCTATCATACACAAGTCACTTTACACATCATACCAGAGTCATTATACCTATCATACACAAGTCACTTTACATATTATACCAGTCACTATACCTATCATACACAAGTCACTTTACATATTATACCAGTCATTATACCTATCATACACAAGTCACTTTACATAGTATACCAGTCATTATACCTATCATACACAAGTCACTTTACATATTATACCAGAGTCACTCTACCTATCATACACAAGTCACTTTACATATCATACCAGAGTCACTATACCTATCATACACAAGTCACTATACCTATCATACACAAGTCACTTTACATATTATACCAGTCATTATACCTATCATACACAAGTCACTTTAAATATTATACCAGAGTATTTTACCTATCATACACAAGTCACTTTACATATTATACCAGAGTCATTATATCTATCATACACAAGTCACTTTATATATTATACTAGAGTCACTATACCTATCATACACAAGTCAATTTATTTATCACACCGGTCATTATACCTAACGTAACTGAATGATCTACTGGCCTAATAATGGTGTCAATATCATAAGAGCCATATCATAAATGGCGAAAATATTCCTGGAAATATTTATGTTAAGACTGAGAAGACAAGTATTCTGTTCCCTTAAATGCTTATGCTGAAAGCCAAGAACAAATGCTTGAGAGACTGGACAAAATTACTCATAAAACAATTGATGAGGTAAAGACTGGTTTGCAAACCTTTAGTCATCCTGTTGATGACCATATCAACGAGAGTGTAGGTACCAGTCCGTCCACATCCATCACTGAAAACAAAGGGAAATAATTTAATATTTCTGCTTTGAAGTTTCTAAAAAAAATCTGTCAAGAGATCTGCTTCTTTTTTTACAGTGTTCCTTAAAATTCTGATGTTTGTTTTTTTGTTAATCTAAATTTGCTGTCCAAGTAATCCAACTATCCAATTTGTGAAATCATTTCACTAATTCTCATTGAAATAAAGTTAACACTTAAAACCTGATTGACTGAAACAATTCTATTTGAACTTTAATGTACAAAATCATTTAAACAAAAATACTTTTTAATACAATACCTGAACTAGATTTAGTTGGATAAATGTATTTAAAGCAAAGAATTTCATGAAATCATTAATTTGATAGAATGAAATGCTTTTCAATATAAACAATAAAGAAATCATCCAGTGATAATTTGCTAAAGTTTAAATTAAAAAGTTTAATACACAAGTGTCCAAATTTTCAGTTTAAAACTGTCTGAATAAAAATTTGTCAACTTTAGATGATGGCTCCCAAAGTGATAACAATTTATGTCCCCTCCTCAATAGTTGCAGGGAATAATAACCTTCTAAGTCTTCTTTAATGTGCTGATGATTTAATCTGTAATGGTGCAGTGTGCATGGCTCTTAAAGTATTCATACCTGCAGTGAACCGCAATTGGGCATGAGCGTCCACGGTAGGACTTGTTCACTTTCCTAAAAAGATAATTCAAAGCATAAGTAATTCCGCTATTGTAAGACTGAATATCTTTTGAGAAAAAAAATGTTACTGTCCACACAATGAGTATATGAGTGAGTAGGTGTGAATTGAACTGAATACCATATGTACTCACTAATAAGAGCTCCAACTGAAAATTGCAGAGCCAGCTCTGACCTTTAATAATGTACCAGCAGATCTGGGTCAATGCAGTATATTAGGAGTAATCAATTAAACAAACAACATAGACCCTGAGCAGCTGATACATTATGCCATGGCATATAAGCATCCATGTTTGAGGTCAGATTCGACTGATATGTGAGTAAAGATGGTATTAACACTATTGAGAAAGAAGTGACATTTTCTGTGTCATTCACAGTAAGAAGTGATGTTCATGCCACAAAGTGAATAATCAGTGCTGATGCTAAGTCATCCAGAATTATTTATGTTTAGAAGTGAGTTACTATCAGTACAATTAGACCACTTTATTTATCCTTATGAAAAGACCAGTCTAATAAATTTGTGAAAATGTCAGTGTGGAATGTTTTTTGAAACAAAGATCTACATAAATAATTACCAAATTATTTTAGAAAATTGGGCCAGGCTTATCAATTTTCACACCCTAATCCTTGTAGATATACAGTCACAGTGATTTTAACTTTGGTGCAAGTCATACTAAGTATGTCTTTCTCAACAAGTCAGAGTGTTTCTATTAATACAATGCAAGTAACTATTAGTGATCTGGTCTCTGAGACAAAACAATTAGTTTCACCTGTCACACTCAAGATAAAAAGCATGTGCTATGTTTTAGGAGACTTGTTAAAATAGTACAGAGGGTTACAATACTGAGTAACCATGATATGCTGTAATTACAATACTAAGCATCAGTCATGGTAAGCAATATTATTATAAGCACTCTGAAAAAGTCTAGTTATTTGGTATGAATGCAAGTCATAATGAGAAACTGTCATTCATTGTGTTAATGTGAGTAACTTATTGACAAGTCATAATGAGCAACTGTCATTCATTGTGTTAATGTGAGTAACTTATTGACAAGTCATAATGAGCAACTGTCATTCATTGTGTTAATGTGAGTAACTTATATTGACAAGGCATATTGTGAAAGTGTCATTCATGGTGAGAAATTCTCTATCAACACACTGAGTAAATGAGTGATATGGTATTAATGTGAGTAACATTGAGCAAGTGTCATTCATTGTGAGTAAGAAATGTTATATCAGCACACGGTGAGTAACTGAGTCATATTAGTAGGCAAGCCAGATTCTGGATCACTTTTGTGACTATGCAATTTGTCATTTTCACAATTGCTGAATCACAAAAGCTCTCCAGTATGCTGACAAGAAAAAAGCGGGTCTGAAGCAAGCGGGGCCAAATATGGCCCCTTTCTTGTGCTTAGTCTGATTCCATCCACAGAACTTCCCAAAATTCCTCAAGTTTCTTCCCTTTTCTAGCGTTATCACTATAATAATTTTCAGAGAAAACTTGTTCATGGAAGTTCAAAGGTTATCCTTGTCAAAGATTTAATACACAAATTAAGGACATTATGTTACTGACAATCTGGGTCTTTACAAAAAGCAAAACAAAGTGCCAAAATTGACATACACTGGTTTGACTTGTTACTGGCCTCATGCAAATTTTGGGATAGACGACAGATTTTACAAAGTTGAACAAACTACATTTTCTGGAGAACGGATGGAATTATAATACACAAAGCTAAGCGCAAGATATGAAAGCAGATATTAAAAAAAAAGCAAGGGTAAACTACATCATGACCGATTACGACATTTATACACATCAAGGCAATTACATGGTTGCAGGCAACACAATGCATACATACCCAAAGTGTCTAAACAGTACACAAATGACTCTATGGTCTTTTGGTATATTATTGCACTGAAGAGTCATAAGAGCTGTGTTCAAAATATTTTTGTCATAAAAAAACTACAGTAAAACCTGTCTTGAGAGACCACTGCTATGACAGACCACCTGTCTTGAGAGACCATGTTTTTCATGTACAAATTTATTGATTATATAGTGTTATGACGTGTTATGAGAGACTACCTATCATGAGAGCCCATTATGTTTTGACAGAAGGGGTGGTCTTTCAAGACGGGTTCCACTGTAATACAAAATTAAATTTTTACATTTTTAGAAACTTTAATGAAAATTATAACTACTAACTACAACTTCTGGTCAACGGTAGTTTGAATGATAAATAATTAAATTTGTACAAATCAAGAAAATAAAAATTATATTGAATTTTCTAAAAGTCTTTGAGAATCACACTGTTGCACATGATGTGATTCCTAGATGTATAAACCATTTTAATAAATTTTCTTTGTTAAATGGAATCAGCAATTTGAATACTATAAATATACTCATTTTCACTGAATTTTTTATATATAATAAAATCGGCCTTCAAGCACTGTAAATATACTACATTTCATTGGCTTTTTAAATCAGCCTTTAAGTATTGTAAATGTACTACTATTCCCTGGCTTTTTAAATCAGCCTTTAAGTATTGTAAATGTACTACTATTCCCTGGCTTTTTAAATCACCCTTTAAGTGTTGTAAATGTACTACTATTCCCTGGCTTTTTAAATCAGCCTTTAAGTATTGTAAATGTAATACTATTCCCTGGCTTTTAAAATCAGCCTTTAAGTATTGTAAATGTACTACTATTCCCTGGCTTTTTAAATCAGCCTTTAAGTATTGTAAATGTACTACTATTCCCTGGCTTTTAAAATCAGCCTTTAAGTATTGTAAATGTACTACTATTCCCTGGCTTTTATATCAGCTTTTAAGTACTGTAAATGTACTACTATTCCCTGGCTTTTAAATCAGCCTTTAAGTGTTGTAAATGTACTACTATTCCCTGGCTTTTAAAATCAGCCTTTAAGTATTGTAAACGTACTACAATTCCCTGGCTTTTAAATCAGCTTTTAGGTACTGTAAATGTACTACTATTCCCTGGCTTTTAAATCAGCCTTTAAGTATTGTAAATGTACTACTTTTTCTTAACTAACCCCAAAAAACTATGACCATTCTGTAGAATCACTGGGGTCTGTTACACATGGAATAATTAAACTAGATTTTGTTTATTTTTGTAAAACCACAAAAATTCATAACAATGAAAAAACGAAAGATTTTCAACACATGATGTTTATCAATTTGCTAGAATGATCTTCAACATATGATGTTTATCAATTTGCTAGAATGATTTTCAACATATGATGTTTACCAATTAGCTAGAATGATTTTCAACACATGATGTTTACCTATTAGTTTGAATGATTTTCAACACATGATGTTTACCAATTAGCTAGAATGATTTTCAACACATGATGTTTACCAATTAGCTAGAATGATTTTCAACACATGATGTTTACCAATTAGCTAGAATGATTTTCAACACATGATGTTTATCAATTTGCTAGAATGATTTTCAACATATGATGTTTACCAATTAGTTTGAATGATTTTCAACACATGATGTTTATCAATTAGTTTGAATGATTTTCAACACATGATGTTTATCAATTTGCTAGAATGATTTTCAACACATGATGTTTACCAATTAGCTAGAATGATTTTCAACACATGATGTTTACCAATTAGCTAGAATGATTTTCAACACATGATGTTTATCAATTTGCTAGAATGATTTTCAACATATGATGTTTACCAATTAGTTTGAATGATTTTCAACACATGATGTTTATCAATTAGTTTGAATGATTTTCAACACATGATGTTTATCAATTTGCTAGAATGATTTTCAACATATGATGTTTACCAATTAGCTAGAATGATTTTCAACACATGATGTTTACCAATTAGCTAGAATGATTTTCAACACATGATGTTTATCAATTTGCTAGAATGATTTTCAACATATGATGTTTACCAATTAGCTAGAATGATTTTCAAACACATGATGTTTACCAATTAGTTTGAATGATTTTCAACACATGATGTTTACCAATTAGCTAGAATGATTTTCAACACATGATGTTTACCAATTAGCTAGAATGATTTTCAACACATGATGTTTACCAATTAGTTTGAATGATTTTCAACACATGATGTTTACCAATTAGTTTGAATGATTTTTAACACATGTTTACCAATTAATTTGAATGATTTTCAACACATGATGTTTACCAATTAGCTAGAATGATTTTCAACACATGATGTTTACCAATTAGTTTGAATGATTTTCAACACATGATGTTTACCAATTAGCTAGAATGATTTTCAAACACATGATGTTTACCAATTTGCTAGAATGATTTTCAGCACATGATGTTTACCAATTAGCTAGAATGATTTTCAAACACATGATGTTTACCAATTAGCTAGAATGATTTTCAACACATGATGTTTACCAATTTGCTAGAATGATTTTCAACACATGATGTTTACCAATTAGTTTGAATGATTTTCAACACATGATGTTTACCAATTAGTTTGAATGATTTTTAACACATGTTTACCAATTAGTTTGAATGATTTTCAACACATGATGTTTACCAATTAGCTAGAATGATTTTCAACACATGATGTTTACCAATTAGTTTGAATGATTTTCAACACATGATGTTTACCAATTAGCTAGAATGATTTTCAAACACATGATGTTTACCAATTTGCTAGAATGATTTTCAACACATGATGTTTACCAATTAGCTAGAATGATTTTCAACACATGATGTTTACCAATTAGTTTGAATGATTTTCAACACATGATGTTTACCAATTAGCTAGAATGATTTTCAACACATGATGTTTACCAATTAGTTTGAATGATTTTCAACACATGATGTTTACCAATTAGCTGGAATGATTTTCAACACATGTTTGCCAATTAGTTTGAATGATTTTCAACACATGATGTTTACCAATTAGTTTGAATGATTTTCAACACATGATGTTTACCAATTAGCTAGAATGATTTTCAAACACATGATGTTTATCAATTTGCTAGAATGATTTTCAACACATGATGTTTACCAATTAGCTAGAATGATTTTCAACACATGATGTTTACCAATTAGTTTGAATGATTTTTAACACATGTTTACCAATTAGTTTGAATGATTTTCAACACATGATGTTTACCAATTAGCTAGAATGATTTTCAACACATGATGTTTACCAATTAGTTTGAATGATTTTCAACACATGATGTTTACCAATTAGCTAGAATGATTTTCAACACATGTTTACCAATTAGTTTGAATGATTTTCAACACATGATGTTTACCAATTAGCTAGAATGATTTTCAAACACATGATGTTTACCAATTTGCTAGAATGATTTTCAACACATGATGTTTACCAATTAGTTTGAATGATTTTTAACACATGTTTACCAATTAGCTTGAATGATTTTCAACACATGATGTTTACCAATTAGTTTGAATGATTTTCAACACATGATGTTTACCAATTAGCTAGAATGATTTTCAAACACATGATGTTTACCAATTTGCTAGAATGATTTTCAGCACATGATGTTTACCAATTAGCTAGAATGATTTTCAACACATGATGTTTACCAATTAGCTAGAATGATTTTCAACACATGATGTTTACCAATTAGTTTGAATGATTTTCAACACATGATGTTTACCAATTAGCTAGAATGATTTTCAACACATGATGTTTACCAATTAGCTAGAATGATTTTCAAACACATGATGTTTATCAATTTGCTAGAATGATTTTCAACACATGATGTTTACCAATTAGCTAGAATGATTTTCAACACATGATGTTTACCAATTAGCTAGAATGATTTTCAACACATGATGTTTACCAATTAGTTTGAATGATTTTCAACACATGATGTTTACCAATTAGTTTGAATGATTTTCAAAACATGATGTTTACCAATTAGTTTGAATGATTTTCAACACATGATGTTTACCAATTAGCTAGAATGATTTTCAACACATGATGTTTACCAATTAGTTTGAATGATTTTCAACACATGATGTTTACCAATTTGCTAGAATGATTTTCAACACATGTTTACCAATTAGTTTGAATGATTTTCAACACATGATGTTTACCAATTAGCTTGAATGATTTTCAACACATGATGTTTACCAATTAGCTAGAATGATTTTCAAACACATGATGTTTACCAATTTGCTAGAATGATTTTCAGCACATGATGTTTACCAATTAGCTAGAATGATTTCAACACATGATGTTTACCAATTAGATAGAATGATTTTCAACACATGATGTTTGCCAATTTGTTTGAATGATTTTCAACACATGATGTTTACCAATTAGCTAGAATGATTTTCAACACATGTTTACCAATTAGTTTGAATGATTTTCAACACATGATGTTTACCAATTAGCTAGAATGATTTTCAACACATGATGTTTACCAATTAGTTTGAATGATTTTCAACACATGATGTTTACCAATTAGCTAGAATGATTTTCAACACATGTTTACTAATTAGTTTGAATGATTTTCAACACATGATGTTTACCAATTAGTTTGAATGATTTTCAACACATGATGTTTACCAATTAGCTAGAATGATTTTCAAACACATGATGTTTACCAATTTGCTAGAATGATTTTCAACACATGATGTTTACCAATTAGCTAGAATGATTTTCAACACATGATGTTTACCAATTAGCTAGAATGATTTTCAACACATGATGTTTACCAATTAGTTTGAATGATTTTCAACACATGATGTTTACCAATTAGCTAGAATGATTTTCAACACATGATGTTTACCAATTAGCTAGAATGATTTTCAACACATGATGTTTACCAATTAGCTAGAATGATTTTCAACACATGATGTTTACCAATTTGCTAACAGAATATCTCTCTCCTACTTTAATGAACACAAATATCTAAACAGAGAAGTCATTTTAATTTTAATAAACTATGCTGATAGTAGTAGCAATGTCTCTATTGTATTCGATAATACAAAATAACGCTTATATTTGTAATCACTTGACAGGAGTTGCTGTCCATTTGAAAAGCAATATTAAAAAGAAATATGAATACCTTCCAATCAGGGCAGTAGCAATAATTTTCCTAATAATTTAGATGACTTTTGTAATAATTTTGATTTTTTAAAAATAATTTAGATGATTTGTGTAAAATTTAGATATAAAAAAATTCACATTTTATAAAAATAATTTACATTTTTGAAAAATAATTAAGATGACTTTTTAAAAAATAATTTAGATGATTTTTGTTTTGTTTGTTTATTTTAAGGCTTAATGCCATTTTTCAGCACTCGATAGGCCATACATGGCGGCCAGTATTATTGGTGGAGGAAGAACCCAGGAAAACCCTCAAAAAGAACCACTGACCCATGAGAAGCTACTGGCAAACTTTCTCACATACCGGTAACTACATTAGCCGAATCTTAGACTCGAACCCATGCAGACAGAGGTGAGACGGTGGTGATCCGAAACAGAAAGCGCTTTAGACCACTTAGCCACTTGGGGCCTCAATGATTTTTGTAATATTCAAATTCTGAATGATTACACAACATTTTCATTGGGGCCGACCTCTTGCACAATTTAATTAAAGTGACAGGTACACATGGTAAATCTTAATGAATTAATTTTCTTCTTTGCTTTAGTGTTTCCCTTTACCTTCATTTGTATGTCAGAGGCCGACAAATGTGTCCTTTGATCTCGATTTTTGATACCAATCGTAATTGAGATTCTCAATCTTATACCCCTACATACCGGTAAGCACAGCGTTTTTGCCACTTCCCCACTAGATGCCAATTGCTACTCCTCTTATGATCAGTAAGTGGACAAAAACAAATTAAAAATAAAAATTAAAAATTAATAAATTTGATTAAGAAAATTGTACACTCAGATCTACATAAATAAAACTGATTCATGAATAAATTAAAGTCTGAATTATATCCATGGTGGTTTAAATAAAATGTGACTGGATACTGCCAATGGTATAAAATGTGACTGGGTACTGCCAATGGTATAAAATGTGACTGGATACTGCCAATGGTTCAAATTATACTGTAGTTTCATCTACATGGTACAAGATTTTGTTAAATTTTATTTTAAAGTCAGATTCTAATAATGAATAAAAACAATGCTATTTGTAGGAGGAATATGGTATTTCAAAACAGTGTTATTTGTGGACACAACAAGTTGTTTGAAAATAATGCTATCTGTTGGTACAACATGGTGTTTCACACATTCGTTATCTTGAACAACCTTGGCATCATTAAAAAAAAAAGCTATGCAAAAAAAAACTTTACAAGCACTGCAAAGATAATACATATCAACATGCACAAAACAAACCATGCAAAATATAAATAAGAAACATTAATTTGAGTGAAAAATTAATTTCAATAAACCAAAATTCTGTTGATAAAAAGTAAATACAGTAATGTATAGTTTAAATTAGTTTTTTCCTAATTATTAAAATCTGCTAAAATGAAGTTTCTTACAACAGATTCTTATGATTATCTATCAATTTCAAATTGGCAAAGTTGCTAAAAATATCAGAAAATATGTAATATTAAAATAAAATTTGCAGTAGGAACCAACTTAAGAAAGGAACCAAAATTATTTATGCTATGGTAATATATGTGATGCCTTCAAATAATATTAACTTTTATAATTTCAATACTATATGCAAAATTAATAATGCAGGGAAAATTATTTTCTTGGAGAGTGAAGGATTATCTCCCATTATAAACTCACCTCCTGAAGTCCAGAAGAGCCTTGATTGAGGAAGGAACTCCAAGGTCAGGCCAGGTCAGGAAGTGGAACTGGGTCACAGTGCGTGTCTCATTTGTCTGCAGGTTCTTCAGGTAGAAGCTTCGTACCAGGTAGTCATCACACCAAATATGCTCAGAAACAAGGTGTACCTTTTCAATACAATAAATGATGCAATGTACAAGGTGGATCTTAAAAATAGTGTATAACAAGGTGGGCAAGAGTGTACAGTGTATATCAAAGTGGAATGCCCAAAAATTCGTAAAACATGTTTCAAACATTACTTAAATCACCTGAAAATGAAATCAATTATTTAATTATGGCCATGATAATGTTTTACAAATTTCAGAGGTCTGTTTTAATTTGTGCTGTTATACTAAAAATGTTTTCATGACAGACATATGGACAGACAGCAGCAAAACAATATGACATCCATCTACAACTGTATGTGGCGGGTGGGGTGGGGGTTCGGAAAGATATCAAGAAATATGTCTCACCCATTGTATTTTGTTGTAAGCCACACCCATTGTATTTTTCTGTAAGCCTCACCCATTGTATTTTGTTGTATGACACACCCCTTGTATGTAGTTGTATGCCCCACCCATTGTATTTTACTGTAAACCCCACCCATTATATTTTGCAAAAAAGTAAAACTTTGCCATTGCTGTATAAAATTGTTTTAAGTTTACAGACTTTTAAAACAATGTGGTTAAAGAAAAAACACTGCATTCACTATTTTGGGTGAATTACCACTTATCTATGTTTGAAACTACTAGTGATTGCATTTGGATTCATTCAGTGTCATCTGAAGACCTCTTCCTCGCTTAATCAATAGAGTGCACAAACAGATAGGACTTCCTCCCTTAATCAATAGAGTGTAAAACAGATAGGACTTATTGCTGACAACCATATCCCTTTTTGCCTATAAACAACAGAATATATGGCTATATTTTGATGATGTATGTTGTAGTTGGAAAATTTAAATGTAAAAAAATTATTATTACTATTATTATTATAGTAGTAAACCATTCTGTTACAGGCATTGTGAAATGAGGGTCAAGATCCTCCAGTTTTCATGAGCAACTAAGATTACATGCCAAAGGCAAATCAAGGTCACAATTCAAACCAAGGTCAAAAGTCCAATTTGTGTATAAAGCTTCAGGGAGATTTCTTTAATGTTATTGTTCCCCCACCCCCAGAAATTAAAGCATCAATGATCAATAGATGGATGAATTGATGACATACAAATAGTTAAAAGATGTGAAAAATATTGAAACCATAGAATGGTCCATAGCAAAATACACATTTGCACCAATGTCTAACATGTGTACTCAATTTTAAATGCTTCTGAAGTTGTGATATGACAGTGCGGAATGAATAAAATGATGGACATTAAGATAAATTGAGAAACAAACAAAAAAATGACAATGAAGCACTTTAAAAACTATAGGCATGTCTAGATGACAAGCCTAATATTATGCAGACACAACATTCTTGAACCATTCTGGAGTTATTTTCTGGAAATAAAAAAATGAATGATGGGTGATCATACCTTACTGCTATATACTTATGCCAGCTTTGATCAGTGGGAAATTAAACTGAACAACAAAGGACACAAGTCTTTCCAAATTTTTTAGGTATTAATTGATTCTGAAATACAGTACAATCATCTTATCATGAACATGTATGGTTCCAAAACATCAGACTGAATGAATAAATACCAAATAGATTATTAACACATTTGTTTCATGCAATGAACGTCATTGGGTTTAATATATTCAGAAAATTATCATGTAGGTCATTCAGGTTGATATATCCATATCATGACTATGTAGGTCATTAAGGTTGATATATCCAGATCGTGACTATGTAGATCATTTAGGTTGATATATCCAGATCAAGACTAAGTAGGTCATTAAGATTGATATATCCAGATCGTGACTATGTAGGTCATTAAGGTTGATATATTCAGATCATTACTATGTAAGTCATTTAGTTAGATAGATCCATATCAAGACTATGTAGGTCATATTTTGTCCAAGCCTATGTAACAAGCATTTAGACTGGTTAAACTACATCATGTGATACAAAACTTTGCTATTAGGTTATACCACTATAAGGAACTAATTGTATTTATGCACATTTTCATGTGTGCTATGACCATGGTTACAATAAAATTACATTATTCGTTTCTTCTTATTTTTATGACAATCTGCAATTATAAATGCCAAACTTTATATTTTATAGGATTCAGGAAGTCATAAAGCTTCATTATCTTGTTCATTCATGCATAGTATAGCTTGTCAAACTTATTTTCACAAATCCTCTAAAATATAAGTTAAATTCTCATTTAATTCTAAGATAAAAGATTAGGGCAAGGGAGATAACTCACCTCATAGATGTGGTAAAGGTCGCTGCCTTCCTCTGGCCAGTACCTGTGACACATTGCCTCTCCATTTTCAGTCATTTTACTCAGCATCACAATGACCACACTACCCTGCTCCCAGATCATCTGTTTGTGGAAGCAAACATTTTTATTTGTCTTGCTACAATATCTTAATTTTGAGAATTTTAAAAACTGTCAAGAAATTCCTTAAAACTTCCACACAAAGATACGGTTTAGCCAAAACATGAAGATTTTATTACTGTCTTTTAATTTCTGATTCCAGACAATGTTTTGTAGATGTATAATTTGTTACCAGTTCAGCAATGAAAAAGATATTGTAAAAAATCTTGATTTGAGATAATGTTCTACTATAGTGCTGTATAATTAGTACAAGTTAAGCAATGAAAAATGTTTAAAAAAATCTTGATTTGAGATAGAATGGGTCCAATTACAATAGTACAGAGTCTGTATAGAAAGTAGTAGCTATGCATACCACAATCAAACCAAACAATAAACAGGATGAGAGGTACAAACCTGCCAAAAATCGGCCACGGTGTGGGGTAACGGTCCTTGAGTTGCAATATAAGCTGGGTTGCGAGGATCATGATCCATCTAAAATGAAAACAAACAAATAGTTTTAAATAATGCTTAGATATTCAAAATTTTCATAATATCCATGCATACTGAGTTGGTCTGAAATTCATGAAATGAAGCATAAATAACAATAAACAATAAGCTGCAATAAACATAAGATTAAATTCCAACACATTTCTCTCTCTCTCTCATTACATATCCAAGTACATGTACCTATAACTACATGTACCATCATAATAAAACAAAAACAGACATTCCTTTGTCCATTAACCACTGGCCATCTACATATACACTACCTGTATCAACTGCTGTCCATCTACATGTACATTAACTGCATACTTTATTAACTGATGGCCATCTACATGTACACTATGTGCATATTGTATTAACTACTGGCCATCTTGATGTACACTACCTGCATAATGTATTAATTGCTGGCCATCTGCATGTACACTACCTGCATAATGTATTAATTGCTGGACATCTGCATGTACACTACCTGTATTAACTGCTAACCATCTGTTTATACTAGTACCTGTATAATAATAATAATAATAATAATAATAATAATAATAATAATAATAATAATAATAATAATAATAATAATAATGAGGACTTTGTATAGCCCCTAATCTTTCGAAGCTCTATAAGTGCTTTACACCATCAATAATGATATGACTACACTACAGAACAACAAATGACAAAAACAATGAAATCGGAAAACATAAAAACATGCTGAAAACAAATAAGATACAAAACATGATTAGGTCGCTAAGTTTGTCCCTGCAGTCGAAACAGGTTAGTCTTAAGAGCACTCTTAAAAGGGAATACTGTATCTTTGTGTCTAATTTCAATGGGCAATTCGTTCCACATTGCCAGGCCCTGGTGTGCAAATGAACATTGTTTATATGACTTTGTTTTCACCTTGGGAACAATGAGTATATGATTATCAGAAGAAGAGTGTAAGGATCTAGCTGGTGTATACACATGACAAACGAACATTGTTTATATGACTTTGTTTTCACCTTGGGAACAATGAGTATATGATTATCAGAAGAAGAGTGTAAGGATCTAGCTGGTGTATACACATGGGTGAGGCTGGATAGGTATGTTGGACTGGAGTCTGTCATTGAAAACATAGCACAGAGAACAAATTTTGTGTTTGATTCTGTATCGAATTGATAGCCAGTGTAGGGTACAGAGCAGTGTTGAGGTGTGCTCTGATCAAGGTACTCTAAAGATGATATGTGCAGCTGTGTTTTGAACTCTTTGAAGTTTCTGGAGTACATATTGTGACGAACCAGACAGAACTGAGTTACAATATTCCAGTCTTGAAAGTACTAATGAACACACAAGTAATTTAGTGGCATCAACTGTAAGATATTTACGAATGGAACTGATGCGTCTCATTTCAAGATATGTGGTCTTGCACATGTTCATGACATGTTGGTGCAATGTGAGAGTACTGTCTAGAGTAACGCCAAGGTTTTGTACTGACTGAGAGAATTTAATGTTGGTGTTGCTGATATTTATTGTCTGAGGTAAAGGATGTGAATGAGAAAGTCTTTGTGTTGTGATCAGAATAACCTCAGTTTTACCATCATTCATCTGCAACTTGTTACATGTCATCCATGATTTCACATCATAAATGCACTTCTCTACTCCATGGATGGTAGCATCAACTTCAGTTCGGTTGCTAGACTTGTATATTTGGGTGTCATCAGCATACAATTGGTGATCTATGACACTTGAGAGCAGCTGAGTGTACAGAATGAAGAGAACAGGTCCAAGAACAGATCCCTGTGGAACACCACAACATACGTCAACTGTACTGGAGTGTATTCCATTTGCAGATATAATATGTTTCCTGTTGGCGAAGTAGGACTTGAACCACTGTAAGGCTATATTCTGAATGCCAAATACATGCTGGAGACGGTGAAGTAATATATCATGGTCTATTGTGTCGAATGCTGCAGATAAATACAGGAGAGTGAGGACTGTACTCTTTCCACTATCCAAAGCAGAGAGAATGTTACTATATACTTTCAGAAGAGTAGTTTCCGTACTGTGGCAAGGGCGATATGCAGACTGTACATTGCTAAAAAGACTGTTTGAATTCAAATGAGATACAAATTTGGTTAGAACAACCTCTTCTAAGATTTTTTATATGAATGGGAGATTAGAAACTGGGCGGTAGTTCTTTAAATTGTCATGGTCCAGTGTGGTTTCTTCAGCTGTGGATTTACGCTGGCAGTTACGAAAAATGATGGGAATTCCCCTGATGAGAGAGAGATATTAATAACATCAGTTAGTGAAGGCAATATTGGGTCTAAGCACTCCAGCAGCAGTGATGTCAGAATTGGATCATGTTCAAAAAGCTTTGGTGCACTTTTCATCACGATTGTCCATACTAAATCTATAGAAACAGGTTCAAATGAATTTGGTTCTATTTATCATACAGAGGTTTCTCTTAGTAGCAAACAGAGGTGGAGGGTTAGGGACTGATACGTCAAGATGGCATACAATGCAGAGGTGATCCAATGCAAGTTCGTGGGATACAAGGGTGGATTGCAGAATATAATCACCAGGTCTATGAAGAAACGTCTAAAATGTGACCAAGTTTATGGGTAGGTTTGTTAACTGACTGTTTAAGATTGAAAACATTAATGGAATCTAGGAGTTTTGACGTGTATGGTTTACCAGGACAGTCAAAGTGAAAGTTGAAATCTCCAAGAATAATTAGGTTGCCACCTATCGAATTTCCATACTCTAAAAGATTTGGAAACTGCTCCAAAAAGAGAGATTCAGTCAGCTTGTTTTTTCTACTAGGAAGAGGACGGTAGAGACAGAAAAAATGGACTGACCTTTGTTCCAGTGTGAGCTTTGTTTGGACTAGTTCAAACGATGTGTGGCAGAAATTGAAGGTTGTGTTGTACTTAAGGCATTTGATCATGGAATTCTTTGTAATTACAGCAATTTCACCTCCGCGAGAGTTGCGGGGGAACGACTTGATGGAGTAATCGCTGGGTGTTAAATCCGCACACCTAGATTCATCACCTGCCGAATGTAACCAAGTTTCTGTCTGGAATAAGATGTCAATATTCTGGTCGTTGATAAAATTAACAATTTCTGTGCACTTTTCTGGTGATCCTACTGATTGAGCATTGAATAATGCAATACGTAGTGGTATCCCTGGGACAGTTGACACAACGGTTGATGATTTAAGAGGCATTTGAACCAGGTTATTAAAATTAATGACAGAATTTTTAAGTTGTTTATCCGTTACAGGCAAAAGGGAGATTACTGGAATTCTTCTTCCTGTTCTACGCCGGCCAGCTTTGAAAGAACGTTTCTTTTTTCACTTCGGTTTACATTTAAGAAATGATGAATGTATTCCCAGTTCATTTAGTCTTGAGCACAATGTAGTATCTAGAACCAAGGTGTGGTCATTTAATCCAATTAAATGTAATGAGGGTTTGTCGTATTGTAAGCGATCACGTGACGGCGGTTTATTAAAAAACAAATGACGTCTTAACATTGGGACAAAACAGCTGAGAAAAATTCTAATTGTTCTTGTTTCCAAAGCAAGGAGATGAATTAACACATACGAACGGAACAGCCAATGCATGATGAAACACAATAATGTAGACGATGATAGAGAACAAGCACAAATATCATAAATATAGTACAAAATCGGAAGAGCCTATCTCTAGCAGTTAAGCGATGGTGGCCATCTTTCCGGAAGTATAAGTTTTGTCCAAATGCAGAGTGCACAGACCCATTGTTCCCAACACATAATTCACCGCTAGAGCTGTGTCCATGTAGTTTGGTGAGAGTATTCAGTAGAGCAAACAACCCTATACCCTGATCTGTTGGCACATTATATGTTAACAGATCCAGGTCAATGTCAGATATATGCATCTTCCTGCAGGGCATGGGCCAAATAAGTTTTATTTTAAACCTTGTTCTAAGATGTAAAGAAAAGGATTAAACCAGGTAACAGGTCAGATTTGGCCCATGGACCATAGGCTGCATATACCTGGCCTATGTTGTTTGCAGAAGGAATATATATATATATATATATATATATATATATATATATGCATGCATTAAATGAAGGAACAAGCAGACTGGTTAATGCAGTCCAAATAGAACCTGCACATGATCCGAATTGACAATCTTTTATCTAATGACCATCACTTTGTAAATCTAGTTAATTTATTAAGAAAGAAATTGATCCTGACCTAGTACAGTCTCTTAGGCATCATTTTGCATGTCATTTATAAGCTAGTGTGCCATTTGCCACATGCCTATCTCAAGGATGCATTTTGTGTATTACTATGAAACCAATATGAAACAAGAATGAACTCTCCTGAGGTTTTTTGGCCTAGCAATTAACAGCATCATTATCATGAACCAAGACTGATTAATGAGTTGGGGTTTACTTCTGGGCAAACAACCTATAAATCTTGAAAAAGATTCCATCAAGAATTAGTCCTTAATTTCACTGAATGAGTTGCCTTTATGCCCCAAAAGCTGAAAACTATCTGATACACAGGCTTGATTTCAGTAAGACACTTTTAAATGAAAGAAACAACTCATTTATTTCTGAAGACAAATGCTTTATTTAATGTTCTATTGACCAAACTTCAGTGTGTAAATGAGAGAGGGTAGTCTCCATGATGATATGGGAGAAACAACGTGTACGAGATACATTCATGTAGCAAGTTAAGAGTTGATATCCATTCCAAATATTTATTATGGTACATATTTCCGTTCCAAACATCCATTATAATACTAATGTTTATTCCAAGCATCTATTGTTGTTACTAATTTCCATTTTGAGTATCCATTATGGTACTGATTTCCATTCAAAGTATCCATTGTTGTTACAGATTTCAATCTAAAGTATCCATTATGGTACTGATATTCATTCCATTTATCACTGCTGGTACTAATATCACTTGTAAGTATCCATTATGACACTGAATTCAATTCCATGTATCCATTTTGGTAATGACTGCCTTTCCATGTATCCAATATGGTACTGATATCAATTTCAAGTATCAAATATGATACTGATATCAATTTCAAGTATCCATTATGGCACTCATATCAATTTCAAGTATCCAATATGGTACTGATATCAATTTCAAGAATCCAATATGGTACTGATATTAATTTCAAGTATCCAATATGGAAATGATATCAATTTCAAGTATCCAATATGGTACTGATATCAATTTCAAGAATCCAATATGGTACTGATATTAATTTCAAGTATCCAATATGGAACTGATATCAATTCCATGTACCCAATATGGTACTGATATCAATTTCAAGTATCCAATATGGTACTGATATGAATTTCAAGTATCCAATATGGTCCTGATTTCATTACTTTCAACTTCTCTAAAGCTTTTACAAATGGATGAGGTTTCATCTTTAAACAGAATATTCAAGAAGACCTACTCTGTTCTATAATTTAGAACAGTGCTCTGAGTGAATCAGGCATGCTTAGAATTTTTAAAACTGAAAACCTATAAATGCAAGGAAGGAGCATGAACACCATTACACCTAACTGTCAAGTCCGCAATTCTTAAAAAAATCTTCAGAAAGTTTTAATTTCAACTAATTAATAGACCAAGGAGAGAAAATACCAAACCTTCTTAAATTTTCTAGAACAGTTGACTGAGTACTTACAATTGTGCTTGCATTGATATAGTCAGATCCAGACACATTGGCCGCGCTTACTAGAACAACTCTGGAATGGTCATCTGAAGCAGAGAAGACATTACAGGTTACTGAAATCATTAATGATAATCAAGGATCCCATAAAGTTATAGGCTTTGGGTACATGTGGATTATTACTACATTATTTATTTCACATAATAATATTATCTTCTTGGCTAGAAAAAAAAGAAACAAAAGAACCAAAGTTAATATGATTTTGTGTCATTAAAATGATCAGTTTTCCATGTTTTGGACTCATTAATATGCATTTCTACAACAAAGGATTGTTGGAACATATCTCAGCATACGATATTGATTTCTATAACACAGGATTGTTGGAACATATCTCAGCATACGATACTCATTGTTACAACACAGGATTGTTGGAACATATCTCAGTATACGATACTCATTGTTGCAACACAGGATTGTTGGAACATATCTCAGTATATGATATTGACTTTTACAACAGATTGTTGGAACATGCATCTGAACAAGATTACATCATTTATATGACAGGGTTGTTGGAACACACTTCACTCTAAATTCACCTCATTTATTATGCCAATCATTTTTTGGACTTTCCAGAACAGCATTACAAAAAAGAAAGTATTTTAATTCTGCATGAATTCTTGAAACAAAATTTTCTGAGAGAATTGGGTAATTTTGTACTGAAAAAGTGACAAGTTTTACCTCAATATAAGACACATCAATATAACATGGTCATAGATGTAACACACGTTTAGTCATGGATCCCATTATACAATGAATATTTGTTATTCCACGTTACATAAGGTGACGGCACATAAAATGCAGTACACAGTTACGACATATGTGATAACCATTACAGTGAGAAACCAGCGTATATTGAAGATTGACCCACATATCATTATTAATCTTGAATCTCCACATTAGATATATGAAAAGCAACTTTCTGGTAAATTGGCTAAGGGGTGCATTGTGGCATTGTGACAAGAAATATTGTTCAGTTAGAATAACAAGTCAGATCTTTTCATGACCCAGGTTCACTTGAAACTTTAAGATGTCACTCTTTTTTGTTTTTCATTGTAACCAAGGTAACCAACACATCATTGCAATAATTAAAATTAAACATATTTATAGTTACAGTGCCAAAACACACCTTGGGGCTTTCATTAACAATATGTGTAGAAATGATGCAAGAGTTATGAAGTTAATATAGAATGACTTTAGAAATATTTACTAGATGTAATATGTACAGAGGTCATGTAAACATCACTGAAGCATGCTGATTCCTACCTAACCCCACCCCTTTCTTTTCTAACAAAACTTTTGTGCAGAACAAAATGTAATTATTGAAGGAAAATGATTCCTCCACAAGATGGTGTATAAGGTGATGTGAGTTTCACCAGATCTTTGGACCAAGAAGCAAACTGACCGCATTTTGATAAGAAAGAAGGAATGCTTAATTATCACATAAGGGAAGAAAAACTACTGAAAAACTGCCATACAAAGAATGAAAATCAACTGAATAAGAGCCACACAAATAAATAAAACAACTGAATAACAGCCACACAAATGAAAAAACAACTGAATAACAGCCACACAAATGAAAAAAATAATTGAATAACAGCCACACAAATCAAATGCAACTGAACAAGTCACACAAGAGCAGAAAAAGCAACCAAATAACAGCCACACAAAAGTAGAGAAAGCACCTGAATAAGTCACACAAGAGAAGAAAAAGTCATGACATAATTAGGTTTGTAATGTGGTGCATTTAGTACAATTAACAGACAGTCGTGATTTAAAAGTGCTATTTGATATATTGCAATCAGATTTCCTTGAATTGAAAGTAAATTTGCAAATTCCATTTTTCATTTTGTTATTCTGCAAATGCTATCATGTTTGTTCCATTAAATAGCTTCTGCCTTGGCTTTTAGCCATATATATGGTAAAGGATTTAATGCTGTCAATTAGGTTAGAATAATTTATTGAGGACTAAATGAAGATTTAGACAAAATCTGCCCATTTCCTGGAATTCAAATTGTGTTTTAGCTTGGTCATATCCGGGCCCAATAAGGCAGAGAACATGATATAAACACTGTACTCTCCTCCAACACAGAATAGTCTCATTTGGAAAATGTCAATCATTGTATGAACAGACCCATACAATTCTTGCATTACAAGTTTTTCAAATAAAAAGTAATGGGCAAATATACAGCTACTATAGATCAAAACAGATACCAATTTCTCTACAAGAAGGGCTGAGAAAAATTCTTGTCAAATAGCTATGAACTTGAAAAAATGTTGGGCACAATTGTATAACTTTCTGCTGATAATCCAATATTTTATATCAAACATGAATAAGGAATATACAGATTTTTTGTCCAATTTCATAACGTATGTATAAGTATTTAAGTTTATTTTTATTTTTTTATTTTTGTATGTATGTTATCTCTAAAAGTTTCTGCAAACATTTAAGCAAATTGGTGTACACAGTGTGTAACATCTCTAAACAAAAAACAGTCTTTAAATTTTTAAAACTAACTTAAAACTAAAATGTTTGCAAATTTTGAAAACCATGAACTATTTAGAGATGACATATCTTTCAGGTCCCATTTAGTCCAGCATTCTAAAATGTTATACTAATTGTGCAAGTACCCCAAGGTCTAGCACTCTCAAATGTTATTTCTTATTCAAGTACCCAATGGTCCATTAATCTTATATACAGTCAACTCCACTTAACTGCACATCGGTTAACTGCACACTCCGGATAACTGCACGTAGTCACGTCGGTCCCATTTTTCCCCAATGCTTTTCAATGGGAACACACTGCGGATAACTGCACTTCGCTTAAATGCAAACTCCGGATAATTGCACGATAAATTTATGCCCGTGGCACAGTATTCATTACAATTTTACTCCGGTTAACTGCACAATTTATAGTCATGATCAGTTGTTGCCAGTCCACTTCTGTAGCGCTTCAAATAAGCTGACAAATAAGCCGGTAAATGCGACTTTGCAAATGATTGACAAGTAAAGGACGCCTGAGGTGGTATATACATGTATATCCGCGCCCACTAGAGAGCAATAACGTGGGAAAAATCATAGTACATGTACCGCATGGGAAACATTGCCCTAAACCGTTCGAGTTTGAATGATTTCAAACCAACAAATGGATGGTTGGAAAGATGGAAAATGCGCAACGGAATTCAATTTAAATGACATCACGGCAAAAAAAAAAACAGGATGCAGACGACATTGGAGCTGAACACTTTCTGTGGGAGATGTCCCATCAATGTCTGACATCAGTTTTCGAATAACTAGCAATCTATAGAATTTCTTAAAATTTGCTATCATTCCTTGATCCATTGGTTGAAACAATGAAGTTGTGTTCGGAGGAAGGAAATTAAGCTTAACTTTTAAGTAAAAGTTGAAAGAGTGGATTCTAATCATTGTTTATATTTATTCTTCACATATATTTGTGCCGTGCTGATTTAAAGCAGTACTGTATCGTACTTCGGTTAACTGCACACTCCGGTTAACTGCACAGTCTCGTGACGGGCCCAAGGGTGTGCAGTTAACCGGAGTCGATTGTATATATATGCTACTCCAATTGCCTCCTAGCTAAATAACCTGTGTTGCTAGACTGTAAAACACAAACCAATACCAAACTTCTGCCACAATTTGTTGCTTGAAATGTTTACCGGTACTAAGTTTGGCTGATAAACCTTGATAAGGTTGTGAATTTTGATCAAGAATTGAAATGATTTATGGACAGACTGATGTACCAGTGAACGCTATTATATTCCTTGTATTATATACTGGACCAGGGGAATACAAAACTTAAAGATTAATTTAACAATTCCTTAAGATTCTCTAGGGGCCCCTGGTTGTTTCTTAAAGCAAACGTCTTTACTGATTACTGCCATCTCACCTCGATGAGCATGGCTTTGAGTCATAGGCTGCTAATACAAGTACATGTATGTGAGAAAGCTTGCCAGTGAGTTGGTGGTTCTTCCCAGGATATTCCTCCATCAGTTAACTGGCCACCATCTATAGCATATCATGTGTTAAATAATAGTGTTCAGCCCACAACATCAACATATATATATATATATATATATATATATATAGCTAATCTAAGAAAGTAAATTTAAATTAAACTAAATTTAGACATTTTGTAATTAAATTACAGTATTTCTCCTATGATAAGCACCTGGTCAATTTTAATTCTTTGAGTGGGAAATGTGGTGGCTCATTAAGGATCAGGTTTGCTCACATGTAGTTAAAATTATCCTGATTTTCAAAATTACAATTCTGCAAATACATCTCTTCATTTAGTTTTATTTAAAGAAATGTGAGTGATGCCAGCTGTCTATTGTGAAATTAATACTCAAAATTTTGTATTGGGTATACATAAATTTCGATACTTGATGAAAATGGAAACCTACAAATTACTTATTTTTAAATATTAATGTGAATCAGCCTTCACTGGTTGAAACCTATTCACTCCTTTTTCACCTGCAGCTCTATCACCTGTAGTGGCATGTAAGCACTCATCAATAAAAATGTGTCACCAACAACACAATGCAACATACACATCAATGAAAGTGCCCTTATTATAATTGGAAGAGAAACTTAATGGGTCATTCAGACAGAATGAAAGGTCATAATGGGTCACTTGACAGTGCTTGGAATGCATTTGGTTAAGCAGTTTTACACATACGTGTACATGTACTCGTGAGAAATGAGGAATATATGTCACAGGTAACAAACAGAATGAAACAGAATGAAGCAGATTATGACCTGTATGTTTTGTTTTGTTTTTTATGCTTCAACGCCATTTTTCAGCACAATATAGGCTATACATGGCGGTTAGTATTAATGGTGAAGGAAGAACCCAGAAAATCCCCGGAAAGAATCACGAACCATGAGAAGCTACTGGCAAGCTTTCTCACTTACCCACAGTTGCCAAATCTTAGACTCGAACCCACGCAGAGAGAGGTGAGATGGCAGTGATCCATAGCGGACAGTGATTTAGACCACTCAGCCTGTACGTTGTGCCAATGTCATTCAATATTCTTCTTTAAACTCCAGTTATAAAGGGAGATCACTGTTAAAACTAAAAACCTTTTTCTTTTTAAACAAATGAAGGTAAAGTCTTAATGATCTGGTCAAATTTTCATTGCAGACACTTCTGCTTTTAGTTGTGTCATGGACATGTGATTTCGGAACCCAAGAAAAGCAGACATTCCGAATGCCTCGCCTATATGTGAAAATGGTGTAAAAGTGGTTGTAAATATGGCAAATAATAGAAATCATGCAAATATTATACTTGCTTTATAGTAATATATCTGTCATCTGATAAATATTTACCACAGTAGATAGCTTTTAATTCAAGAGTGAGGCAGACACTGTAGATAGTTCAAGTAACAAAGCAATAAGATGGAATTGTGGGAATTATTGATGCCTATGCAACAAATTTAATAACGAGCAATTAAAAAAAAATGAAAGAATAGATAGTCAATCCATGTGACTGCCAGAGTTTGAAAGTATGTTATTAACACAAGAACTGTTTAAAGTGGAAAACCATGTGATTATGGTAGAGACCCAAATTATGGTAGAGACCCAAATATACAGGAGAATATCTATAAAACAGAAGTCACTGGAATTCACTGTAGAAATGGTAAGAAGGGTTTGATGAAAAATAAGAGTATGGACAAGAAAAGAATAGAAGAGTTGGAAAATGCATGAAAAGGTACAAATGTAATATACTAGCATGGGTATTCCAGAATTGTTAGGCTGTGAAAAGTCATTTATAAAAGATCTAACACTGGATGGAGATTATGTAAAGACCAGCAGGACTGCCAATTGCAATACTGTTTACCAGACAGATGTCTATCAGAAGTTTTCAAAAGTTCTCTCTATGACTTTAGATGCCTGTCCATAATTTGCCATATCAATGCTAACATCTGGTTTAACAGCAGTTTTGGGAAAATCATTGGGTATGGCTATTTCATTTATCACTGCTATCCCCTTGAGAGGGATAAAAGTTGCCAAAGTGTCCAAAGAATTATATTGGAATATCAAAAGTATTACATATGAAAAATGTACATTTAATTTTACTACTAATCTGTATCTGCAGCTGGTTAATTTTTTTAAAAATCACAAATGGGCAAAATAAAAGTGGACTTGTACCTGAACATAAACACAAAATATACTGACAAACTATTTATATACAACATTTACTTCAACTAGTCTATGTGTTTAACTTTTGCAGAAAAATTGTAAAGTCAAGTTCACAAATTCTTCAGTGAATCAGACAATATCAGTGTTGTTTTACATCACACGTAGTCTTTTCAAATTTTCAAAGCACTACTTATTTGTCCTTTGACAACAAATTGCAATTACAGTCTATACCCAATCAGTACCCCCACCCCCACCTCTACCAATAATATCTTATTCTACAAACTTTCGTGCTCTTAACTTCACTAAAGATATTTCATAATTTACTTACATGGCAGAATGTCACTGTATCTGTTCTTGCGTGCATTGGCAGGGTCAGAGGCCACCTTTGTGCTCGCTGGGTCAGCCTCATAAGCGCAAAGTGCCTCCCATTCCTGGTCAAGGCGATCCTTGTTCTTCAGATGATCTTCCATGTACGACTGTCAAGATTATGCATAGTATGAAACAAGCAAAAAGTTGATCTGACTCAAGATAATGCATAGTATGAAACAAGCAAAAAGTTGATCTGACTCAAGATAATGCATAATATGAAACAAGCAAAAAGTTGATCTGACTCAAGATAATGCATAGAATGAAACAAGCAAAAAGTTGATCTGACTCAAGATAATGCATAATATGAAACAAGCAAAAAGTTGATCTGACTCAAGATAATGCATAGTATGAAACAAGCAAAAAGTTGATCTGACTCTAGATAATGCATAGTATGAAACAAGCAAAAAGTTGATCTGACTCAAGATAATGCATAGTATGAAACAAGCAAAAGTTGATCTGACTCAAGATTATGCATAGTATGAAACAAGCAAATAGCTGATCTGACTGTCAAGATGATGCATAGTATGAAACAAGCAAAAGTTGATCTGACTGTCAATATTTATGCATAGTATGAAACAAGCAAAAGTTGATCTGACTATCAATATTTATGCATAGTATGAAACAAGCAAAAGTTAATCTGACTGTCAAGATTATGCATATATATATTAACAAATAAATACATTAATGCATTAATGTCATTATTTTTAAAAACTGGAATTAATTCAAACCAGTATGGTATAACAAATCTCAGAATGTATATTTCTTGCAATTTGTTTTATTTGATTAAAGATTGTTTTTAGGCCAAAAGAAAGTCTTTTGTTTGGATCTATCAAAAATGGTATAAAACCTTTAAGCTTACAAAATCACTCAAATCTGCAAATTGCTATATGGTACCTCCATTATTTGTTGCATTTCGAATTATTGACATTTTGGTACAGTATGAATTGGATAAGAAAAGGATTAAAATTCGTAACGTGAATAATAATGTACAGCAGTAGAAATGAGGATTCATTAAAAATGTCTTCTCTACTTGCAAAATATTAATAAATATTCGTTGTCATGTTGTAAGGATTGACCAGATTTCAATATGTATATGTTAGACCCTGAGACTAATAATTTCGCACTGTAACAGTATGAAGGTCAATTCGGCATACAATGAGGTGTCAAGCCAGTTATTTTACATGGCCTTGACTGGCCTTATTTTGGGCAGCCAGTTACATAATAGTTGTCATCACATGGTTCACAGGTAAGTGATGGAATTCTTTGTTCAGATCAAAGGAACATTAAGTGGGGTCATACACTTGACAGACTATTGGGAGGGGGTAGTGTCTGATAATTATATGAATCAACATTCACTCAGAATTGAGCAAGTCATGGCCACCATTAGAATCACAAGCTTAAATATATTATCTTGAAAAAACTAAACATCAGTAGTTGCTAAACCATCTTGCAGCAATTATAAGGGAAGATAAACTACTCCGATGTCATTTGAAATTGGCGGAAAACTTATTTCTTGGAATTACCAGGAGTTTCAGTAGAGGTCAGTGACTATTTGCTTGATTGTTGTAAAATATTACGTAAAGTAATTGTACTTTTTTCCAGTATGTATAATTTAGTACATAGAATTACCATTTGTAGGGTTTGATTCATCATAGTGTTTGATCTACATGCATATTTTGGGGCCATGAATGGTCGAGTGGTCTAAAGTGCTCCATTATAGATCGCTGCCATCTCACCTGTCTGCATGGGTTCGAGTCTCGGATTCAGCCAATACAGGTTATGTGAGAAAGTTTGCCAGTAGCTTCACGTGGGTCAGTGGATCTTTCTGGGGTTTTCTCAGGTTCTTCCTCCACCAATAATACTGGCCGCCATATATAGCCTATCTTGTGCTGAAAAATGGCATTAAACCGTACAACAACAACATGCATATTTTGAGATATAAGCAATGTTTATGTAAATTAATATTGTAATTCATATTGGGTTAATTCGTAGTAACCTTTTGCATTTATTCATTTGATATTATAGATCTGCACATGTTGAATTATACCTTTGTATAAATGGTTGCAGTACGTGTGCAACATTAGTTAATAGGGATTTGCCCATTTGTGTATACTTTGTAAGAGTATCATGTGTAAGGATATATCAGTGCATGGATATGTGGATATCTGCGTACACTTTGTATTTAATATTGTTCTGTGTAATAAGAATGAGAATCTATATATACTGTGTACACAAATAAGAGAGAAAGTGTATTTTGATGTGAACAAATGCATGACAAAAGAAGGTAATAGGTCGTCCGATGATATTGTTGTTAAGTGTGAGTTAGGTAGCAGGGGAATATGCTATGCTAATGTCCTTGTGTGTTAATACAGGATGCTTTTAGGGACCAGAAGAACTGTAGGTGATGGAGGGAATTACCCCAGTGCAGTTGCCCAGAATCTCTGGGAGACAAAGAAAAAGGAAGAATGGAGGCAGAACTTAGGTGGACTGGAGGGAATCGGATTACTAGTCCAGATAAAGATCATACAAATGAGTAGGAACACAGGACAGGAGGAAATCTATTACATTAAGTTAGATCATAAAATAGGCCATCACTTGGTCGAGTGAAAGACGAGTGATAGGGTTTTAATTTGAATTTTATTTGAGAGATGACTTATTGAATAATATGAAATTGTTTATTTGAATTTCACATTTTGTGTATTCATTAATTTAACTGTCGGCACTGCTGACTGGGGACTGAGCTCTGCATCTATCAGCTACTTCAATTTCTGACAAAATGAGCCAGGGTGGGTCTTCTGAAATAATTTAAATAACACTGGGATCACCCCATCCCAGCCTAAATAAAGGGAAACCTTTACATTAATCCATGTACCAAGACATGAAAACTGGATCACTGTGACCTCATATTGCCCATGATCAGTACCCTCCATGATAAATAAAGCCATTTAGTTTCATAACAGTATATGCGACAATTAACAAAAACTGAGCTAATTACTAACTTAACACTGATGAAAACATCTACAACCAAAAGTGATAACTTGTATGAAGGGGAGTAAAACAAAAATGATAACTTGTATGAAGGGGAGTAAAACAAAAGTGATAACTTGTATGAAGGGGAGTAAAGCAAAAGTGAGAACTTGTATGAAGGGGAGTAAAACAAATGGGATAACTTGTATGAAGGGGAGTAAAACAAAACTGATAACTTATATGAAGGAGAGTAAAACAAAAGTGATTACATGTATGAAGGGGAATAAAACAAAATTGATAACTTGTATGAAGGAGAGTAAAACAAAAATGATAACTTGTATGAAGAGGGGAGGGGGTAAAACAAAAATGATAACTTGTATGGAGAGGGGAGGGGGTATAAGTGATTACATGTATGAAGGGGAATAAAACAAAAGTGATAACTTGTATGAAGGAGAGTAAAACAAAAATGAGAACTTGTATGAAGGGTGAAAAAACAAAAGTGATATCTTGCATGAAGGGGGTAAAACAAAAGTGATAACTTGTATGAAGGAGTGTAAAACAAAAATGATAACTTGTATAAAGGGGGAAAAAACAAAAGTGATAACTTCTATGAATGGGGGTAAAACAAAAATGATAACTTGTATACTACAAAAGGGAGTAAAACAAAAGTGATAATTTGTATGAAGGGGAGTACAACGTAGAAATAATTAAGAAGACTTACCAGAACAATATGGCCTGTGGAAATGTCCATGTTGGAGGTGACTGGCTCCTCGCTCCTAGAATGGGGTATAAATATAGTTTCAGTCTTGAATCCATGAAGTTTATAATAATTCCAATTGTCCAAATAAGCATAGTCCTTTCCATCTGAGTTGGCAGCCATATTGTTTCAGATAAAAGCAATATTCATGTTTTGAAACTGTTCCATTTAAGTCAAGGGAAGATCTTATACAAGATGATTTTTGTCCTGACAATAGTCTATAAGAAAACTCAACTTGTCATCTTCTAGTAAAGAAAAAAAAAAATAGTCCACTTAGCACTTCATTTCATGCAGAAAACTATCAAGGGAATTCTATTCTGCACCTGACTATGGCAATTATGATGTAATATGTCATTGGTGTCTTTGTGTTTCTCTCCGACCTGATGAAAACAACACTTCTGTACATTTTGATCTCAACTGTAAAAACAAATGAGTCAACCCAAGACAAATAATCACCATACTGCACATTTTAATCTTGCATTAAAAAAACCCAATATTTTTGGCACCTTCTTAGAGTAGCCATACAAAATCATTTGTTTTTTTTTCCAATTAGCAGTGTTTTGTAATCTTCAGAAAGGACTATACAAAAACTGCTGGCAAAACAAGTACATCTGAAAGATAGTTATGGTATCTCTAAAAAATAAGTCTACGTAAATGCTGGTTAATGATTTTTACAGGAATTGGGATCAAAGGAAGAAAAAACAAATCCACAAAACAAAAAGGCAGTTGACTGCAAGTGACAGCTTTGTTTTAAGTCAAAGGTTTTACAATTTATTTTGCATTTGTTAGTTGTACCATTATAAAGATTGTACTGTTATTTGTTTATTTGCTTTAAAATTATTGATGTTCTTTTTTTGGTGTTAATTTGTAAATGTATGGATAAACATCTCCAGAATTTGTTATCTCTGTTTTATGTACCATTTTGATTTCTGACTTATCACTTCCCCAATTCTTCTTCAGCATGTTTAAGCTTTTTGTATTCTGTTTTATTACTGGTATATTTGTATTATCTGTCTTATTTTCATGCATTTCAGGATAGATGGCGAGTATTTAGCAAATAAAAAAGCCAAAAGCAAGTCAGGACTTGGAAAAATCGATGTTAATTCTTTAGTCACAAGATTAAGCAGTAAGTTTGTTTAGAATGAAGCAGAAAAGAAACATGTATGGTTACATTTGTTTTCACTCTTTTCATGCCATTAACCACTATTCTGAACCATGATTTACTTGCATGCTTCTAATGCATCATAAAGTCAAATTAAGTCAATATTAAGTTTGTTTGTTTGATTAGGATTCTTAATGTAGCTTTAAAAAAAATTCAGTCATATTGCCACAATGTCTGCAGTGAGGCAGTTTATAGTGATGTCTAGCACTGGGGCATCATGTAGCATGATGTCCCATCCAGTCACATTATCCGACACCAGGCCAATCAGTCCTAACACTAACCTCTTAATGCGAGGCAGCTGTTAGTACCATTTTTGTAAGTCTTTGGTATCACTCGGCCGGGGATCAAACCCATGACCTCCTGCATGTGTGGCAGACACTCTAACCACTAGGCTGCTGGAGCGGTCTTATTATTAAGTATGTCCTTTCCCTTTAACAGGAGATAATTGCATTGGTCTGCATTTCCGTACACTAAATTGACAGATATAGCCACATTCCTATTTACTATTTTCCACCATGAACAAATAAAACATCACACATCCGTTTACCATTACTATTGATACTGTCAAATTTTAACATACCCTGCAGCTAACAAACATTTTGACAAATCCCACTGCTGTCACCAAACATTTTGACAAATCCCACTGTATCCCCAAACTTTACCATATCACACTGCTGTCACAAAAGTTTTAACACATCCAATTGTCATTACAAAAAATGTATCTATCCCAACAATGCAACCAAATGTTTAACATATCTCACTATTTTCACCAAAATTTTAATACATCCTACTGCTGCCACTACAATGTTTACATATCCCAGCTGCTACAATATTTTGTAATGTATCTGACTGCTGCCACTAAATTTCTACATCTTTCACATGTACCAAAGTTCAATATATCCCAAAGCTGTCACCAACATGTAACATGTACCACTGTTGCAAACAAAAATAAACATATCTGGCTGCTTGAATCACGTTTTAACATATTCCACTGATGTCCCCTAAAATTAAACATATTCTGCTCCAACCAATTTTTGACAAGTCCCACAGAATATATTTTAACATGTAGCCTCCAAGTTCAACATAATCCACTACCACTAAATCTATTTCATCTGTATCCCATTGTGGTCAGCAAAATTTTAACATATTCCACTGCTACCACATTAAAACAAATCTACAACTGCAACCATCAAAACTAAACATTCTATATGAGGGAGCATTCCCAATCTTGAATGTGAATATTGCATTAAACCAATCCCACTGCTGCCACCAATCCCATCATCATTGTATCCCACAACGCATCAAGATGCCAACAAATTACACTGTAGCAATCAAACTTCTAACACATCCCACTGCTGCTCTTAAATTTCAAGATAACTCAATGATATGCCTCATGATTTTTAACATGTTCCACTGATGCCATTATCTTAATACTGCCACTAAAATCACAACAAACTTCACTGCTGCCACCAAACTGTTAAAAAATATTTAAATTCTGGACAATGTATCAATTGACTGCATGCTTTAGTATCTTGGACATAAATGACTATTTTGACAAAACTGTTCATTTCTCCATTTTGTCCCTCTGCTACACATCTATCTTCTTATTTCTAATTTTGGTTCAAATAATATTTTATATTCCAACTGAAAATTTCCATCTGGAAAGCCACAATATTTCCATTGTTTTAATTTGACTTGTAATTATATCTATACTTGCACCATCACAAATTGCCCATTGTAATTTACTTCTCCCAAAGATACCATTCCAGTTCACTGAAGCATTAAACTTTCATTATTGGTGTAGGAAAAGTACATTGGGTATCTAACAGAAACTGTAATAAAAAAATATTGACAGCAGATTGCTTGGTTTGATTTTGGACTGATTTAATGAATCCGATGCTGGCTGACTGAATCGATGGCACCCCTTCACAAATGCAGTGTAAGAGGATTGGCTGATATAAATGTTATACTGGTTGTTCTTAGATTCGGTACTAAAATAGATCACAAGTTACATATGAAGACAGGATGAAATCCTCAGTGAAAATCTGCCTGCATTTAGTTTAAAAATAGTCGACTGCATAGAAAATGTCGACTTAAATGTCAGAAATTAAATACAATAGGGATGTTAGACCAAGCTGAAGAAATTATAATCACTAATGAAGGGTTTTTGGACCAGGAAAAGTTTTGCGGAAACAGGCATTGGCACATGATTGAGACAAGTGGAGGGAACTGGTCAGATGTTCAGCAGCACAGTGCCTCAATGACCACACTAGGTCAAGAGACTGACGATGGAATGAAGGGTCAATGACAATGGAGGCTGATAATGAAATGGGTTTATATTTTATGGAATAGACAATAATACATTAGGTTATTTGTGAGAAGAAAAAATTTCTAATTGATTCCGCTTCCTGATATATTATAGATCCCGAGGCCTTTATATTTTTGAAACCAGAATGAACATTTTAATCTTATTCAAAGCTGAACTCAAATGGCAACATTCACTCAATGGACAGCATGCCAGACTCGCAACCAAATGTTGCAGGCACAAAACCTACCCATGGACCAGGTCAACTCATCCACTGTGATGCATCCTTGTGTAATGCATTCAATTCAAACTCTCACATCTTTAAATAACCTACGTGTATTGCTGTGCTGGCCATAAAACACCAAACCAAAAACTAATTCAGCGCTCCAATACCAAATACTTTTCTAATTTCAGCCCTGGTATATGTATCCCAGTGTTTCCACAAAACAGTCCAGGTTTCCAAGTCTGGTCTTTATCTAACATCATTACCACCAACAAACACCTGTTTGGGTGTACTGGGGATGGATGGGGGGTGTGTTGTTTATCTTATTTATCTGTTACTAATAATCATAATGTCAAGACTGTTGTGAGTTTGAAGCCTTAACTTGAATGCATATGCATAGGGTAACAAAGCAGGCATGATAGAGAACCATTCTTTAGTGAGAGCAGCTGCTAGCTGATAAATTTAAAACTCTACTTGATGCCAATGATGCCTTGGGGGCCAATGAAGCTGTCAACTCCTTATTTGGATGGTCTCATGGTTTGACATCTTGGACCTAGATGACATCGATTTTCCTACTTCACATTACACTATAAGCCAGTTTCTCCAGCTTTTTTGAAAATTCACTTGTTTATAGAGTGGGAAAATGTCTTCCAAGATCAATAAAATTAGAGTTTGACAGTATCAGAAAAATTATGATTACTGTGTAATGTACCATTAAGGTCAGGTACACTGAAAGAACATAAGCTACATGAAGTTAACATTTTTAAATATTTAAATTAGACAATTTGGACATCAGCAATCCCAGTTGAAACAATTAGCTTCAGGCTGTCATATTAATGCTGTTTCTATATTCCTAATTAAAGTTAATGTGCACCCTGCCAATGAGGTTTAGAACAAACAGATGCTTCTACAATGAATACTGCCTTATAGAATCATGCAAAATTAGGAAGAAATAGAAATAAACTCAACATGTTGCTAGGATGTGTATGTATTTCTCTTGAAAATTCGTCAGAAAAATTCAGATCTTCATGACTCAATGATCATGCACATGTTTAATCACATTGAAAGTTGTAAGAGATGTTGCACAGATTGTACAATGGATGAGTAAACAGAAGATGAAAGAACATGATTATATATAACTCATGCAAGAGCAAGATTTGTCAGAATATAGAATATTAGCACTTGTATGCCATAAGAAATAGCCTCTCCATTATGACAATGATATAATAGCCTCACAATGTTCACCTAAGGCAGAATAGCCTCACCCTGTACACCGAAGAAAGAATAGCCTCACCCTGTACACCAAAGATAGCATAGCCTCACCCTGTACACCAAAGAAAGAATAGCCTCACCCTGTACACCAAAGAAAGAATAGCCTCACCCTGTAAACCAAAGAAAGAATAGACTCACCCCATACACCAATGGCAAAATAGCCTCACTGTATACCAAAGACAGAATAGCCTCACCCTGTATACCAAAAACAGAATAGCCTCACCCTGTACACCAGAGAAAGAATAGACTCACCCTGTACACTGAAGAAAGAATAGACTCACCCCATACACCAATGGCAAAATAGCCTCACCCTTTACATCAAAGATAGAATAGCCTCACCCTGTACACCAATGGCAGAATTGCCTCACCCTGTACATAAAGATAAAATAGCTTCACACTGTACACCAAAGACAATAGCCTCACCTTTACATCAAAGGCAGAATAATATTACCTGTATGCCCAAGAGATGAAAACCACAACAAGATCAAATATTGTTCCAATTTATACGGAAATATGTTTTGAGGCATCACATTTTTCATCATAAAAGTCTGTCATTATAAAGTCCATTGTCATCTGAGAGCAAATTTGAAATGCCAACTTTAACCTTCTGCATTATTTGCAAAAGTGAGCAAAATTTGGTAAATACAGTATTGAATAAAAGTAAAACATTTAACGCTAAGAAATGAAATTCAAATGCGTAATTCCTTCAACAAGCAAGAAAAACCCCATAAAAACAATCTTTAACTTGCTAACTATACAGCAAACAATAAACACAAACTTTTCCTTGCTAACAGACCTGCTAACCCTGACAAGTCCATCTCAGTAAGGCAGTTGATTAATTTCTGTAAGATTAACCAGTTTTCAGCAAAGTAGAACAAAATATCAATAACTTCTATTGTAAAGCTGGAAAATGTAATTAAATGTTTGACACATCGATGATAAACATTTTCAACTAAAATGTTGGTAAAGTACGTACATGTATGCATAGACTTTATTTACCACTAGACTTAAGTACAGTTGCACAACTAATTAAGTTCCAAACCCTCTGCAGCTTAATGGTTTGTTGCTATCATACAACTAGATGTAATTCTTGGTAATTCTTTCTCCATTTCACAAGTTTTACAATGGCAATCACATTTTCTTCCAAAGAAACATACTCAAATTGTCATGTGATGTACAATAAACGTAATTCTGTCCTTTCCAGCTTTTCATTCACAAGAATCTGAATACTCTATATTTTATTTTTCTGCGTTGATTGTTAACACTTTTCTAGAAGCTTATTTTTCCTTTCGTCTTAAACATGCATCGCTTTCTGGATACCATTTAAAAAAAATTCTATAATCAAGAATTTGATCATGCAGATGCTTTGCATAAACAAATCAATGCAGTTTAAAGCATCTGGGTGCAATTGTAAAGTTAGTTTGGTTCCCTAATTTCATTCATTCTAATATAAAACCCAGAACAAAACAAAATGAGGAACTAATTATCCAGATTTTTCAGCAATGATCATTATCCTGTAGTTTCTGCTAATAAACTGTAAGTCTGTATTTTAAGGGTAATTTTTGTAAGACTACAGCAAAATTGAAAGAGTTGGCAGGTCTGTGTTAACTCTACAGCAAACCATAAACACAAAATTTAAGCTACTAACTAAACAGCAGATCATAAACAAACTTTAACCTCAAATTTTTCTCATAAATTGCAGAAGTGAGTAAAACTAGCCAAAATAAAAAAAAAGAGTTAAACAAGACTGTATACAATATTTAACTTACTGAAATGACAATTTATAGTCTTTCTGCAAACAATAAGAACATAAACACAAACTTAACATTGCAAACAACAAACCTTAAATTCATAATTCAGTAAAATTGATCAAATGTGTTAAAAAAAGCCTGAAATATACTAATGAAAACACAACAGTGAAATATAAATGCTTTCAAACCTCAAACTTCAACCCGCTATCTAAAACTGTCATCACCGACACTGACAGGGTCAAATGCAATAATTATCAACCCACAATGATCCATTATTTCTGCATTTTTGGATAAACACAGGCTTTTATCAAGACCTGTTTTTAGGAAGGAAATTGATCATAATAATCTGTCATAACAAGTGCATTAAAATGAACACATGCAAGTTACATGTTGACAACAGAAAACCTCAACTTTTGCAAATATCCGATGTAGAATATATATGAAATTCAAACTGCTGTAAAGCTACAGTAGCTCAGCTGGTAATGTGTCCAACTTGTATATGCAAAGATTGTTGATTGCCGGTTCTGTAAACACCCAGGTTAGCATTTATTAGTTGAACCAATGTGTATTTGAGAAGGCCTTTTCGCTCCCATTTGACTGATATGACATATTGAATAAATGTGTAATAAGTGTCATTAAATCAATTAAATAGCCAAATATAATGGCTTCCAATCATGCAGTTATCCTGTTACAAGAAATTTTATTCTGAAGCTTTCTTCAGTAAACTGAAATCAACATTCTTTACATAGTTTTGGTCAACTGTCATTGATTTTAACAATTGAGTGTTTAAATTAAAACACAGTACTCCATTAATCTAAACACTTCATTGCTCCATTGGTGTTTTAACATCCAGTTGTCAGTCCTGTTTGGTAATACTTATAAACATACTTTTCTGCTGATATAAATTCTTTCCAAATCCATCACTGTGAATACATTATTCCTAGAATAGGACTTGTGCACAATACACATAATGCTTGATATCATTCAAACTGCCTCCACATGTTTAAACTACAGCTAATATCACAGCTATTATGAACATTAATGTACCAGTCAACTACATGCCTAAGCCATGGCAAATTATGTGAACTTTATTTATAAATGCAATCTTTTACATTAATCTCACAGAGGCACTCACATAAAATGAAACCATGGTCATGCATCAGTACTCTAATAGGGGCAGTACATGATAATACTCAGTTGTCCATGCATAGCTCAGGTTAAATGGGAATAAACATTTCTTTGGGGTGTTTTGTGCTTAGTTATTAAAATCAAGTTACACTTTTAATTATGCTCACAACAGGCAGTCTAAATGTAAAATATTATTTATTACAGATAAAAAAAAAGTTTAGTATACTACATATATCTACAACTGACAAACAAATCATATCTGGGGGTTGGGGTGGTGGAATTTTATGATGGTTGATGATTTGAGGATGGTTATTGATTTATGTTTTCTGAGCTAGTTTTAGAGTTAACAGACTTGCATAGCAGTCTGGATTTAGTCAAATGGACTAATGCACATGGTTAAAGTACATGTACATACAAAAACTGTGAAGTTATAAAAATTAATTTTAAGGTAATTTTGCAAGCTAGGTACATGTAATTATATACAACATTCCAGAATTCTTAAAATTCAGATACAGTAGTTTTTGTTGAACTCTCCCATTCTTCTTGGGAAAGTCTCTCTAGTGACAAATATATATAACAACTTTGAGCAGTTCAAATTACATGTATAATGCTCAGTAAGTGAATAGATAGCAAAGTTCATTCACTTACAAAACTAAACACCACTCTGTTGACATTTAGCAAACAGATCAATCCAAGATAAGCTGATAGCTTGTTGTTTACTTCCTTCAAGCATAGTGATTTATTCATACTAGCCTGAAACACTTGACAAGTCAGTCATATTTTAAAAGTTATACAAAGCTTAGTGTAACAGTTGGCACTCTCTCTCAGCAATGAAGCCTTTCGAAGCCATACATTAAATGCCTATCAAAATGATACCCCATAAATATATATTAAATATATATCTACAAATTCCTATTAAATATTATATTACATAAACAAGATGAGTATTAAATCAATACCCCAAAATGCTTATTAAATAAACACCCAAAACATGCCTATTAAATATACACCCCTAAACGCCTATTAAATATACATCACAAAATGCCTGTTTATATATATACACACACACACACACACACAAAATGCCTATTACTTAACATACAAAATGCCTATTAAATATGCAGAAAAAAAATGCCTATTAAATATACACACACAAATGCCTAATAAATATAAAAACACAAATGCCCATTAAATATACACACAAATCCATGGTGCATGTTTTGATCATAATACCTTTCTATTGAAAGATAATGGAAACACTGTCAATAAATATTAAAAACCATGCCTACAATATGGCATTTTTGCAGGTTATATTCAAGATGCATTGGCCCAGTAACCTACGTGGAAAATTTGATCAAAGTACAGACATATATATGAACAGACTGCAGGATATATTCATTGGATGGAGGTTCTAAAAAGAGCTCAAATTTGTACAGAAAAATCAAAAAGGAATATAGAGTTGAATGGTCATATGTCCAAGAGTCAAATACAGAGACTGCAATTCAAAATTAAATGAAAATCATTGTTCAGTCTGAGTATTTTTCACAATGTATTTCATTTACTGAGCATATATTTCACCAAGGATTAAATCATCCTTAAGTACTGTACTCAGGATTGTTACTGTACAGAGCAAGCATTTCACCAAGGAAACTCATCCTAAGTACTGTACTCAGGATTGTTATTTTACCGAGCAAGAATTTCATAAAGGATAGTCATCCTAAGTTCTGTACTCAGGATTATTATTGTACAGAGCAAGCATTTCACCAAGGAAACTCATCCTTATTAAGTACAGTACTGTACTCAGGATTATTAACATCATACAAGACTAATCCATGCAAGTACTTTTGACCTGGTAAAAACTTTTTCCACACATGAAGGGTCTATACCAGGGCTTGTCATTATTGGAGTTGCGCTAAATATAAAAAACAAATCATGCCCCACCCCCAAATTAACCGAATCTATAATCATCATTTCTCTAAACCCCTGCATTTATTTCTTTCGTAAATAACACATCATTATGAAAATTGCCAATTATTTCCAAATGGATGGAACTTCTACCTTACATTTTCAGTGGTAGAAAAGACCAACACTTTTCAGTTTATAATTGCATTGAAAAGTGTGAATAGTGTTGGGCTATAAAGTAGTCCTTTCCAAAAGCAAACTGGGATCCATTTTTAAGCATAATGTATCAAGCATGCTATTTGTTCAAATATATACATTATTCATTCAATATTAATGTTGTACAGAACTTGGAATAGCCATTATTATTTTGACAAGTGACCATCATACTTTACTGTTACAAATGACACATAAACTGACCTTATTAAGGTGAGAGGAAATAATATAGCTTTACTGTTTATTTAATTTTTGTTGGTTAAAAATGGCTGTAATTTTGAAAAAGAAATTTCATAAATTTTTGGGGGTGTTAGTTTAATTGTACATAAGTGTTTTAATCATACGTTTCTTGACAAGCACCAAAAAAAGAAAGGACAAAAAAACAACAATGATTAACGTAGATTGATGATGTGCACAAAATTAGAAGGCAAACAAAATTGTGCAAATAAATATTTGAAATTTTTCAGTTCACAGCTCGTGGCATCTTCCTATAGTATCTGTTATTATCATCTTTGATATTATATATCCTTTTACCAATTAACCAAACAACATTTACTAACTGGATGCTAATTATTCACTAGAGTTACCTCTCTTTGGAAATGATAAGCGGAACAAGGAAGATTTTGCCTTTTACCAAGCAAACTTTATATTAAAGTCTTCACTTCAGAAGACTGGATGCTAATTTTTAATTAGAATTTCCAATCTTTGGAAATGATAATGGGGCAAAGCAAGATATTGGAGTCATTTCCTGCAGCCTTCAATGACATGCAGAATTCGTAAAATAATTAAAAAATGCACATTTTTTAATTACTGATGTGGCCTTTTGCCCAAGGTAGATGTACTAGTCCCATGTGGTCCTTTTTCCAATGTACATGTGATAGTCCCATGTGGCCCTTTCTCCAATGTACATATACTAGTCCCATGTGGTCTTTTTTCCAATGTACATGTGATAGTCCCATGTGGCCCTTTCTCCAATGTACATATACTAGTCCCATGTGGTCTTTTTTCCAATGTACATGTGATAGTCCCATGTGGCCCTTTCTCCAATGTACATATACTAGTCCCATGTGGTCTTTTTTTCCAATGTACATGTGATAGTTCCATGTGGCCCTTTCTCCAATGTACATATACTAATCCCATGTGGTATTTTATCCAATGTACATGTACTAGTTCCCATGTAGTGCTCATGATTTGAGTTTGAGACACCTGTACCACATTACCACTTTTGTAGAACGCAAATTGCTCATTTGCAGAAACAACACTGTAATGTCTTTAAATTTAAGATGAAGGTAAACACTTATTGGATCATATATTTAAAAAAAATATAAAAAAAAAAAACAGTAGTCTCTCTTTAAAAAATTGTTAATGTTCATACTGACATTAGTTAGTCACTATAAGCAAGAGGACATCATCACAAAGTTTCTAAAGTCCAACATCACACTGCATAGACCATTATCTGCTATTGCATAATATGCCACCAGATATGGGTCTAAGTTTGATAACAGTAATAAGGAAAACAAGCAAAATGGCTGTTAATGTGACAGCTGATCGGGGTCTATGTTGGTTTTAGCTAAACTTGAATTTTAAGCCGGTACATGTATATACAGTAATTTGGAATTCTGGGTCCAATTATATTGCTAGTTACATAAGGGGTAAGTTAAATGTGTGATTTATAATTCGAAGTAGGCCACTGTAACTGTAGTATAGCAGAAAGTGAGATTAATGCAAATATTAACCATGGATTGTAGGTCACTGTTACTTGCCTAATAGTACAAGTAAAACCACACATATAAACACCAGATTATATTGCTTTTTGCTATGTCTTTAACATCATTTTTAGCATATAAAATGCTATCTATGGTGACCAGTAAAACTGGCGGTGGAAGAAGCCAGGAAACTTTGAGAAGAACCACTGACCCACTGTAAGTTACAAGATGGCTTCCTTACATGCCCACAATGGATGAACCCAAGACTAGACTTGAACCCAAGCAACCAGAGTTGGGATGGCAGTGATTGGTAAAGGCCAAATCATGTCACTGTGTTATTACTTGTAGAAAATTGCCTTTTTAAAATCCCAACCATGGTTTTGATACCAAAGAGGTCATAAAGATAATATACAGTTGGATTGGTTCAATAAATTTATGTTTTGCAATACAGGAAAAAATGAAATCAAATATCTCATTCTACAATACTCACATTCACAAAATCAATCTGACAAAGAACATCAGTGGAATTTTGTACAGGTAGTATGTAGTTGATAATTTCCCCCAGCACATTCATCCAGGTAAAATGAAAAATATTAGAAAAAAAGTCTCATCATAACAAAATACAGACTCCAGTCTGTTGCTATGGAGATAAATATGCAACAAGAAGTCTTTTAAAGACCTAACCTTATGAGATACCATTGTGTAGGCACATTGAAGGCATTAACGGGATGCCACATAATACCATACATTTCCCACATGGATATTTAACGCAGACAAAATACTATTAACACCGAACCATTATGGTCCAAAATATTATTGTAAATTGCAGTGTCCTGTTTCATCGCTGTTAAAACCTAATACCACACAATTTAAAATGAAATGTAACCCAGGTGTATTGCTGCTTTCAATTTAAAATCTAGGCTGTCCCCTTAAGAAAGTTTTATCTAGATGAATTTAGTGAGATTTAAACTAGCTATAATAAGCAAACAACACTAATATCATAATGAATGTCCTCATCACCTGTACATGTATAGAAGAGTTAGCTCCCTTTGTCAATGTTGCAATTTATCTCCATTTTTGGCAGCGCATTGTCTCTCAGGATTTGGTCATGCTGAAGCTAAAGTGTTCATCCATTTTAAGAATGATTACACCCATTAACTGGTAAGCAGACACCTGATAAACCAGGTAGTAAAATTGAAAAAAATCATGTTCCAAGCATGCTTTAGTAGTGACTTTCCCTCCAATGAGGCATGACTTTCCCTCCCATGAGGCATGACTTTCCCTCCCATGAGGCATGACCAAATGGTGAAATATGGACTATGTAAGTGAATTGTTCTGCAATTTTTTTCTATATGAGTGCACTTTATAATGCATATAAAAGTATTAACTGAAATAGGGAAATTTCCATCAAATCGGAGACTATTATGTTCAAATGATCTCTAGCATAGACAAATGAGGATGGTTTCTCCAGCATCTGAAATAATGGAACCAACAGAACAAAATAAATTCAAAATAAAAAAAGTACATTGGGTTTCATTTTGAATACAACTTTCAATGTACCTGAATCTTTTATCTTAATCTAGTACTGGCTGTAATCATATTGTCACACAAGTATTTCTTTCCTTTAGTGTATATATAACCATTAAGAAAACAAGGTAATCATGAATCAAATTTGAAGAGATAACTAAAATTCTGCCCACATGATGGGCATGCCCATCAGTGTTGCACAATCTCCGAGGGTAAGGGATACAGTGTCAGTCCCACAGCTGAAATGTCAGACAACATAACATTTAAGGACAACAAAAAAATTAGTAAAGAAATTTGTAAACACATGTACTTTCCTTACGATGCTAATGCAAATAATTGTAAAAAAAAGTTTCCAGGTTTGTGTCTGATTTACCATCAAAGAATTTCATATATGTTACAGCCTCTTTTAAAAAGGAACTGTACTCCTTCATGGTTCTCCAGTTCTGAAACATGTTCACAGCGGTGCTTTGGGAGTTTTCAATTCTCTAATCTGTAACTGTTTGGAAGTATCAACCAGTATTACTTGGATATGGTGCACATATCACTGCATGTCACAATAATGTTATGTATATTTAATTTATATGTGCTTGACCTTTGTCCATGATTAAGGGTAAAGTCTCTGTCTATCTCATTTTTTTAAAAAATGCTTTTAAGGTTTTATTAATATCCGAGTTCAAGATGTAGCCTTATTTAAAAAAATCTGCAATGTTTTGAAAGCAAACTTGTGACCCACATCCTAGTCATTTTATTTATTGATTGTGTCTTAGGTTTTAATATTTATATACTTTAAAAGCTCAGTCTGTGTAGAAATATTTAGTATTGTGTTTAGATATACATGCAATTAAAGAGGTGATTTATTTAAATTGTTCATTGGAATTAGAAAGTGCTCATTGACTACTACTTTGGGAGTATTAAGGACTCATTCAAAGACATTCTGGATTATATCATTGTGGTACATCAAGACTGTTGGTACATCAACTCTTCAATACTATTGGAACATCAACACATTCAATATTAGAATTCATTTGGAACACTCTATACTTTTGGACTCATGATAGGACTTAATTAAGTTAAAAAATTTCTTCTGTATTCTTAAGAAAGTTATCATTAATTTTACAAAACTTGTTGATTATGCTTCTTTCTGTTATGTTGCTTACATCTGTACTGTCAAAACAATACCTTAAAAAAAAATCTTAAAGATTTTGCTCATAATAATAATAATAATATTAATAATGATAATAATAATAATAATAATACTAACAACAATAACAACAAAGTTACAACAAAAACAGATTTACCGGTAGCTAGTGAATTACCGTAAAAGCTGCATCAATTTTTCTTAAAAACTGAAAGTTATTGACCAGTAAAAGATCAGAGACCTTACCCATCCTTTGGGAATGTATGCATTAAACAGAGTAACATATTTTTCCTCTAGTTTACAAAGACCAACAAAAATCTTAATGGAAACATTTTATGCAGCAGTTGAAACTGATTAATGATTTAAATTATTTATTTAAGTCCAATATTTGGCAATCATACAACAAATTGCATGCTGTTTAATTTTTATTGGTTGCATGCAAATTAAATGCATCATTGTTATATTTGTTATCTTTGCTATTTCCACCATAAAGAAATATAAAGATAATTCATTAGATGTGGTAATTGCTTTAAAATTGAGTCAAAGTCTTGTATTTGCTGATTGGAACATGTTACTGTTGGTTTTACCATTGCAAACTACGGTAGTTGTTGAAAACATATCAGTGCAGACAACCATTATTGCTGTCCTAAAAGCTAGCGATACAAGATTCATCAAACACACACACAATCTGGATATTTTTTATCTGTGTTGCAATAATGCAGTTCTTGTTAGTTGTACTATTGCACCCTGAGTCTAATACTACCACAATGTGGGCAATTTCAGACTCTACATTTTCAAGTTTTTTTCTTTCTTCATATTTTGATGTCAGACCAGTCAGAAAGCGTAGTACATTTGCTTATTTTGATGTCAGACAAATTGGAAAGTGTATTACATTTACAGAACATTAATTATCTATCGATTTACTTATTAAGTAATTTCTGCATGTCCTTATTTGTACATCTATAAAAACAATTAGTAACAAATGGATATGAAAAATTACATGAAATATGGTACTAATGAGTATGAAAATTGGTGCTGACAAATGTGTATCAAAAATTACATGAAGTATGGTACTAACAAAAAATTACATGAAGTATGGTACTAATGAGTATGAAAATTGGTACTGACAAAAAATTACATGAAGTATGGTACTAATGAGTATGAAAATTTGTAATAACAAAAAATTACATGAAGTATGGTACTAATGAGTATGAAAATTGGTAATAACAAAAAATTACATGAAGTATGGCACTAATGAGTATGAAAATTTGTAATAACAAAAATTACATGAAGTATGGTACTAATGAGTATGAAAATTGGTACTAACAAAAAATTACATGAAGTATGGTACTAACGAGTATGAAAATTGGTACTGACAAATGTGTATGAAAAATTACGAATAATTAAGTATTTACTGAAGCTTCAAGAAAGTAATTATACCATATATATATATACTTGCATAAAAGCCATATCCAATTCCTAACAACAACAGAGATCCTGATTTGTAATTACAGAATTCTCAGACATATCAGGGTCTGTTTTGTTTGTTCAACTGATTGAGCCTACCAATTTGCACATGGTATGGCAGGTACGGGTCTATGTAATTTACCCTGGCTCTGACTTCAATGGAAGTGTGCATGGTATTTATTTGCTACATTAGCCTTGGATAATTCCTTGTCAATTAAAAAGGAAAACCCATGGCTTAGGCCTTCTGACTCAGTTTGTCAATGTAACAAAATTCTGACATCCGGAAGGAAGTTGCGGAATGCTGAGAGACCAGTAATGTATAATTTCTTCCAAGAATTATCATCAGGGTTGGGTTACTGCTGTGTAAATGAGCTATTTTCTGCACAGCCTCAGATGGACTTGTTCACAATGAACAAGCCTAGTCAATAATTCCAACTGTAAAGGGATGTGTATTCCATTAAAAGGGTATTACCTGACTGGGGATTAAAGAAACGATGGAAAGCAACTTCAAAGAAGCTTAACAAGATATACTGGAAAAAGAGTTTCTTTCTCCCTGATTATTGGAGCTGTATACAGATCTGCATTTGTCTCCATTTATCAAGAGAATTTGTGCCCATCCAGTGTCACAAAGCAGCCAGAACTCGAGTAAAATAAAATTTCACAAGACTTTTTTAGACTGGCGTTCCCAGCAGACCCTGTCTATTGACATTTTCTCAGCATTGATGCCCAAGGGATCTTCCATTATTAAAAGAGTATATTTAGGCTTTTATTTTATATTTCTGTTAGTATCTCACTGCTGTCAGGCCAAGTCACGATTCTTGTGTTTTTTGTAAGAAGCTTTAAAAAGTCAATTTGGTAGGTACTTTTTTTGTAACATGTGTCTAATTAATATATAAAATCGTATGATCTTTATTAGTTACAATTGTCCAACTGATGAACAACAAAGTATTCCAAATGGTAAATACCCAATACTGAAATGAGAAGCAAAATCAAGTGCATATCCATTGTGAATATTTGCAGAAATAACATTCACTGTAAGATGTTGTCAGATATAAAAAAAAACGAAGTGGGAGTTTAGAAGAGTCAGTCTGGTTACATAAAATGGAGATTTTTTATTTGTTTTGTGGGCCTTGTTTTTGTTCTTGGAGTACCTTGTTACTCTTTATTACATATTTCTTGATGTTAGTGAAAAGTATATCTCTTCAAATAAAGAAAGTAGTTCACAGTATTAGGAATGAGGTACAGTGTCCCAAAAGTCACCAGAGGTTAGATGTCTATCAAGAGTCATCACCACATCCTTAATACAGCATTGACTTTTGATTTCAATAAATCCTTTATACAACATTGACTCCTGATTTCAATAAAACTGTGCAGTCTGGTTCACTTATGGACTGGTTTCCTGTCAGTATGATTTCTGAAGACTTGAGTGGATACACAACTACAGTGATGATTGTTAATTACCAATATACATCTAAAAACATCATCATTGAGTGGATACACAACTACAGTGATGATTGTTAATTACCAATATACACCTAAAAACATCATCATTGAGTGGATACACAACTACATTGATGATTGTTAATTACCAATATACATGTACATCTAAAACATCATCATATAAAATACCTTCATTCTAAAGCTGCCCATGGATACTTGTAATGAATTATATATTTTACCACCACCTTACATGCCTTATAACCACTCCGGTGGCCTAGTGGTTAGAGCGTCCACCGCGGAAGCGGGAGGCTGTGGGTTCGATCTCTAGCCGAGTCATACAAAAGACTTACAAAAATGGTACTAACAGCTGCCTTACTTTGCTCTCAGCATTAAGAGGTTAGTGTTAGGAGTGGTCGGCCTGGTGTCAGGATAATGTGACTGGATGGGACATTATGCTACATGTCTGCAGCATAATGCCCCAGTAATAGATATCACTATAAACTGCCTCACTGCAGACATCATAGCGATATGACTGAAAATTAGTTAAAGATACATTACAAATCCTAATCTAATAATAACATGCCGTATAACAAGATTCGTTCCATAATGAATGGACTTATATTGATAGATATTGCTCCATATAAAAAAAACAAGACAATGCCTTACATAAATGTTTCTCACCTAAATGGTTATTTTCCCTAACAAAATATCTTAGAATGTTAAAAATACTAAAGAATCTGAATAACTGCATACCTGACCAGAAATGTATATGGAAAAACATTAAATGGTAAATAAATGTATATGGAAAATAATAGGTTGTAAATAAATGTATTATGAAAAAAGATGTTAAATCAGTTTATATGAAAATAACATGTTAAATCAGTGTATATGGAAATAACAGATATTAAATCAGTGTATATGGAAATAACAGATGTTAAATCAGTGTATATGGAAATAACAGATGTTAAATCAGTGTATATGGAAATAACAGATGTTAAATCAGTGTATATGGAAAATAACAGATGTTAAATCAGTGTATATGAAAATAACATGTTAAATCAGTGTATATAGAAATAACAGATGTTAAATCAGTGTATATGGAAATAACAGATGTTAAATCAGTGTATATGGAAATAACATGTTAAATCAGTGTATATGGAAATAAGAGATGTTAAATCAGTGTATATGGAAAATAACATGTTAAATCAGTGTATATGGATATAACAGATGTTAAATCAGTGTATATGAAAATAACAGATGTTAAATCAGTGTATATGAAAATAACAGATGTTAAATCAGTGTATATGAAAATAACATGTTAAATCAGTGTATATGAAAATAACATGTTAAATCAGTGTATATGGAAATAACAGATGTTAAATCAGTGTATATGGAAAATAACAGATATTAAATCAGTGTATATGAAAATAACATGTTAAATCAGTGTATATGGAAATAAGAGATGTTAAATCAGTGTATATGGAAAATAACAGATGTTAAATCAGTGTATATGGAAATAACAGATGTTAAATCAGTGTATATGAAAATAACATGTTAAATCAGTGTATATGAAAATAACAGATGTTAAATCAGTGTATATGAAAATAACGTTAAATCAGTGTATATGAAAATAACATGTTAAATCAGTGTATATGGAAATAACAGATGTTAAATCAGTGTATATGGAAATAACATGTTAAATCAGTGTATATGGAAATAACAGATGTTAAATCAGTGTATATGGAAATAACAGATGTTAAATCAGTGTATATGAAAATAACAGATGTTAAATCAGTGTATATGGAAATAAGAGATGTTAAATCAGTGTATATGGAAATAGATGTTAAATCAGTGTATATGGAAAATAACAGTAAATCAGTGTATATAAAAAGGTGACTGTATATATGGAAATTATTAGCTTATAAATAAATGAATGTGGAAAAGAATTGATGGTAAAAGTGTACATGAAAAATAATCAATGATAAATAAATGTATATGGAAGTAAAAGATTGTAAATAAGTGTACATGAAATATAACTGATGGTGAATATTTGTATATGGAAAATAATAGATGGTAAATAAGTGCACAAGAAAAATAGATGTTAAATAAGTGTACATAAATTATAACTGATGATGAGTATGTATATAGGGAAAATAATATATGGTAAATAAGTGTACAAAGAAAATAGATATTAAATAAGTGTATATGGAAATTAATGGGAGCAATAAAAATGGACATTATAAGTGAGGTCACCTTATATTGAGGCAATTTATATAAAATACAACATTTAACACGGTCCAAGGGAGCCATAGAAACAGGCTTTTAAATGTTAGGTCACATAATACATAGGTATTTTATATCAAATATAGCACACTGTAACACTGTCCAAGAGAGACATCAAAATGAACTACCTCCTAGATGAAGACATTTTATAATACTATATTTCATCAATAAAATTACTCTTAAATAATTCAAAGGGATCTGTGACTGTATCCATTTTATAAGGGACTACCTTGAAGTGAGGTTCCATACAGTGAGGGCATGATGGTAAATTCTACTGTCAACAAGTGCATGTCAAGAATAGATAGATACAGCATTAATTATTTAAAAAATTAATTACTTTGTGTCCAGAGCTTATAAGTGTACTATTAGTTTCTTTAGTATTTAAGCTATGGTATTTACATGTAGTATGTATTTATCCTCACTGACATTGTCTTTCTTCCATTTGCTTGTTTGAAGATTTCATTTTTCCATCCAACATGATGTGATGATCATAACCTATTGATCAACAGCATCAAGTGACACATTATTAGCAAGACCTGGTGATAATGATCTCTATATTTTTGTGACTAATGAAGGGTTCATGAATCGACAGAACACAGCTCAGTTCAGGATCATTGCAATATCCATAGTACTGTGGCAACTAAAAACCAATCTCATGCTTTGTAATCATGTCTATTACTTATTGGAAACCATTTCTGGGGCATACAATGAGAATCATAAAATATGGTAAATTGGTCAATAAAATAACAGACAAAATACTGGTTTATCCAGGGAAGTCCAACCGCCAGATTATTGGTGATAAAAAGGCTGATCTGACCTTGCTCAAACTGTATTTACATAGACAATTTGTACAGATCACTCTGAGTGGGGAAAAAGAAAACATGAGGCTGAAGTGGGCCAAGGATGATTTAACTGCTGAATGTCGACCTATCAGCCAAGTTCAAGAGCAGTTGGTCAAGAAATATGGAATGCTTTCTTTTAAAATTTATTCCAAAGCTGCTGGTAACTATGTCAAGTTTTCTCTAATTCTTGTATGCATGTGTTGGTTGACAGTTGATCAGCATTGTTTGCAAAGAAATCTCATCTGTGACATGTTTGATTGAAATTGGATACCTGTCAGAACATCAGAACATGACGTGTCATGTGATAAACAACATTCTGTCATGTTTAAAGAATATTATTTTCAGTGATGTTTTTTAAAACAAATAGTCCATTCAAGAGCATTATATTGGCCAAAAAGATTTACATGAATTCAAGACCATTTCTAACTTTTAGCAGTGAAGTGATAAAACCATTAATGATATGAAAAAAGCACAAATGCAAAATTAAAAGAAATCTAAATCATTTTGAATTCTGAAAATGTTGTTGTTGTTGCTGTTGTTGTTGTGGGGTTTAATGCCATTTTTCAGCACACGATAGGCTATACATGGCAGCCAGTATTATTGGTGGAGGAATAACCTGGGAAAACCCTCGGAAAGAACCACTGACCCTCGACAAGCTATTGGCAAGCTTTCTCACATAACTACATTAGCCGAATCATAGACTCGAACCCACGCAGACTGAGGTGAGATGGCAGTGATCCATAACGGAAAGCGCTTTAGACCACTCGGCCCCTCAGGGCCCCTCTGAAAATGTAAAAAAAAAGTCAAAATAGACGCCGTGGTAGACATATTGGCATATAGATAGTGATAACAAGATTCTCTAGAATCTTCACTTTGGTGGTGATATTATATGCCTTAGCTGTCTCATCTTCTCTTAGGACAACTAGACATACTAATAAAACTTTCATGCTGACCATCCATATTGGAATGGAAGTGATCATAAAATTTTCAAGTTGGAAAATGACAATCATAGTAAATGTGGAAGTTGCACCCAATTCATTTAGGACCAACAAGACATCCATCAAAAGTCAAAGGATGAAAAAGCCATATCAATATAACTTTTCTTTCGTTTGCTTTTGTTTTTTATGGTTTAACACCATTTTTCAGCACAATATAGGCTATACATGACAGCCAGCATTAATGTTGGGGAAGAACCCGGAAAACCCCCAGAAAGAACCACCGACCCACGAGAATCTACTGGCAAGCTTTCTCATATAATTACATTAGCTGAATCTTAGACTCGAACCCGCAAAGACTGAGGTGAGATGGCAGTGATCCATAACAGACAGCGCTTTAGACCACTCGACCACTCGGGGCCCCTCTAAAACTTTTTTTTTCAGGAGGAGTAATGAAAACAATAGATATAAGACTTGTAGTATATGTTGATATAACCACCAGTTCTGGTGAAGTAACAATACCCACATTTTCAAAATGGCCACCATGGTGGCCATATTGGACATAAAATCCAAACGATTGTCATTTAGGATGAACAATTTTCTGTGAAAACCTCATTCTGATATGACCATCTATTAAGGAAAAGAACCAATAACAACATTTTCAGCATGGCCACTGTCCCAATCATTGTGGATGCCTGAGGAGCATTAGTTTCAAACAGGACCCACTACACCATTAAATGAATATGTCTGAGAAGTTTTAGGGCAATCCTACATGTGTTTAGTAGAAGCAACAATAACAGTCTTGTGTTAATGGATTCATGGATGATGGACAACAGGCAATCCCATAAGCTCTCTTGGTCTATGACTTGCATAGCTAATAACTGCACTACATTTAGGCAACTTGAAAAAAACACTCTGAAATTCATATATGCTTGCTTAGGAAAGTGACAAGTCTGAAGCAATATATTCCCAATCCCAGAGAGACAAAGCGCCGTGCAAACCTTTTGAAGCTTTGGAAAAAGATGGAGAGATGAATGGATGGTTGGATCTAGGATGGATACACTGAATGAAAGACTCTCAATCCATGAAAATAAATGCATCATAATGGAGTACTTGAGTATTTGTACTCAATCCCAAATGGTGACATATTGTATACATGTGTAATAGCAGAAATATACCAAATTTACTCAACAATGCTAATGCCCTATTGGCCCGACACAATATTCAGAAATCTAAGAATCTAAAATTATTTATTCTTCTTAAATGCTGAGTACTGACACCATCTATGATATTCTTGAGAAACATCAACTAAATTTGGTAACTAACAAAATTCTTTGCCATGGTCAATGACCTTGAACCTGATATCATGGATGAAAATCATTCAACTTGTCTTCAACATTTATGGATAGAAAATCATCCAATTTGTCTCAGACATTCATCAATAGAAAATCATTATCGTTTCTCATACATTCAAGGTAAAGAAAATTGTTCAACTTGTCTCAATCATGGATAGAATATCATTCAACTTGTCAAAGACAGTAATGAATAGAAAATCATTAAACTTACATCATTCAAAGTATTAAATATCTTTCAACTTGTCTCAGACATTCAAGGTATTGAAAATCATTCAACTTGTCTCAGATATTCAAAGTATTAAAAAAATTATTCAACTTGTCTCAGATATTTACGAATAGAAAATCATTCAACTTGTCTCAGACATTCAAAGTACAGAAAATCATTCAATTTGTCTCAGATATTCAAGGTATTCATTAAAAATGTTCATGAAATTCGTTTCTATTGTCAGGTAATTCAACTATAAACATGAATAATGACCTTTGACTTTGGAATCAATGTCAGAGAGCTAGAAAATTGTTCATTGGAATGAAAAGGACAAAATTCACTTGGCATGTGATTCAAGCAAATTGAAGTACACTTAGCAGGTACAAATATTAAAATAAAAAAGGAAGTGTGTGGGTTTCTCCTAAAAGAGAGTGAGGGGCTGCTGCAAAAAGCTGGTTGTTATGGCAGGTTAAGATGGGTAAATGATTTGACCAGCAGCATCTATAGAATGTCCTACTTGTGTATGTACAAATCAATAAGCTGATGAAAGTACACAAATGCAAGGTCAGTTAGATTGGGTTTTCCAAACTCCTTCACATATGAGTGATAGATATTATTATTATTATTATTATTATTATTATTATTATTATTATTATTATTATTATTATTATTAAAGTACACAAAAGCAAGGTCAGTTAGATCTGGTTTTTCTAACTCCTTCACATGTGAGTGATAGATGTTCAAGAAGGCCTATGGTGCAGTGTTGGAGGTCAGACATTTTCATTCAGCAACATCCTTCTCTAATAATATTTGAGTGAAAACCCCATAATACCATATCATGATTTATAAGATGGCCATCAAAGCATTTTCAAGATTATATCAACATCATTTTAAAATAGAACTATATACGGCAAAAACAAAATGTTGATTTGTGTTTGTCAATGTTATTATGTCCATATTTTTAAGACCAGTAGCTGTTGATTATATTTTTTTAATTCTAGGAGGTCAACTGACTGGCATTGTTTTCACTGATGACAAATTACATATCGAAAGAAATGTAAGGGAAAACCCATGTCAGTAAAACTATTCGTTCTTGAGGATTAGTGATAATAAGATTCTGGAAATGTCAACCATTGATCAGAACCATTTAGATTCAGGACCAATCAAAATAAGCCTTTTGCTAATACCATGATGTTCATATGATCATTCTCTTAGGAGTAGCAACATGATATTTATGATGGGCACCTGCAGTCATATTGAATTTCCAAGGGGCATCGTTCAAGCCACACATTCAGCAGTCATATTGGATTTCCAAGGGGCATCGTTTTCATTTAGGACATGCAAGCCACACATTCAGCAGTCATATTGGATTTCCAAGGGGCATCGTTTTCATTTAGGACATTCAAGCCACACATTCAGCAGTCATATTGGATTTCCAAGGGGCATCACTTTCATTTAGGACATGCAAGCCAGACATTCAGCAGTCATATTGGATTTCCAAGGGGCATCGTTTTCATTTAGGACATGCAAGCCACACATTCAGCAGTCATATTGGATTTCCAAGGGGCATCGTTTTCATTTAGGACATTCAAGCCACACATTCAGCGGTCATTTTGGATTTCCAAGGGGCATCGTTTTTATTTAGGACATTCAAACCACACATTCAGCAGTCATATTGGATTTCCAAGGGGCATCGTTTTCATTTAGGACATGCAAGCCACACATTCAGCGGTCATATTGAATTTCCAAGGGGCATCATTTTCATTTAGGACATTCAAGCCACACATTCAGCAGTCATATTGGATTTCCAAGGGGCATCGTTTTCATTTAGGACATGCAAGCCACACATTCAGCGGTCATATTGGATTTCCAAGAGGCATCGTTTTCATTTAGGACATTCAAGCCACACATTCAGCAGTCATATTGGATTTCCAAGAGGCATTATTTTCATTTAGGACATTCAAGCCACACATTCAGCAGTCATATTGGATTTCCAAGGGGCATCGTTTTCATTTAGGACATGCAAGCCACACATTCAGCGGTCATATTGGATTTCAAAGAGGCATCGTTTTCATTTAGGACATTCAAGCCACACATTCAGCAGTCATATTGGATTTCCAAGGGGCATCGTTTTCATTTAGGAGATGCAAGCCACACATTCAGTGAAAACGTCATGTCAATAAGACCATCCAATGAGTAAGAATGACAGTAACAAGAAATTTAAGATGGCTGCAATTCCAGGCATTTTGGGCAACATAATGAAACCATATTACTTCAAGCTTGACTAGACAATATGAGTAGACGTTTATTGAGTACCCCATTCAAAATGACCATTCATTATACAGCAGCAAGCAATAACAAGATTATTCCATTGTGACCACATTTGGATGACAGAGGGGCATCATGACTACATTGAATGACAGAGGGGAATCATAACCACATTGGATGACAGAGGGGCATCATAACCACATTGGATGACAGAGGGGCATCATGACCACATTGGATGACAGAGGGGCATCATAACTACATTGGATGACAGAGGGGCATCATAACAACATTGGATGACAGAGGGGCATCATGACCACATTGGATGACAGAGGGGCATCATAACCACATTGGATGACAGTGGGGCATCATTTTCATTTAGGATCAACAAGACATCATATGAAATCTTTTAGTGAAACATTGATATGACCATCTGTTCAGTAACAACAGTGAGAACATGATTTTCAAGATGGCTATTGTAGTGACCATATCGGATATCCATATTCATTTAGTATCAAACTTACCTTGCGATAAAAGTGTATGCAAATTTTCATGACAATCTTCCAGACAATTTCAGTGGAGTAATACAGTGAAACCTGTCTTGAGAGACCATTGCTATGAGAGACCACCTGTTTTAAGAGACCAGATTCTCCATGCACAGATATATTATGTAGTGTTATGACCTGTTATGAGAGACCACCTGTCTTGAGAGACCATTAATTGTTGGCAGATGGGGTGGTCTTTCAAGACAGGTTCTACTGTAATCACAAGTGGAAACCGAACTGCATGACAAAGAACAGGCCATCCCCAAAAGAGCTAAATTTGGTGTTATTAAATGCAATACTCACCAGGATGAAGTGCTGCTACGACTTGAGGGACTGCGAACCTGCTGTTCAGAGACACTACTGACTCGGGAGGCAGCATGGAGTGGTTCTGGTTTCTCTGAGGATTTGCTCTGCATACGCTGTCGACACAAGTCCTGTGCAAAAAGGAATCCATTTATTATAGTAACTGGTATACATAGGTCAAAGACTGCATAGTTCCCGTTTTAAAAAAATCCATTTAACAACGGTACTAGTAATTATTAGTCGATGATTTCATTCATTTACTTTTTATATCTGTATTAATAATTCAGAAACTGCATATAGTTCCTAGGCACCATAAACTGATTTACTATTAATATTGGTATTTATTATTTATATTGGTATTTATAGGTCAGAGACTGCAAAGTTACATGGAGTTTTCAAAATAATCGTTGAAATTCAAGGTTCTATCAAAACTGCACTGAATAGGGTAGTAATACACTGAATACAGTATTATACTGAATAGGGTAGTTATATAGGTGTTATAAAAGTCCATTACCCCTGTAGCTTATAATAACCCTTTAAATTGAAGCTTGGCAACTCCAATGACTCATTTGACTCAAAGCCAAAGCTCAGCTGGACAATTATCTTGTGCTGGAAACTATCTCATATAAAAAACATTTGCCTTGATGCAAAATCAATAAAATGGAGTCTCTACATGAAATGACAAATGAAAACACATATTTTCGCATTTATTCTCACATAATTTGCGAGAACTACAATGTCACATTGTGAATAATTGAGTAATTATGGTGCAATTACATTCAAAATTTCAAGTTGGTTAAGCGATGTTTCAGTTGGTAAATCAAAAATTTGTCACTATTGTTATCCATTAGCAAAAATATAATTTCCAAATTGCTTTACCCCAATCTGCATTTTAGTTGTGCAGCACCTGCATTTTTTTCTGAATTCCATTGATTTAAATTCCATTTATATTTACATTATATTATGTATCATTTGTAAAGGTGTTTAAGCGAGATACTTTCAAAATTTGGTTTAAGTCTATCAAGTGGTTAATTAGAAATGTTACTATTTTTAGTTACAGCGGCCAGCAGATTGACATCATTTGCAGAAACATATAAGCTCTTCGTGCCAGAATGCTTTCTGTAAAATGTAGCAAATTTCCTTTCAAGTGGTTTTTGAGAAGACATTTTAAAAGAGTATTTGGCAATGGTAACCATCTTTGATTGCGAGTTAGTTAAGAATTGCACAAATTTGAAAGACACTTAATACCAGAATGCTGTCAAATTGGGTCTGATAATTCTGCTGAGCAGTTTCAGTGAAGTGTTTAATTATTTTAGTAATAGTGATCATATTTGACAGTGAACCAGCAACATTTATTTAAGATGAAAGAACTTCAAGCAAAGGTGCTCTCTGCCATGTCTGGTCAAATTCTAATGATTGGTTGTGGAGAGGTTGTATACAGGTTTTCTCTAAAACTGAGTAAAATTCTTGTCTGCAGCTTTTAAGAAGTAGTTTAAATGTTTTCAATCTGTAGTAATGGCTGCCATGTATGACAGTAGACTGGTATAATTTGTAAAATTTTAAGGGTCTTATGATGTCACTGTCAAATTTGAAAAGAAATTTAATTAGCCAGCTGCAAAAGGAGGTTATTTAAAAGTTTGTAATGGTGTCCTTATTTGATGGCAAATAGAACTTCACTTACAACACTTAAAAGGTCGTGATTTCAGAATGTTCTGTGCTAGTTTGGTTAAAATTGGTTGCAGTTTTTGTGAAGTTGAAAACAGCAAATAATAACTGATGAATACCAGCTACCAAGTGACTTGTTAAATGCCATACTTACAAAAATTACTCAAACTGGAACTCAGTAGACTGAAGGCAATTATATAATTGATAAAGTACCAAATATGTTCTAATTAACGCACTACTTTAATTCAAAGACTTGCTAGACCTACTTCAACTAGCTGTTGAGTGGAACAATGTGTTGATCAACTGATCATTTTAACTCAGCTGATTCTACAATGACTGAATTCAGAAAGACCAACTAGATGTACAAGTGGTCATAATAACAGTCATAATAACAGTCATAATAACAGTCATAATAACAGTATATCAAAAGAAAAACTTTAACTTTCAATATTGTTCTGTAATAAATGTACCCAGCCACCTTTTGGAAAATGTAAAACCCTGGGGGCATTAATTTGGGAATATACGATGTATATGAATTATTAAAATGAAACAACTAGTGAAAGATTCAGTCCTTAGATGATTCTGAAAGGTCCATGTTCATAATTATATTTCTGAATAAAACTACATATGGTCCAAAGGTCCAGAATCGGAAGTTCAAGTGTCACGGTCTAAACGTTTTTAAATTACATGGCCAAGATAGCATGTCATAAGATCAGCCAGCAGTTCACTGGAATTGCATGTGTGAATAACTGATAGACTGTACAGTGACAGCTGGCTGTAGAGGTTGACAAAGCTTGACTGGTTGATGATGCATCTGATTTAGCAATTTGAATATAATGGAGTTCTGCTATTCAGCTAAATAAGGCAGTAAACCAGTCAGTGGTATAAATATGAGCCTATAAGGCAATTGACATTGTTTCAATACAATATTTTTGACACTGTTCACTATATATTGCTTTCTAGTACAGGTCTGGCAATTAAATGATTACAAAACAGCAATGCAATATGAAAGTTAATGCATTCGATAAAATAAAATGAATTCCAGTTGGGAAAAAACCTAATTGAAAGCTGGCTGACTCACGGATTTGATATGAAAGTATTATGAGTAAAATGTGTAAATTGGCTCTCCATAGTCATTAGGGAAATTCAGATTAAAGGCAATCAAACTATACCCTTTAATGAGAGTAAAACAGGCTCTATGAATGTGAATAAAGTGTGGTGCATGCATACAAGTGACAGGTTGCAAACAGGTGGGAGTGAGAAACTTTGTTTAAATAAATATTTAAATACAACAAATTCTGCAATTCAATACTTTTTTTTTCCCCCATTACTCTCACTATTTACAATTACAAAATTAAATAATGATGAATTCTCACACCATAAGTTATGGTTTGGGATACAAATGATTCAACTAGTCTGTATTTTTATCTTTATTATAAATGTTATATTTTACTAAATAAGAACTCTGCTGAGGAAGCAAGGTGACTGGAGCTTTAAAACGAGGTCACTGCAAACTCTTCTTCCTGTGATGAAGTCTTATCCTTCACAATGAATAAATCTTGCATGCAATAATGTCTGATCTGAGAAGCTGAGCTAATTCAGATACATGTTGATGCCTTTCCCACTGCCACCAATACTGCAGAAAAAGTTATATTATTTGTCTCCTGTATGCTTAACAGTCAAAGACAAACACTGTTCTAGGTGCAGATCTGCACTGTTTGCAGACTCAACTTATAATCATGTATTGTATTATATATGTTATCCAAAATAAATTGTATTTTTAAATCATTATAACAAATATCAGATTGTGTAATTTTCAGACGGCAGCCAAAAAAATAGTCTTGCATTTTTCTGGCAATTCCAGATTTATTAAAAGGGTACTCAAGAGTAATGTTAAACCCTAATGTCCACATAAAAATAAAAACAATTTTTTCCTTTAAACAACAGCAGTGGACCAGCCTGTTCAATATCTCAAATGTTTGGAAATTTATTTTTTTATTAGATAAATACTTCTGGTAAGTACTCATCCAAGTTTAGTCCACAACAAAATGGGGGAGGGCACACCTGTGTTTAATAGACAAATATCACACTAAATTTCCAATTTTAGAATTAACCTCTGAAAAACTTGTTTCTAAAATGAGGTTCATGGGATTAATTACAAACTAGTAAACAAATTATTGACACTAATTATAATATCAATTTGAATCTAACTATAAATTATTTGTATTGTCTGCAAATCACTTTTAGTTTATTGTACTTTATTAATTTAACTTTTAAAAACAAATAGTATTGTGTGTTTTTCTGGTGCATGGTACTTGTGTTATAAATACTAGAAGTATGTATAAATACCGAGACTTTATTCTAAGCCTGCTAGGCTTAATATTCCAAACTTAAACAATTGTTTTTTGTAATATGACCTTAATTCTTTGTAAGGATGGATGTACAGATGGACACTGAGCTTTCATATCTAACTTCAATATGGTGACCTTGACAAAGTTAGATGAACATCATACTTTGTGGCTCCGATTATTTCAATACCTTAATATAAATAATGTTATGACATATTAGAGAAAATATGGTAATAAGGTAATGATTGTCCATTGATGACCACTGCAAATGACAGAAAGCAAAATGGGTCAATGTTCATTTGTCACATGCAACATGAACTTAAATTAATCAAATTGGAACTGCAAGAAGAAAAATGAATTGGTAATACAATGACTAACTGCTGTCTGGGGACAATTTGCACAAATCTTGTGTGAAATGCTTGCAAATATATTACCATACAACTAGAATTCAATTTGTGCTAATTTGCTTGCGGGAACCAAAATCCAGCATCACTAATACAGACTTGGTAATCTGAGACACCTTAGGCCAGTTCTGAGCAATTTTACTTGAACATTTGTATTCATGACATCAAACAAGTCATGGAATCCAGTTATGATGTGGTTTGTATGACAAGTACAGAAAACACCATGTTGCTATGCAACAATAATGTAAATGATATTTATGCAAATAGTTATGCAAATATTTTACTTTAATTGCATATCAGCACAGTTCTGGCTATACAGTGCTAAATACAAAATGTATGTAGCTAAAGTCTTAAAATATTACTTGAATCTTTAGGAATGCAAACCCTTCTGAATACAAGTATAGATGTAAACCCTTCTGAATAAAAGTATAGATGTAAACCCTTCTGAATCACAGTAAGCATGTAAAACATTCTAAATACAAGTATAGATGTCAACCCTTCTAAATACAAGTATAGATGTCAACCCTTCTGAATACAAGTAAACATGTAAACCCTTCTAAATATAGTAAAAACTACTATGAATGACCTCTGCTATGAGCGACCACCTGTCATTTCTGACCACAATTGTAATGCAAAGATATCTTGGAAAAATATGCATTTTGTCACTGATATGAATGACTGCATTGCAAAAGCGAGGATAAACTCTACCAACTTGTATTTAATCCCTGTAAAAACGACTGCTCATACTGTTTTAAATTTAAAAAATAAAATTTAAACAAAGGCTAGCTACCGATGTCTGTCCTTCTTTTAAGCTATGCTTATATATAGTGTTTTATAGTTTCTTTCATAAACCGTATCATTTCATGGTCTGGTTCCCTGCTTTGTATGCTCTCTGCAATGTTCTTCCCTATTCGTATATGGGTGTTTCCCAGCCGTAACATAGGACCTGGCATACTTATCAATGACTGTATCGCGAGAACAGACACCACTGACCTATAGGCAATCAATTGTTAAAACAAACCCTTGATTAGTAATGATTAGTCTGATCAAAAAAAAAAAATGAATCTATAAAAAAAAAGTATTCTTGCTACCAGTGGTAGATGCTGCAGTCCGTAAACCAGGCTAATATACGTCACAAACTGCCGTTGTAGTGACCAAGTTGCTGTAGTAGTTAGGTGTATTGTTTGTCTTATTAATCCATATTGCCGGGGGGTGAATAAGGTTATTGTCTTTTAAACCAGCAAGATAATCATTTGTAGGATTCGATTAATAGTATTCAAAACTTGTGATAATGTTTGTTCCCCCCCCCCAGATATTAAGTGATTACATCCCAATCAAAAAGCTGTCATCTATTCAAGTTGGTATGACCATGTTACACACTTTGCTTTAATAGAGTTAATCCCTGTATGTCATCTTTGAATTAAGCTGATGACTTTTGTCTCTGAGTAAATGGTTCTGTTTCTGGATGAAATAATGGTTTCTTTTTATTTTATTAATTGTCAGATATGCATCACACATATATAGAATTTTCTTAATTTCCCACAGTCCAGTCAAAACCCTCTTTCATTCACTATTACAACTAAGCACTAATAATTTTAACACCTGAAACCTTAATAACAATGAACAAACCTCCAACTTAAAAAAGAGAAAAATTTTAAGGCTGGATTAAAAAACTATTCTAACTGAAAGAAGTGAAAAAGAGCAGACCACTCATAAAAATGGGTTTAAATGTCGGTAAAACAAATTTAGGATTTCATATGCTAAAATATGTGATCTTCAAATGTAAATGTGATTTCATTGTTAACGATAGAAGTATATTTTTTATTGCTATATAATTTTGTTTTTAGATGAATGCATACAATATTTTGGCAAGAACTATTAATAAGGACTAGAATATATGTTCAGTGATTATGGTTATTTTTCTTGAAGTTGTTCTAAAACTGAACCTAGAAAACTGTTTTTGTTTTAATTATATATAATAAATCTGCTATGAGAGATCACTGTCTTGAGAAACTGCTTTTTGTTGGAAGAAGGGGCAATCTTTCATAACAGGTTTTATTGTACAAGTATACATGTAAACCCTTCTGAACACATTTATACATGTAAACCCTTCTGAATACATTTATACATGTAAACCCTTCTGAATACATTTATACATGTAAACCCTTCTGAATACATTTACCCTTCTGAATACAAGTATACATGTAAACCCTTCTGAATACAAGTATACATGTAAACCCTTTTGAATACAAGTATACATGTAAACCCTTCTGAATACATTTATACATGTAAACCCTTCTGAATACAAGTATGCATGTAAGGTGGCACTCTACAGTTTTGTATTTTGCAAGGAGTTAGAATTTTAAAGAAAAAGAATTTTTCTGGCTTTCCTCACTGCTTATACTTGGTAGTTAAAAAAGACCTTGATCATCTTAGGTATAGTTCAATGAACCTTTAATTGTCTTTATTTTGGTGTATGATTGATGGGTGCAATATGTAATATGGATAACATAGTATACATCTTGACTGTACACCAGATGTGAACCTTTCAAAAGCACTAGCTGCACTTGGGTATTTTCACTTTCTGAACTTTTGAGGTAAATTGTAATAAAAATGAGCTAATAACTTTTTTTATACATTTTTTTATATTTGGTAAGTCATTCATTGCAATTTCTGAAGCTGGTATTGTCTAGTCAGGCAAAATTAACTTTTCCTAATTTAATAGCTGCCAAGGATTGTGTACTTTAGACTAATTCAGGCTGATTTTTGGAACACAAGGGAGCATTCATTTTTGTTAGCAGTGTACTAACATCATTTACAAGTTCCAAAAGTACAATGCCCAAAGTAATGTCAGACAAATTACAGCAAAGTTGCTTAGATATTCCAACGTTCTCTCCACTGTGCATCTTTTAAATGCGAACAACTTCACTTTACATGTGTCACTATCTTAGAAGTACATAATCACTAGTGAGCACCCCTAAACATTTCTGAATAAAAGTAAACATGTAAACCCTTCTGAATAGAAGTATAAATGTAAACCCTTCTGAATACAAGTAAACAAGACCTGCCAACCCTAAATCGAAAGTGATACGAATTTAAAACAAAACAAAGATAGTGTATAAGCCATTTAATCCAAATTATAAATGTTGTTTGGTCACTCACCATACATTGTTATTTGGGCACTTATTTTGTTAATCATATAAGATCATCAAGCATTTATGTTACTGACGGTTAGTTATGTGGTTTCACATGTCTGAAAATTGTCAAGAATTTCTGATAGGTAATGTCTCTCTGCCACTTCCCCCAAAAAGATAAGAAACTAGAACAATGTGTGTATTAAACATGGACACCTATATGCGATGTAAAATTATGGGAGTTGGACAAGGTTTGGAAATAGTCAGTACCTACCTGATGGACAAATATTGTCAGAAATTTATCAGGGCTACTGTTGATACATGCAGGGTCAGAAAAGGACCATATCAATTGATACGTGCCAACCATTATGCTTTTGGCGTAATCATTACACTTCTGCACCAAATTATGTTTCCTGCAAGATTGCATATAAATTAATCTGTTTTTGCTACATTAAAAAATAATTTTAAAAAAAGGCTACAAAAACCAAAACCAGGCTCATCGTGAAAATTTTTTTTCATACAAGCTGTAATTCTGGCATGTTATATATAGATGATACTTTTTAGGTCAAAATTTTTTTGCCACTTACATTAGCAATAATGAATATTATGCTTATATCTCTCGTGGGGTTGGCATTTATGTATCATTTTTTCTCGTCAGTTTTTATCAGTTATTAGTGGTAGCTCCACTGATGCATCTAACAAAAAGGCAGAAATTGTAGGTGTTCTTTTGAGTGGAAGGTAAATGTTATTAACTTTCATTTTATTCTATTGAATTAATCTATTAACCAGAAATCAAAACTATTAAGCCAGAAATCTAAATTTAGATCCATTCCACTTATAATATTGTAAACTTTTAAACCACCAATTTAACTTCAGATCCGTTCCAGTTTATTAAATATTGTTAATTCAAAAATTTAGTATTTCTTCTAAGAAAGTTTAAATTAACTTTATTCCTATAGAAAATGTACCCAAAGAAGACGGTGATACCATCAGTCACGTTACTATGCTACTAGGCCTTATGTCAGAATTTTCTGGGAATTTATGGATGAAAAAGATTGTTGCAATGGGAATGGATGGTGTGTCAGTGATGTTGATGATGATGATTATGCTGATGATAATAAATACCCACACAAGATTGGTCTGCATTACAAAACAAAGCATATAAACTGTTGATAAACTGAATGTCAACTGTAATAAAATAACAAGCTCACATGAGTTTCTTTTTTAGATTACACATTTTTTCAGCAAGTATAGCTGTAAACAAGAAGTACTTTCTTAGAAAAGGTTAGCCTTGAACCTTGAATGGAGATACCTACAAGTGATTTTGATCCCCAAAATGGGATCAAATACGAGTCTGATGGTGGTTCTTATAGGGACTTTCCCCTGTTATTCTTCCACCAATTAACCACTCTGGTGTCCTAGTCTTAGAGATCTAGTCCGCCTCAGATGCAGCATGTTTTGGGTTCGATCCCCAGCTAAGTCATACCAAAGACTTATAAAAATGGTACTAACAGCTGCCTCAGTAGGCACTCAGCATTAAGATGTTAGTATTATGACTGATTTTCCTGTTTTGAGGAAAATGTGACTTGGCTGGACATCATGCTACATGTCTGCAGCATGATGCCCCAGTGGTAGACATCACAATAAACTGCCACACTGCAGACATCGTAGCGATATAACTGAAATTATTAAGCTACATTAAAAATCCAGATTACACACTTCCATCAGCTTTACTGGCCACCATGTATAGCCAGCTTATATTGTGCTAAATAAATGGTATAAAACCCACATCGACATTTATTCTCAGTAACATTTGCCAAACTAGAAAAACAACAAAGTATTCTGTATAGTCAATATGAAAGACATCAGAAAAATCCAGACAGATCCAATGGCCTAAGTGGTTAGAGCATCTTACTTGGAAGTAGGAGGTCACAGATTTGAACCCTGGCTCAGCCTTACCAATGACTTACAAAATGGTTCTAGCAATTGCATCGCTTGGCGCTCAGCATTAGGAAGTTAGTGTAGGACTGGGTGCACATGGTCTGGTTTAAAGATAATGTGACTCGGTGGGAGATAATGCTATATGTCTGTGGCATGACCCAGTGATAGACATCACTATAAATTGCCACACTGCAGACACAATTGAAATTTTTTATCAAGCTACATTAAAAATCCAAATCAAACACAAACACACAGAACAGACCATATGTAAAAATTTCTGGAAACAACATTCACTCAAAATTTATCCACATGTTCAAGGAGTAAGCATTTTAGGAAACTTTAATGTAACAACCATACTTGAAAGTGACACAGGTTGTATAAAATGAAACCCTCTTCTAATTTTATTTCTCAAGTTTCTCACATTTTAGCAGCTAGATTAATGTAATTTATTTTCTTGATAATGGAACTCAAAGTGCAGAAAGAGCTTCTGAAAATTAGACTCGATTTGCTTTGTGACGAAAACTAATAGAATCTGGCAAAGTTAGAATTTAAACAGAAATAAGATAATTTGTTCTCCTGGAGATGGATAACTTAATGTGTCTAGAACACCACCACCACCTGCGAACACCGAGTCTCCCTCACTACCGATGTGCTTGCTTATGCTATAGTCATTGTATATGGACACAGCTGTTCAGAAACATTTCTTTGACAACTCTACTAGAAGACAACACATGAAGCCTACAAAAATCAAATCTTTCTCTTGTAATTTATTTCACAAAACCTTTCTACTGCAAAGCAAACTAGGTTTCTACTGAGTCAAACAAATTTTGCATTCAAAAATCTAAAGTAGAGAAAGTTATATCGCTCATTGTTTTATAATCTGTTCATGGAAACCATACAAGTCCTGTGTTACCATTAGGAAGCCTTATACCAAATCTGTGTCCTCGTATGATGATATTAAAACAGAACAAGAGTCCCTTGAATGGACTGATGTTCTACTCCTGAAAAAGAATTTCCAGGAATCCAAGAGAAAACCATTTCTTCTTTTTAATTGCTGAATACAATCTGATATTCTTGGGAACTCAAACATACAAAATCTAGTAATAAAACTATTTGTTTCTTCTTCTATGACTAAGTTTGCATGTTCACAAAACACAACTCCAATAAGTCAGCTCCCCACCTCCCATCCCAAATCTGTATTCACACTGGTGCTTTAAAATTTGATCTCATTTATTCATAGAAGATTGCAGTTATTGAAGACCTGCCTGTCAATAACACAGCAGTGCACATAATGACCAATTTTTAGACATTTATTGATATTTCTCGTGGCTCTTGAAATATGGTTGGTTTAAGAAACCTTTTTTTATTATGAGTACAGCATATTTCACATCAAATCTGATGTTTGACAATTTAGAAATTGACTTGGAATAACACACCATTACCTCCTGTTGCCATTTTAAATTATAATCAGTCTACATAGGTGGATAATCAATTGTTCGAACAATATCAAAGAACCAATCAGAATGAAATTAGTGAAAGTGTGTCAGGCACCATTTTCATTTAGGAGCCACCATACAAATTTAGTCTTTCCAGAAAAACTACATGTGAATACATTCAAGAGGATTAATGAAAACAATATTTTAAAGCTAGCTGCCTAACAGCTATGCTGATGAAGTTCCCAACCTCAGTCATGACCTAAATGAGAGTTGCTAATCCTACTTAGTAATGTCATCAGAAGAGAATGTTTAATTTGTATTATAAACCTCAGGGTTGGGAGTCCCTGTTTGTTGCAAAGAAAATTTTTGGAACCAGTGCTATACTGGATGTCAGATCTGCATCATTTTAATTTGCAAAAAAATTATATATACACCTCTGGAAATCTTTTTAGTGAAATGCACATGTCAATATAGCAATCAATTCAGAAGGAGTACCAATAGAAAGATTTTTATGATGACTGCCATTGTGACCTTATTGGATGTCACCATTTTCATCTAGGACTAGCAAAACATCTGTTCACAAGAATGGCAAGAACAAGATTTACAAGATGGGTAGTGATATTAGATGTATTGTACACCATTTTCATTATGGAAAACATTAACATTATACTGTGTTATTGAGTGAAAAACCAATGTCAAAAGGATCATGTATTTAGAAGACAAGAACAAGAATTTCAAGATGGCAGCCATCGTGGCTCACCAGATACATTGTATTAGATTAGCACAATTTTCAACAAAACAATATCAAATTAAAAAAAATGAAAACTTCATGTTGGTGTACCATCAGATCAATATCTACATAGTTTGTTATCTGTAAATATCTACATAGTTTGTTATCTATCAATATCTACATAGTTTCTTATCTATCAATATCTACATAGTTTGTTATCTATCAATATCTACATAGGTAGTTTGCTATCTGTCAATATTTACATAGTTTGTTACCTATCAATATCTACATAGTTTGTTATCTGTCAATATCTACATAGTTTGTCATCTATCAATATCTACATAGTTTGTCATCTATCAATATCTACATAGTTTGTCATCTATCAATATCTACATAGTTTGTTATCTATCAATATCTACATAGTTTATTATCTATCAATATCTACATAGTTTGTTATCTATCAATATCTACATAGTTTATTATCTATCAATATCTACATAGTTTGTTATCTGTCAATATCTACATAGTTTGTTATCTATCAATATCTGCATAGTTTGTTATCTGTCAATATCTACATAGTTTATTATCTGTCAACATCTACATAGTTTGTCATCTATCAATATCTACATAGTTATTATCTATCAATATATACATAGTTTGTCATCTATCAATATCTACATAGTTTGTTATCTATCAATATCTTCATAGTTTATGTGTCAATATCTACATAGTTTGTTATCTGTCAATATGTACAGTGTATATAGTTTGTCGTCTATCAATATCTACATAGTTTGTTATCTGTCAATATCTACATAGTTTGTTACCTATCAATATCTACATAGTTTGTTATCGGTCAATATCTACATAGTTTGTTATCTATCAATATCTACATAGTTTGTTATCTGTAAATATCTACATAGTTTGTTATCTATCAATATCTACATAGTTTGTTATCTATCAATATCTACATAGTTTGTTATCTATCAATATCTACATAGTTTGTTATCTGTCAATATCTACATACATGTAGTTTGTTATCTATCAATATCTAGAATGCTGAAGACTCATTTAGTTGTCCAGATCAAAACAAAATTTTTATAAATCATTTTTGAAAGCCTATGAATGTGATTCACTCTACAAAATTCACTAAATGTTCAGATTGGTGCCATTATAATGTGTCCAGTGAAATGAAGCAATACATCACTGTGGACGTGAATGTCAGTAAAAATTTATATACATCTTTATAATCTCTCAAACTTACAATCAATATTGGCACAAAAATCGATATATTTACCAAACTTTGTTCAGCTTAAAATATTTATGAACATGTCCAATTACTTTCATAGATTTTTAACAACCTTTATGTATACCACACATCAATCATTCCAATTCAGCAAAAGAACAAAACAGTGTAGATTAAAATCTGCTGGAGCATTATAATGATTGTGGTCTGATATAAGTTCTACAAAGCTTCACACAGCATGAAGAAAAACCTGGAAGCCAAAATTTCAAGAACATCTCACATATATTTAACAAAGGCTAAAAAACACTGCAAAATTCTCATCATCTAATTAGACCAAATCAAACAGAACTTGTTATAAATTAGGTTTTGTTAAACCTAAGAACCATGAAAAATTAGAATTTTTTCTACACTAAAACTTAAAACTGCTGAATCGTCATTTAAAAAAACTGATATATTTTCCAAAACGATCACATTCTTTCTAAAACCTTGCATTAATCACAATCAAGACAACTCTCCACAATGAGTAAGAACATACTGAGATATTAATGTCACAATTAAGACAACTCTCCACAATGAGTAAGAACATACTGAGACAACCTTTTTCTTCAGGATAAGTAGATTTATATGTAACAAAATATTTACAATCAACCATCCAATAAAAATACTAGCAAAGCATGTAATCATGAGACACCATAATAGATTCCACCTAAACAAATAAAATCTTAAAGAAATATGCATTTCCAAATTTGTGAACAAAACAGTTGGACTTGAAAAAGAGCCTCTTTCTCCTGAAAATACACTGGCTGTGCCTAATATGCAATCTGAGTATGATCATTACTCATTAACCCCTAGTGTTCAAGCAGGCCGATGTAGCTAAAAAAATGATGCTAAATAATCTGGCTTTCAACTCACATTACAAAATAGAGGGAGGCAGAAATTTCAAGAATATCTCACGGCTGGCAGCCCATATTGACTCAGCTTAAGTATCTAACAGCTGGCAGCCTATATTGACTCAGCTTAAGTATCTCACAGCTGGCAGTCCATATTGACTCAGCTTAAGTATCTCACAGCTGGCAGCCATTATTAACTCTGCTTAAGTATCTCACAGCTGGCAGTCCATATTGACTCAGCTTAAGTATCTCACAGCTGGCAGCCATTATTAACTCTGCTTAAGTATCTCACAGCTGGCAGCCCATACTGACTCAGCTTAAGAATTTAAATACCATATTTGTACTGTACTTTACACTATATCATTTTCCTTGTAGAGTAAATCCAGGCACAATCAAGTAGCTGCATTTTTCAAACATTTGAGCAACAGTTCTTTGCAGTGTGATATTTACCCCAAGGTATAATGCTGAAATAATTGAACTAGGGAAGACCTGCCAACACTGAAGAGTCCATATCAGTAAAACAGTTCATTTTTTTCCATAAGATTGACCAATTTTCAGTAAGTTGTAATAAAATATTAATAACTGCTATTGTAAAGCTGGAGAACATAATTAAAAGTTTAATGCATTGGCAATAAACATTATGTTCAAATGAAAAGTTTGTGAAGTATGTGTAGACTTTATTTAGCACTAGTTCCAAACTCTATGCAGCTCAATGGCTTGTTGCTGTCTCTCAACTTGACATAATTCTTGGAAATTATTTATCCGTTTCACATGACAATGGCAATCATACCTCCCGCCACGAAACATACTTAAACTGGCATGTAATCGTGTCCTTTCCAACTTTTATTCACAAGAATCTGAATACTCCATTTTATTCTTCTGTGTTGATTAGAAAATTGTTAATAGAACAAGAAGCTTATTTTCCCTTCATCCTTAATATGCATCAATTTCTGGATGCCATTTTTAAAATTCTATAATTAACAGTTTGATCATGCACTAATTTCACTAATTCTAAGATGAAACCCAGATCCAAATAAAGCATGGAAGAACCAATTATCCTGATTTTTTTGGGCCATGTTTTTTTTTCTGTAGCTTTTGCTACTATAAGTCTGTATTTTAAGGTAAGACTTAACTGCAAAATCGTAATGTATTTAGCAGGTCTGCTAGGGATGCAATTTATTTAACATGATTAAACAATTTTTTAATTAAAGATACTGATCTGATAGTTCAAAAACATCTTGGCCACAATCACTCTTCAACCGAATGAAATTGTGATCCACAAAAGCAACGCCGTACAGGAGCAAAACAAATAATTTCTACATTTTTTTTCTTCAAAATAAAGTCCACATGTAAATTTTCACCCAATCCTTGATTTCTGTATCATTCTGCCCAAACAGATTAATACACTTTCAACAAATTTTTTAATTTCAGCACTATTTTCATCATTGCACAGCCTAGATCAGAGTTGTCCAACCCATGACTCATATATGGCCCAGTCCCTCACTTTGTGTGGCCTATAACCATATTGGCAGTTATTTTGAAATATAAATGTAATTAATATGCATAATTAGTGATAAGGAGCTGTGTTTGCTCATGCATGCCATGACCTTCAGAATTTTATGTTTTGGCACCCAGCCATAAAATGCTGGATGCTTGTCCTGAATGTAACCAACTGTTGTAAATTCAAAGGATAAAAATGCAGATCTAATAATTATTTGAGGCTTTTATAGCCCTGAAACAATTACAGACACTAATTAACAGATTGTCTCCAGGCAAAACAATACATGGCGCTAAAATTACAGCAGCACCCCAAGTGTAGCCAAATTTCATTTTAAAATCAAACACAAACTTTTAAGTTGTTTCCTTTGTCTGATGACTGAATCATTCTGCAGAGTTTGCAGTAATACATTTGAAAATTAGTTGTTCTAATAAAAACACTTAGTTTTTTGTCTTTTTCTATCTCCTGGTTATTTTTTACCTATCCAGATGTGATGTGGTGTGCATGGACATGTATCTTCTGTGTTTATTAGTACAAGCAACACAAGAGTTAGGCCTTTTCATTTCTAAATGCTGTCAACAAAACGCATGCTATCCTGTGAAATTAATGATGGGTTCAACTCCAGTGATTTATGAATACAAGTTTTGTTTTATGTTTTCTACATATGGATATATATCTATATACTGAAATGGAGGCAACTCCAATTTTACTGATACACAAATTAGTGTGTACCAGTAGTGCATGCTAACTTGATTATTATTAAAAATCTGAATGTATTTACCTGAATTTATTTCCGAAGATCTAATATCCAGTAATATAAAAATACCTTGGACAATTATTTGTGTAAACCGATGGAAATTACAATTCACATGAACCAAAAGTTGTTAAATACCCTCTATCCACCCAACCACCACCCACCCAGGCTCAGCCAAAACTTGAGTCTCCCTCGCTATCCATGACTTTGCTTATGCTATAGACATTGTTTATATACCCTGCTGCACACAAGAGTTCAAGGTAGAGGTCTTTTAAAAAAAAAAACAATTTAGCTGGACAACAAAATGCTTTGCTTCCATCCTACATTTATACATACCGGTAACTGAAAGACCCACTCTTAGTTTCTTCCCATGGAATACAAGATTTATGGACATACTTCTCATGTAAATGCTCTGAGAAAAAAACCCGCTAAACTTCACCAAGCGCAAGTCTATGGATGACTGCATATCACTTTAAAACATCAATTATATCTTAATATTATTCATGCATTTGATAATGAAAGTACTCAACACACATCTCTGTCTCCACACGATTTCATATGGTTCCATTTTTAGTGGGAGGGAATGATAAAAATTGTATTGGTATGACTTGAAACAGACATCACTGGAGAGTGTGTCCCAAAGAGCTCCCTGACCCATGAATAAGTAAATGTGCCCTACATCTATATCATAATTTGATTTTATTATTTTGAACTATTAGCTTAAAAAGGTTAACAACTAATTTTTGTATCTTTACGGACATCATGCTTCATGGGGATAAATTTGATAGCATTTTAAATGGAAATATTTTCTCGTTACTTAAGTGAAGCATATACCCAGTTGGTATAAAAAGGGGGTAACTCACCTGGTAGTCCTTCGAGGCTTCATTTACATCAGTGGTGGTAGAGGACAACTGGGCAAGTTTCTCCTTGGAGATAGTATTACGTCGAATCAAGTAAATCACGACAACTGCAAGCAGAATGCCTGCAATACAGCCACACAGGACAAATGTCAGCACAAAGTAGCGGTCATCTCTGGCCTTAATGTCAACTTGATTCTAAAGAAAAAAAATATTATTATTATTACTATTGCTATTATTATTATTATTATTATTATTATTATTATTATTATCATTATCATCTTCATATATCTTTACATGGTAAAACAATGCATAGAGACTGGAACAGTCAGTCCAATTTCTATGACAAAATTGTTTCACAACAATTATTCTACAGCCTCTCTTACAAACACATGAAAATTATCACTTAAATACAGATGAAAACAATAATAAGGTTGACACATGAAAATTATCACTTAGATACAGACGAAAACAATAATAAGGTTGAGTGAACATCATGTCATATGTTTGTTCGAAAACAATATTGCCAATTGCGTGATGTCTAGTGTGTAGATGACATCATACCGTAATTTTAGATTGCTTATCAAGCCTGATTTTATCAAAGAAACATCAATGTCTCTCAGTGTTTTATCAATGAATAGGTAGTGACCCTTGCCAGCCTATGTTTATCAATGAACTGCCTGTTTTATGATTGAATCAGCATTGACCCTGGTCTGCCAGTATTGTATCAACGAAACAGCATAGACACCAATCTGCAAGCATTTTATCAACAAAACAGCATAGACACCAATCTGCAAGCATTTTATCAACGAAACAGCATAGACACCAATCTGCAAACATTGTATCAACAAAACAGCATAGACACCAATCTGCAAGCATTTTATCAACGAAACAGCATAGACACCAATCTGCAAGCATTTTATCAATGAAACAGCACTGACCCTGATATGCCAATATTTTATACCATGGAAAATCCATATTTATCCTGTTCAGTGGAGTGTACATTGCACATGGACAAATATCCTACCCTTCTCTGCTTTATCTTTAAACTGTCATATAGCTGCAATGCTGTTCACCTCTAATATTAAATTGAATCACCTGGATTTATCTTCTAATTGGTCATGTGATCAAAAGTAACCATGGGGATCAGATGCTTAAGAAGGATTCTGGCAGCTGGCGATGTCACTTGATTCTGAAAGCAATTGTTCTTGTAGAATCTTCCTGCTGTTAACTACACAAAGGTTGAATTTTGAGGATTTATTCTGAAGAGTCATGAACAATAACCTGCCATGTTAGCATGATGTCTCTATCCAAGAGTTAATAACAAGGAAAGGGGTCAATATATTATAGAAAATCCATACTTAACCCTGGGCAATACTGCCTTGTCTGTAAGTCGTTGTCACTTCTAATTCCTCATTCAGCATCATTTCACAAAATTCATTTTAAAAAACATCAACTTTAATTTATGGGACAGAGGCATTTTCATCTTGTTAACCATTTATTTTACAAAAAAATATGAGATTTATTTGTTTTCTACCAATAAATATTTAGTCAATAATTAATACAAACAACTTTATGAAAAATGACAATTGAAAACATTCACAAGTCAAATATTTCCATCATCTTATTATGTCTGCATCTATAAACAGAATCAACATTATAAAAAATGTATCCAGATCAAACTCGGCACAAACCCAGTTCTGTCATCTCATAATGCACAAGCAGATCATGGTCTAGGCGTTTTGTTAGACAGGCAATATAATGATTAAATAAAAATAATGTAATCTTATAGTTAGACAGGCAATATAATGATTAAATAAAAATAATGTAATCTTATAGTTAGACAGGCAATATAATGATTAAAAAAATAATGTAATCTTATAGTTAGACAGGCAATATAATGATTAAATAATATAATCTTATAGTTAGACAGGCAATATAATGATTAAATAAAAATAATATAATCTTATAGTTAGACAGGCAATATAATGATTAAATAAAAATAATGTAGTCTTATAGTTGGAATGTAGTGGAAACAAATTTGTTCAGCAAAAACATTATGCTAAATTTCATTCTTCAAGTTTATTCATTCACTGCAAGTTTACCGATGGTTGCAGAATGTGCACCTTAGCTGCAAGAATGTGCATGAGAATTTGATACATGCACGGTCTCAATCTTTAACAAGAATGGTAATATATGAAGAAACTTATTGCAAGCTATTTTAAATTTATTTTCTGACACATATAAGAAAACTTGTGCAAGTTAGGTTTACTTTCTGAAGAAAAGAAATAAGCTTGTGCAAGCTAGTTTTACTTTCTGGAGCAAATAAGAAACCTTGTACAAGCTTGTGGTAAGCTAGTTTTACTTTCTGGAGCAAATAAGAAACCTTGTACAAGCTTGTGGTAAGCTAGTTTTACTTTCTGGAGCAAATAAGAAACCTTGTACAAGCTTGTGGTAAGCTAGTTTTACTTTCTGAAGCAAATAAGAAACCTTGTACAAGCTTGTGGTAAGCTAGTTTTACTTTCTGAAGCAAATAAGAAACCTTGTACAAGCTTGTGGTAAGCTAGTTTTACTTTCTGAAGCAAATAAGAAACCTTGTACAAGCTTGTGGTAAGCTAGTTTTACTTTCTGGAGCAAATAAGAAACCTTGTACAAGCTTGTGGTAAGCTAGTTTTACTTTCTGGAGCAAATAAGAAACCTTGTACAAGCTTGTGGTAAGCTAGTTTTACTTTCTGAAGCAAATAAGAAACCTTGTACAAGCTTGTGGTAAGCTAGTTTTACTTTCTGGAGCAAATAAGAAACCTTGTACAAGCTTGTGGTAAGCTAGTTTTACTTTCTGAAGCAAATAAGAAACCTTGTACAAGCTTGTGGTAAGCTAGTTTTACTTTCTGGAGCAAATAAGAAACCTTGTACAAGCTTGTGGTAAGCTAGTTTTACTTTCTGAAGCAAATAAGAAACCTTGTACAAGCTTGTGGTAAGCTAGTTTTACTTTCTGGAGCAAATAAGAAACCTTGTACAAGCTTGTGGTAAGCTAGTTTTACTTTCTGGAGCAAATAAGAAACCTTGTACAAGCTTGTGGTAAGCTAGTTTTACTTTCTGAAGCAAATAAGAAACCTTGTACAAGCTTGTGGTAAGCTAGTTTTACTTTCTGGAGCAAATAAGAAACCTTGTACAAGCTTGTGGTAAGCTAGTTTTACTTTCTGGAGCAAATAAGAAACCTTGTACAAGCTTGTTTTAAGCTAGTCTTACTTTCTGGAGCAAATAAGAAACCTTGTACAAGCTTGTGGTAAGCTAGTTTTACTTTCTGAAGCAAATAAGAAACCTTGTACAAGCTTGTGGTAAGCTAGTTTTACTTTCTGGAGCAAATAAGAAACCTTGTACAAGCTTGTGGTAAGCTAGTTTTACTTTCTGAAGCAAATAAGAAACCTTGTACAAGCTTGTGGTAAGCTAGTTTTACTTTCTGGAGCAAATAAGAAACCTTGTACAAGCTTGTGGTAAGCTAGTTTTACTTTCTGGAGCAAATAAGAAACCTTGTACAAGCTTGTGGTAAGCTAGTTTTACTTTCTGAAGCAAATAAGAAACCTTGTACAAGCTTGTGGTAAGCTAGTTTTACTTTCTGGAGCAAATAAGAAACCTTGTACAAGCTTGTGGTAAGCTAGTTTTACTTTCTGGAGCAAATAAGAAACCTTGTACAAGCTTGTGGTAAGCTAGTTTTACTTTCTGAAGCAAATAAGAAACCTTGTACAAGCTTGTGGTAAGCTAGTTTTACTTTCTGAAGCAAATAAGAAACCTTGTACAAGCTTGTGGTAAGCTAGTTTTACTTTCTGGAGCAAATAAGAAACCTTGTACAAGCTTGTGGTAAGCTAGTTTTACTTTCTGGAGCAAATAAGAAACCTTGTACAAGCTTGTGGTAAGCTAGTTTTACTTTCTGGAGCAAATAAGAAACCTTGTACAAGCTTGTGGTAAGCTAGTTTTACTTTCTGGAGCAAATAAGAAACCTTGTACAAGCTTGTGGTAAGCTAGTTTTACTTTCTGAAGCAAATAAGAAACCTTGTACAAGCTTGTGGTAAGCTAGTTTTACTTTCTGGAGCAAATAAGAAACCTTGTACAAGCTTGTGGTAAGCTAGTTTTACTTTCTGGAGCAAATAAGAAACCTTGTACAAGCTTGTGGTAAGCTAGTTTTACTTTCTGGAGCAAATAAGAAACCTTGTACAAGCTTGTGGTAAGCTAGTTTTACTTTCTGGAGCAAATAAGAAACCTTGTACAAGCTTGTGGTAAGCTAGTTTTACTTTCTGGAGCAAATAAGAAACCTTGTACAAGCTTGTGGTAAGCTAGTTTTACTTTCTGGAGCAAATAAGAAACCTTGTACAAGCTTGTGGTAAGCTAGTTTTACTTTCTGAAGCAAATAAGAAACCTTGTACAAGCTTGTGGTAAGCTAGTTTTACTTTCTGGAGCAAATAAGAAACCTTGTACAAGCTTGTGGTAAGCTAGTTTTACTTTCTGAAGCAAATAAGAAACCTTGTACAAGCTTGTGGTAAGCTAGTTTTACTTTCTGAAGCAAATAAGAAACCTTGTACAAGCTTGTGGTAAGCTAGTTTTACTTTCTGAAGCAAATAAGAAACCTTGTACAAGCTTGTGGTAAGCTAGTTTTACTTTCTGAAGCAAATAAGAAACCTTGTACAAGCTTGTGGTAAGCTAGTTTTACTTTCTGAAGCAAATAAGAAACCTTGTACAAGCTTGTGGTAAGCTAGTTTTACTTTCTGAAGCAAATAAGAAACCTTGTACAAGCTTGTGGTAAGCTAGTTTTACTTTCTGGAGCAAATAAAAAACCTTGTAAAAGCTTGTGGTAAGCTAGTTTTACTTTCTGGAGCAAATAAAAAACCTTGTAAAAGCTTGTGGTAAGCTAGTTTTACTTTCTGGAGCAAATAAGAAACCTTGTACAAGCTTGTGGTAAGCTAGTTTTACTTTCTGGAGCAAATAAGAAACCTTGTACAAGCTTGTGGTAAGCTAGTTTTACTTTCTGGAGCAAATAAGAAACCTTGTACAAGCTTGTGGTAAGCTAGTTTTACTTTCTGGAGCAAATAAGAAACCTTGTACAAGCTTGTGGTAAGCTAGTTTTACTTTCTGGAGCAAATAAGAAACCTTGTACAAGCTTGTGGTAAGCTAGTTTTACTTTCTGGAGCAAATAAGAAACCTTGTACAAGCTTGTGGTAAGCTAGTTTTACTTTCTGGAGCAAATAAGAAACCTTGTACAAGCTTGTGGTAAGCTAGTTTTACTTTCTGGAGCAAATAAGAAACCTTGTACAAGCTTGTGGTAAGCTAGTTTTACTTTCTGAAGCAAATAAGAAACCTTGTACAAGCTTGTGGTAAGCTAGTTTTACTTTCTGAAGCAAATAAGAAACCTTGTACAAGCTTGTGGTAAGCTAGTTTTACTTTCTGGAGCAAATAAGAAACCTTGTACAAGCTTGTGGTAAGCTAGTTTTACTTTCTGGAGCAAATAAGAAACCTTGTACAAGCTTGTGGTAAGCTAGTTTTACTTTCTGGAGCAAATAAGAAACCTTGTACAAGCTTGTGGTAAGCTAGTCTTACTTTCTGGAGCAAATAAGAAACCTTGTACAAGCTTGTGGTAAGCTAGTTTTACTTTCTGGAGCAAATAAGAAACCTTGTACAAGCTTGTGGTAAGCTAGTTTTACTTTCTGGAGCAAATAAGAAACCTTGTACAAGCTTGTGGTAAGCTAGTTTTACTTTCTGAAGCAAATAAGAAACCTTGTACAAGCTTGTGGTAAGCTAGTTTTACTTTCTGAAGCAAATAAGAAACCTTGTACAAGCTTGTGGTAAGCTAGTTTTACTTTCTGAAGCAAATAAGAAACCTTGTACAAGCTTGTGGTAAGCTAGTTTTACTTTCTGAAGCAAATAAGAAACCTTGTACAAGCTTGTGGTAAGCTAGTTTTACTTTCTGGAGCAAATAAAAAACCTTGTAAAAGCTTGTGGTAAGCTAGTTTTACTTTCTGGAGCAAATAAAAAACCTTGTAAAAGCTTGTGGTAAGCTAGTTTTACTTTCTGGAGCAAATAAGAAACCTTGTACAAGCTTGTGGTAAGCTAGTTTTACTTTCTGGAGCAAATAAGAAACCTTGTACAAGCTTGTGGTAAGCTAGTTTTACTTTCTGGAGCAAATAAGAAACCTTGTACAAGCTTGTGGTAAGCTAGTTTTACTTTCTGGAGCAAATAAGAAACCTTGTACAAGCTTGTGGTAAGCTAGTTTTACTTTCTGGAGCAAATAAGAAACCTTGTACAAGCTTGTGGTAAGCTAGTTTTACTTTCTGGAGCAAATAAAAAACCTTGTAAAAGCTTGTGGTAAGCTAGTTTTACTTTCTGGAGCAAATAAGAAACCCTGTACAAGCTTGTGGTAAGCTAGTTTTACTTTCTGGAGCAAATAAGAAACCTTGTACAAGCTTGTGGTAAGCTAGTTTTACTTTCTGGAGCAAATAAGAAACCTTGTACAAGCTTGTGGTAAGCTAGTTTTACTTTCTGAAGCAAATAAGAAACCTTGTACAAGCTTGTGGTAAGCTAGTTTTACTTTCTGAAGCAAATAAGAAACCTTGTACAAGCTTGTGGTAAGCTAGTTTTACTTTCTGAAGCAAATAAGAAACCTTGTACAAGCTTGTGGTAAGCTAGTTTTACTTTCTGAAGCAAATAAGAAACCTTGTACAAGCTTGTGGTAAGCTAGTTTTACTTTCTGGAGCAAATAAGAAACCTTGTACAAGCTTGTGGTAAGCTAGTTTTACTTTCTGAAGCAAATAAGAAACCTTGTACAAGCTTGTGGTAAGCTAGTTTTACTTTCTGAAGCAAATAAGAAACCTTGTACAAGCTTGTGGTAAGCTAGTTTTACTTTCTGAAGCAAATAAGAAACCTTGTACAAGCTTGTGGTAAGCTAGTTTTACTTTCTGGAGCAAATAAGAAACCTTGTACAAGCTTGTGGTAAGCTAGTCTTACTTTCTGGAGCAAATAAGAAACCTTGTACAAGCTTGTGGTAAGCTAGTTTTACTTTCTGGAGCAAATAAGAAACCTTGTACAAGCTTGTGGTAAGCTAGTTTTACTTTCTGAAGCAAATAAGAAACCTTGTACAAGCTTGTGGTAAGCTAGTTTTACTTTCTGGAGCAAATAAGAAACCTTGTACAAGCTTGTGGTAAGCTAGTTTTACTTTCTGAAGCAAATAAGAAACCTTGTACAAGCTTGTGGTAAGCTAGTTTTACTTTCTGAAGCAAATAAGAAACCTTGTACAAGCTTGTGGTAAGCTAGTTTTACTTTCTGAAGCAAATAAGAAACCTTGTACAAGCTTGTGGTAAGCTAGTTTTACTTTCTGAAGCAAATAAGAAACCTTGTACAAGCTTGTGGTAAGCTAGTTTTACTTTCTGAAGCAAATAAGAAACCTTGTACAAGCTTGTGGTAAGCTAGTTTTACTTTCTGGAGCAAATAAAAAACCTTGTAAAAGCTTGTGGTAAGCTAGTTTTACTTTCTGGAGCAAATAAGAAACCTTGTACAAGCTTGTGGTAAGCTAGTTTTACTTTCTGGAGCAAATAAGAAACCTTGTACAAGCTTGTGGTAAGCTAGTTTTACTTTCTGGAGCAAATAAGAAACCTTGTACAAGCTTGTGGTAAGCTAGTTTTACTTTCTGGAGCAAATAAGAAACCTTGTACAAGCTTGTGGTAAGCTAGTTTTACTTTCTGGAGCAAATAAGAAACCTTGTACAAGCTTGTGGTAAGCTAGTTTTACTTTCTGGAGCAAATAAGAAACCTTGTACAAGCTTGTGGTAAGCTAGTTTTACTTTCTGAAGCAAATAAGAAACCTTGTACAAGCTTGTGGTAAGCTAGTTTTACTTTCTGGAGCAAATAAGAAACCTTGTACAAGCTTGTGGTAAGCTAGTTTTACTTTCTGGAGCAAATAAGAAACCTTGTACAAGCTTGTGGTAAGCTAGTTTTACTTTCTGGAGCAAATAAGAAACCTTGTACAAGCTTGTGGTAAGCTAGTTTTACTTTCTGGAGCAAATAAGAAACCTTGTACAAGCTTGTGGTAAGCTAGTTTTACTTTCTGGAGCAAATAAGAAACCTTGTACAAGCTTGTGGTAAGCTAGTTTTACTTTCTGGAGCAAATAAGAAACCTTGTACAAGCTTGTGGTAAGCTAGTTTTACTTTCTGGAGCAAATAAGAAACCTTGTACAAGCTTGTGGTAAGCTAGTTTTACTTTCTGGAGCAAATAAGAAACCTTGTACAAGCTTGTGGTAAGCTAGTTTTACTTTCTGGAGCAAATAAGAAACCTTGTACAAGCTTGTGGTAAGCTAGTTTTACTTTCTGGAGCAAATAAGAAACCTTGTACAAGCTTGTGGTAAGCTAGTTTTACTTTCTGGAGCAAATAAGAAACCTTGTACAAGCTTGTGGTAAGCTAGTTTTACTTTCTGGAGCAAATAAGAAACCTTGTACAAGCTTGTGGTAAGCTAGTTTTACTTTCTGAAGCAAATAAGAAACCTTGTACAAGCTTGTGGTAAGCTAGTTTTACTTTCTGGAGCAAATAAGAAACCCTGTACAAGCTTGTGGTAAGCTAGTTTTACTTTCTGGAGCAAATAAGAAACCCTGTACAAGCTTGTGGTAAGCTAGTTTTACTTTCTGGAGCAAATAAGAAACCTTGTACAAGCTTGTGGTAAGCTAGTTTTACTTTCTGGAGCAAATAAGAAACCTTGTACAAGCTTGTGGTAAGCTAGTTTTACTTTCTGGAGCAAATAAGAAACCTTGTACAAGCTTGTGGTAAGCTAGTTTTACTTTCTGAAGCAAATAAGAAACCTTGTACAAGCTTGTGGTAAGCTAGTTTTACTTTCTGAAGCAAATAAGAAACCTTGTACAAGCTTGTGGTAAGCTAGTTTTACTTTCTGAAGCAAATAAGAAACCTTGTACAAGCTTGTGGTAAGCTAGTTTTACTTTCTGGAGCAAATAAGAAACCTTGTACAAGCTTGTGGTAAGCTAGTTTTACTTTCTGAAGCAAATAAGAAACCTTGTACAAGCTTGTGGCAAGCTAGTTTTACTTTCTGAAGCAAATAAGAAACCTTGTACAAGCTTGTGGTAAGCTAGTTTTACTTTCTGAAGCAAATAAGAAACCTTGTACAAGCTTGTGGTAAGCTAGTTTTACTTTCTGAAGCAAATAAGAAACCTTGTACAAGCTTGTGGTAAGCTAGTCTTACTTTCTGGAGCAAATAAGAAACCTTGTACAAGCTTGTGGTAAGCTAGTCTTACTTTCTGGAGCAAATAAGAAACCTTGTACAAGCTTGTGGTAAGCTAGTCTTACTTTCTGGAGCAAATAAGAAACCTTGTACAAGCTTGTGGTAAGCTAGTCTTACTTTCTGGAGCAAATAAGAAACCTTGTACAAGCTTGTGGTAAGCTTGTTTTACTTTCTGAAGCAAATAAGAAACCTTGTACAAGCTTGTGGTAAGCTAGTTTTACTTTCTGAAGCAAATAAGAAACCTTGTACAAGCTTGTGGTAAGCTAGTTTTACTTTCTGAAGCAAATAAGAAACCTTGTACAAGCTTGTGGTAAGCTAGTTTTACTTTCTGAAGCAAATAAGAAACCTTGTACAAGCTTGTGGTAAGCTAGTTTTACTTTCTGAAGCAAATAAGAAACCTTGTAGAAGCTTGTGGTAAGCTAGTTTTACTTTCTGAAGCAAATAAGAAACCTTGTACAAGCTTGTGGTAAGCTAGTTTTACTTTCTGAAGCAAATAAGAAACCTTGTACAAGCTTGTGGTAAGCTAGTTTTACTTTCTGGAGCAAATAAGAAACCTTGTACAAGCTTGTGGTAAGCTAGTTTTACTTTCTGGAGCAAATAAGAAACCTTGTACAAGCTTGTGGTAAGCTAGTTTTACTTTCTGGAGCAAATAAGAAACCTTGTACAAGCTTGTGGTAAGCTAGTTTTACTTTCTGGAGCAAATAAGAAACCTTGTACAAGCTTGTGGTAAGCTAGTTTTACTTTCTGGAGCAAATAAGAAACCTTGTACAAGCTTGTGGTAAGCTAGTTTTACTTTCTGGAGCAAATAAGAAACCTTGTACAAGCTTGTGGTAAGCTAGTTTTACTTTCTGGAGCAAATAAGAAACCTTGTACAAGCTTGTGGTAAGCTAGTTTTACTTTCTGGAGCAAATAAGAAACCTTGTACAAGCTTGTGGTAAGCTAGTTTTACTTTCTGGAGCAAATAAGAAACCTTGTACAAGCTTGTGGTAAGCTAGTTTTACTTTCTGGAGCAAATAAGAAACCTTGTACAAGCTTGTGGTAAGCTAGTTTTACTTTCTGGAGCAAATAAGAAACCTTGTACAAGCTTGTGGTAAGCTAGTTTTACTTTCTGGAGCAAATAAGAAACCTTGTACAAGCTTGTGGTAAGCTAGTTTTACTTTCTGGAGCAAATAAGAAACCTTGTACAAGCTTGTGGTAAGCTAGTTTTACTTTCTGGAGCAAATAAGAAACCTTGTACAAGCTTGTGGTAAGCTAGTTTTACTTTCTGGAGCAAATAAGAAACCTTGTACAAGCTTGTGGTAAGCTAGTTTTACTTTCTGGAGCAAATAAGAAACCTTGTACAAGCTTGTGGTAAGCTAGTTTTACTTTCTGAAGCAAATAAGAAACCTTGTACAAGCTTGTGGTAAGCTAGTTTTACTTTCTGAAGCAAATAAGAAACCTCGTACAAGCTTGTGGTAAGCTAGTTTTACTTTCTGAAGCAAATAAGAAACCTCGTACAAGCTTGTGGTAAGCTAGTTTTACTTTCTGAAGCAAATAAGAAACCTCGTACAAGCTTGTGGTAAGCTAGTTTTACTTTCTGAAGCAAATAAGAAACCTCGTACAAGCTTGTGGTAAGCTAGTTTTACTTTCTGAAGCAAATAAGAAACCTCGTACAAGCTTGTGGTAAGCTAGTTTTACTTTCTGAAGCAAATAAGAAACCTCGTACAAGCTTGTGGTAAGCTAGTTTTACTTTCTGAAGCAAATAAGAAACCTCGTACAAGCTTGTGGTAAGCTAGTTTTACTTTCTGAAGCAAATAAGAAACCTCGTACAAGCTTGCGGTAAGCTAGTTTTACTTTCTGAAGCAAATAAGAAACCTCGTACAGGCTTGTGGTAAGCTAGTTTTACTTTCTGAAGCAAATAAGAAACCTTGTACAGGCTTGTGGTAAGCTAGTTTTACTTTCTGAAGCAAATAAGAAACCTTGTACAAGCTTGTGGTAAGCTAGTTTTACTTTCTGAAGCAAATAAGAAACCTTGTACAAGCTTGTGGTAAGCTAGTTTTACTTTCTGAAGCAAATAAGTACAAGCTTGTGGTAAGCTAGTTTTACTTTCTGAAGCAAATAAGAAACCTTGTACAGGCTTGCTGTTATATACAGCTAGTTTGCCTTAAGCTTGCACAAGCTTGTGCAAGCATCCATGTTAGCTTATAAACATCAAATCAGCTTATTGCAAGCTTGCCACAAGCTTGCAGCAAGTATGCATTTTGATTTGGGTACAGACAATCATCTGCCAGTACATTATGCAATATCAGGTCAGGGTATTGAGGGTGTACGTTTGCAGTTGGACTTGACATTTATACAATTATAAAAGGTAATAAAGAATAAAAGTACAGCAGGTCAGTAATGGTTTGAGAAGTATAGCACTTTCAGAACTTTCTGAATTCTTTGCAAAAATAATCATAACCATAGGAGCTGAATTTGTACCTTGTGAAAATAAATAGAAATTTTCTAATATAATGACATCTCTTCTAAATAAAATACATGCAGAAGAAATATATCATGCTCATGAATATGTTTGCTTCTAGATATTTATTGGAGGAAGTAATTTTGTATCCTTCCCTACTATATTTCATAAATTTAAATTTATGCATTACACAGATAACAAAATACTTTTTTTATATCCAAAAATTTAATTTTCTACTGACAAAATAGCACATGAACTCTAGGTGCATGGCCAGGTGCAGACCAAGGATCTCTACCCCCACCCCCATTTCATAGCAAAAGACTAAAGAAAATGCTTTAAAATGCCCTTTTTTGCCCAGGCTGAAAAAATTCTCAAACTCTAAAGAATGAAAGCATCAGTGGTTTGTATGACAATCTGATGGAAACATTATCAGTGGTTTGTATGCCAATCTGATGGAAACATTATCAGTGGTTTTTATGCCAATCTGATGAAAACATTATCAGTGGTTTGTATGCCAATCTGATGAAAACATTATCAGTGGTTTGTATGCCAATCTGATGGAAACATTATTAGTGGTTTGTATGCCAATCTGATGAAAACATTATCAGTGGTTTGTATGCCAATCTGATGAAAATATTATTTATATTTTTTAATATATTAACATTAAGTTCTATTGGAGATGAATTAGTGGTTTGATCTCTTAATTGAAGAATCTAAAATCTCACAAGATTGGGTTTTCAAAAGCCAAGCACTAAAATGAAATAATAATAATAATAATAATAATAATAATAATAATAATAATAATAATAATGTTTCTGGAGTAGATATTGAGATAAACCAGACAGAATTGAGTTATAATAGTCCAGTCTTGAAAGTACTAATGAACACACAAGTGTTTTAGTGGCATGAACTGCAAATGGAGCTGATGCATCTCAGCTCAGGATTTACAGCTATTACATTTGTTCATGACATGTTGGTGCAATGTGAGAGTACTGTCCAAAGTAACACCTAGGTTTTGTACTGACTGTATGAATTTAATGTTGGTGTTGCTGATATTTATTGTTGGAGGTAAAGGATGTGAATGAAAAAGTCTTTGTAATGTTATCAGAATGGCCTAGTTTTATAATAATTCATCTGAAGCTTGTTGTATGTCATCCATGATTTCACATACAAAATGCACCTCTCTACTCCGTGGATGGTAGCATCGACTTCATTTGGGAGGCTAGATTTGTGAGACACTGGATGATGATCTAGTCCTAGTGATTGGGCATTGAATAATGAAATACGCAGTGGTATCTCTGGGATAGTTGACACAAAGGTTGGCAGTTTAATAGGGATTTGCACCAGGTTATCTAAATTAACACCAAATTTTTAAATTGTTTAGCCAAAAAGGGCAAAAGAGAGATAACTGGAATTCTTCTTCCTGTTCTGTGCCAGCCAGCATTGAAACAACATTTCTTTTTTAGCTTCCGTTTACATTTAAGTAATGATGAATGTAGCCCCAATTCGTTTAGTCTTTAGCACAATGTAGTATGGAGAGCCAGGGATTGGTCGTTTAAAGCTATTAATGAGGATCCATCATTGCATAAATGGGTTGACTGGCGATCACGTGATTGCGGTTTATTGAAGAACAAAGGACATTGTAGCAGTGGAGCAAGACTTCTGAGAAAAATTGTAATTGTTCTCGTTCCAAAACAAGGAGATAAAGAAACACATACGAACACAATAACATAGATGAAGAGAGACAACAAATGTGAATTTATGTAGCAGCAAAAAACGAAAATGACCTCATTCTAATGGCATCCATGAAAAGAATTACATTATAATATGGGCACCAATATATTGAGGGACCTTACTTTTAGAACTCACTGTGTTGTCTGAAAATGGACTGGAAATGATTATTCATGTATTCTGGGAAATGAATGCTTTAATAGCTACATGGAAATCCATTAAATCATCACTTTTAACTGATGTTGAAGAACTGGCTGTAATGCCTCTATTTTTTAAAGGTGCTATAATGCAAATTATTGATTGACAGTTGATGCAGTGGGAGCTATTCACATGTCACAACCAGAACATTAAATGCTTCCTCATTTATGCAATGATGCAATGATGAAAAGCAAGGAGTTTATAATGCTGATACAGGTTATAAGTTGGGAGCTGATTTAAAGCAATACATTTTTTTTATTCAAACATATTTGAACTACAAGTAATGCTACAAGTAATGCACAAAAATAGTAAGCCTTTACTATGACACCATTGAAGAGCTAAATAAAAGTAAATAGTAATAAAATGTGAGACACAAAAGTGCATTCAGATTCAATGGGAACAATATAAAAAGAATCTATGACCGCACAAGTGTTATGCATCTGAGTGCTAGTCACTATAGTGAGGGACAAGAGTCATGTTTAGAGCCACAATGTATTATATAAAAAAAGAAGAAAAAACAGGCCATGGTCCAAATGCAGCCATGAGGCACAAGTCCCATACTTGTGTACCTGCATCAAGTGATCATAAAATTATATGCACCAGAATCACGTACTTCAGTATAAAGCAATCTCATATGGCTTCAAGTGTTAACATTATAATGGATGAGTACTGTATTGATTGCCAAGACAATATACAGCATTATATTGAGGGAGTACTGTATTATTATTGTTATTGTCCAGACATTAAAAACATTAGAAAAGAAATACTGTATCATGATTTTCCAGACAACTTACAACATTATAATGAGAGGGTACTGTATCATGACTGCCCTCTCAGTTCTAAAATACTTAAGGTACTGATGCTAATGAAAATACAGACTGGTTTTCTGATATTGTTTTCTAATACAGACTGGTTTTCTGATATTGTTTTCTAATACAGACTGGTTTTCTGATATTGTTTTCTAAACAAGGTGGAAGATTTCTAAATATGACAATCATGACACTACATGCTCAATAGATCTGGACAATATATTTTTCTTTCCAATGGTAGTTTTTCTTTCTTTCAAAAATGACTTTGATTTTTTCCACCTTTTGACCTATAAATAAATATGTTTTTTTAGTATCTCATGCGCAAGATACCCATAGATATGTTTAAGAACTTGTTCTACAGGAAGCATTTGTCTTCTTTAGTTGCACTGACAAAGATCTTTTGACCCCAAAACTGATGATGTAGGCTTTTTCCTAAACCCAAGAGCAAACCATCCACAGGTATGTGATACTTAACTAATATTATTAAACAGAAACAACCCATCTTTTTTAGTGTACAATACTTACCTTTGACCTTGAAATCAATAGGTTTCTTCTTTTCCCTAAGCATAAGCTATCCACAAATATGATCAAAGTGTGAAATGCAAAACTAATACAATTGTGCAGAAGCTATTTTTCTTCTTTTGGTAAGTGACCTGAGCTTTTGACCATTTGATCTCCCCAGGATCAATACCGTTTTATTTTCCACAAGTGCAAAGCATACCCTGCAAAGTTTGCTAACTACAAATCATGGAGTCAAATTACTGTGCAGAACAACACTGGTAACAGACACACAGGCAAATGGATGGAAAATATCATAGTAAAATCAGTCTTATGGCTGACTTACAAACAGGACTGACAAGGGAGGGGGGGCAACTGTGGATATACCTTGGAGGCCTGGGCCAAACATCACTGTTTAATTTTATAAAAGAAAAGTTTTGTTTCAGCAAGGGCCTGAAATTGCTTTCCATGGCCTTACTTATAAAAGTACTAAATCTAATCATGTAGAAACCTCAGCTTAGTTCAGAATGACCATGGTTCCTGATGTCTCCGTAAGCGTATAATGGTTTATATTGTTTTCTTAGAGACAAAGAGTAGAAAGAATGCTACAGAGCCTGATCTGATGGAACTCTTTGAGCCAGAACGGATCTGCAGTCTTAATACATAGAAATATGTAGGATATATATTTGTATAATCATAAGAAAAGGACATTTGATAATGTCAAACATTATGGCAGTGGAGCAAAATTCTACCATGATAGCTGAGCAGTAACTGTTAATAATAATAATAATAATAATAATAATAATAATAATAATAATGACTTTATTTAAAGAGGGTAAAACAACTATCTAAGAACTGATCTACCTTGAAGCCCTCATACAAAAGAAATTTATTTATTTTAGCTGCATCTCTGAAGCCACTGGATATATTGGGTCTGGACAAAGGAAATAGAGTGGGCATTTATAATCTCAACTGTTGGCAAGCTAAAACTAGATATACCTGTGTTGCAAGTCAGCTTTGGATAATTCCATCTTCTTCTATATTAATAAACCATGATACATTTTCATGCACCAATTGGCTAGTATCAAGTGTTTTATTCGAGGATAGAAATAATTGTTTTTAAATTATTGGATAGAACTAACTTCTCAGTAATTTTGGAACAGTATATATAGATCTTGTTATGGTCATTATGCCCGTTTCAGTGGACACCATTACCAAAACTTTGACGTCATGTGATCTACTAAATCTATTACTTCTTTCTCCCTTAGGAACAGTCTGAATATAGTGTCTGAGCCTTTGGCTTCGGCACAAACCCACCAGACAATGCTACACAAGAGAAGTTCCCTAAGGAGAAGGCAAAAATAGATTAAAGTCAATTAAATATATGCAAGATTCGTTAATTAGCTCTTTCTCAGGGCTTCATTAAATTTTATTACAGTATTATTCAAGAAGAAGCTGATATACAAATAACACTCAATCAGATGCAAATAAAACTTAACCGATTTGCATGCCTCCATACTGATAAGCAAACAAAATTGTCTAATTGCCACATTTTCATTAAATTCATTTGTCTATTTGTTCCTAACACAAGTCAGTTCTTGCAGAAGAGACATGAAATCAAAATATAAAAGAAATGACAGTAAAGCCTGTCTATACAAGACAAGCATATAATTCTATCCTTTAAAAGCTGGTGTCCTTTATGTGGACTCCCTAACAATGGTTTCTCATAAGGCGTCCTTAACAGACATGTTTTTTATGAAGGCATATTCACGGGCCCCCTTAATTCATGCATTACTGAAGGTGCCCTCAGTGGACATGTCCTTTGTATGGAAGTGTCCATATAAGCTCCACCTATTCATGGCTATTTTAACGTGTCCATGAAGATGTGTTGTTTTTATAAAGGCGTTTTCATCAGCCCTATCATTCAGTGCTTCAGTGTCCTTAATGAACATATGACCTTTGTAAGAGGCTTCTTCCATTATTCTTCTGATTCTATTTAATGTGAATTTCAAAGTATCCTTAATGGACATAATGTTTTATGGTGGATGAAGAAGATACCTATTATCCCTCTGTATTCAAAATTGTTTCTAATAGAAGGAGTCTTCTATCCAATGTCTACAAAACGCATGGTTACATTTTTTTGCAGGATTTTTTGTTCATTTTTGCTGTTATTCTATAATTTTGAGGCTACACCTGTTGCATGTTCCTGGGTGACACACTGCTCAAAATGCTTCAGCATGAAATAATTTTTCATCTGCTTATGTGCCGATAATAAAAGGAACATAAAAAAAACCATCTGAAATATGATGTTTTCTTTCATAATGTTTTTTTAGACTAACAAAATACCCCTGATAAAAAATAACATTACAGACATAATCAACTGAACAACCTGAGTTGATACACAGATCACTGTCTATAAATTTCTTGTAGTATAATGTATTGATTGCCAAGTCTTTCTTTCCAAATCACTCAGCCCTTTGCATCAATCTCAGAAAAAAATAAATAAACAACAGCAACACTTACTATCGCAGACCTGATCAAAAGCACAAATATATCACAGATTATGTAACACAAGTGTACATCTGCAGCTCAAAACATGCCATCCTGTACAACTGATTCCACAGAAACCGTCTCTTTTACATATGGCGATTTACAAATTATTTTTGGTTATTTACTCTACAAAAAACCCCACAAAAGCATAATTTCCAACATATAGTCAGTGGAGATGATAATCATACAATTTTTCAAAATAAAAAGTTAATTTTTTTTGTCGGTGCAAGTTAATAAAATTGGATGAAATAACATAACTGGGCCATGGTATTTTAAAAGTACTAAGTGAAAGAACTGCACGGGGATTGATTATTTGATAATCACTGCCCCCAAATGAAAAGAACATGGTAGAAACTTCTATAAATGCGAAAACCAAGGAACCAATACAAGACATTATCAGCACTGAATTGAGACTCCATTTGGATTATGGCAGTTTTATAGAAAAACTAACCCTTGAGAAAAAATCTGGTCCTGTCCTTGCAACCTACCTACAATACAAATATAGACAGCAGAAAGCTCAAGTTCCACTAGTAATAGAGATTTCTGACATAAAAAACACATACTATATTGCTCTTGACATGACAAAACACTGATGAATTTGCCATGAGAAACACAATGATTCTGACATTAGAAACACAATGATTTTTGACATGAGAAAACTATGATTTGACATGAGAAACACTATGATTTTTTACACAAGAAACACTGTGATTTTAACATGAGAAACACTGATTTTTTACATGAGAAACATTATGATTTTGACATGAGAATACAACTGACAAGAGAAACATTGATTTTTGACACGAGAAACACTATGATTTTGACACAAGATACAGCCTATGAGAAACACTTGTAATTTTTGACATGCGAAACACTATCATTCTGACATGATTTTACATGAGAATACAACTGACATGAAAAAAAAAAAAATGATTAAAACATTAGAAAAGAGACCGATGATTTTGACATGAGAATTGACACTAGAAAATATGATGATTTTCATAGAACACTGAAAATTGACTTTGACATGATAAAACACTGATGATTTTTCAGAATCTCATCATTTCAACTAGCATCATTACAAGAAGAAATACTTCTATTATGTTTGATTGACAAACATGATTTGATTATGAGAAATCACTTAAATTCTGAAGCTGACATGAGATCTGGTTAGGAGAAATCACTTAAATTCTGAAGTTGACATGAGAAACACTGATGATTTTCACATGAGAAGTCACTGTTGATTTTTGGTTATGAGAAATCACTTCAATTCTGAAACTGACATGAGAAACAGTATGATGATTTTGACATGAGAAGTCACTGATGACTTTTGGTTATGAGAAATCACTTAAATTCTAAAGTTGACATGAGAAACACATGATTTTGACATGAAAAAGTCACTGATGAATTATGGTTAAGAGAAATCACTTAAATTCTGAAGTGAACAACAGATCTAGTTTTCAGATCTAGCATTCATTACTAACTTTTGTTGATTTGCTCAAGTCAGACCTGAGGAAATATTATCAATCTCCAATCTACCTACAATACAAACTTGACATTCATTAAAAGACTACAGAATTGCCTCAGACTTTGGAAAGCAACACAGCTGAAAAGTATTAATTAAATTTGATTGACAGATATGATTTAATAATGATTAATTTCTGATATTAAATAGCAAGAGCACCTGACTAATTATGAAACTGTTATTCAAGTTTCTTATATTAAACAGATGTGTTCAGATATCCAGGTGCAAAACCATGGTCAATACAATCCTCTTAATCTGCACCTCATCAAGAAAATTATTGTAAACAAAGGAGTCATGGCAAACTTCATACCCTATGTGTGTGGCAAAGCCATTGTTACAGTTACTTTACTTTGTCACCTGAGGGAGTTTAGTTGCAATTATCTGCTTTCATTATTGCCCCAAAGACAGAGTTCCCATCAGGGCTTTTAATTAATAACATGGTATTGATTATGTAGTGTGTACAGTATTCTTACACATCATTGTGAAGCTGTTCATTGGTTTCCCATTCAAGTTCATCCAATAATTATCCCAATCCACACTGTACATTCACATCTTTTGCAATGCCTGATCTTTTTCTGTGTTTATTACAAATAGGCACACAGCCTGTACCTCATCTGAGAAACAATGAGACCAATGGGGAAAAAATTCCAGAAGTTGGTAAAATGAGGAATTCTGCATTATTACATACAGTATCTCCTCATACAGTTGTCCATGGGAGTTATACCGACCTACCGTGAGAACATGTTACAGATATAACCCATCTAGTGAACAATGAAATGGGATCCAAAAGTACATCTACATTATGACTGGGACCATGTTAATGTGATGGCCCTAATAGTAAGACTGCTTTATAATGAAGTATACAGCACCTGCTTTACAACAGGGACCATGTTATAATGAAGGCTTTTATAGTAAGACTATTATAACTGCAGACAAGGGAAGTCGTCACAAGAATCAGCAAGGCCAACCAGACCTTCGCAATGCTGAAGCCCATATGGAGGACAAGAAACCTCAGCGTCCACATGAAGATCCGTATCTTCAAAAGCAACGTGTTGAGCGTCCTTTTGTATGGTTCAGAGTGTTGGAAGTCCACTGCGAACATAGAACACAAGCTCGAAGTGTTTCAAACCAAATGCCTGCGACGCATCATGAGGATCTTCTGGCCAAACACGATCTCAAACGAGGAACTTCGGCACAGAGCGGGTGCAAGCACCATCTCTGAGATCATTTCAACTCGGCGATGGAGATGGCTCGGCCATGTCTGCAGAATGCCCCCTGACTGATCACTACCAAGGGTGGCACTGAGATGGACTCCACAGGGGAAAAGAAACCGTGGCAGACCCAAAGAGACCTGGCGACAAACAGTGGAGAGAGGATCCTTAAGACCAGAGGCCTCACCTTTCAGACCGCCCCAGCAATAGCTGCCGACAGATGGAAATGGTGCTCCCATGCTGTTGCCTCAAGCACCATATGGCGCAGAGAGGATTGATTGATTGATTGATTGATTATAATTGCAGTATACACTACCTGTCTTAAAGTGATATTGTCTTATTTTGAAGTACATAATACCTGCCTCATAACAGGGACCATGTCATAATGAAGGCCTTTATATGTGAGACTATCTTATAATGAAGTACATAATACCTGCCTTATATCAGGGACCATGTCATAATGAAGAGTCTTATAGTAAGGTAATGCTATACCTGAGATCCCTTACAAATGTTTAGCAGAATAGCATCTCACCTGTAAACAGCATTATGATTTATGACAAGAAGAAATTCTAGATACATCATAATACAAAATTTAGTATACAGTGTTATTATCCAAAAGTTGGAATTGAATACAGCGACTTGCAATTAAGACATATGATTTTCAAATTCTTTATTACATATGCATTAAATCTTAAAAGGTTGATCTGGTGTTTGACATGGATCCTGACTCGCTATTTCAATGCCGCACACCCTGAAAGGGTCTATTTAGGAATTGTCACTGATATCTGTGTGTTTATATGCTTTAATGCACTAAATTAAAACTGGTCCAAGTCTTAATTTGTTTAAATTCCATTCACAATGTCGGGTGGAAAATATCTTACAGTTTAAATGAGGCTGTATGCAATACATTTTTAAAAAAAAGCAACTGTAACCATTTCTTTTCAGAGGTGGAGGAAGGAATTCATTCATTATGGCTGATGAGTTTGTTTCAGACTGGTTTCGATGAAACTCTATATCATAACAAACTTCTTCCAGCTAAGCTGAAATTGTATGTGGTTTTGAGAATTTAGTACACCATTTGAACATTGTGACAATACTACACGCATTTTACCACTGACATGGAATAATATCACTGAAAGAACAAATGACTGATATGGGATATATAATTATATTGCAGTAACAAATGAGTGAGAGAGAAATTTATTGAAAGAACAAATGACTGACATGGAATAATATCACTGAAAGAATAAATAACTGACATTGAATAAATATTATTGCAATAACAAATGAGTGACACAGAATAAAATTATTGAAAGAACAAATAACTGACATGGAATAATATCATAGCAATAATAAATGACGGACATGGAATAATATTACTGAAAGAACAGATAACAGCCATCGAACAATAATATCCAAAAGTTAATGTTGAAAGTAATATTAGTACTAATGTAGAAAATGTGTCTTTAACACAACCCACCTTAATATCAATAAAAGACAACATCTGTGCCAACACAATCATCATCACCACCAGAAAAATCACACTTATGCTTCATAGGTAAGATGTTTAGTTTATGACCGCTAAATGACAAAATGTCTCTCATGGAAAACTTACAAATTTCCATGGACAACAAACAGTATAAATAGTAGATGTGTGGGAATATTTCAGCATCATGTTCTCTCAAACTCATTTGATACTGAAGAATTATTTTAAACATAGTATTCATACATTTAATAGTTTTTATAGTTGTATTGGTTGAAACATTTTAAACTCTTATTCAACTATGTTCTACAACTTTCTATGCAAATGATCGGAAAATACATCACATTTTGTTCATCTTATTCTAAGGGGTTCTGAGTGGCTGAGTGGTCGAAAGCACTTTTTGTTGGATAAATTAGCGAATTGAATATAATGTTGACTGCATAGATGAGAAATCACCTGTTGATCGGCACCTTATACCAAGATTAATAAGTTATATTTGTCCTCTCTGCTGACTAATTCAGCAATTAATTAACACTTTATCATTGGAGCTATCAAAGCTGGTTACGAGAAATGTCAACATTGCACTGATTCATATAACTGGGAAAGTGAGAACCAATTTTTCTTGGGCAAATTTTAAACTATTTCAATGAGGGAAAAAAGCACCCAGCCCCTCCAAAAGTAAAAGAAACAGAAGAATTTGACATACTGTCTCAATCTCAGCTTATAACTTAAATGTGTGGAAATGCTGTAAATAATTCCTACTTTCATCACTTCTAGTATTATGTAGGCCTTATCATGGTGAGAAAATGAGAGCTAAATGCCTTTCTCATGTACACAGTGATGACCTGGGCTGCCCTCAGTAAGTACTGAACCTGTGACCCCTGAATGAAAAGTCCAGTGTTCTACCAAGTGATCTACTGCAGATCCCTTTGCATCAGCTGAGTAATCAATAATGGTTTCATCTGATCTTTTATTACTTTTATTTGCCAAGAACTGTACACCATTCAGTGCCATTGTTGCTGAGAACTGTACTTTTTGTAGTTATTTTATTATCTGAGAACTATACTCTTTTTAATACTTTATTTCCCGAGAACTGTACAACTTTCAATACCATTGTTGCTGAGAACTGTACTTTGTGTAGTTCTTTGTTATCTAAGAACTATACTCTTTTCAATACTTTTATTTCCTGAGAACTGTACAACTTTCAATACCACTGTTGCTGAGAACTGTACTTTGTGTAGTTCTTGTTATCTGAGAACTGTACTCTTTTCAATACTTTTATGTGTTAAAAAGTATTCCTTTCAGTATTTTTTGCTGCTTGAAACTATTATTTTCAGTACATTTGCTGTTCATGAGCCTATCCTTATGTTCATGCTATTTTCATTTATAACATGTATATCATTATTGTTGATAATGTATTAATTTCTATTAAATATGTCATTATTATACATACTGTTTTTATTTCAATTATATATGTCATTATTATACATAATGTCTTTATTTAAATTATATATAAATATCATTATTATACATAATGTATTAATTTCTATTAAATATGTCATTATTATACATACTGTTTTTATTTCAATTATATATATCATTAGTATTCATACTGTTTCACTTCTATAATGTATGTAAAGATGCCAACATTACTGACATTTAACAAAATCTCTAATGTATTTTCTGTCAGGTCTCTTTTCATAATACTAATTTCTGTTTGACTGGGATTAAGTAATAGTAAATGCCTTAAAATTTATTTTATTATCAAGTTTGATTATCAAATAATTTTACTATGCAGTAACCTGCCAAACCCAGACAAATTTAATGTGCAGTAATTACCAAACAATCATTTTACAATAATACAAATATGATGTATTTCATACTGCACCTTGGCTCACCTGTCAGAACAATACCTTGGCTCACCTGTCAGAACAATACTTTATCTACCAAATCTTGAGTATACGCACCTGACTATTATCTATCCTACCATGACAATCATAAAATATTTAAAAACTGAAATCATTTTTACTTATATGGTTTTGTTAAATGTTAAAATGCCTTACTGAAATGTAATTGGATGTATTATATATGTAAATTATACAATTATTGTAATTTACTGTACGGATATGGATACTGACCAATATGGAAAGAAGAAAAAACATTTGATGCATTCGTGTCCTGCAAATTTCGTTTAAACTATTAAAAATATCAGTTTACCACAACCATCAAAGATGTAAATTAATTATACATGTATCTCCAATCATACTTTACACCGAAACTATCATATATTCTCGCTTATATAGTATATCCAACTACAAAGACCCAGATCAGCTGTTGCATAATGATCCAGCCAATCTGGGTCTATGCAGTTTGTTAAGAGTAATCAGTGGTACAAGCAACATAAACTCTGACCTGCAGTTGTATTATGCTATGGCAGATCAGGATCTTTGTTTCTGTAGTGTGATTCAAGTTATGAGTTCGAATATATACAGTATCTACAGTGTTATCCATACTTTGTATTGCATGTACTTAATGTTATGTACAAAATAAATAAAGCTAGCAAGTATTAATTATACTTTTTAAGACCTCAACTATATTTTTAAAAGTTGAAAATAAAATAAATGTTATCTGAAGAAAACTCAAAGCTATAATTTTTTTTTGACTAATAGAGCACAAACAATCAGCGAATATGAAAACTTGCTGACCATACAGTATCTTAGTTAATTTTTGAATTCATCCCTACTGAGACTGAAACCCAGGTCAGCAGGTCAGCCATGCAACACACCTATCCCTTTAACTGCATGCATCAACCCCATATCCTCATGGTATTAGTACCCAAAAATTCTCAGCCTATTAGTCATGGATATAAACATCATTGCAAATCAAACACATCTTAATTTTCATCTATATTCTTTCTCTATATGTAATTTAACTTTATATTATTTCATATCATACTGTAGTATCAATGAATAGTATATTCTACGCAGATGTATATGAAGTGACCAAAATTGCAGTAAAATTCCTCCATTTTTAATCTTTCATACGTTCTCAGTAGACTTTTGATAGAAAATAATATGAACAATATATTGACTGATTCTGACCAAGTTTCATTACAATGGAATTACGAAAAAAGACAATTTTCATTATCAGACAAATCGAAGTAGAGTAGTTGTCTATGAAATCCAGATTTTGCTAAATAATTGTGATGATCTTCACTGTGTTTGGTTTTGCTATTCACACCTATAAATACTGAAACACATATTTAATAACTATGCACAAATCAGGTAAATTCTTAAACTAAATAAATAAACTGCCCATTTGTAACCTTTCAAAAACCTTAAGATTAAAGGTTTTAATACTATGTCGAAGCAGCTCAAAAATATCTACTGAACAAATATGCAATGCAATTTTTCAGCTCACAAACAAACATAATCTTTAAACAAAATCTGTTTTAAATACCAGCAAGGTAAAAAGAGCACCACAAAAATAACACTGCTTAAAAATCATGGTAACAAAGAAAAGAATTAGGGTGGCACTTACATCTCATGAAGAATTCTAAATGTTCTGGGAAAACATCGCACATGCCTTCTGAACGACATGCTTACCCAGCCTTCTGTAGCATGTCCATTGTACAGTGTCATAACCAGTCCAATCTTCTCTTCCCATGAAAACTGACTGGTATCCTAGCTCCATACCTTGTCTCCAGTCTCTACCATATGTGCAGCACTGATTGTCAGTTCCTCACTGTGCTCAGTACTAAAATTTACATCCTCTTTTCAAGTCATTAGCATATATTGATTCCATAGCCATTTTCCCCAGGATGACATGTTGGTTGCCGTGGCAACCAACCCAGCTGTCTTGCCAATCTTTCATCATATTAAGGTGCTAACGATGTGGTCTTCATTCTCTCTGATCATTGCTCATGCAAGCTTGGCAAGTTCTGATCAAATTTTGATAGAGTTCATGAGTACTAGTGGTTCAGTTTTGACAAAATAAAAGAATAGCAATCAAGTTACTTTCTGTAAGTCCAAATTAAATTTCCATATATTTGCATTGTCACCAATTTCTTTTGCTATGAGGTTAATAGATCAAAGACCAGCATCACTCTCACAAATATACCATTTACTTGTATCACAAATGCAGAAACAGTGATTGTCATTTATTTCCCTGTTGCTACACACTAAAATGTATTTCCATATATCTGATATTGATTACCACCACAAGCTTTAACAGGCATTTAAGCGATGAATCATCTATTTTCCACAACAAAAAAAATAAAATGAAACTGCTGAAATTTCTGGTTATTTGAATTATGCTGCAAATTTACTGATATTAAAAATACCATGAAAATACAAAATGAAGGCCATGCAAAAGACCACAAATGGCAACCTCTATGACTTGTGTTCTTTATTATATGTAAGCAGGTGAAATATTCAAGTGCAGTAAAGGGTTCATTCTATCCTTTATGAAAATGTATTCATTCCATCCAGATGATTCACTGTGTGGCCAAAAGAAACCCCATTCTTTAAATTAAAACTAAACAAATAACAGAATAAATCAAAGAAACCCAACAGTACTCAAATTCAACTGTTTAAATGAAAATATTTATCTTGTTACTTGTACAGTTCAAGTGTGGCCACAATGGTGCTTAATTTTGGACCCTATGGTTTATCATGCATGCGACAGAAATGACAGTCAGGTCAATACAGATCAGGAGATTTCCTATCTTTGGTAAAGAGTTTTGACTTCAATAAAGGGAGGATTTTCATCAACCCTATTTTTAGCATGCAAATGGACAAAAAATTACAACTGCAGAACCAATTTACATTTTTTAACATTGAAGTATGCTCATCCTCATAAAGTCAGTTCTTTTATTAGTAAGCTATTCCTATTCACACTTACTCTTCTTACACAAACATTTACTGCATTTCTTAGATCATTGTTGGATTATATGGTTTGCAGTCATTATCACTGTTGATTCTTACATTTAGAGATGAGGAACTGTTACTGTATCCAGATTTCCTCAAGAGATAACCTGAATTTACCTCAGAATTGACGTGTGTGATGCAATTTGGATTGTTAACATAGCTTTAACAATTTTTCAGTCATATCACTATGATCGAGACAGGTGGAGGGAACTGGTCAGATGTTCAGCGGCACAGTGCCTCAATGACCACACTAGGTCAAAAGACTGATAATGAATGATGATGAATGATCGCTATGATGTCTGCAGTGTGGCAGTTTATAGTGATGTCTAGCCCTAAGGCATCATGCCGCGGACATGTAGCATACGTCCTACCCAGTTATATTATCCTGGCACCAGGCCGACCAGTCCTAACACTAACCTCTTAATGGTGAACACCAAGCAAACACATGAATTATACCATCAAACCCTTTATAACTTTAAGCAGAATTTGCAGACACCTTTGAAATCATCATTATCATCACAATCAGCATTGTTTAATAATAACAATCAAATCTGGAAAATGATTATCACTTACAAGTAATAGCACATCTGTTGTTGCCGTCAATATGCTTTTATGAGGCCAGAATTCAGCATGAAACATTTCATTCTTGCCAATATAATGAATTTTGAAATCAGCTTTACAAGAAAAAAGCATGCATTTTCATGTCACTTGGAATGTGACTGCAACCAGAAAACTTAACATTTTCAACTATCATTGAAATTTGTGATTATTTCAGTAGTTTAGAATCTGATGTTTTGACGCTGGCACACTTAGACATTTCAGCAAACTTTAAACATTTTTAAATCAAACCAACTCAGTTGTATGTCACTCAAGCTCTGGAGTAATCCTACAATAATCAATTACATTCTTAATCCTGTCCAATAATCAATTACATTCTTAATCCTGTCCAATAATCAATTACATTCTTAAGTCTGTCCAATAATCAATTACATTCTTAAGCCTGTCCAATAATCAATTACATTCTTAATCCTGTCCAAATTACCTTTGATGATACACAGTATAGACAGTAATCCATCTCGGCAATTTTATGCACAGAATTAAAACATACCTTGCGGACAGATTAAAGTAATGTTTCTTGTTTTAATGCTGATTGGGCTCATTAGTAACCCAGCAATAATCAATTAATTTTTTTTTTATTATCCTTTCTGAATTACTTTTTCTCACACATCTCCCTTCACAAACTTCAAATCATGTAGTCAGATGACCATGCCAATAGGATCAAAGGGTGAAATTAGCAATTGCATTATCTGGCCCTACTTACCACATGATCACAGGCAGTATTATCATGAAGATATTAAACTGAAACCAAAACGTAAATGTCTTTACATTTTTCACTATTAATTTTCCATATATTGGAGGTTTACAGTAAGTGATGAGAGGGAAGGGAGACACCTATGTACATGGTAGAAAAACCGGGAGGTTCACATCTATAGTATATTGCTTGATTGCTTGGTTTGTTGGCAGCAGAAATTTAACCACATACCAGTCCATGATTAATATTTAGTGCCAATTTATGACTCTTGGTACCACAATATCTAACCAGAATATAAAACCACATTCCACATACATGTGATCCAAATTTAGTACTGTAAAATCATAAGACCCATAATTTTAACCTGTATTAAAAGTGAGGAAGCCTTACAATCAAGGCTATTCCAAAGGCAGTGTCCTGACCATGCAAGAAAGCACAAGACGAGGACCTTGTGGCTCTGAAACCTTCACCTGGCTGATATCCATCTAATAGCTCAATACACAAATGGTTGGTCAATCTGGGTCTTTAAGAGGCTTGCAGTAAAAATTTCTTCCATCATGCATTATGTTCTTGATAGCATATATTACGAAAACAATTGGTTCACATTTTCTTTTATTTCAGTATAATGTGTGCACTAATGAAAGGCCATTATTTCTAGGTGCTTTCTGTCCAGGGTCCAATTCTGTTGAGTGGTTTTAATGTTGTCCAAATGTTTGTCTATTTTTTAATAATGGTGGCCATATCTGATTATGATTTGACATGACTGGTGTAAAACTAAAACTCCTTAATGACACCTGAACTGTCATACAAGACATAAGGTCATACAGAAATCTCATTTCCCAAATGGTCTGGTTAGGAATAAAGAATTTAATCATGTGAAATTATGATATAATTCATTTTCAAAGATCAACAACTGAATTAAAATGATACTGCATATACCCATTTACAAGTCCAACTACAAACAACAAAAATCCTGATCTGTGAATTTTGCAGTTTGACTCCACTTGTATGTGAGTATTTAATTTTGTATTTATGTTTACCGATAAAAAAGAAAAAAGTGATGAAAAATTAACAGCATCCATGAGTAAGAAACAAGTGATATAAAAAATTGATAAATTTAACAACTTCCATGGGCAATCGGCAAATCCTCAAGACTTGCAAGAGAAGGTAGATGCTCACCCATGTGTCTTACAGCTCTGGATAAATAGTGTGATGTTAATATGGAATCACTAGGCAGAAGAACTTCCAAGATGAAGTCAACGGCCAAGCAGAAAGGCTGCCAAACATCTCAACAGCTACGTGTTCCTGACCAAGGCGAGCCACCAAGACGGAGCAAATCAGCTGTGGTCAGGCCTGGAGAAGGTTAGGCTTTGCCAGGTGGCAGCAGCCCTAGATACCACATGAAAAATGACAACCATTACTCATCCCATACCAGTTCAGTCATCACCCGGTTCAATAAGGGCTGCACCTTTCTCTGTGCACTGGGGCAGAGGTGGAAAGTATGCGAATGGTGCTAAGAGCAGTAAGATTTGTGTCAGGAACAACATCACCACTGGAATGTGAAAACACTGAAAGCAGCAGGAAAATTTGAGGAGCATACAAATGAAATGAACAGATACTGCTGGAACATCTTAGGATTTTGTAGATACAATGGAAAAACATTGGAGAAGCAACTACAGTACCTTAGAAGACCACAAACTATATTTCAGTGGCAGGGAAGACAAACATAAGCAGGGAGTTGGGCTCCTTGCCCACAAGGACAGCATGGATTACTGTCATGAGATGTCGGCCAATCTCCAGCCAGTTCATCACCATCTGCCCAAGGGCAACTCCATTTAACATCACCATAATACAGTCCCAACATTAGACTAGGATGATGCAAATGTGGAAAACTTTTATGACCAGCTACATGAAGTTGTAGATAAAACACCAAAGAAAGACATTCTGGTTGTGCAAGGTGACTGGAATGCCAAGATAGATAAGAATGCTTGCATGAACTGGAAAGGAACATGCGGGCGCTGCTGCAATGCACAGATGAATGAGAGAGGACTGAGGCTCCTGGAATTTGCTAGTTACAATGACCTTATGCTGCCAAACACCTTTGGTCAACACAAAGTATCCAGGAGATGGACATGGCACAGTCCAAGCGAAGACCATCACAGCTAGATCAACTACATCATGGTGAAATGGCACGTACAGTCAAATGTAAACATTTGTAAGACTGATAGCTTTCCTGGAAGGGATTTAGGAAGTGACCATGATCTGGTGATTATGACCTTCCGACTATATCTAAAGAAGGTCAAGAAAAAGAGCCTTACAAGAATAAAGTTTGATCTCAAGAAACCGAAGGATCCCAAAATAACAAAAGCCTTCCAGACAATGATTGGTGGGAAATCTGCACCACTCACCATCCTCTACACTAACAATACCATCATGGACACATTGATGACCACCTTCGATATAGCAACAACCAAAGCAACCAGTGAGATCCTTGGTAGACATTGCCCAGTCAAAAAGCCATGGATCACAGCTGAGGTCCTGAACCTGTGTGATAAGGTGAGGAAGCTCAAGAAGAAAAACAATGGGTGGATCAGTACAATTCTCATCAAACTGGGTTAATACACCTTCAATATGACAATTTCAAGGACTTTTCAAAGATTTTATTCAATATTTTCTAGGACCCCAATGCTCAGTGCACTTTATCAATGGCCATTGGAAGGCTTAGTGAGAATGTTGTAATATCCTGACATGAAGTTTCCTAATATTTGTGAAACAGGCTTATAAAAGAGTACCCAAATACCCCCTCCCTTAATTTTAGGAGAATAACAACACTTTATTTCTAAGAAAAGCAAATGAAATCAGATTTTTATTTAAAGAAGACAACCTATTTTGTTTGTTTGTTTGTTTGTTTGATTAGGATTTTTAACGTAGCTTTAACAATATTTCAGTCATATCATTACGATGTCTACAAGGGGCCCCGAGTGGTCTAAAGTGCTGTCCAAAGTACGGATCACTGCCATCTCACCTCTGTCTGTGTGGGTTCGAGTCTCAGATTCAGCTAATGTAGTTATGTGAGAAAGCTTGCCAGTAACTTCTCGTGGGTCAGTGGTTCTGTCCAGGGGTTTTCCCAGGTTCTTCCTCCACCAATGATACTGGCCGCCATGTATAGCCTATCGTGTGCTGAAACATGGCATTAAACCCTATAACAACAACGATACCTGAAGTCAGGCAGTTTATCGTGATGGAGCATCATACCACAGACATGTAGCATGATGTCCTCACCCAGTCACATTATCCTGATACCAGGCCGACCAGTCCTAACACTAGCTTCTTGATGTGGAGAGTGAAGCGAGGCAGCTGTTAGTACTGTTTTTGTAAGTCTTTGGTATGACTCGGCCGGGGATCAAAAATATGACCTCCTGCTTCCGAGGCAATGCTCTAACCACTAGGCCACCAAAGCTGTTGAAGAAAACCTATAGATCACTTAGTAAATAATGTACAGGTTCAATAGTTCTTTAAATTTTAAACTCTAACTACCAACATGGGTTGAACACACAATTCCAGGAATTTTGTTCCAATGGAAATGGCTAAGCTCTCGGGGAAGAAAACCCAGATAAATCTTCCATATTCTCAATGCCACGTACATATGTTTATCCTTTGGTGAGTGTGAATGCAGCCTCATGAATATTCAGTAGCGATTGGAGTTTACAGTGATTGCTGAAGCCCATCTTCTCTCTCGGACACGCATCAGCCGACCATATATAGAGATTTGCATAATTTATGCGTACTTAAAGTTGTCTGTAGCAGACAAAGTCAATTTCTGGAATAAATTTGAGGCATGATGTGATGCAGTCACATAACATCTTAAAATCATCTGCTGCGAAAGTATGCCATGTGTTGCCACAACTCAATTTTTATGTCTGCTGTCATGTGATCACTCATAAAATTTGTACAGGTACATTTACATGTAGATGTAAGCAACGTTCCCTCTAAGCAAATGGTAGATGTGCGTGCAGTGCTCGCTGCACTGCGGAAGCATTACGGATATGAGCAAAATTTAACGTTGGATTGGGAAAAATTGACAATTCAGCTGCGCAGGGATGCCTGAGCAGCTGCATGCGCGCTTAGAGGGAATGTTGGATGTAAGTACACTGTGCAGTAAGTGGCCTATCTGTTAACCGAGTGGCCCCGAGTGGTCGAGTGGTCTAAAGCGCTCTCCGTTATGGATCACTGTCATCTCACCTCTGTCTGCGTGGGTTAAAGTCTAAGATTCAGCTAATGTGGGTATGTGAGAAAGCTTGCCAGTAGCTTCTCATGGGTTGGTGGTTCTTTCCAGGGGTTTTCCCGGGTTCTTACTCCACCAATAATACTGGCCGCCATGTATAGCCTATTGTGTGCTTCAAAATGGCGTTAAACCCTAGTACAACAACAACAAATCTGTTAACCGGCATACAACCATAATTTTGTAAGTTTGGACATGATGACGAAAAGTCAATAATAAACTATCTAATTTTAGATTGTATGCTGAAAATCAGACAATAAGATTTTTGTGGCGATTTTTCTTTATATTTTTCATTATCATTTGTTTTGAGAGTATGAACATCTGATTGCCCTGGCATGATTTAAACTACAAAGATGTACCACTGCTGCAGAAAATAAACCAAAGAAGAAGAAAGAATGATTGTTGGAAAAGATGTGTGCACATTTTAATGCTCTCTATAATCAGGTCTAAGCGTACAATTATAAATATCTGATTGGTAAATTGTTGTAAACCACCCAATAGCAAAGATTTATTTTGAATACATGACAGAATGGCATAAAAAGAAACTTTCATTCAGTTGTTTGTCCTTTAATTTTATATTTTTCAAGGACCGAGGCTTTTTCAAGTACTTTTGAAGAACTTTTCGAGGTAAAAATGATTTTCAAGTATTTTTGAAGGATTAATAGAAATTCAAGAACTTTTCAATGCACCGTGTGATCTGTTAAAGTCCATTTTAATGCCATTAGTACTTGGAACCATTGTAGCTATACAATTCATTTTTAAGTCCATTTTAATGCGATTAATACATCTAACACTTGCATAATTGTAACTGGTCCTAAAATCCCAGCATCCCTGCTTGTATAAATACAATATATTTGTTTTGATGGAATTTCAAAATCAACTAGAAATGAAATGGGAAAGTTAAGTGAAATTTCAAATTTCAAACATCGCTGATTCAAAGTATTGTGTGCATGGAACCTGATAAATAACAATATGCGCTTTCTAACAGCTACGAAAATTAACACGTTTTAAAAAATTCTAGGTGTTAATAATTATTTTCATGTAAAGAAACAACAGCCTAGAATTTTTTTTTCTACAACTCATACTTTTCTTTTCACGTCATTTGAAGAATCAAATTTCAAAACTAGCAACTTTTTGTCAATAATGGCTAATAATCATGTGGTTCATGTTTTTATATTAAAGACAAAATTACCCAACAGGGGGCTTTGATTTTAATACAAAAAGTAACAACAGGAAATTAGTACGAGCTTCTTAGGGAAAAGCTCAATTATCTTTCTAAAGATACCACTGAAAAAGTATTAACATTTTGCAAAACCTTTATCCAAATGATACTTCAATCAGTGGGGAGTTATGAATCTCTCTCTCTCTCTCTCTCTCTCTCTCTCTCTCTCTCTCTCTCTCTCTCTCTCTAACAAAAGATCTAGTATTTGAAATCATCTGAAATAATTATTAAAAGTTGATAAGAAGTCAGTATTAATCCTTTTATTTTTTTTTGTGGTTCATAATAGTCATTTAAACTTGGATATGTGTAGCAGGTTAGAGATAAAAGTCTCAAGCAAGAATGACAATAGTTGGAAATCCTCTAATATATCTGCTCCATTATACATATGTAAATTCTGAATGCTCAAAATATTCTGTACTCAATAAAATACTCCTAATTGTCGTCATACATACCAGCATATGATGTCAATAATGTTTTGTCCATGTCGGTATGGAAATTAATGACAAGATTTCAATTCGAGATAGACATGATGAATTCTGTAATAGTCCTCAAAGATGAATGTCTCAAGCAATCATAAAGATCTGGTAACTTCGTATTTAAAATCCTTGTATAGGAATCTTGAATCAACTTGATATACATTCCTTAAAGACATGTCAGAAAAGATGCATGTAGAAACATAGGAACAAAACAGAGCAAAAGTTCTTAACACAGAACAAAACGTCCAACTCTCCCACTGTATATATTAACACATTTTGCCTCTGGTGCTGCATTTACAGGGTAGTAGCCGACTGCCAAGGTCTGTAGCATCAAGGTCATGTAATATATGATATGCTAAAGTGGGTGGTAGTATACAAAGGTAGACAGATTTAGCTGTACAATGATACCAAATAATCTGGACATTTTAGTTGCAATACAAAATACAGAGGGAAAAACTTAATTTTTGAGACCCATTTTTTTCCACCTAAAATTTGCCTGTGATTGGAATCTAATTTTGTGTTCAAATTTTAAAGTGTTTACATCATTGCTACAACATATTCTATTTGAAGCACAAAATCCAATTGTGTCACTTTTTTATACCTGAAATTATATATATACATTTATATATATATATATATATATATATATATATATATATATATATATATATATATATATATATATATATATATATATACAGGAATAATTAGTAATTATGATTCTAGAACACAAAAGGAATTACAGGTGCCATTTTGACATTTGAAATCAACAACTATAGTCATTACTACATACTGAAATTTGTAAGTTGTGTGCAAGTTTTAATTAGTATGCCTTCTTATAAATGACAACTAGTACAGGAGAGCTGTCATTTTGTCAGCTATTTATGTAAATTAAGAACATTTTCTGTGTGTTCCCTCATTGTTGGTATCTCTGCATGATTTCTCCTATAATACAGGGTTGGTCATATGGGTTCAGTTACTGTTTGTTTTTATATACTCATAATTTTGTGCCATTATTTTAAGAAACAATTTATGTACCTAGGTTTCAGACACAAGTGTAGTTGTCATATGTTAGGGCAAGTGACACAGACAAAAATAGTTTTCATAAATTTGAGAAATGGCTTGTTTACAATTGGAAATAGATAAACTAAGAGTATACTTTTGGAAATCTGAAAAAAACCTGGCTGCCCATTACACTCTATACTTACTTACAAATTAAGTTATGTCAGACTGCAAACGAAGGTTATGATCTACCATAGCATAATGCACCTGCATATCAAGAGATTTCTCCTTATAAACTGCAATGACCTAGATATGCCAGTGCATAATGCACCAGCAGATCTGGTCTATGCAGCTTGTAGTTGGACTTGTGTTATAAGCATGTATATAGGGTAGGTTGCTGGTCGTAAAACTAATCTATTTCTTTAAATCATAGTTCATGTACTTTACATGTCAAGGAGAAATTTCAAAAAAATTTTAAAAACATTAGAAGGATATGTTACCCTTTATCAAAAGACAAAACTATCCTTAAATCCTAAACCTTAGTCTTTAAACTTTAATTGAACACCTGTAATACTAAGACCTGAACCAGCTGTATATCAAGGAGTAAGTTTCATCAGAAAATAACTTATATTTTTGTTTAAAAAAATTAAAAATTTCACAAACAGATACTTATTTTAAGTAAGTTGCAATTAAACTTGCAAAAATTCTGACACTAGTTCCAATCAGACTTGTACACATTCTAGCACTGGACAACACAATTAAGGGTGGATAACTGATTCCCTTAATAAGGGGCCATGGTAGTTCAATTGGTGGAGTGTCAGATTCGTAATCCACGGGTCGCAGATTCAATACCTGTCCAGAGCAGCCTGGCTGCCTCGATATGTCCTTAGTAAAGCTACTTAGCTACTATTTCCTCTGCATAATAAGGCCGCCATCAAAAACAACAAACAACTATTACAAATACTGAGAAAAAACCTTCCACTTTCCCAGTATCTATACCAATACTTTTTTAATTATCTGGAAAATTATAATCAAACTTCATCTAATCCTACTTTTGTTTTTCAATGACAAAACACTGAGTTATATTTATGCAGATTTCTGGGGCAGTAGGGGTCTGAGAGATTCAATGCAAGAAAATGGTGCATTTACACTGAATATAATTGGTGATTTTTTAATGACCAGCAGGGCATGTCATTTTTTCTTTCATGTTGTATTAATTCTGAACCTTTGCACCAACTTGCTTTATCTGAAGTAACCACACATTTAATTTGCACCAACTTGCTTTATCTGAAGTAACCACACATTTAATTTGCACCAACTTGCTTTATCTGAAGTAACCACACATTTAATTTGCACCAAATTGCTTTATCTGAAGTAACCACACATTTAATTTGCACTGACTTGCTTTATCAAAAGTAACCACACATTTAATTTGCACCAACTTGCTTTATCTGAAGTAACCACACATTTAATTTGCACCAACTTGCTTTATCTTAAGTAACCACACATTTAATTTGCACTGACTTGCTTTATCTTAAGTAACCACACATTTAATTTGCACCAACTTGCTTTATCTGAAGTAACTATACATTTAATTTGCACCAACTTACTTTATCTTAAGTAACCACACATTTAATTTGCACCAACTTGCTTTATCTGAAGTAACCATACATTTAATTTGCACCAACTTACTTTATCTTAAGTAACCACACATTTAATTTGCACTAACTTACTTTATCTTAAGTAACCACACATTTAATTTGCACCAACTTGCTTTATCTTAAGTAACCACACATTTAATTTGCACTGACTTGCTTTATCTTAAGTAACTACACATTTAATTTTTTTAAAACTTTATAATATCCATTGATCCACTAATCAAGTATGGAAGCATTTCAGCACTCTTACCACTTCTCTTCACAGAAAAAATGCCCTTTCAATTTATTTATATCATGATAAGCATCATTTTCAAACCTACAGCCATTTTAACATCATATTTGGCATTCCTTTTAGGAATGTTTGCCATCCTGCATTGCAAAAGGAACTGTGCTAGTTATTACAGGCATATTCTCTATGTTTTATGGCACCCACCTATAAATCAATGCTAAAACAATCTCATTTAGAGCACAGGGTAAACCCATATAGTAGATGCTTGATTTTAGCTGAGGTTGATGAAAGACAAACATCTGATAGACAAAGATAAAGCTTACACTGATGCTCCACATTTTGCCTGCTAATGTTTTAATGTCCAGCAATGTTATAAAACCAGTTTCTCATTATCAAACAATTGATTCTCATTTGCATCCTTGCATGACTATTTTCTGATGTTCTACTGATTAAACAATGAATTAATTTACTGTAAAAATCAAGGTCCAATGGTTGGTACTGGTAACATGACAAATCTGCAGCTAAAAATGGCCTGCCCTTGATTTGTTTTCAGCCATTTTTGCATGCTTTCAAACAGCAAGAAAAACACACATTCCTTGCAGTTTGCTGGGTACCAATTTCAATGTATAGTGCTGTACAGTGGGTACCAATTTCCTTGTACACGCATAGCACTGTACTGTGAGTACCGATTTCTTTGTATAGTGATGTACAGATGGTACCAATTCCCCTGCAAAAGAAATGTATGCATGATACCGATTCCCATGCAGAGTATTGTAATGAGGGTACAAATTTCCCCTGTACATTGTGGTACAGAGAGTACCAATTGGCCAGCATAGTGCTGTACTAAGGATACCAAGACTCTTGCCTAGTATTGTAATGAGGGTACCAATCCTCCTGTATAGTGTTGTAAAGAGGGTACCAATCCTCCTGTATAGTGTTGTAATGAGGGTACCAATCCTCCTGTATAGTGTTGTAAAGAGGGTACCAATCCTCCTGTAGTGTTGTAATGAGGGTACCAAGACTCTTGCCTAGTACTGTAATGATGGTACCAATCCTCCTGTATAGTGTTGTAAAGAGGGTACCAATCCTCCTGTATAGTGTTGTAGTGAGGGTACCAATCCTCCTGTAGTGTTGTAATGAGGGTACCAATCCTCCTGTAGTATTGTAATGAGGGTACCAATCCTCCTGTATAGTGTTGTAAAGAGGGTACCAATCCTCCTGTAGTGTTGTAATGAGGGTACCAAGACTCTTGCCTAGTATTGTAATGAGGATACCAATCCTCCTGTATAGTGTTGTAATGAGGGTACCAATCCTCCTGCATAGTGTTGTAATGAGGATACCAATCCTCCTGTATAGTGTTGTAATGAGGGTACCAATCCTCCTGCATAGTGTTGTAATGAGGATACCAATCCTCCTGTATAGTGTTGTAATGAGGATACCAATTCCCATAAACAGTGTTGTGCTGAGGGTACCAATTTTCCTACATGGCATTGTACTGGGCAGGCAATCATCTAATTTAGTGTTGTTAAATGGTGTTGGAATTGATTCCCTGTATAGTGTTTTACTGCAGGGAAGGAACCAATTTCGCATTACAGTGTTGTATTGCAAAAACAGATTCCCCTGTATTGTTTCTTGCATAGGAGGGAGAGGTAACCAATTCCTTTGTAAAGTGTTGTAATGAGGACACCAATCCCCTTAATAGTAATGAACCAGGTGGAACCAATTCTGTTGATAGTGTTGTACTGGGAGTGGGCAACCAACTCTCCTCTGTAGTGTTGTATTTGGGGACCAATTCCCATCTATAGTGTTGTACTTGGAGTACTAATTGCCCTTTATAGTGTTTGTATTGGGGGGGGGGACAAATTCCCCTTTATAGTGTTGTATTGGGGAGACAGATTGCCCTTTATAGTGTTGTATTGGGGGGACAAATTCCCCTTTATAGTGTTGTATAGGAGGACCAATCCCCCTCTATAATGCTGTAATGGTGAAAGATTACTCTGAATTTTGCTGTATTGGGGGTGGGTGGGTGTACAAATCCCCCTTATAGTGAAGTACTTTGAGGACCAATAAAGTAATTTCATTGAAAAGGCTTGGTGGTAAAATATAAGCAAAGACAGCAAACCCTCTCATAAAGATCTAATTGTGTGTGACACATGTAGCAATATTCCTTTATAAATTTTGGTCTATAATAATAATAATAATAATAATAATAATAATAATAATAATAATAATAGTAATGATAGCATTATTTGTAGATAAATTAGTATTATGCAGTTTATTTACCGTTTTTTTATTTTATTTACATATTTATATGAATACTAATAGACAAATCTCTCTCTCTCTCTCTCTCTCTCTCTCTCTCTCATATATCAGTTAATTCTGGGTTCTCAAGTTCTTCAACCATGTATATTGGCCACCATGTATAGGGTGTATTTTGTGCTCTCTCTCTCTCATTTGCGCTGTCCAAAGTGAAAACATATTTCCTTTCAATACAAGCATTGTTTCTTACAGAGATATGAAACTCATTGCATCTGTATTTAACTATGAAAATTGAAATAAATAACACAATATGCAAATCAAAATGCTTTTCTAAAAATATTCAAACAGGAATATGATATCCAAATATTTGTTTGTTGATCCAGCAAGTCTACACATTGTGAGAAAAAAAATCCAAGGCAAAATATAAACAACATAACACTCAATTACTTTACAAGGAAACAACTTCCCAACCTCCGAAATAACCTAAAATTCGAACTCCAAATTGCAAGGTGATCATAATATTTAAACATTGTGTATAGTCACATGACTCACTATATTGCCATTTCTATTTACTATTTTGCCATTTCTATTAACAATACTGCCATTACTACTATTTACTATTTTGCCATTTCTATTCACTATATTACCATTTCTATTTACTATATTGCCATGTATATTCACAATATTGCCATTTCTATTTACTATATTACCATTACTATTCACAATATTGCCATTTCTATTTACTATATTGCCATGTCTATTCACAATATTGCCATTTCTATTTATTGCCATATCTATTCACAATATTGCCATTTCTATTTACTATATTGCCATGTCTATTCACAATATTGCCATTTCTATTTACTATATTGCCATGTCTCTTCACAATATTTTCATTTCTATTCACTATATTGCCATTTCTATTCACTATATTGCCATTTCTATTCACTATATTGTAGGTACTCTTAAAAAGATAACACTGAATATGGCAACATGATGAAGACCATGGTCATAATCAATGTCAGTAATCAATCAAGCTTAATCAATACATCCAGATTTAACTAAATTAAATTGGCCACACTTCCGTAAAATTCTGACAACAAATTACTGCTCAGATAATTTTCTGAAAGAGTCTAAGCAATTAATGGAACAGGTAACCAGTTTTTGTCTTTCTTTACCTATGAATAAACTAAATCTTCAGCACTAAATCAGTGTTTACAATAGTAAACATTAATTTAATTTTCAGTACGAATCCTGAAACAAATAGTCAAATCCTATCCATATATATTCAACAAATATTCTACATGAAAATTTGGCATTTGTTTTGACTCAAGTGACCACAAGTTGTTAAGAAATAGATACAAGACCTTGGTTTTTTACAATATTACTTCTACAACAGTGACCGGTAATGGCAATGAATGCGGATGTCTTCAAATATAATGGAAAAATGAGTTCAATGTCAAACTTCCTTTGTTTCCTTTTTTGAATAAAGTTAAAAGTGAGTGGAACAGAGTGAAATCTATTTAATTCTTAGTTTGGAGGAAGAAAATTGCTGGCTGAGGAAGGATTTCAATTAGATATGTCGCCTTGCTCTCTCACACAAAACATTCTGGAGATACAATGGGGCAATGTTAATATTCAAAATTTTGTACCACATGTTTTTACTTGCTCATATGACAAATCTGACTGTTAACTGTAGACCTAAATCTGTTGATGCATTTTGCACTGGCAGATCTGAATCTGTGCAGTTTTATTAAAAAGTAATCCATTGGCAGTGCACATTACACTATGTTACACATCAGGATGATTTACACTTGAGATTTTTTTGGGGGGGGCCTTCCTTTACCAGATAGCCTATCATGTGCTGAAAAATGGCATTAAACTCGAAACAAGAACAATAGACATCAGGTTGATTTACACCTGAGATTATTATTGGGTTTTCTTTTACCAGATGCATTGGACACAATGCATAGCCTATCATGTTCTAATAAATGACATTAAACCTGAAACAAGAACAATAATAACATCAGGCTGATTTACACCTGAGATTTTTCTTGGGTCTTCACTGGACACAATGCATAGCCTATCATGTGCTGAAAAAATGACATCAAACCCGAAACAAGAACAATAATTACATCAGGTTGATTTACCAGTAATGCTAATACAATTTTATTTAATTCATGATTTTAAGCTACTTTACAAAGTCTTAGTTATTGTCAATGTTTCAAAAACATCCCATGGGTATGTCCGCATAGTAATTTCATCGGATAATCAATTTCTATCATCATGTGTATCTATTTAGTAATAAGAAACATCACAATAATCCTAGGATGTTTTACCTAACTTCTCATACATGCTTAACAAATACATATCTTACTGCATTCTTAATAAGACCTACAGCAAATAAAACAATCACAATTTGAGATATATGTTTCATGTACATTACAATTAGAGTCAGCTGTTCAGCAAGTCTAATGGGTAGGTAGTGAAAAGGTGTAGTTTCTAATCATTCTGATTAAAGGCATTCTTTGGTTTCTGTAAACCATATACAAGTTTAATAATTTTGGTAAACATTGTAGCCTTGATCTTGTCATATTTGAGTGAAATCGTCAAAATTATGGTGTACTACACTCTTCAATTGTTTTGTAGCCAATGATGGCAAACAGAGAGCACTGACTTTATATCATATCATTTAGATGAAATGTTTATCAGAGAATGGCATGTTATTACACACTCTAGCAACTTGGGTTTTCAATTAGATATTCCACATATGAAGAATTGACATTTTGTTATTATCTGTTGCATAAAGCCTAGATGATGAAAAATTGCTAGAATTAGATAAACACTTTAATTGCCTTTTTGGATTGGAATTGATCTCTAACTTTCACCAAGAATCAGAAGGAATGAAACATTACCAGAACATCCTGACATATTACTGGTACACCCTGACATAGTATTAGAACACCCTGACACATTGCTGGTTCATGGAAACATTACTGGAACATCCTGACACATTACTGGAACATCCTGACACATTTCTGGAACACCCTAATATATTACTGTAACACCCTGAAATACTACTGGAACATCATGATACATTACTGGAACATCCTGACACATTACTGGAACACCTTAATATATTACTGTAATACCCTGAAATACTACTGGAACATCATGATACATTACTGGAACATCCTGACACATTACTGGAACATCCTGACACATTTCTAGAACACCCTAATATATTACTGTAATACCTTGAAATATTACTGGAAGATCATGACACATTACTGGAACATCCTGACACATTACTGGAACATCCTGACACATTACTGGAACACCTTAATATATTACTATAATACCCTGAAATACTACTGGAACATCATGACACATTACTGGAACATCATGACACATTACTGGAACACCCTAATATATTACTGTAATACCCTGTAATACTACTGGAACATCCTGACACATTACTGGAACATCCTGACACATTACTGGAACACAATTTCACATTAGTGGAACACCTTCACAAGTTACTGGAACACCCTAATCTATTACTGCAATACCCTGAAATACTACTAGAACATTGTGACACATTACTGGAACATCCTGACACATTACTGGAACACCCTGTTACATTAATAAAGCTGTATGGTATGTTTGTTATGTTATTTCCAGAAATTGTAGGCATCAAACAAGTGATTGATTTCAATATGTATATATATTTTTTTAATTTCTTTAAGAAACAATTTATGAAATTGTTTTTAAACCAGTGATGTTCTACTTGCCATCTGGAATATTGAATTCAAGATAATTAGTTTTTTTACTCTTTACATAAATTACAAAACCATGAATCCATGCAGACATAAGTGAGATGGACTTTTTTTTGGATTATTTGCTAAATATATTAGTCCTTCATTAGATTACCATTCCAGCAATGAATGAAAATAAAAAATAATATCAATATAAATTTGAAACCCCTGCCCCTTTCACCCCCACCCCCTGAAATCATATAAAGGCACAAAATATTGCTCTCACAGTGTTCATTCTGAAGTCATTGTTCCTACCTCTTTATTAAAAGGTAATACAGGGGCATATTTGTTGACTATACCGATGAACAAATCTGTCCAAGTATCTAAAACATCATCAATATGTTCAAAGATTTGGACTGTATTCCATGGAATCAGTTTCAGATCTTCCAGGAATTTAAAATTATCAAAATTTTGAAAAGATCTGTAAGTAATGAATTTATGGATATCATTATTTTTATTTGCTGTTAACTTTATGTTAGAAAAATTGCTTTGTGGGCACTCATGAGAATCTTTGAAACCATTACTTGCAAAATATTTTCATACATGAACATTAAGTAACATACACGAATACATGAGTAGAAATTTTACTCAATGCTTAATATATCAAATTTTTTAGAACAGAAACCTCTTTATTTTTTCTTTATGATTCTGTCATACCATTTTATTCATCTGAATTTTGTTTTGGAGTTTGTTTTGTGTACAGACCCTATCTTCACACAATAATTAGTGTGAATATTTTAAACTTCAAGTAGATAAAATTTCAAATGAAGAGAAAATTTTTACATTCAAGGTGATATAAAACAGAGACCTTTGCAATGGTTAAATAAAAGTGAACTGGATGGATTTTTATTACTTTGTAAGGTAAAGAGCAATTTATAAATGAACCAAGAAGATTAATGCCTACCTCAAAAACTCTTACAGACTATATTAATACCAATACAAAAGAAAATGTTTTGCGAGTAATGGTTTCAAAGATTGTCATTAGTGCCCACATAGCAATTTTTCTAACATAAATTCAATCAGTTTTGACTACCAGCAATGACACCATCACCAATAACTGCAGACTATTAGCAATTAGACAATCATCAATGCTGACAACCAGCAATGACATCATCACCAATCAAAACAGATTACCAGCAATGCTACCATCACCAATCAATGCAGACTACCAGCAATGCTACCATCACCAATCAATGCAGACTACCAGCAATGCTACCATCACCAATCAATGCAGACAACCAACAATGCTACCATCACCAATCAATGCAGACTACCAGCAATGACATTATCACCAATCAAAACAGACTACCAGCAATGCTACCATCACCAATCAATGCAGACTACCAGCAATGCTACCATCACCAATCAATGTAGACAACAAGCAAGGAGACAATCACCAATCAATTCTGACTACTAGCAAGGAGACAATCACCAATCAATGCAGACTACTAGCAAGGAGACAATCACCAATCAATGCAGACTACTAGAAAGGAGACAATCACCAGACTACAAGCAAGGAGACAATCACCAATCAATGCAGACTACTTGCAAGGAGACAATCACCAATCAATGTAGGCAATGCAGACTACAAGGAAATGAGAAAATTACCAATCAATGCAGACTACTAGCAAGGAGACAATCAGCAATCAATGCCAATTACAAGCAAGGAGACAATCACCAATCAAATTTGACTACCAGCAATGACAAAGCCACCAATTTTGACTACCAGCAATGGGACATTCACCAATCAATACAGACTACTAGCAAGGAGACAATCTCCAATCAATGCAGACTACAAGCAAGGAGACAATCCAATCAATGCATACTACTAGCAAGAAGACAATAACCAGTCAATGTAGACTACAAGCAAGGAGACAATCACCATTCAATGCAGACTACAAGCAAGGGAACAATCACCAATCAATGTAGACTACAAGCAAGGAGATAATCTAATCAATCCATAATACTAGCAAGGAGACAATCACCAATCAATGTAGACTACAGGCAGGTAGACAATCACCAATCAATGCAGACTACTAGCAAGGAGACAATCCAATCGATGCATACTACTAGCAAGGAGACAATCACTAATCAATGTAGACTACAAGCAAGAAGTTAATCACCAATATTTGCAGACTACAAGCAAGGAGACAATCATCAATCAATGTAGACTACAAGCAAGGAGACAATCACCAACCAATGCAGACTACAAGCAAGGAGACAACCACCAATCAATGTAGACTAGAAACAAGGAGACAATCCAATCAATGCAGACTACTAGCAAGGAGACAATCACCAATCAATGCAGACTACTAGCAAGGAGACAATCACCAATCAATGCAGACTACTAGGAAGGAGACAACCACCAATCAATGCAGACTACTTGCAAGGAGACAATCACCAATCAATGCAGACTACTAGAAAGGAGACAATCACCAGACTACAAGCAAGGAGACAATCACCAATCAATGCAGACTACTAGCAAGGAGACAATCACCAATCAATGTAGGCAATGCAGACTACAAGGAAATGAGAAAATTACCAATCAATGCAGACTACTAGCAAGGAGACAATCAGCAATCAATGCCAATTACAAGCAAGGAGACAATCACCAATCAAATTTTACTACCAGCAATGACAAAGCCACCAATTTTGACTACCAGCAATGGGACATTCACCAATCAATACAGACTACTAGCAAGGAGACAATCCAATCAATGCATACTACTAGCAAGAAGACAATCACCAGTCAATGTAGACTACAAGGCAAGGAGACAATCACCATTCAATGCAGACTACAAGCAAGGGAACAATCACCAATCAATGTAGACTACAAGCAAGGAGATAATCCAATCAATGCATAATACTAGCAAGGAGACAATCACCAATCAATGTAGACTACAGGCAGGTAGACAATCACCAATCAATGCAGACTACTAGCAAGGAGACAATCCAATCGATGCATACTACTAGCAAGGAGACAATCACTAATCAATGTAGACTACAAGCAAGAAGTTAATCACCAATATTTGCAGACTACAAGCAAGGAGACAATCATCAATCAATGTAGACTACAAGCAAGTAGACAATCCAATCAATGCAGACTACTAGCAAGGAGACAATCACCAATCAATGCAGACTACAAGGAAGGAGACAACCACCAATCAATGTAGACTACAAACAAGGAGACAATCCAATCAATGCAGACTACTAGCAAGGAGACAATCACCAATCAATGCAGACTACTAGCAAGGAGACAATCACCAATCAATGCAGACTACTAGGAAGGAGACAATCACCAATCAATGCAGACTACTAGCTAGGAGACAATCACCAATCAATGCAGACTACTAGCAAGGAGACAATCACCAATCAATGTAGACTACTAGCAAGGAGACAATCACCAATCAATGCAGACTACTAGCACTACTAGCAAAGAGACAATCACCAATCAATGCAGACTACTAGCAGACTACTAGCAAGGAGAAAATCACCAATCAATGTAGACTACTAGCAAGGAGACAATCACCAATCAATGCAGACTACTAGAAAGGAGACAATCACCAATCAATGCAGACTACTAGCAAGGAGACAATCACCAATCAATGTAGACTACAAACAAGGAGACATTCCAATCAATGCAGACTACTAGCAAGGAGACAATCACCAATCAATGCAGACTACTAGCAAGGAGACAATCACCAATCAATGTAGACTACAAACAAGGAGACAATCCAATCAATGCAGACTACTAGCAAGGAGACAATCACCAATCAATGCATACTACAAGCAAGGAGACAATCACCAATCAATGTAGACTACCAGCAATGAGAGATCTCCTTTCAATATAGACTACTAGCAATGAGAAAACTACCAGACATTAAACAATCACCAATCAAGGGACCAAAATCACCAGTCAGTGTAGGCTACACTCAGTGAGACATCCACCAATCGATGCAGACCTCCAGCAACAAGACAATTACAGTCAATGTGGACTTCTTGCAATGAGACATGTTTTGCACAGATATGTTCTTCCAAAATGAATTTCCATTGCAATCAAAACCAATGTGGAACTTGCAGTGTACTATCATAAAAACATGTCTGATTGAATTAAGGACATTAAATATTCAATTGAAATGAGATATGTTCCTTTTGGGAGTAAAATATGGCATCAGATTTCATGAATGCTGAATATTTTAAAATTATGTTTAGAATGCTCATGTTAGGTGTTCCTTCATTATAGCATGAATCCAACTTCTAATGGAATTAACCCCAATTTTCTGACATATCCAAGTCTGTACTGTTTGTGTATAGGCTATCCCCTTTTGTAAAATAAACATTTACTGTACATTTCAAAATGATGTGATCTATTAACAAGACACCATGGTTTACCCAAATTTACCATTGCAATGTGAATTATGGGATAGGCTGAACGTAAAATTATGTGGTTGCAACTTCCGTCTTTTATTAACTATTAAAAAAAAATTATGTAATTTTTAAATTTTCTATTGAATAATTTCAATAGGGAAACATAAAGAAACATTGAATGGCCACCAGAAGAAGCACCAGGTGATGCTGACATGCCTGCAATTTAAGTTTAATCAGTCACTCAATTATATGATAATATTTATTATATCAGTATAACAGAATGGTATGCTGAATATCATATAAATTTTGCATCTTTTTTATGAAGAGAAAGTGAATCATTCACATGACATAAATATAACTGATTAAATGAAATTGTTAAATTTTATGTATAGGGAGGGGTTCATGTTGTTTCTATTCTACCTCTCTGCTCAGACCTCTGTTATTTCACTCATTAATTTCATATTTTATGTTATTAATTAGTTAATCCAAGTAATAACACCTTGGTCAATCATCTCCTAGATAATGATAACCAAAATCTATAAGGGGGGGGGGGGGGATCACACATCTCTATTACCATCTCATGAAAATGCACAACCTCATGCCAGTACAATTTTATTCTGCTGATTTTAGTATATGTCTTAAGCCTTACGATAGTACAAATGTATTCTGCTGATTTTAGTACATGTCTTAAGCCTTATGACAGTACAAATGTATTCTGCTGATTTTAGTACATGTCTTAAGCCTTATGACAGTACAAATGTATTCTGCTGATTTTAGTACATGTCTTAAGCCTCATGCCAGTAAAATTCTATTCTACTGATTTTAGTACATGTCTTAAGCCTTATGACAGTACAAATGTATTCTGCTGATTTTAGTACATGTCTTAAGCCTTATGACAGTACAAATGTATTCTGCTGATTTTAGTATATGTCTTAAGCCTTATGACAGTACAAATGTATTCTGCTGATTTTAGTACATGTCTTAAGCCTTATGACAGTACAAATGTATTCTGCTGATTTTAGTACATGTCTTAAGCCTTATGACAGTACAAATGTATTCTGCTGATTTTAGTATATGTCTTAAGCCTTATGACAGTACAAATGTATTATGCTGATTTTAGTACACATGTGCAACCTCATGCCAGTGAAATTCTATTCTGCTGATTTTAGTACATGTCTTAAGCCTCATGCCAGTAAAATTCTATTCTGCTGATTTTAGTACATGTCTTAAGCCTCATGACAGTACAAATGTATTCTGCTGATTTTAGTACATGTCTTAAGCCTTATGACAGTACAAATGTATTCTGCTGATTTTAGTACATGTCTTAAGCCTTATGACAGTACAAATGTATTCTGCTGATTTTAGTACATGTCTTAAGCCTTATGACAGTACAAATGTATTCTGCTGATTTTAGTACATGTCTTAAGCCTTATGACAGTAAAATTTTATTCTGCTGATTTTAGTACATGTCTTAAGCCTTATGACAGTACAAATGTATTCTGCTGATTTTAGTACATGTCTTAAGGCTTATGACAGTACAAATGTATTCTGCTGATTTTAGTACATGTCTTAAGCCTTATGACAGTACAAATGTATTCTGCTGATTTTAGTACATGTCTTAAGCCTTATGACAGTACAAATGTATTCTACTGATTTTAGTACATGTCTTAAGCCTTATGACAGTACAAATGTATTCTGCTGATTTTAGTACATGTCTTAAGCCTTATGACAGTACAAATGTATTCTGCTGATTTTAGTACATGTCTTAAGCCTTATGACAGTACAAATGTATTCTGCTGATTTTAGTACATGTCTTAAGCCTTATGACAGTACAAATGTATTCTGCTGATTTTAGTACGTCTTAAGCCTTATGACAGTACAAATGTATTCTGCTGATTTTAGTACATGTCTTAAGCCTTATGACAGTACAAATGTATTCTACTGATTTTAGTACATGTCTTAAGCCTTATGACAGTACAAATGTATTCTGCTGATTTTAGTATATGTCTTAAGCCTTATGACAGTACAAATGTATTCTGCTGATTTTAGTACATGTCTTAAGCCTTATGACAGTACAAATGTATTCTGCTGATTTTAGTACATGTCTTAAGCCTTATGACAGTACAAATGTATTCTGCTGATTTTAGTACATGTCTTAAGCCTTATGACAGTACAAATGTATTCTGCTGATTTTAGTACATGTCTTAAGCCTTATGACAGTACAAATGTATTCTGCTGATTTTAGTACATGTCTTAAGCCTTATGACAGTACAAATGTATTCTGCTGATTTTAGTACATGTCTTAAGCCTTATGACAGTACAAATGTATTCTACTGATTTTAGTACATGTCTTAAGCATTATGACAGTACAAATGTATTCTGCTGATTTTAGTACATGTTTTAATCCTTATGACAGTACAAATGTATTCTGCTGATGTATACATGTCTTAAGCCTTATGACAGTACAAATGTATTCTGTTGATTTTAGTACATGTCTTAAGCCTTATGACAGTACAAATGTATTCTGCTGATGTTTACATGTCTTAAGCCTTATGACAGTACAAATGTATTCTGCTGATTTTAGTACATGTCTCAAGCCTTATGACAGTACAAATGTATTCTGCTGATTTTAGTACATGTCTCAAGCCTTATGACAGTACAAATGTATTCTGCTGATTTTAGTACATGTCTCAAGCCTTATGACAGTACAAATGTATTCTGCTGATTTTAGTACATGTCTCAAGCCTTATGACAGTACAAATGTATTCTGCTGATTTTAGTACATGTCTTAAGCCTTATGACAGTACAAATGTATTCTGCTGATTTTAGTACATGTCTTAAGCCTTATGACAGTACAAATGTATTCTGCTGATTTTAGTACATGTCTTAAGCCTTATGACAGTACAAATGTATTCTGCTGATTTTAGTACATGTCTTAAGCCTTATGACAGTACAAATGTATTCTGCTGATTTTAGTACATGTCTTAAGCCTTATGACAGTACAAATGTATTCTGCTGATTTTATTACATGTCTTAAGCCTTATGACAGTACAAATGTATTCTGCTGATTTTAGTACATGTCTTAAGCCTTATGACAGTACAAATGTATTCTGCTGATTTTAGTACATGTCTTAAGCCTTATGACAGTACAAATGTATTCTGCTGATTTTAGTACATGTCTTAAGCCTTATGACAGTACAAATGTATTCTGCTGATTTTAGTACATGTCTTAAGCCTTATGACAGTACAAATGTATTCTGCTGATTTTAGTACATGTCTTAAGCCTTATGACAGTACAAATGTATTCTGCTGATTTTAGTACATGTCTTAAGCCTTACGACAGTACAAATGTATTCTGCTGATTTTAGTACATGTCTTAAGCCTTATGACAGTACAAATGTATTCTGCTGATTTTAGTACATGTCTTAAGCCTTACAACAGTACAAATGTATTCTGCTGATTTTAGTACATGTCTTAAGCCTTACGACAGTACAAATGTATTCTGCTGATTTTAGTACATGTCTTAAGCCTTATGACAGTACAAATGTATTCTGCTGATTTTAGTACATGTCTTAAGCCTTATGACAGTACAAATGTATTCTGCTGATTTTAGTACATGTCTTAAGCCTTATGACAGTACAAATGTATTCTGCTGATTTTAGTACATGTCTTAAGCCTTATGACAGTACAAATGTATTCTGCTGATTTTAGTACATATCTTAAGCCTTATGACAGTACAAATGTATTCTGCTGATTTTAGCACATGTCTTAAGCCTTATGACAGTACAAATGTATTCTGCTGATTTTAGTACATGTCTTAAGCCTTATGACAGTACAAATGTATTCTGCTGATTTTAGTACATGTTTAGAATCATGCCAGTATAATTTTATTCTGCTGATATATACATGCCCAACCTTATGCAAGTACAATTTTATTCTGCTGTTTTTAGTAAACATGTCCTGGAGACATCTCTATCAAATATGATACACTGTATATCATTATTTTAGTGTATTTTATGTTCCACAGGATTTATGTACACTGTGAGTTTGTTAAACCTATATAAAAGTTTGACATTGAGGTTTCAAAACTTGTGAGACTTTGTGTCTATACGGAAGACAGTATCAGATTATTTTGGCAATAAATCCTGCAACTTGATGCTGCAAACAAAAAAGCAAATGCAAATGTAAAAGCTGAATTGTCGCCATGGGAACAATTAAATGTGTCTGAGTGATGTAATATAATTAGACTAAATTTTTTTTTATATAATAAATGTTATGTAGTGGTTAAAAAAATATATCCTGTATGCAATACTAATATGTAATTTTAAATTCACAGTACAGAAATATTTGAGAAAACTATGTTTCCTAATCTATTACAGTGTGACAAGTTTAAATGTGCCATCAGAATGTCATCACTTGAAATATTCTTAAACTCTTTTGTTACACCTATTTCATTTTGTGACATTTTTCAAAACATTTGTGATATCTCTTCTCAAAGATATTGTATAAAGGCATGTTTTGAAAACATAAAGTCTACTATATACTAGAAGAAGAAAAACTAAAATTACTGAATGTACTTTTATTACTTTTTCTTTTTCAGGTAAACAACTACCATAAATATTCACTTGTAAGTTTTATCCAACTGCAAACAATAAAAACTGAGATTAGCCATTGCACTAAGTGCACCAGCATATTGGGGTCTATGTTTTCTGCTCTATTAATTACTTGTAACAAGTTACATTGATCCAGATTGCCACTGCACTGTGTGATCATTGATCAAGGTCATTACACTTTGCAGATAAATTGGACTTGCAAACAAGTACATATAGTACATATATTCAAAATAAAACATTGCATTACTCCCTCTGAATAATATTCTTCATGGTAACCATGACGATGGCCTGCAAAAGAAGTGAAGAAGCCTTATTTTGAAAAATATTCTTCATGGTAACCATGACGATGGCCTGCAAAAGAAGTGAAGAAGCCTTATTTTGCGGGAGCTAAAACCAAACTGATAGTCCAATGTAAATGAAAAGTAGAAATATGAAACAAAATTATACCAGTATTCATCAAGTTCATGACCAAACATTTTATTATATAGAATGACTTTATTGGGTATGATGAGACAATATCTGTGTTATACTATGATGAGACCATTCCCATAGCACATTGATGGACATTTTGATGAGATCATAATCCATGTAATACTGACAGACTATGCTGAGACAATATCTGTGTTATACTATGATGAGACCATTCCCATATCACACTGATGGACATTTCGATGAGATCATAATCCATGTAATACTGACAAACTATGCTGAGACAATATCTGTGTTATACTATGATGAGACCATTCCCATATCACACTGATGGACATTTCGATGAGATCATAATCCATGTAATACTGACAGACTATGCTGAGACAATCTCTGTGTTATACTATGATGAAACCATTCCCATATCACACTGATGGACTAATACCAAAAAGGGAACATAACTTGTTTCTTTTTTGGACAGGCAAAATATGTGAAAAGCGAACTCAGTTTTTTCTTGATAAAAAGATTCACACCAAGAAAAATGGTTTCAGTACATTAAGATCTTGTGATGGAAGGATTATTATAAATAGTTAACACTGGATGATGTCCCAGTATCCACTGAATATGGTGGAAAATATACAATATTCTCTTGGACCTAGTTCTGCTGTCATATAATGTACTGGTAGATCTGGGTGTCAGCATTTAATTAGGACTAATCAACTAAGCCAACAACAGCAAGCCTGATCTGCTGGCACATTATGAGCTATACGGCAAGAAATCAGGTCTATGCTGTTTGACATTAGATTGGACTGACATTGAAGTATATATGGTGATAAATCTAATATACCTGGTCTCTTCTTAGCACAGCAAAATGGACATTCTTAGAATGTTTTATCAAAATTTTCTCCAAGCTAGTGGATCTGACCCCAGCTGATCACAGACTGGTTTAATGACTAGTGGATCTGACCCCAGCTGATCACAGACTGGTTTAATGACTACAGCAATATCCAGATCCATTAGTTACAATTATACAGCAAAAAATCTAGCTTCGCTTCTCATTACCTTTCTGAAAAGTGAGAAACTGAATGACTAATGATGTGCAAATGGAACAGAGAATGGTGAGTGATTGTCCATTAATATACTGCAGATTGATTCATAGGTCAATCTAAATATTTAAATGCAATTGCTTTTGAATAAAGTTGTGAGCAGAATATAAAATCTCAACTATTCCTGAAAAGCTCTCATCTGCAGAAATCCGAGTGTGACTCACACTATCTACCATTTTGTCAAACATTTTCTGAGTGTCTTACTGTTTTGGACGCCCATTAGTATTTTCTCTAAAGAAATTTTAAATGCACCAGAAATTTTCAGATATGGTAATAAAGATCAGTGAATTATGAGACAGAGGTGATTCTGTTTAATAAAATAATCTGATATTTTCAAAAAACCAAATGACAACATATGCTGCTTCAATCTACCAACAGTCGCCATATTCTGATTCTACAAATATCTCATGGGATTACATCTGAAGATCTAGATTTCTTCCGTTTTACATATAATATAACCATTTTTTTGATGATATATGTAAAAGACAGGTTCATATCTATTGTGGTAAAAAGTTACGTTTTTAAACTAATTATTGACCAGAAAAGAGCTTATGTAAAACGAGAAACACTAGAATAGACTTAAATCCCTAACAACATTTACAGAAACATTGAAAATAACATGAACATGTCACTATATATGTCATGTCACAGCTTGGTAATATGGACAGTCCTTTTTTAAGCCAGACTGCTAATTACAGTTTAATTATTAAATACATTATACAAATTAATTTATTGTACAATTTATCTAACAGATACTGTGACTCAAAGAAAACGTTTACCTTTACATGCACCTGTCACATGGAAATTTCAAATAAAATTATAGTCAGTTAACTTAACCCTTAAATAGCTATATTATTTTGCAGTGCAAGATCCCTCAGTGCTGAATTGTTTCAGAATAAAATAAAAAAGAAAACTGCTGTTTTTAAATTTCATGTATTTCAATAAATATATATTGTTGATACACAAACCCTATTTGAAAAATGATGGTGGATGTCTAAACTTAAGATTAGCATCAAGAAACATGTATAAGTTGAACATATTTGCATGTACAGGTGCAAATACTGGTAAAATCATAAGTCACAATCGTATTTCATCTGTATTTTTTGCTATTTAATGGAAAAGTTTAAATATATCTAAGAAATATTATATTCTTTAGTAGTACAACGAACTGTGCATATAATGTCTGTCACAATGTTGTATCTAAATTGTGAAAATTACAGGCAACAAAAAGGTAAGTTTTGTTGTTATTGTTGTTGTAGGGTTTAACACCATTTTTCAGCACACGATAGGCTATACATGGCAGCCAGTATTATTGGTGGAGGAAAAACCTGGAAAAACCTTCAGAAAGAACCACCAACTCATGAGAAGCTACTGGCAAGCTTTCTCACATATCCACATTGGCCAAATCTGAGACTCGAACCCATGCAGACAGAGGTGAGATGACAGTGATCCATAACTGAGAGCTTTTTAGACCACTCAGCTGCTCGGGGAACCTCAAAGAAGAAGTTGTAAATAAACCCTATGAACAGGCTGACACATGACATACAAATGCTCATACCCTATGCCCACACAGGACTAATTTCCAGATGAGCTAACAACCTGGATATATTTATTGGTCCTCATAATAACTGGCAGACAGTGGAAATGAACAATTTCATATATAAATTTAAGAGTTTGAGAAAATAAACCTGAAGAACACAAGCATAACAAATGCAACTGCTGGCTTGTACATGTTATTTTGACTTCCAAATCTGAAACCTCAGACAAACTGAGACATCATTGTGCTCCTTACGTGATAACACTGAAAATATGACTTTCTTTACCAAGAGTTTCAAATCAAACTAATGCATTATCTTTATATATGAACCTTGCCTAAAACATACCTGACAAATTGGGCTTGTGTTCATTTTCAATACTTCTTGCCATCACAGAGATGACAGGAGGATATATATGCTGATCAAACACTTTAAAAATAATTTAAGAAGCACCATGGAAGAGATGAAAATGGACTAGAATGAAGAAATTACCATGATAATAACATCTCCATCCCAAAATAATAATTAGAGCGCTATCATGATTAAGAATCAAAACTCTCTTTTAATTGTCAGCAATTCCTTGAAACCTTTCTAAATGGCAATACCAAAAAGAAAACTAAATGAATTCCAACAAATTATATGCCTGCATTTTGATATGTGACACAGATGCAATGAAAATTGATACTGTTAATTTCTTTGGGCTTGCTGGGGTGTGGGATGACATAAAATATCCAGTAAGACCAAAATCACATGCTACAGCTCAGAAACACATTCTGAATACATCAGTGGATAAAAAATGGATTTTCTATCTGAAATTTGCTCATTGTCCTACAATGTCAAAAATCAATTTCTATCTGAACTGCTTTAAGATGACCCAATGCAATCTAGGCATGTATTTATTCTGCCCATGAGACTCAGCCATGCCCTAAACATCAAGTTTCCCACTTTAAAAAAAAATCCTGTTATTTTAATAACATAATTAAATGTGCTTTTATGCCTCACAAAAAGAAATAAAAATATGTTATTGTATTGGTAACATTCAACAACAAAGCTGATTATGCAAAAAATAAAGAAAACAAAGGAATTTTGAAATGTCCTAAAATGTGTGGAGAAAGCTATACTGTAGGCACAAACAGGGCTAAATGACAGAATGAGTTCAATAAATCAGCAACAACTAAGGTCTCAAAAGACTGTGCTCTGCTTGCCTGATGACAGCAATGTGATAGACTTCTAAATAGGTCATCATTAAACTTGCATACGGGAACAAAATACTTCTTTTTAATTTTATTATCAACCTTTAAATCTCAAGATTCTAGAATCTGTAAACATTCCACAGACAAAAGTGAATGAATTTAATGACTTAATTCACAGAAGCTTTCTTATGAGTAAATGTCTGCGCAGACTGGCAAGAACTCCTGAAATATAAATAACTGCCTAGTGATGTCATGTAATGGGCCAAGATTCTCAAAGGACATTTTTCAAACAATAAACTTTTTTTGCGGATCAACATTTTAGCTATGAAACATTGTCTCCCTTTGCCCTAATGCAAGCAGGGCTTGATTTTGCCAATATAATTCTTAAATTAAGACTTAAAGCATTTAATTAATTAATTCTGAGAATAATTTAAATTTCAGCCAATTGGATTTTAGACTTCAATTTAAGTCTAGACTTAGTTCTGTTGGTGCAGCTGATGACTCAGCGTGCATGTAATATATGATGTGTATGTATTTTCTATCATTTTTCATACCCTATGATTTTTCAAACAATTCATGGAACACGACAAGGATTTTCAACCAAGTTGTTTAATTCAGAAATTCTTCCATTAAAACTTTGCAAACTATAGATGATTGAGAAATTTGCGTGTTAAAACACCCCCAAAAGGAGTGTTTCAATAAAACTCCTTCAAAGGAACTGGCTGAACAAATTTTCCAGGAGTTTAAAACCATTTCTTCCTTTTAATTGCAAGTGCTGAAACCATATAAATTATGAAACGATAACAAGATTTTCAAATTAACTCAAGACTAACAAGACATCACAAAGTCTTCTGATGGGAATCCCATTTTGAAATGCCTGTGCAATTTGAAGGTGTAACTACAAAACTTTCAGGATGGCATCATATTGAATATCAGATTGGCCCCATTTCCGTTTAGTGTACACAAGACGTTAGAAGAACTCTTTTGGTGAAACCATTATGCCAAGATGACAAACAATCTGGGCAAAGTGATAACAAGATTTACAAGGTGGCATGCACTGTGGTGGCTATATTAGAATTTTGTCTGGCACCATTTACATTTACAACACCTAGACATCATAAGAAGTCTTTCAGTGAAAACCCCATGGTAATATAATCATTCATTCAGGTGAAAAAGTAATAAGATTTCAAGATGGCCAATGTGTCAGCCATATTGGATGTCTAATCAGCACTGTTTTTGTTTAGGACCAACTACCGGTAGACATCATGAGAAGTCATCTAGTAAAAATTGAAGTTACAATATTTTCAAGATGGCCACTGTGCTAGTCATGTTGGATGTGCAACCAGTAATGTTGTTTTTAATACCAACTAGACGTTATAAGAAGTCATCTAGTAAAAATTCCCTGTTGACATGAAATCGATTTAGGATCAGCCGAAGTTACAATACTTTCAAGATGGCCAATGTGCTAACCATCTTGGATGTGCAACCAGTAGTTATTTTTAATACCAACTCTATGTTATAAGAAGTATTTTGGTGTTAATCCCATGTCAGTATGACTTTGAGTTCTGTATGAATGTCACTGAAATTATATGTACTCAAAATTGTAATGTCACTGCAATTATATGTACTCAAAATTGTACATCACTGCAATTATATATACTCAAAATTGCAATGTCAATTCATTTATATGTACTCAAAATTGTACATCACTGCAATTATATATACATGTACTCAAAATTGCAATGTCAATTCATTTATATGTACTCAAAATTGTACATCACTGCAATTATATATACTCAAAATTGTACATCACTGCAATTATATGTACTCAAAATTGTACATCACTGCATACTCAAAACTGCAATGTCAATTCATTTATATGTACTCAAAATTGTACATCACTGCAATTATATGTACTCAAAATTGTACATCACTGCAATTATATGTACTCAAAATTGCAATGTCAATTCATTTATATCTACTCAAAATTGTACATCACTGCAATTATATATACTCAAAATTGTAATGCTGCTGCACTTATATATGTATTCAGAATTGTATATCACTTCAATTATATTAACTTGGATTTGTATATCACTGCAATTATGTCTATGCAAAAGTGTATAATACTGCAATTATATGCACTCAAAATTATATGTCACCATAATTATATGTAACTAAAATTGTAATGTTATTGTACTTATGTGTAATTAAAAATCTAATGTTATTGCAATTATATGTACAATAGCTATAATGACACTGCAATTATGTCTGCTCAAAACTGTGAAGTCACTACAATTGTGTGTACTTTGAATTATATTGTCATTGTAATTATGTCTGCTCAAAGTTGTGATGTCATTGTAATTATGTTTTCTTATACTTAATGATGTCATTGCAATTATATGTGTACTCAGAATTGTGCTTCTGAAAACCTAATGGTGAAAGAGCAAATGATAAGGTTGTGACCCTCAATATTACCACATCTCTGCTTTTATTTATAGAAGAAAATGAAAGCATGGTTACAAGAAAGCTCAAGTATAAACAGTGTTATATAACATTGAGACAGCAATGCCATATTATCTTTCAATTTTATATCCCCAGGTGTTTTTGAAAGCAGCTACAAAGCCCTTCAAATAAATAAGACTCAGACCTTGTTCAACTTTGAAATGCAAGTAGTATGATCACCTTATATTATGGGATATAATAGTCTTCTTTGATGTTCTAAATAACTGAAAATGAAATTACTACAACAAAACTGTCCAGAACTTTGGCTTGTGGTGTGGGTGTGGCAAGTTCAATTGCTATTGTAGAGTTCTGCAAGTGACCGACAACAACAACTAAGTCCGAAAATTAGATGAAACAAAATAAAATAATTTGTATTCTGTATACAGTACATGTATATGGTTTTTATACAGTACATGTATATGGTTTTTATACAGTACATGTATATGGTTTTTATCCCTTTGCTGCTTGTAGACAGTAACAAGCTTACAATGACAAAGAAGTCTGTGAATGTCAGTAAAATTTGAGTGGTTAGAATTGTTGCACATAATCTTGACGGCATATACAAGATTAAAAGGTTTTGGTCGTAATTGGTCCTATTGAAATGAGATCTTCATTCCAATGCTGAGAAATATTGTTACCTTTATTCAAATGTCTCCACTTATTGTCCATAGCTTTAAAATGTTAACAAATATTTTTGTAGTGACTCAAGAAATGACCAATCAGCACTTGTGAAGTCGGACAATTTTCTAAATCTTCAAAAACTGAGCCTGTCATATGTAATTTTCAATAATTATACATTGTCAGCTGTTATGTCTCACTTTGATTTTTTTCTGGGGTAAGGTAGGGAGGAGAGACAGGGTTGGGTGGAGTAGGGGGTTATTATTAAAAGTATATAGTATACATACTGGCGAACCTTAAATTACTAATAAAAAAGTTATTCATGCAAAAGTGAGGCTTTTGTTAAAATGTTATCACTTCATTAGATATGTTTCAGTTGATACTGAATATTTAATTCAATTCTTGGTAAACAAGCAATAATGTTAATCAAACACAAAATTCATGTGTGTGACCTAGCGCAAACTGTGTATGTGTCTAACCATTAGGGCAACAGACATTGCCACTTTTGTAATATATCACATGTTTCCTGGAATAAGATTGGCTAATGGCTCAGTAGAATTCCCAATAATTTACAATCGACTGACACCTGGTGATGGATAGTAGAGTTTATGAATTCATCAACTAATTTAAGAAAGATGGATTGTTTTCCTCTTTTGAATATCTTCTTTCTTGTACTGCTAACAGTATTTCTCCCACAGTATTGAGAACCCACTTTAGGATTTGTTAAATATTAGATAGTTGGCTTGCTTCTAAAACTATTTGCTGTAAATATCTGTCATAAGTTGTAATGATAGGGTTGGGTCTGTTAAGTATGGGCCTAAAAGCAAATAACTGCTAAAATGCATTATTTGAGACAAGTCAACTGAGCCACTATTTAATAAAGTATAAAGTACCTTATACACAGTTTGAGAAAACTTACCTTTGCCAAATAAATTCCATATATCTGTGAAAATGTTGGCTAACCTATTACCGATATCACATTTATCTGATCTAAGTCTTTTCTTGATAAATGAGGCCACCCACACATTTACATAATTTTGGAAACTACTTGTATAGGATATTTTCATCTCATAATAAGTACCAACTTTCGGACTAAATTTTGGTTAGCTGGTCTTTGGTCTTACCATTGTGGACATACTAGAGTGTTTTCTTGATATCAGTCAGAACAAGGCAACCACAAGTATCTAATAATAATAATAATGAGGACTTTGTATAGCACCTAATCTTTAGAGGCTCTAAACACTTTACAACATATATAATGATATGACTACAAAAACTAAACACCGTGAAATTAGAAAACAAAAAAAATGCTGAAAAAGTATTTAAGGTAGGAAACATTATTAGGTCTTTAAGTTTGTTCTTGCAGTCAAAAAAGGTGAGTTTTAAGAGTACTCTTGAGAGGGAACACTGTGTCTTTGTGTCTAATTTCAATGGGCAATTTGTTCCTTATTGCTTAGCCCTGGTATGCAAAAGAACGTTGTCCATATGACTTTGTTTTCATACTGGGAACAATGAGTATATGATTGTCAGCAGATGAGAACACAAGTATCTTGCTGGTGTATACACATGGGCGAGGCCAGATAGGCATGTTGGATTGGAGTCCATCAGTGAAACTTAGCACAGAGAACAAATTTTGTGTTTGATTCTGGTTTTAATGGATAGCAGGTGTAGGGTAAACAGCAGCAAGGAAGGTGTGCTCTGATCGTTGTACTCTAAGGATGATCCGAGCAGCTGTATTTTGAACTTTTTTGAAATTTCTGGATTGGATATTTCAAAGTACCAGACAGTACTGAGTTATAATTGTCCAGTCTTGAAAGTACTAATGAACACACGAGTGTTTTAGTGACATAAACTGAAAGATATTGATGAATGGAGCTCATGAGTCTCAGCTCAAGATATGCAACCTTGCTCATGACATGTTGGTGTAATGTGAGAGTTCTCAGTCCAGAGTAAAACCTAGGTTTCATACTGTGTGAATTTTATCTAGGTGAAAATACTGAGAAACATTTGGCTCAGTCTCAGAGAGGACGTAAAAGTAAATGAAAGAAAATCTTACAAATAAACTAGACCTTGTCCTCCAAGTACCTAAGTACATGTATCTAAGATTTCCTTAAAATAAACTGAAATAGTAATATTTTGATCAACATATTATTTTTCTTAGCTTATGTGTGAAAATCTTACAAATAAACTCGACTTTATCTTCCAATTACCTAAGTATCTAAGATTTCTTTTAAAAAAACATGAAGTACCCGGTAGTAATATTTTGATCAACATATTATTTTTCTTCAATGGGCACTGAGTTTATTCAATAGACTGGTTCTTTGTATATGTATTTGTCAATGGTTTTAAAAGCACATAACACATAATTTCAGCTATATTATAAACAGCTATGCCTTTATCTAAGTACATATAAATCACTTATATTCTTAACCAGAGATGTGTTTGTAAAATACATGTTAAAGAAAAGATGCATCAATTTATGAAGGCAGAGTTGCCGATAAAGCCTGTCAAATGCTTGTTTGATATCTGGCTTATGCCAGACATGATCAGGGTCCAAATAAAACCAATCATAATGACTACAACAGCATCTTTAGGGTCATAACAAAACCAATCTGTCCACCCCATATTGACAACAACAGCGTCTTTAGGGTCATAACAAAACCTATCTGACCACCCCATATTGACTACAACAGCGTCTTTAAGGTCGTAACAAAACCTATCTGACCACCCCATAATGACTACAACAGCGTCTTTAGGGTCATAACAAAACCTATCTGACCAGCCCATATTGACTACAACAGCGTCTTTAGGGTCATAACAAAACCAATCTGACCACCCCATAATGACTACAACAGCATCTTTGTAAAAGTTTCTTTAGTTAATTTGTCTCTGCATTAATCAAAAAATGCTTTTGTGTCATAAAATGCCCACCCAAATCAAAGTGCCATATAGTAAAAATATTGCCATTTTTGCCAGATTTTCCTTCTCTGCTACCTTAGTATCATGAGGGCCTCATGATAAATTGGTATAAAATTATTGGTGTTTGTGAAAATTCAGTTTTACTCTCAACAAGCATTTATTTTTTATTATTATTCATAATTAAAGTTGGCAGATTTGAAATCGTGGGTGAATTTATGATGTTCAGTAAAACCCTGCTTTAGTCTTCATAAAACTGAGTATCTTAACTTATTTTTGCTGCTCAATCAATAGTTAGAATTAATTAGAAGCTCAAACTGATTCTGTACAACTCTGGTCCAAGTAATCCTTAGCATTAACATTTTGCCGCCAGTCTAAGAAACCCAACCTGGTATTTATGACAACATTGCTGAAATTCGACTTCAGATTTGTGTGATCAATTTCACAAACTCCACCTTCAGATAACTCCAAATTGAGAATGATCATGGAGCTGTTTTTCTTCTGCAATCCAGCAATCAATTTCACAAATTGATTCCCAAAATGTTTTGGAATTGAACAACTGTTGGTACCATAATGATAGAACCTGCTCCCAGCAATGATATAAAAAAAACACAATTAAAATGATACCATCTTCAGACATAAGACTAAATTCTAATACTGCATCATTAAAGTTTTGAAGTTACAATTCAAAAGAAATGTTTACAGGGAAGATCAAAAAAGGTGATTCTGAAAAGTAAAATATTAAAATTTTCTACGCCCCTTACATCAGTGGAGAAAAATCTTTAGAGAAAAATGTGCAACTTTGTGCCCCTTAAGTCCTTGAATAAAAATATCTTACTTTGCAACCTTTATGTCCTTGGAGAAAAATTACATAGTACTTTGTACCCTATATGCCCTTAAAGAAAAGTCTTTAAGAGTAACCACAGATTTTTTACAGCAGTGTATTTATAAAAATAAAAAAATAAAAATAAAAAAAACATTCTTTCACACCAGGGTATTTAAAGCTTCAAAAAAAGGAGCGAAATATCAGAAGAAAAAAAAATATGAAGTTACTTTTAAAGATGAAAGAGACCAGCTAGTCTTCAGAAAACATTTTTTTTTAAGTTACCATAACAAAGTTAATACAAAAAAAAGGAAAACTGTGTCAAAACGTGTCTTAATGTCATGCCATAGAGGTGGAGGTCATTGGGGTGGGGGTGGCTGATCTGTAAACTATATATGACTATTGGTAGATGATGGGCAAAAATCTTATTTTTAGGTAATAATCACCTAATTTAAAAGAAACATTTAGTGACTTTGTATGACTTTGCCAATAAATGTTTAAGGTTATCCTCATAATATATATGACGTAAGCTGGTAAGTATTATTCTTTGCTTTGTATCACAAAGTCTTTGAAAAAAAAAAAAAAACTTCGCAAGCTGAAATAGTGTAATGGACAACCATATAAACATTGGTAATGGCATAAGCTTTTACTGTGTCAGATGTTAGCCAATATCAAGTCTTTGAAGGAAATGGAAGCAAAAAATGTGAGTGGATATATCTATATATCTGGGTACGTGTGTGTGTGTGTGTGTGTGTGTGTGTGTGTGTGTGTATATATATATATATAAACACAAATGACATGACTAAAGAGGAGGTTTTCTTTTCATTCTTTTGTTTTTTTTTTGCTCTGAAGGTTTCTGACTAAATCAATCATGTTTCAAAGGTCTGTGGTTACCCTGTTCACAAAATGCAAATTTTGCTAGGAGAGCTGAATCCCATGTCACAATAATCTTTTAATAAAGGCAGAATCGCTGTAATAACAGCCAGTATGATTAGAATTGTGAACTGGTTTTCAGGACGTATATCCAAAACACAATTTTCCACAAATCATGTATGCTGTTACTTGATATTTCTGTTGATGCATCTGATTTTCCACAAGGATAAAACCATAGTAAATTATAACATGCTGATTATTTCTGCATCAACGGGTTTGAGGCTATGTTCAGCTTGCAGCAAACCTTCAGATATTACATCCTCCCTAGTTTTGCTCTTAATAGACGATTTTCCATCTAATTGACTTTGCTATAGAAATCTGTATAATTATAGTTTAAAAATGACACAATTTTGTTCTTCTTTAGACATTTTACTAATGTCTTATTGATGGATGAATACTGATCCAGAAAACAGTTCAATTGGAATACCTTCAGTTTCTGCAACACTCCAGTAAATCTCCACCAAGAAGGTGCATGTATTCAAACATTATTTTCTATAGATATATGATTAATTTTGATCATATATAAAAGACAAAAAGATGATCTGATCGATCAACCTAATTTAAAAATTAAAAATTAAAAAATCATTCATTAGGTACAAGAAATTACAAGAACAAATGATTACTTGTGTGATCTTTCCCCCATTAGGTTTTAAAGTTGCATGACTCTTGACATTTTTGCAAGAAATAAGTGATCATGTTCGTAACCTGGCAGCATCTCTGACTGGAAGTGACAGCATGTACAAACATGGATGTAACAGGCTGGATGGACACGTATGAGAGAGTATAGAGAGGCTTGGATAATACTATCAAGCCCTCTCCATACACACACAGGGAACATTTTAATTAAATGAATTTGAAGATTTTTGATTAACTTTACTAGTAATATCACAGCATGTGTATACATGATATTTTAAAGTTTCAAGAATATCTCAGAAATTATCCCAGTCTCTCATCAAAGAAAGTTCAAAACCCTGTAAATGATTTCTTAACCGTCTACAACACACTTGTACTTCCATTTAATTTCTCCTCATAAACTTGTCTTATCTTAATAAATATGGCTTGCCTACTGGTCTCGAACACTATTGGAGAGAAATTAACACCATTTGGACATGCCATTATCGTTGCCACAGCAACCAAACAGTACAGGATCCATTATAGATTTTTCCCTTAGGTTCAAGACTGTAACAGCCCAGTCTTAATGGAGTATTTTAGGTTTCTAATAAGCTACATTTGAATACATCACATTCTCATCTGTCCTTATTAATAGTTAAAACAAAACCACAACTCCTATTACATGACCCAAAAAAATAAAGCTGGCATTTCCAAACTATGAAAATGTCACAAGATCTGGTTCTGGTAATTTTCAGTATATGTGATTGCTTGATCAATTTCTATCCAGGTAAAGATATAGCATGATGTTTTCTAGTGCAATGTTTTGAGTTTAAAAGGATTTAATTTAATTGCCATGAAGCTTCATTTTAAAAGTATCATAGTACAGGTAGATGAGGAATTGGTTAAAATTTTATTATTGATTCTTTAGTTTCTATGAATGAAACCATAAACACCAAGAGTCTGGAATTTCTACTTGCATTACAAAACACAGTATATTTCCAGACTTAATCTTTTTTACAATAAAAATGTGCTGGTTCTCAGAACCAAATTTTATGACCAGGATTTAATGCAGACCTTTCTGATATCTGAACTGCACATGGACATAAAAAATAGCACAAGTTTGAGACTTGGAATAAAACATGGCTGCATCACAAAAATGATGGGTCCAACAAGCTGTTAAAATAATGAGAGAATTCGAACTTTAACCCTTCTACACATGAACAAGCAAAAAATCCAATAAAAAATGCCTAAATTTTATGAAAAGAACAATGCATCTGGTTAAGTGAAAATCTCCTGGAAGCAGATGTATTTGAATGTAGTCAGAAGTAATCCCTAAAATAAGTTTCCTTCTTCCATATCAGCCAAATGACAGAAATCTCCAGGGATTAATTAGTTTGGTGAATTTCGATGACATCACCAAATTTGAATATTCCTTGCATATTTGATCATTTGTTCATCAATATTGCACATAAATGAAAAAAAATTGGTATTCCTTGACAATTTGTATGAAATTTCCAAAATCCTTGTCAACTGTCATATCTTGCCATACTGTATGTCAAATTAATATCATTTTCATTTAAGACCAATAAGAATGTCAGATTTTCATAAAAGTCTAACAATAAACCATACCTAATTCTGAACAAATTATACAATATTTTCCATGCAAACATTCACAATACTTTTCTATTTTCTATATAATGTCCCGACATTTATTCCCTCTAGTCTGATGCTAACCATACACGAGTCCTTTGATAATTCATGCCCAAATAACTCACAAACCCACTTATAATGTCAAGCATAAATCCCATACTATTTTATTAATTAAAAAACCCTCAAAATTGGACCATTTTTGTTGAACTTAAAGAAAATCATGGACAAAATTGGCAAATGAAACCTTGATATAAAGTTCAAAGTCAGTGGGTAGTAAATAGAAGTTTTGAATCTGCATCATGAAAAGCTCAACGTTTTACAAGACATCATATGTATTGTCAAATTGTCTTTCTAAACATTTTCAATAAACCGAACTATAATATTCCATGAAATTTCAAGCATTGAAAATGTCACTAATGTTGTTTACTGGTAGCAACATTCTAATAAATACACAAATTTTGTCAAGTGAAATTCATGCTTTTATTCTCTCTTTTAATTCAGTTTCAGTGTATGCCCCCTTGTATTCAAAAATGAAAACTGCCAATCTCCCAATCAAAGACATCGAAAATCTTGATGCATTAAGACTATTTAAGATATCTGATCAAAACTTGTCCGAAATTGCTAGTTCAGACAAGCTCAGTCAATCAGTTACGAGTCATTGGTATCTGTGGATCTTGTTAATAATTAACCCAAAACATGATGATATAAACCTAATTACCACTTTTTATCACAATCCTACTGTCTCTTAAATAATTATATGCAAAATCAAAGCATAAATATGAATAGGTCTTGCTCACAATGAAATGTACATATCATCTTGAGAAACTGGCTTTTTACAAAGTTTGATTAAAATCTGAAGAAAAATAAAAACATCTCTCTAGTGTTAAATTCTTTCCCAGTTAGACACAGGATGACCTTAATCATTTGGTAGCTCTCTCTCACTCACAATAAAAAAAATCCTTCAATATCATGCTAGGACTTTTCCCATTTAAAATATTGTTTGGGGGTGGGTGGGGTGGTGGTGGAGAACAGAAAAGTTACATAACAATATTTCAGTAATGTAGCATGCCACATTACAATAAAATTGACATATAGTGCAATTAAAGAAAACCAATCAAGCAACTACAAGAAATAATTGTTGTAAGATTGATAAATCCATTAACCACCTTTAGTAAAACCTGTTCAGAAAAAGTCATTAAGTGTTGAGAGTTCATCCATATCAATATCATCTAATAAATGGATTTCACTGGATCAGTAAGAACTTAATTTACTTAAACATATTTATCATCTTAATTAGACTGGTGACATGCTCCACCAATTAGACTCAAGATCTCCTTATTACTATGCATGGACCTCACTCAATTACAGGCTCACGGGACATTATAATCATCAAAACCAGATCAGAAATATGTGGCAACAGGCAATTATTGATGGACATGCAACATACGACTAAGGACTGCTGATGTTGGGGAGCCACACCATGGGCTGACTTGACCTTACAGCCAGGGGAGACAATAAAAAAACTGTTACATTACAAAATCATTTATATGGATACCGCTCCTCCTGACATTTTTGTCATATATACCAAGGAAGTGTTCCCTAGACACATAATGTTTGCTATATAACTTGATCAATTATTTAGAGACTCAATAATCCAGATAAAACTTTATCGATAATTTATGATTTTAAAGCATACCATTTTGATCAGTTTGTAAATATACGGCCTAAAAATATATAATCTTCACCAAAGTCATCAGTTAGCAGACATTCTACCCTATCCACTTTTTATCCTATTCCTAATGACCTGACACTGTATTTTCACAATCCATTAAACAAACACATTTTACAATAACTAACAAGGTCTCAAAAATATACAACATGAACTGCGCAAACACTTGGCTGAGTTGGATGTGACCTAACTTCTAAGATAGTAAATTTTAGGTAATAATTAGGTTTTGTTGCTTCTGTCTATTTGTTGGATCATAATTATGGAATATATAATGCCTTGTATGTGCTTGCACAATGCTACATATAAAACTTCAGCAATCTAGCATGCCCCCAGTTAAAGGAATCTATGACAATCTAGCATGCCCCAAGTTAAAGGAGTCAATGGAAATCTAGCATGCCCCAGGTTAAAGGAGTCTATGGAAATTATCATGTCCACAGTTAAAAGAGTCTACAGCAATCTAGCATGTCCAGGTTAAAGGAGTCTATGGAAATCTAGCATGCCCATGGTTAAAAGAGTCTACAGCAATCTAGCATGTCCAGGTTAAAGGAGTCTATGGAAATCTAGCATGCCCATGGTTAAAAGAGTCTACAGCAATCTAGCATGTCCAGGTTAAAGGAGTCTATGGAAATCTAGCATGTCCCAGGTTAAAGGAGTCTATGGAAATCTAGCATGCCCCAGGTTAAAGGAGTCTATGAAAAACTAGCATGTCCATGGCTAAAGGAGCATAGGGAAAACTAGCATGCTCCACTTTCTATTTTAAGAAAGAACACTATACTTGGACATGTAATGGTTACCTGTTATTAGATCAATCTCAAAGAAATTCTATGAAAGGTATGTAAAAAAAATGACTTTCAATGCAGAGAAACATATTTTTATATGTTCAAGTTAAACAAAACAATGTATTATTAAGTATTTAGTCCCAAATTTTAAGCTTACTGATTGTGTCCTAAGTGCAATTTTTGTTTTATAACAGCAAGCTATATAAACTATGTCATGAGAACAAGTTCATGATGATTAGTATCTGATGAGAGCAAAAAGTAAAAGTATTGAAAACAAAATATACAATAAAATGTACCTAAAAGCATTTTTGGTTGCCAAGTCATTTTCTGCATTCTAAAAGTATTCTCATTGCTTAGTAATTTTATGCATTCTAAAAGTATCCTCGTTGCTTAGTAATTTTATGCATTCTAAAAGTATCCTCATTGCTTAGTAATTTTATGTATTCTAGAAGAAACCTTGCAATCCATGTCTACTAAGCAGTATACATTTTCCAAACCAAAGAAGGAATTATTCCTCCCACGAAAAGATCTTTTAGCTTTGGAATAGTATTCTGGTTGATATTTGAAATGCCCACACTATTTCCTTCTTCCAAACCCAATATATCCAGTGCCTTCAGAGATGCAGTTAAAATGAGAATGAAAATAAATGTATGTTTATTCATAAATGCCTTGGGCATCATTAAATTTAATAATCATCTATTCTGTCCCTAATTGCATACTGCATGTATAATGACTATGTGAGTTCAATATGTATGGGCAAATGTACATTTGGTGAAAGGAAAGAAAGTAAGTATAATGTGTCTATATGTGTACATGATACTGTGTATACCAGTAGGTAGGCATGTGTGTTTGTATGTGTGCATTTGAAAATAAATAAGTTCCTTTGTGTGAGGGACTCAAGGAAGATTAGTTTTTTTTAGCTAATTATGTTACCTTCTTAAAATAAAATCAGTATTATTATTATTATTATTATTATTATTATTATTATTATTATTATTATTTGGCTGCTGAGCCATTTTATGAATTCTTGAAGCATCCTTGGTTGTTGAGTGACTTTACACATTCTAGAAGCATTATCCATTGCTGAGTCCATTTCATGCATTCTAAAAGTACCCTCATTTACTGGGTCAATATTACACATCCTTGAAGCATCCTCATTTGCCAAGTCATTTTGCTCATTCTTGAAGCATCCTTGGTTGCAGAGTCATTGTTTTTTATGCATTCTGGAAGAATCCCTGTTGCTAGGTCATTTTACACATTCTAGGAGTAAGTTTTGTTGTCGACACCCTTTACTCTTATCTACAACAATCCTCAGTTGCAAAGTCACTTTATGCATTCTAATGATTAATATTCTGTATATTCAAAGTCACTTTATGCATTTTAAAGGGCAAGATTAACATTCTGTTGATTCAAAGTAACTTTATGCATTTTAACGGACATCATTAATATTCTGTTAATTCAAAGTGACTTTATGCATTTTAATGGGCATGATTAATATTCTGTATTTTCAAACTCAGCCTGTATTGTTTGTTGTGTCTTGCAATGTTCACAAAATAACCAATATCATTTTTAAAATATGCATGTTGTTGTAAACCAAGGAGTAAAAACACACAATTAATAATCTAAAGTTCAATGTAACGGTTACTACAGTTTCACCCTGGTTATGAAAGCAAGGTAATAGTCAAAATTTAAATGGTTTCAAAGGCATCTGCAGATAGTTGTCAACATTTAAATGGTTCCAAAGGCATCTACAGATAGTTGTCACCATTTAAATGGTTTCAAAGGCATCTACAGATAGTTGTCACCATTTAAATAGTTTCAAAGGCATCTGCAGATCTAGATAGTTGTCAGCATTCAAATGGTTCAAGAGGTATCTGCCCAGAATCAGCGTTTAAATGTTCCAGAACCATCCACTTAAATGGTTCCAGGTCAGCATTTATGTGGTTCAAGAACCAAACAGATTATTGTCAACATTCAAATGTTTTCAAAGTCAGCACTAAATGGTTTCAGAACCATACAGTGTTGTCAACCTGCAAATGATTCCAGAATCATCCTCTCAGAATGTTGTCAGCATTCAAATGGTTCCAGGGCCAGATTTTAAGTGGTTCCAGAACCATAGTGTTGTCAGCATTCAGATGATTCTGGGACCATCCTGAGTATTGTCAGCAGTTGTTAAATGGTTCAAAGTGTCTGTGCAGAGTCAACATTTAAAGACTTCCAAGCAGTTAACTCAACCGTCAGCATTAAATGCATATGTAGCATCAACTCTTCACTCAAAATATTACATTGTATACAATTTCAGCAATAATTAGTTCACATGTGTTGAATTCTCTGTAGCTTTGCAATTATTAAGATTTTATTTTGCACTGTACAGTATTAATGTATGGAAAACTTGGACAACATTATGTACTTACCCCTGGGTCTCCAATACCAGAGCTGACTATGGTAAGGCCAGTTGCTTTCTCTAGGTCATTTTTGTGCTTATCTGGAAAGAATAAAATCCAATTTTAAATAGTCTGAATTCATTTATTTTCATGGAAAGCCATGTATGTGGCTTTGCAATAAATAACTATAATGCCTTCATTATAACATTATACATGTTATAAGTCATTCGTAAGTCCCCCAAATTGTAAGAAGACAAAAAAGGTACTTTTTTCATCTGTAAGTGCATTTAACCACCTGTTCTCTTAGTGTCTGTCTGTACAACATGGGCAAGTGGGGTGGGTGTTTTAGCAGACTTTCCTGTGGCTCCATTTACCCACACTTTGCATGTGAAAAAGATTAATTCAAAAACCTCTATTGAATAAAAACTTATATGTGAAGCAATTGCAATTGGTATGTACTACTGATATTAAAATTTGACATAAGGTAAATAATTTGTACAGTTTTGTGTAAATGGAGACTGCACATATCACTGAATAAATATAATAAATAAATACCATAATCTGTGTAAATGGGGACTGGGCTAACCATTGAATAAATATAATAAATAAATACCATAATCTGTGTAAATGGCAACTGGGCTTACCATTGAATAAATATAGTAAATGAATACCATAATCTGTGTAAATGTGGACTGGGCTTATCATTTAATAAATATAATAAATAAATACCATAATCTGTGTAAATGGGGACTGGGCTTACCTTTGAATAAATATAATAAATAAATACCATAATCTGTGTAAATGGGGACTGGGCTTACCATTGAATAAATATAATAAATAAATACCATAATCTGTGTAAATGGGGACTGGGCTTATCATTGAATAAATATAATAAATAAATACCATAATCTGTGTAAATGGGGACTGGGATTACCATTTAATAAATATAATAAATAAATACCATAATCTGTGTAAATGGGGACTGGGCTTACCATTTAATAAATATAATAAATAAATACCATAATCTGTGTAAATGTGGGCTGGGCTTATCATTTAATAAATATAATAAATAAATAAATACCATAATCTGTGTAAATGGGGACTGGGCTTACCATTGAATAAATATAATAAATAAATACCATAATCTGTGTAAATGGGGACTGGGCTTATCATTTAATAAATATAATAAATAAATACCATAATCTGTGTAAATGGGGACTGGGCTTATCATTTAATGAATATAATAAATAAATACCATAATCTGTGTAAATGGGGACTGGGCTTACCATTGAATAAATATAATAAATAAATACCATAATCTGTGTAAATGGGGACTGGGCTTACCATTGAATAAATATAATAAATAAATACCATAATCTGTGTAAATGGGGACTGGGCTTACCATTGAATAAATATAATAAATAAATACCATAATCTGTGTAAATGGGGACTGGGCTTACCATTGAATAAATATAATAAATAAATACCATAATCTGTGTAAATGGGGACTGGGCTTACCATTTAATAAATATAATAAATAAATACCATAATCTGTGTATGTGGGAACTGGGCTTATCATTGGACAAATATATTAAATAAGTGCCATAATCTGTGTAAATGGGGACAGGGCTTACCATTGAATAAATATAGTAAATCTAAATAAGTCATAATCTGTGTTTGTGGGAGTTGGGCTTATCATTTGATCATCATCATTAGTCTCTTGACCTAGTGTGGTCATTGAGGCACTATGCTGCTGAACATCTGACACTGATAATGCTGGACAAATCCCTGGATAAATATTGTATATAAATAAGTCATAATCTGTGTAAATGAGGACTGGGCTTATCATTGGATAAATACAGTAAATAAATGTAATAACTTGTGTATGTGGGAACTGGGCTTATCATTGGATAAATACAGCATTTTGATATTCAATAAAGCCACATTTTTAAAAATAATCAACACTCAAAGGTTTTTCAGTCCATTTTATATTAGCTACCTGATAATACATTTTTAACATTCAACCCTGTCCACTTTTTTATCTTATTCCTAATGACCTGACACTATATTTTCACATTCCACTAAACTAACACATTTTAAATTATCTAACAATGACTTTCTATTTTCCCTATTCTGTTACCCAGCCATATTTCTCTTTTGCCTGACATGATAAGCAATCTGTGTTAAACATGGTAGATGTAATCTTTGAATATCAACATTGGCTTTAGAAATTATTAATGATCCAAACATCACTATGATGTGGGAGTAACAAGCTGTACCAGAGTAAACATGTTAATGACCATAGCAGTGATAAAATCTTGCAAATTAATATAAATTAATCGGCAGTAGTGAAATTGGTCAAAATCATAAAAGATCTTCAAAAAATGCAAAAATCAATTACTGTTTGAAGATGATCAGATGAACTATCACTAATTAACAGGCATGGAAAATAAAGCTTGAAATAAATCCAAGTTCAATATTATTCACAAGTACATTTGTTTCTAATAGATAATGGAATTTAGTATTTTATTACTCTGTCTTCATATAATATGCATTGTTACACTCTTCATAAGATGGCCTCAAGGGAGAATAGTCCTTGACTAATGAGTCACCATCAATAAATATAGCGGTAACATTATTGTTATTATTATTATTATTATTATTATTATTATTATTATTATTATTATTATAATATTAAATATTAAAAAATAATAATATAATAATTTTATTATTATCATCATTTTTGTAGTAGTAGCAGTAACTATGCATTACCCATTTTAATTGGACAATTCAATATCAATGTGGGGAAGAATGTATTTTTATTATAATAATAATAATAATAATAATAATAATAATAATAACAATACAGGCTCATTTTAGCCCATTAAATATATACATCCACACAAAATGTGGTACAAAAACGTATTTAAGTTTGTAGCATAAGAACATTGTATCTATTATAAGTGTTACACACACAATGAATTATTGTATTTTCTTTCTAATTGGGCGAAATATATATACATATAAGTATTTTTATATCTTCCTGCATCACCACTGATTTGCAAGTAACCTGCTCATGGTACACATGTATGTAGATTAAGCAACAAAATGCTGAATCTCATAACAATTCCATACATCTCTTAATATGTGAATTCTATTCTCAATGAACTTTACAAATGCAATCTTTCCATTGATTTAGTCTCATCCTGAAGATTTTGCCAAAAACAATCTTCATATCTGTCTAAACATTCTAAGAAATGTATCGTTATCATTTTGCCCTGATAAAACCAAACATTGCCATCTAATCCATACATAAACAAAAGATTTCTAACAGTGTTAGACACAAATATTCTGGCAAATATACTGAGTTTTTGAGAAAATATGCATCTAATATACTTATACATGTATTATGATTCAATCTTTACCTCGGTTACATTGAAGTAGTTCCACTTTTAATATAGCCACCTCTGTGAAATACAATTACTCTTGTTTGTTTCCATATTCATTTCGAATTTCCATTTTAAGCATTACATATGCAATTAGTTGATAATATTTAACAAATGGTGGACAATGTCAGCAAAGACAATTTGATTGTCTACATCCAACAGTAAAAATTGTTCCAAGGTTTCTTCAAAACACCTGTTTTCATCAACTTAGAAGAACTTCAGATTTTTTCGAAAATAAAGAGAAGAGTAAAGGCAAATAAAAGCCAACCCTGTGTATGCCCATAAAACAATCAAATAGATCAGTAATGTGTATGCCCATAAAACAATCAAATAGATCAGTAATGTGTATGCCCATAAATCAATCAAATAGATCAGTAATGTGTATGCCCATAAAACAATCAAATAGTACAGTAATGTGTATGCCCATAAAACAATCAAATAGATCAGTAATGTGTATGCCCATAAAACAAACAAATAGTACAGTAATGTGTATGCCCATAAAACAATCAAATAGTACAGTAATATGTATGCCCATACAACAATCAAATAGTACAGTAATACAATGTTTGGACTTCACACATGCTTTTACATCATTATAAATTGCCTTAATAATTCTTAAAAATTATCTCCACTAAAATTTTAATAACTGGTTTTTGGTGCAGTAAAATCCTCTCTACACCATGATAGGCATTGTCATAGTCTACAAATTCTGCACTGAATCTATCCCTATGTTTTTTTGTTAATATTTACAGATCAGTGTACCTATATAATGTACACCTATAATCTATTTTGGAATAATCAGATATAAAACTAGCTTGTTTTTTGGTAAGTAATTCACTTTTGGCAATCCATTCATTTATCCTATTATTTAAAATTGATTTAAATATATTGATTAAAAGATTTATCTATTATTTAATAAAAATGTAAATATATTGATTAATAGATAGGTAGTAAACAATTTTTTCTGTATTTGGATATTTTCTTTTGTTGCATCATCTTTTTTAAAAATTGGGATAATGTTCTATAGCTGTTGACTAATATTCAGGATAATAACCAATATCAAATAGTTTATTAAAAAATATTTTTAATATTGGTACAATTATGTTGCCATTACATATATAGAATCTCTGGATAAAGCATTTATTTCCCCACTCTGTGATACATCAGAGACAATAATAAAATTCACACTGCTCATGAGGGGCCTCGAGTGGCTGAGTGGTCTAATGCATTGTCCATTACGGATCACTGCCATTTCACCTCTGTTTGTGTGGGTTGGAGTCTCAGATTCGGCCAATGTGGGTATGTGAGAGAGCTTGCCAGTAGCTTCTAGTGGGTCAGTGGTTCTTTCCGGGAGTTTTTGGGTTCTTCCTCCACCATTAATACTGGCCGCCATTTATAGCCTATCTTGTGCTAAAAATGGCGTTAAACAATAAAAAAAAAAAAAAACCACACTGTTCATGAGGATCAATCACACTCTGTTGATGTGATATGTCAGAGACAATAAAATTCACACTGCTCATGAGGGTCAATCACTTTGTTGATGTGATATGTCAGAGACAATAAAATTTACACTGCTAATGAGGGTCAATCACCCTCTATTGATGTGATATGTCAGAGACAATAAAATCACACTGCTAGTGAATGTAGGCAATCACACTGTTGATGTGATATGTCAGAGACAATAAAATTCACACTGCTAATGAGTTTAGGCAATCACACTCTGTTGATCATATACTTTCCAGTGATTACTTGTGCAAGTGTAACTTTTCTGTGTATACAACAAAGAACAATTAGGAAGTTGAAGGCCCAAACAGAGCAATTAAATATCATGAACATCATATTAGGTCTTCACATGAAATAATGAAAGTACATGTAATCTCATGTGAAACAGCTTACCAGATAGAGCCACAAACTGTGTTAAATGTTCAGAAACAGATAGTCTCAATAGAATCTAAGAAAAAGTGTAGAATAGTGACACCGATGATAAATGGCATGCAAAACATGCCTGAAACCAACAGTACCCCAAAGTCTCAAACATGTGTCATCTGCAACAGCAAGAACTATAACTCTGTACCCTCTGCTCAGAAAATGGTATTACCAACATCAGCAACAGTACACCAGCTCAGACACTGTGTCAACACCAACTAGTGTACCATGAACATTACTGATGCTTCAAAATCAGCATCCCTTTCTCAAAAAAATGTGTCAGCAATACCAACTAGAATCCAATAATAGAAATCTCAAGCCATAAAGGCCTGGACTCTTGTACCTAGAATCCAACAATGGAAATCTCAAGCCAAAAAGGCCTGGACTCTCAAACCTAGAATCCAACAGTGGAAATCATAAGCTATGAAGGCCTGTGCTCTGTTTTTGTTTGTTTTTAGGGTTTAATGCCATTTTTGAGCACATGATAGGCTATACATGGCGGCCAGTATTATTGGTGGAGGAAGAACCCGGGAAACCCCCCCCCCCCCCGAAAGAACCACCGACCCATGAGAAGCTACTGGAAAGCTTTCTCACATAACTACATTAGCCGAATCTCAGACTTGAACCCACACAGACAGAGGTGAGACAGCAGTGATCCGTAATGGAAAGCGCTTTAGACCACTTGACCACTTGGGGCCCCACCTGTGCTCTTATGCCTATTTTCCAACAATGGAAATCTCAGGTCATTAAGGCTTGGACTCGTGTACCATATATATTCATTAACAAGTTGACATCCAACTGTAAACTGCACAAGATCAGATCATGCAGTAAGTAATGCATCAGCAGAGCTGGGTCTATGCAGTTTATTATGAGTAACCAGTAGAACAAACAATACAGACCTCAATCTGCCAGCCCCACAGGCAACAGTAGACCAGGGTCTATTTTGTTTTCTGTTTGACTCAACTTATAAGCATGTATGAACAGTAACCGGTTGTGAACTATAAGAAGTGCAAAAGTCAACAATAAGAATCATAGAGTAATAAATACATACCAAACCAAAAGTAACCAACTTCATAACTGCCAGCCTACAAGACAGTATTAGGGTTTTCTACAGACATGATAAGAATGTTTTGTTTGTCCAAAGCATAGGTCAGATGCATGTGAGACTCACAATTCATTAATTAAAGGCAATGTTGTACTATTGAGAACCAGTTGTCTACTCACAGAAGCCTACAGAAAATGACTGGAAATTCAAATTTGAATATTAAAAAGATACATGTGCTTTTTTTTCAAGCATTTAATATGTCTGAAATATATAAAAAAAACAGCCAGAACACTAAGACATCAAATATCATGACCATATATATATATATATAGACTTCCTCTCAATAGTTCACTGCAGGGTTTCAAGATGATAGAAGAGCCATTAGTGTTCATCTCTGCACTCATTAGGGAGTGGATGGTTCACAATTTGCCAAACATTTTGCTGAATTTTTCTCAGCACTAAAAATCTTTTTGCATCTGCACTGCTGTGAGGAAGTGTCAAACATGAAATGGTCACATTGTCTCTAATGTCAAAATGTCATGTGCACTGCTGTGAGGAAGTGTCAAACATGAAATGGCCACACTAGCTATAATGTCAAAATGTCATGCACACTGCTGTGATGGAGTGTCAAGTGTCAAACATGTAGGGCCACACTAGCTTGTATGTTAAACTGTCATGTGCATTACTGTGAGGGAATGTCAAACATGCAATGGTCAGACTACTTTGAAAGAAAAGACAGAGACTCCATGAGAGGTGGGGGTATTCTTCTCTATGTAGACAGTTCCATTAGTTATAACAGACGTGTTGATCTAGAGACTATTGGGGTAGAGAGTATCTGGATCGAAGTAACCCTTGCCCAATCAAAGCCAATACTCTTATGTTCAGTTTACAGGCCACCTGGTTCCACAGCTGATTGGATTCATATATTTGAGACTCAGATTCAAAAAGCATTACTAAAGGAAGATTTAGAAACTATCATATTAGGTGATTTTAACATTGACTACATGAAAACTCCACCATTAACATGGATAAGTAACTTTGAAACTTACAACTTTACTCAATTAATTAACACCCCAACTAGAGTAACAGATAAAAGTGCTACTATCATTGATCATGTCTATACTAATAAACCTGAAAACATAAGTGAAATAAATGTGCCAGTGTATGCACTGAGTGACCACTACCCAGTCTGTATAACTAGACATGTTCCAAAATCATCTAAAAATGGGCAACACATTGAAATACAATACAGGGATTTTAAACAGTTTAATGAGGAAATGTTCTTAAATGATTTAGTATGCAAACCCTTTCAATCAGTCTGCAATATAGCTGATATCAACACTGCTTTAGATAAATGGTATCAGATGTTCAATGAAGCTTTAGACAAGCATGCCCCAATTAAAACAAAAAGGGTTAAACACCAAATTACACCCAAGTGGATTACCCCTGAGATCAATGAGGCTAGGCACCTAAGAGATAATTTCCACAAGAAAAAAGACATGAAAAGCTATAGAAAGTGGAGGAATAAAACTAAGCATCTGATAACTGAGGCAAAAGAGAACTACTATAAACAGGCTATTAATGAAAGTAAGAGTAGCAATACATTGTGGAAGCATCTAAAAGAGCTCAACCCACCCAAGAACAGTTGTCTTCCCCCTAGACTTAAGCAAAATGATGATATAGCAACATCTGTACAAGACATTGTGGATATGTTCAACAATTTCTTTATAACCATCTCCAGTAACAGTATTCAGAACCAGACTAACATCCCAATTGAACTTGATGCTCTACAGTTATTTATAAGAGCTCAAATTCCTGAAGATAATTATTTTTCAATAGCTAATGTCAGTGAAGCGGACATTTTTGATATGCTAATTAAGTTGAATATTAATAAATCCTCTGGATTGGATGGTATTAGTCCACGAATCCTTAAAATTGCTGCACCAGTAATAACAAAGTCATTAACGCATATCATAAATTTAAGTATAATGAGTGGTACTTTTCCAGAAAAATTGAAATGTGCAAAGGTAACACCTATCTTTAAGAAAGGAGAAAAAGAGGATCCAGGAAATTACAGACCAATATCAATTCTACCTGTATTGTCAAAACTGTTTGAAAAGCATGTAGCCATTCAGGTCTATAAATTTTTTGAAACAAACTCTCTATTTCATAAAGCACAATCAGGATTTAGAAAGTACCACTCATGCCAAACAGAACTTACCAAATTAATTGATCTTTGGCTGAAGGAAATGGATAATGGGCATATGACTGGGATTGTTTTCCTTGACTTCAAGAAAGCTTTTGATCTTGTTGATCATGAAATTCTGCTGCAAAAGTTGAACTGTTACAGGTTTGACAATCCTTCTTTAAACTGGTTTAGATCATACCCAAACCAAAGGTCTCAACAAGTAAGCATTGGCAATATTAGCTCTCAAACTCGCACTATTCATTCAGGAGTCCCTCAAGGCTCAGTTTTAGGCCCTCTCCTTTTCCTTATCTATGTCAATGATCTACCATTAAATAATGAATCCACCAATACAGAATTGTTTGCAGATGATGCAACCTTGTATACATCTAGTTCTGATACTGAAGTTATCCAAACAAGATTAAACTCAGATCTTATTAGAGTCCAAAACTGGGCACAACAAAATAGGATGGTAATTAATGAAGGTAAAACAAAATGTATGATTCTGGGGATGACACAAAAGCTACACAAGTCAGGGAACCCAAAACTATATATCTCTTGCAATAAATAATCAGCCATTAGAAAATGTCAATCATGAAAGGCTTGTAGGTGTGTCCATAGATAATAATTTATTATGGAATGACCATATTGATAAGCTTTGTAAAACACTGTCATCCAAAATTGCCCTTCTCAGTAGAATCAAGAAATATTTACCTATGGAAACTCGCAATCTATACTACAAGACGTATATTCTTCCAACAATGGATTACTGTTCTAATGTATGGGGAAACTAAATCTGAGCTTGACAGGATTTATAAACTCCAGAAACGAGCAGCACGTGTAATTTTAGATACATCTGTTGACCATCCCTCAAAAGCATTATTTACAGAACTCAAATGGTTCACAATATATGACAGGATAGATTTTCACAAGGCAGTTCTTTTATACAAATGTCTACATGGAACTGCACCAGAGTATCTTCAGGACTTATTCAGGCCTTTTTCAACACAATACCAGTTGAGATCAATCTCACATGGAAACCTTCTAGTACCAAAACCAAGAACAGAGCAATTCAAAAAGAGTTTTCAATACTCTGGTACAGTTCTGTGGAATAAGCTTCCATTACATGTAAAATCGGCTGAAAATATTAGAGTATTTAAGAAGAGATATCAGGAGCATGCATGTGTTTCTAACAGATAATGGAATTTAGTATTTTAATACGAAACATGCTAATTTAAGCTCTAATTATTGCTTCTTCACACAATGTGCATTTGTTATACTTTCATTAAGAGGGCCTCAAGGGAGAATAGTCCTTGGCTAATGAGTCACCCTCTATAAATAAAGCATTATTATTATTATTATTATTATTATTATTATTATAATATCAGAATGTAGACAACTGTTGTCCATGATGATAGGATGTTTGCAGTATGTACTTTTATGAATAAAGTACTTCCTCTTTCAACTGCATTTCACAAAATTAAAAAGATAGCATGTGTAGTTTTGCAGGACTTTGGTTCCTTTGCATCTTTCCATTAATCACAGTTGCATTTTAATATTCAACTATTGCTCCTCACTCATCCCTATCATTTCAACAACCAAAATAATGCTTTACCTTTTATATATGGAATATGATCTGACTTCAAAGAAATGTTGCTGCTAATCTTAAACTAACCAATAATCTTACATAACATAGATGAAGCATTCTCATTCATGGCTTTCTTTGCTTCAAATGATTATTTTATACATACATACATACATACATACATACATACATACATACATACATACATACATACATACATACATACATACATACATACATATAGATATATATAGATATATACATATAGATATATACATATAGATATATACATATATACACACTTTAAAAATAACATAGCATTTAAAGTGTTGGTGGTATATATATAAATAAATTGTTATACTAACACTATTGGTATATCAAAATTGTGATCTGCCCATGACAAAATAATACGCATATACATGTATAACCATTCTAGCAAACGTCTGTTACAAGTTGATTCTAGATCAATGATGCATTTCCACACATTACTCATTAGTGACATATAAAAATAACCAAAAAAATACTAATAATTCTCTTTTTCTAAATGAATTTAATACGGTACACATTTTCATCACAATCCTTTCTGATTTTTGTTCTCCCTCCCCTCTCATGCAAAATGGACAAACTATACAAAGAAACGTGGAGGGAGAGAGAAAAGGAATTTGCGCTGGATTAAGACCTTGAAATAGAAAAAACACCAAGTAATCTACAAGAATATAGTCATAACGATATGTGTGCCCTTTCCTTGGGATTTATCTACAGTGTTTATGATTGATACAAAGCTGAAAACCCTACAGTGTTATACTGTAAATTCCTTGGTTACGTGATACACATATTGTGACATATTGAATATTTTGTTTTTGTTGTTGCCTCTTAAACATACTTTAATGTTCTAATAATCAATTATTATAAATTAAATATAAAAATGTCCAAAAGTCCCCTCTCCCTCTCTCTGGACCAATGTAGCGAAATATGGGCAAAAATCTATGAAATGACAAACTACATTAGCCGAATCTGAGGATTTTCATGTGTCATCCAACGATATCTCTGCAATTATGAATGATGGAAAAAGTTGAGTCAAACCAACCAAATCATGAGAGAAAGCAAGAGAGAGAGAGAGAGAGAGAGAGACAGAGAGAGAGAGAGAGAGACAGAGAGATAGAGAGTGCTTGTGGTTGCTTGTACTGTTACTAAAGCGGATATATGATTGGATCAACTGTAAATATATTTTAAAAAATTTAGTTACCAATTGTTGGTTTGTCATTTCGCTTACTGGTAGTTTATATTCCACATTAATTTCCATGAGCCTGTAGGTTAATTCATTCATGTAATTGGTGTAGCTAACCAAGTGTTTGGAGTTCTCTACTTTTATTATTAAAATCATCTTCATGTTTAAATCATAAGAGTGTATTATTCTGATTTAATCACTCTGCAGAAAAACAGAAACTTATCAATATGCAAATATGATTGTAATAGGCATAGAACTACATTTTGTAGTGGACACACATGGGGAGGGGAGGAGTTCATTCTCTCAGTTAATACACAACTGCCTGTTGTAAATCTAACTCTGTTTAAAAGGGCAAAAAATATATGTATTTGTATGTGATATAAATATTATGTATGTACAATATGCGTGCTGTATTATTGATACCACTCAATGAATAAATTTTTAATTAAAAGCAAACTCGGGCAAACAGCATCTCCTTTTAATGAAACATATACATCTCATGGTATGTCATTGATACAGCATACATACTATATATATATATATATATATATATATATATATATATATACAGTAAACAAAATAACCCTCCAATAAAACAAAAAATATCTTCCAATGTGTATGAAACATCTTTTGCAATTGCATTTTTCTTCACAGCAGCTAGTTCCCATTCATCCATTGCAGACAACATTCTTCCAGAATGTAGGTCATCTACCATAGATCTCCAATCATCTTTGAAACAATAAAACTAATTATCTGACATAGTATCAGATACATGTCAGCTTTCATATATCAGTCAGACAGTACCCAGATCACACACAGATTAAACAATTAAGTTTTTTGTACAGTAGCAGAATTGTTCTCCTTCTCATTTTTAGGTCACAACCTAACGCACTAAGTCTGAAGTAGCTGTAAACCATTTAAAACTTTGTTGATCAGCATTAAATTTATTAACAGGTGCAAGAAACCATTCCAAAATGTTTATAACATTTCATGTACCATTAATATGTAATCTGTTCAATGCTATTTATCTCTTTGACTTTTATATAACTCTATGACAATTACCTGTATAAAATTCATCCATGGTGATGCATGTAGTTTCCCATGAGCACTAAGCATGACTATTCACCATTTGTAGTAGTTATGGATACATATCAATGTCACTCTCCTCCCTCTTTACCTATTTAAGCATTACACATGATACATTACATTATATTCTAGCAGATATGCAAATTTTTATTTTGGTAGGTGCAAACTACTGGACACTACATCACAACAAAACAGATTTGCGAGTTTCAGAAACTTAAATATGCAATATCGGTATTGTCACTTCTGTTTGTAGGATTAGTGATGTGATACAGGTAATTATTGCCTTCATTGAAAACAAGCCAAATACTGAAAAGCTGCCATCAATTCTGCACATACTGAAATTCTGAATCTTTTTATGGAAGCTGGTAGACTGGTAAATGTCAATAATTCATGTGTAACAATTTCTCAAATTCCAAATATTACTACCTAGTGATGCTTGTGTTACTGGGACAACTGATGTGATTTAACCATTTACAGTTCTTTTAATCTATTAAACATCACACCGATTAGAATCCATATTTTAAAAAATTTGCTGCTTCTGTAGTCTGAAGAAAACAAGCAGAATCTTTATGGCACCCTCACCCCTAATACCCCAATTCAATGGACATAATTTCATTTCAAAGACTGATCATTCTGTACTTATCGCAAACAACATGTACATGTATTTATGTATATTAATTAAATGGTTATTTACAGAACATAGCATAAATGCCACAAGGTGAAATTGATTTTTTATTTTTGATTCAAGATAGGCTATACATAGTGGCCAGTAAACTGGTGGAGGAAGGCTCCAGGAAAACCTCAGGAAGAACCAACAACCCACAAGAAGCTACTAGCAAGCTTTCTCAAGTATCCATGCTAGCCAAGCCTAAGACTCAAACCCACACTGACAGAGGTGAGATGGCAGTGATCTAGAACAATGAGTGCTTTTCACCACTTGGTCACTCAATATTAGAGACAAGATAAGAATAATTGGCTCTAATTAGTAACACTAACTTGTATATAATTTTAACAAAAGATGAGATTTCATACTTGAACCTTCCAAATCAATGCCTTTACACCGCAAGTACATTTATTCTTGAGTTATATTTTGTTCTAAGGTTATAAGTGAGTGTGAGTGTGATCAGAGATGTAGTAATCATTTACACATTAACAAATCAAGTTCTACAGAAACTGTTATTGATAAATTAAAGGTTTCAATTTAAATATCAGAAACACTCAAGACAAAGCAATTTTATATCAGGATGTCTTGTTGTGTCCAATAGTTTGATTTATAAGAGAGCAGCACTGTTGCCAGGTGGATTGGTTTAGTGAAAGGTTGTGATTAAACATGCAGTCAAAAGGTTCTTAACAAATTAACCCCTGGATTTTTTTGTTGTTTTCGCATGAAATGCATGAAGAAAACTCATTTTGGAGGCTATTTCTAAATACATTGATTTCCAAGTGATTTTTCATTAGCCTAATGCCTAGTTGTGTTAGGGATATTGTTTTCCATTGGTTACTTTGCTTGAGCATGAGCAGATGGGGAAAAGTTGGAGTTCATTTTTTTTTGCTTAACAGACTCAACATTTTTGTATCAAGACCACTCTTTATTCCAAATGTGGATAAAGAAATACAGTATGGAATTTAGTGAATTGTTTGGTCTCATCCAGCCAAAACAAACCAGAAGAATTACATAAAAATCAGGTATTTTATTTGACCACATTTATACCTTCCTAACAAACAATGATGCAAATGATAAAAGTACCAAGGCTTGGTCTTGGTGACCACTACAAAACTTTTGTTATAAAAAAGGCAAATTGCAAAGCACATAGGAACAATAGATTATGAATTAAAAAGCTGTAATGAAGAACAATTTCTAGATGAATTAAATAAAGTTGCAATAAAATCCAAAATGTTGATAATGTAGATGAAGCTTTGAGACAGTCTAAAGTACTGACAAATCGATGAGGGTGGGTGGGAGTTTCTTTATTACCTTATTTTGTTTTTTTATCACAAGATAAAACAAAAATTCCACATCAAACTGGTGGATGGAATAAAGGTTTTGTTTTGTTGTTTATTTTCAAATCAGAAAATTTTATCAAGCTATATGGAAACTATATTTTATTTTCTAAACACAAATCCCAAACCACCAACCACCACCACCCCAGAAAAATGAAATGGTCAGTTTCTAAGTCTTTTAGGAGGTCTCTGAATATGCAACGCTGAAAATGTCTCTGGTAAAGCATGAATTAATTGGTTTACAAATGAAATTGTATATGCCATGATAACAAGAGTCCAATTCTGGGCTACTGGAAATCTTATGTGCAATGAAAATATGAGCCCAATGCAAGGCTACTGGAAATTGTGGAAGCAGTAAAAACTCCAGACTAATTCAAAGCTACTAGAAAACTTACATGACATGAAAGCATAATTAAAGGCATCCGGAAAATGTCTCTGACATGAAAACATGAGGACAATTAAAGACTACATGACTACTTGAAATCTTGATTGCCATGAAAATAAGAGAACAATTCAAGGCTACTGGACATCAGAGACCAATGCAAGTCTGACAGTCATTGGTGGAACACACAAAATTCAGACCAATACAATTTACTCAATTCGGGTAAATGACACCATTTTCACTGATGACAGTGACATTGAAAATGTTTTCAATAATTTTTTATATCAATATAACTACAAAATATAGAAACAAAGTATGAATATCAATGATAATGAATTGAAAAAGTGGCTTCATCATTCATGTTAATTAAAATAAAATTTTGTTCTTACCACACAAAGACATATTTCAGTCAGTAATAATTTTGGAAAAGACAATATCATCCGTCTATATCTACCAATGTGATGACAACACAATGGTTACTCTTTGAGTTAGATACTTCAGATAAATGTCTACCAACCATTTTACTTTATTTTCATTTTTATAAATTATACTCAACCAAAATATGTTCGAAATATTAAGCTCTTTTTAAGCATTATTCTTCCTTCATCATTTGTGTAAATAATTTAATTGATGAAAATTCCTTATAAAAATGTATCCAGGATAAATTTTAGACTTAAGTGCTGACCAAAGATGATCCTTCCGAAAAATCAGATTTATCAAAGAGGACCTTGAAGCTCAGAGGAAAAATTTTGAAAAACAACTGCAAGTGACAATTCATTTCACTTTATTCTTTTATTTGCTACCATTTCTGACTTGCCCCAAAATAATCCATCACTTTGAGGTTGGCCATCACAGCACACTGTCAGGTCATCCTTAGATTTCCATTTACCATGCAGCATCCATCTCATTACTGTTCTGCGAATGCTTTTGGGAGATGGGTTAGTGATCTTAAATGGCATTTCTCTATTTTCATTCTGATGTTATGCTAGTTGTTTTCTTGAGAAGATCTTTGTGATCTTATTTGTGCAGTTTATCCAGAAATTCACTTGAAATCTATTGTATAAAAACATTCTCCAATTAACAGTATTCTGCAAGACTTTTATATCAAATCAAAAGAACCACCAACCCATGGAAAGCTATTTGCAAGCTTTTCACATGATCACATATCAACATTGGCTGAGCCTAAGACTCTAATCCACGCGGATAGAGGTGAGATGGAAGTGATCCATAATTGTAATTGCTTTAGACTACTCTACCACTCAGGGTCCTCAGGTTGCATTATATCCTTGTTTCTCAAAAAGAACACCTGCACGATAAGATTTCAATTTTCTTTTACAAATGAAGATTTTGGCTACTCCAAACATTTGTGTTTCTGGCTGGCCAACTGTCCCTGTTTATCATTGCCAACAAATGCAATGTTTACTGGTTCAAAATGAAAAGATCACAAAACAAACCACGATAAAAAAAATTACTTCCGAGCCTTATTTTAAAACCAATGCAATGGGAAACACATATTTTTTTTATTGGCCTACCTAGTTGCATTTGTTTATTTGCAAAACTAGGAGTCTATCATATACATTTACTACCATGGATGACAAGTATAGCTTTGTTTCAAAACACAAAGATTGTCTTTCACAAATGAATGTGTTGCCAAATTAATATACACCTATACATATAATCTTATCTCTGAAAATCAGATACTCCTAATTTCCATTTTAAAAAAGGCTTTAATCAATCCTAATGCTAAGATTTTAAATATGGCTATCATTGCCATATTAAAGTAATGGAGCCAAATCATTTACACTGGTTCAAGAATTAAAATCTAAAAATGCTACTATTTAAAATTTGAGTGTGTGCAAAAAGACAAAATAACTTCATCAAAATTGTTATTACCAGGGGGAAAATGTACACTTTTGAAACTCGAGAGTCAGGGATGTTGACAGCCCAGTTTAGCTAAATATAAATGTGAAAAGAAAGATAATAACTCACATATATACTTAAATATTTTATCTGATACAGTCTATTCATTATACTGAAAACTTCCTCTCCCTTTGTATGTTCTTTAGTGGTAACTATAAAAGAAGATTGCCACCTGATGCCAGCTTCATCTAACGCTGACGCCAACTTCATCTAACGCTGATGTCCGTTGATTGTACAGTTCTCATTGTGATTCATTCATTAATGTCAACTGTCTCAAGGTCAAATGATGCTTTTGCTTCACAATTACCTTTACCAAGCTTGTAGCTCTCTTTAATTATAATAGGAATCTACCTGAATATAGAAAATGTCAGCTCTTGCAAATTGCTGCCTAATAACATCATATTCAAATAATCCACAAATAATTTGGATACTCAATAAGACAAAAAGACCTGAGGGATATTCATCACAAATTTTTTTGGTACTAGTAATTCTTTTCACTGGCTTTAATAAAAAAATAACTTTCTTGGTGTTTGGATTTTTTGTTTACTATTTAAAACTTGCAAGTTTTGAAAGTTTGTTGTCTGGAAATTTGTAGGCTCCAAATATTTAGGGTAATTATGGACCAAATATTTTGGGTAATTATGGACTAAATATTTATGGTAATTATGGACCAAATATTTAAGATAATTATGGACAAAATATTTAGGGCAATTATGGACCAAATATTTTGGGTAATTATGGACTAAATATTTATGGTAATTATGGACCAAATATTTAAGATAATTATGGACAAAATATTTAGGGCAATTATGGACCAAATATTTAGGGCAATTATGGACCAAATATTTAGGGTAATTATGGACTAACTTCATAAATGTAAAACTTAATAGAAAGCTTTCCAGAAAAAAAATGTTTAAGCTCCTAATGATAAGATGAAACTTTAGGTTCTTGAAAATGTCAAGAATCCTGAATAAAACATTAATTTGAAATGTTCTTAGGTACCTCGTGGCTCATCAGAATAAATACACTCTTGATTAAAGGGTTTGATTTCATGATAAAATTGCACTGATGAAAGCACATAAAAAACAGTAGGATGTTAACAAAAATGCTCAGCTTAAAAAACCCCGAGAAGACACATGAGTGTAAAGTAAAAAAGATAAATTTATGTTCCAAATTTTATTTAAGAAGTCATTCTTTAAAGATAGGCCTTAACCCCAAAATATATAAACAGCATATGCATGTTTAGGCCTAAACATATTTGAAGTCACTGATAGAACCAAACTGCAAAAGCTGACAGAGCATATTTTACTTGATGGGAATTGGTTTCATAAAGATTGTAATAATTCAGATGCATCATGAAGATGCATATAAAAGACTGCAAATATTGTCTGAAATTGAATGCAACAGATGCAGTAACTTTTGTTTGAAAGTATAATCATGCTTCCATTACAGAATTTAATGAAGTAATAAAGACTGTGACTGAAATTCATCAGCATGCTTTAACAACTGTACAGAAGCCTCAGCCTACATCAGCATGCTTTAACAACTGTACAGAAGCCTCAGCCTACATCAGCATGCTTTAACAACTGTACAGAAGCCTCAGCCCACATCAGCATGCTTTAACAACTGCACATACATCAGCCTACATCAGCATGCTTTAACAACTGCACACACACATCAGTGCACATCAGCATGCTTTAAAAACTGCACAAACACATCATCCTACATTAGCATAATTTAATAACTGTACAAAAGCCTCAGCCTACACTAGCATGCTTTAAACATTGTACAAAAGCCTCAGTCTTCATTAGGATGTTTTAAGAACTACAAAAGCCTCAGCCCACATCAGCATGCTTTAATAACTGTACAAAAGCCTCAGCCTTCATCAGGACACTTTAACAACTGTACAAAATCCACAGTCTATACTAGCATGCTTTAAAAAGTATACAAATCCTCAAACATTCATCCAGAAGTGCACAGTAGATGTTTCACTAGCAACAGTCTGTATATTCCTAGAGTATATTCCTACAGAGAGAACGCCTAAAAAACTTGGAAAAAAACAAAGTCATCCATACACTGATTTCAACATGCTGACCTATTATACCTATCATTTCAAAATGCTGACCTATCATGCCTGAACTGATTCAACAAAACACCAGAGGTGTGAAAATTCTGCTGAATGATTATGGTGCAGATAATGGGAACACATTCTGATGTTTGGCATAAATTAGAATCTGCTTCTTCATGAAGAACAGAATCAGTTATTTTTTTTATGGGACATTCAAGGTGTTGCCATGCATTTTCTACAAAGTCCCTACTATCCAGGCCTTGACAATTTTGTCTATTCTCATTTTACAACCAGATAAGACTATGAAAACTTACAAACTTCATCCTTCTTTGCAACCAGAAAATATGTCAGATTATGAGAAAGTTAGTCAATATGCATGTAAAACTGTATTAAAGGAAGCCTTGATAACTGAATGTTTATTCTATCCCAACTGTGTCATTGGAGAAATGTGCAAGAATTTCATTTAACAGATTTCTTTCCTGGCAAAAGAAAACTTGCACATGAATACTATGCTGTTGTTTGCTCCCTGCTTCATCTCTGTAGCTGATATATTGACAGCATTTGACAAGTTGATTGAATGCTGTCCTCCACACCAATAGCCAATTATTGGGTAGACATATACATTGAAAGACAGGGAAGACATGGTCAAGCACATTAGAGATATCTGGTTAACTAGTGAAACATGCATAATTTTGTGTACAACAATCTGCCAAATGCCAACAGTTCAGTGGAAGTTTGGCATCATTCATTCCAGCACAGTTGATTGCCATCACATTTTAGTTTGCAAATAGATGGACCATTTCCACATGGAATTGCATACGGTATCAAAACATTGCATGATCCAGCACTAGATTAAATCCCAAAGTTGTTGTTTAAGTTAAAATATGTCTAATGTAATGGCTGCAAACTTTAATGTAAAAATATTGGACTATATCAAAAAGAACATCATGTTGTAACTAACACTTGTAATAACTAATTGTTTTAAAAAAATTAATACACACTATGTTTCTGCATACTTAGTTACTAATTAATAAACAATGCTAAAAGAAAAACTTTGCAGTACATGTACATGTTTGCATGATTTTGCTGGTACAATTTTGTTGCTGCACTATTTGCATTAACACATTCATCAGTCTGTTTTTTCTTGTGTGCTTTTGTCAGAGTGCCAATTGGAGGATGTAATTTTAGTTTTACCTGCACAGTTGTCTGCACCAAACTCATTATAAGAAATCAAACATAATTTAAGAATTATTTTTTTTTCATCCAGCTGTAGTAAGCTTTTTTGGCCTGACATTACCTTTTATTAAATTTATTCTTTCAAATTGTAATTAAATTTAACTCGAATTCCAAAAGTTTTTAAATAGGCTCTTTGCGTAACTGTCTCTAAAAGTTCTGGAGAAATCAAACCTTAATTCATGATGTTGCCATGTGACATTGCTAAGTGGTAAACCACAGTGAGACAAATTGTTGCTTTCAAAAAAAAAAAATGGTATCAAGAAACAGATAAAGGTGAGACGATGCAATATATACAATCAATTAATTGCCGCAAATTTAATAGCAAATATTTTATTGTCTAATTTAAAAGGTCATTTTGACATTAAAACAGATTGCAAATCAAAAAGTTTAAAATGTTTTTAGTGTGTACTGAAAAAACTATACAATCTTCTCTTTTTAAAGGTGGACTTTTCCAAAGAAGTGAACCAAGTTAATGCAGAACCAAACGAAAGCAGTATGAATCAGAACTGATTATACAAAACGAACACAAAATCAAAAACATGATTGATTTCTGAATCTATTATTTTGTGAACACAACTGATTTATTCAAGTCATCATGTTTATGTCTTAATTCACTTTTAGATCAACATAACTAAACAACAGCAATAGAGGTTCAATATATTGTTGATGATTTAACAGACTTAACAAAAAAAATTGAAATTCACCATTTCACAGAATTCATATAATGATTAATAAATTTTCTTTGGGCACCTGCATGCCAGATTCATCAAAAAACCCAAATCACATGGAAGAAAATTGTTTTACAGCTGACAGATGTTCAATGATAAAATGAGTTTTTTTAATAACCAATTCTTAAAGGCCAGTTCCATTTATCATGAAAATCTCTCATCTGCTGATTCTTATTCCAGTCAGGTTCAAAATCTGCATTTCTGATTTGCAGGAAGATTATTTGAAGGGTTTAGTCATCTAAATCCTTCCACTCCTTTATTGGACTAGCTCACTTCTTAGTAATTTTGAGCTGTCACATTCTTATAGGCTTCATTCCAATACATTTCACAGATCCTAGAACTTTATGAAAAAGACAGGTTAAAAGATGATCCACTTTCAACTTTAACCTGATGAGTGAAAGACAGGCTTTGATTGATGTCCTCCATGCCGCATTTTTAACAATAAAACAATCAACTGTCAGACTAAGGTCACATGATTACTCAATAATTCAAATAACTAATGCCTAGCCAAGTGACTGAAGTAATGACACAATTAAAAGCATCTAACAGATCTTTGTTTTGAATCCAACCATAACAGAAGTAATGACACAGTCAAAAGCATCTAACAGATCTCTGCTCTGAATCCAACCTTAACAGAAGTAATGACACAGTCAAAAGCATCTAACAGATCTCTGCTCTGAATCCAACCATAACAGAAGTAATGACACAATCAAAAGCATCTAACAGATCTCTGCTCTGAATCCAACCATAACAGAAGTAATCACACAATCAAAAGCATCTAACAGATCTCTGCTCTGAATCCAAATATGACAAAAGTAATGAGAGATCTCTGCATCAGATCCAACCATGACAAAAGTAATGACACAATCAAAAGCATCTAGCAGATCTCTGCTTTGAATCCAAAATAATGACACAGTCAAAAGTATCATACAGATCTTTGCTTTTAATCCAACAATGACAAAAGTAACGACACAATCAAAAGCATCATACAGATCTCTGCTTTGAATCCAACCATGACAAAAGTAATGACACAATCAAAAGCATTATACAGATCTCTGCTTTGAATCCAACCTTGACAAAAGTAATGACACAATCAAAAGCATCATACAGATCTCTGCTTTGAATCCAACCATGACAAAAGTAATGACACAATCAAAAGCATTATACAGATCTCTGCTTTGAATCCAACCATGACAAAAGTAATGACACAATCAAAAGCATTATACAGATCTCTGCTTTGAATCCAACCATGACAAAAGTAATGACACAATCAAAAGCATCATACAGATCTCTGCTTTGAATCCAAAAGTAATGACACAATCAAAAGCATCATACAGATCTCTGCTTTGAATCCAAAATAACGACACAGTCAAAAGCATCATACAGATCTCTGCTTTGAATCCAACCATGACAAAAATATTGACACAGTCAAAAGCATCATACAGATCTCTGCTTTGAATCCAACCATGACAAAAGTAATGACACAATCAAAAGCATCATACAGATCTCTGCTTTGAATCCAAAATAACGACACAGTCAAAAGCATCATACAGATCTCTGCTTTGAATCCAACAATGACAAAAATAATGACAGTCAAAAGCATCATACAGATCTCTGCTTTGAATCCAAAATAATGACACAGTCAAAAGCATCATACAGATCTCTGCTTTGAATCCAACAATGACAAAAATAATGACAGTCAAAAGCATCATACAGATCTCTGCTTTGAATCCAAAATAACGACACAGTCAAAAGCATCATACAGATCTCTGCTTTGAATCCAACAATGACAAAAATAATGACAGTCAAAAGCATCATACAGATCTCTGCTTTGAATCCAAAATAATGACACAGTCAAAAGCATCATACAGATCTCTGCTTTGAATCCAAAATAATGACACAGTCAAAAGTATCATACAGATCTTTGCTTTTAATCCAACAATGACAAAAGTAACGACACAATCAAAAGCATCATACAGATCTCTGCTTTGAATCCAACCATGACAAAAGTAATAGAACAATCAAAAGCATCTAATAGATATCTGCTTTGAACCACACAATGTCAGAATTTTTTTTCAGATAGTCCATAATCCATTATTTGTTGTCCTGCAGCTGACTATTTAAAAAAATGTCTGCATGGAATTTTTTGTATAGGTGCTTAATTGCTGATGTTAAATTTTAAAATCATTTACAATTATGCAACATGCATATTATTTTTGATACAATAAGAGCATTGTGAGCTAGAAATAACTATGGCATGTGTAAATTTACAACTCAACTTGGTAAGAATACTCTTAAGATGTCAGTGTCCCTTTTGTATGTATATACATAATAGATGAATTTCGTTTGTTTGTTTGATTAGGATTTTTAACGTAGCTTTAACAATTTTTCAGTCATATCGCTACAATGTCTGCAGTGAGGCAGTTTATAGTAATGACTAGCACTGGGACATCATGCCGCAGATGTGTAGAATAATGTCCCATCCAGTCACTTTATGCTGAAACCAGGCCAACCGGTCCTAACACTAACCTCTTAATGCTGAGTGTCAAGCGAAGCAGCTGTTAGTACCATTTTTGTAAGCCTTTGTGGTATGACTCGGCCTGGGATCAAACCCACAACCTTCTGCTTCTGCGGCAGATGCTCTAACCACTAGGCAACCGTAGTGGTAAATAATAGATGAATAATAATAGTATTAATGAGGACTATGTATAATGCTTAATCTTTAAAAACTCTAAGCGCTTTACATCATCTATAAAGATATGACTACAAAAAAATAAAAATAAAAAACAAACACCATGAAATTAGAAAACAAAAGAAATGCTGAAAATATTTAAGGTAGAAAACATTATTAGATCTTGAAGTTTGTTCTTGCAGTCAAAAAATGTGAGTTTTAAGAGCACTCTTGAAATACATGTACTCAAGTTTTGTTTTTGGTGTATAACAATACCTGAGGGTGGTTAATGTATTGTGTTGTATTTCAAAAAAGTGAGTTCGGTCCATCCTATGCTGCATATGCTAAGTGCTTTCGATTGGAATAACAGAATGCCTTCAGTACACAGACGATATCTGTGTATAAATATCATACATTAGGTAAAGCAAGCTCTTTACATTATGGATAGTCTTGTCAGTCAGTAGTCTACTATAAGGACTTGCACATCTTCAGCTGTTGAGGTATGTAAGTTTATTTATTTCTTGTATAGAAGATATGACTATTGAACTACCACATCAATTTTTGTATGTTTGCTATGTAACAGGTTTATGCAGTATAATGCATATATTTCTATTCTTGTTTGTGACTTAGCAAGGGATTTATATTAGTAATATAAAGCTACATTTTTAAGAAATGTTTAGTTCCAGAAGGATTCTTACTGAGCAGGGTTAGGTTTACTTGTTTTGTAATTATTGCTGTGTATAATGTTATTATGCCCATGTCATGTATAGTACATGGTATTGGTTGTGTTTTCAGCTGTCCAGAATGTCCAGAGTGTGTAGAACTGTGTTGTGTAGAGTTGTGTAGACTGTGTTGAGCCATCCAGAGTATCTGGAGCATCCAGTGGGTTTGAACTGTCTAGAGTGAACAGAATGCCCCAAGTGTTCAAAGTTATTGAAGTTATCGAGGTCGACATGGTGCAAGCTGGAAAGCTAACCAAAGGAATTAACTGTCACAGCTGTGAAGCTGAACTGTAGCAGCCGTGGAGCTGAAAGAAAGTGTGCTGATGACAGTGCATCTCCTTACATAAAATCTTGCAGCCATGGGCTAATTTTGGGGTTTGTAAAACATATTTCAGGGCTGTATAGATGTACCAGTATATCTGTCCTCTTTGTATGCATAATTTCACTGAGTAAATTCAATTTACTACATGAGTAAAATTCTACATTGTTTGCTAACTGAGTAAACTATATCCATCTTTTCATTGTGTAATCACTGTGAATCATTCACCCCTTGTCTTTGTATTTTGTAAAGTAATTTATTTATATTTTTCATTATTACATCTGTGCATTCCTATGTTAATTAATCCAATATTTGGATTATATATACATGCATATATTCATAATTAATTCCTCATTCAAGTCATTCATTATTAAACATTGTATTTATATTAACGTCAAAAGTTTTCTATTGTCAATCCAGAAATCTCACCTGGTTACCTTGTTACACTTCCCACTAGTATGGGGTTGACTAGATTTGGCCTGAATTTTGCTAATAATAAAGATGGGCTATATCTACGTAGAGACTTGTAATGAGTAAAATACAACATAATGCATTTCCAAAACAATAAAAGTCACCACTCCATGCTCGTTTGATACATGTAGTTCTCTGTTTAATTACATGCTCATCCCTACAATAGCAAAATCGAGAAATATTTAGTTACAAAATTACGCTACTGTGAAAAGCTCAGTCCCAGCTACTTCTGACAAAATGTACAAGAGAGTTTCCCATGGGCTTATCATCCAATTATAAAAATTTGATTATTATAAGTGATTTGATTATCAATTCTCCTCACATCTTAATGTTGCTGCTTGGCATGGTTCACTTCTCTGTGTTAGCAATTTATTATCAGCTTCAGATGCAAACATTATGGCATTAACACATCTTTCAAGGGAGGGACAGTTGGGAGTGTGTATGTCATGTCAGTGAGTTGTACATGCTGTTGGATTGCGTTAGCATGGCTAGCAAAATCATCCTGTACATTAGCACTTTCAATCACGACTAGTACTTGCAATGTTACATGAAGAGCCTTTAGGGAGATAAATTTGGGCACCATTTCTATGATGGCCTTTTTGCCCAAATTATCTGTCATTAAATAGAAATTATTGATTTGATTCTGTGGCTGCACTTCTAGTTTCCTTATTTTAAGGGACCAAATTTTTAAGTCTAATTTAGAGTGTCTTCCCTTCATGATTTGGAGTATATTTGATCAGGACTATATGATTCTAAAAGCTGCAGTACTAATGTGCTTAGGTGCAGGTTTGGGGTATGAGGCTGGGGTTAAAATTAGGACTCATAAAGGGAAAAAATGTAAAGCTGGAGAGCTGGAAAATTGAAATGACTCATTATCCTGATCCACAAGCATGAGATACAGTTGCAATTGCGTTGTAACTGAATCAGAAAAATTAACTGATATTGAAATCCCCCTAAGGCAGCTTTTACAGACCTGTTCACTTCAATTTTAAAAATTCCTGCTTTAAAACTTGAAAAAATGAGGCACCATTCTAACTTGTGCCCAATCCTTTTATCATTTACATTTTTCTCCATCCAAGCTGAAATTAAATTCCAGTCTTTCAGAGGATGCAAAATATATTTAGGTTTAATCCACTATACAGTGCAGTGAAAACAATAATGAAAAAAGCATGTTTTTAAAAATTTCACCCTTGATTATCATTTAGCAGTCAAGTGACTCGAGTATGTAAAATAAAAAAATATCAAAGTACCAGATGATTAATCACTATAACTAAGATTATAAGTCACCTACTAATTGGCAAAGGTCTTTTTTAAGATCTGTATTGATAAAGTTTCTTTCTGACAAAACCCTAATCTTAATGTTTACAAGTACACAGTTTTGTGAAAACATTTATGAAAAGCAGGAGTAGAAAAGTAACATTATGACAATTCAAAAGTGTATATAGTATTTAGTGAAAATCACAAAGGTGTCAGACCATCAAACCTGGATGCACTGATAATCAACAAGTGATGCCACAATTACAGAATGGTGCACACTTAGTCTATGATAATACTAGCAAGCTGATGTGTGTGTGTGTGTGTGTGTGTGATTTGGATTTTTAATGTAGCTTTAACAATTTTTCAGTCACAATGTCTGCAGTCTGGCAGTTTACAGTGATGCCTAGCACTAGGTCATCATGCCACAGATATGTAGCATGATGTCCCACCCAGCCACATTATTCTGACACCATAGCCGACCAGTCTTAGCAATAACCTCTTAATGCTGAGCACCAAGCGAGGCAGCTGTTAGTACCATGTTTAGAAGTCTGGTATGATTCTGCCAGGGATCGAACCCACAACCTCCTACATCCAAGGCAGATACTCTAGGCCACTGTATCATTGGGAATTCTAAAAACAAATTCAACTGACAGATGAGTGGGGTTGGTGGTCCCAAATTGCCTAGTCATGGCTCTGATGTTGCCAAAGCCCACCAACATTCATTGGCATGAACCTACTAAAAGTAAAGGACAATCAAGGACAATCAACAGCACTGATTCCATTCCACAACAGTGAGCAGTTATTATAAATCCTACAAAGACAAACAGCCATCTGAAAACTGAGGCTTCATAATCATGACCATCATGTGTATCTTACCCACTATGTATCTCATGTTAAGGCAAAGATAACAAATCCAAATTCATTCCTATTGGTGGTATTTCATGTTAATGCAAAGATAACAAATTAAAATTCATTCCTATTGGTGGTATTTCATGTTAATGCAAAGATAACAAATCCAAATTCATTCCTATTGGTAGTATTTCAAGTTAAGGCAAAGATAACAAGTCCAAATTCATTCCTATTGGTGGTATTTCATGTTAATGCAAAGATAACAAATCCAAATTCATTCCTATTGGTGGTATTTCAAGTTAAGGCAAAGATAACAAGTCCAAATTCATTCCTATTTGTGGTATTTCATGTTAATGCAAAGATAACAAATCCAAATTCATTCCTATTGGTGGTATTTCATGTTAATGCAAAGATAACAAGTCCAAATTCATTCCTATTGGTGGTATTTCATGTTAATGCAAAGATAACAAGTCCAAATTCATTCCTATTGGTGGTATTTCATGTTAATGCAAAGATAACAAATCCAAATTCATTCCTATTGGTGGTATTTCATGTTAAAGCAAAGATAACAAGTCCAAATTCATTCCTATTGGTGGTATTTCATGTTAATACAAAGATAACAAATCCAAATTCATTCCTATTGGTAGTATTTCAAGTTAAGGCAAAGATAACAAGTCCAAATTCATTCCTATTGGTGGTATTTCATGTTAATGCAAAGATAACAATTAAAATTCATTCCTATTGGTGGTATTTCATGTTAATGCAACGATAACAAATCCAAATTCATTCCTATTGGTGGTATTTCAAGTTAAGGCAAAGATAACAAGTCCAAATTCATTCCTATTGGTGGTATTTCATGTTATGGCAAATATAACAAGTCCAAATTCATTCCTATTGGTGGTATTTAATGTTAAGGCAAAGATAACAAATCCAAATTCATTCCTATTGGTGGTATTTCAAGTTAAGGCAAAGATAACAAGTCCAAATTCATTCCTATTGGTGGTATTTCATGTTATGCCAAATATAACATTAGTCCAAATTCATTCCTATTGGTGGTATTTCATGTTAATGCAAAGAGAACAAGTCCTAATTCATTCCTATTGGTGGTATTTCATGTTAATGCAAAGATAACAAATCCAAATTCATTCCTATTGGTAGTATTTCAAGTTAAGGCAAAGATAACAAGTCCAAATTCATTCCTATTGGTGGTATTTCATGTTATGCCAAATATAACATTAGTCCAAATTCATTCCTATTGGTAGTATTTCAAGTTAAGGCAAAGATAACAAATTAAAATTCATTCCTATTGGTGGTATTTCATGTTAATGCAAAGATAACAAGTCCTAATTCATTCCTATTGGTGGTATTTCATGTTAATGCAAAGATAACAAATCCAAATTCATTCCTATTGGTAGTATTTCAAGTTAAGGCAACGATAACAAATCCAAATTCAATCCTATTGGTGGTATTTCATGTTATGGCAAATATAACAAGTCCAAATTCATTCCTATTGGTGGTATTTCATGTTAATGAAAAGAGAACAAGTCCTAATTCATTCCTATTGGTGGTATTTCATGTTAAGGCAAAGATAACAAATCCAAATTCATTCCTATTGGTGGTATTTCATGTTATGGCAAATATAACAAGTCCAAAAATTCATTCCTATTGGTGGTATTTCATATTATGGCAATACTTCATGTTATGGCAAATATAACAAGTCCAAATTCATTCCTATTGGTGGTATTTCATGTTAATGCAAAGATAACAAGTCCAAATTCATTCCTATTGGTGGTATTTCATGTTAAGGCAAAGATAACAAATCCAAATTCATTCCTATTGGTGGTATTTTAAGTTAATGCAAAGATAACAAGTCCAAATTCATTCCTATTGGTGGTATTTCATGTTATGGCAAAGATAACAAATCCAAATTCATTCCTATTGGTGGTATTTCAAGTTCAGCAAAGATAACAAGTCCAAATTCATTCCTATTGGTGGTATTTCATGTTATGGCAAATATAACAAGTCCAAATTCATTCCTATTGGTGGTATTTGATGTTAATGCAAAGAGAACAAGTCCTAATTCATTCCTATTGGTGGTATTTCATGTTAAGGCAAAGATAACAAATCCAAATTCATTCCTATTGGTGGTATTTCAAGTTAAGGCAAAGAATACAAGTCCAAATTCATTCCAATTGGTGGTATTTCATGTTAATGCAAAGATAACAAATCCAAATTCATTCCTATTGGTGGTATTTCAAGTTAAGGCAAAGAATACAAGTCCAAATTCATTCCAATTGGTGGTATTTCATGTTAATGCAAAGATAACAAGTCCAAATTCATTCCTATTGGTGGTATTTCATGTTAAAGCAAAGATAACAAGTCCAAATTCATTCCTATTGGTGGTATTTCATGTTAATGCAAAGATAACAAATCCAAATTCATTCCTATTGGTAGTATTTTAAGTTAAGGCAAAGATAACAAGTCCAAATTCATTCCTATTGGTGGTATTTCATGTTAATGCAAAGATAACAATTAAAATTCATTCCTATTGGTGGTATTTCATGTTAATGCAACGATAACAAATCCAAATTCATTCCTATTGGTGGTATTTCAAGTTAAGGCAAAGATAACAAGTCCAAATTCATTCCTATTGGTGGTATTTCATGTTATGGCAAATATAACAAGTCCAAATTCATTCCTATTGGTGGCAATTCATGTTAATGCAAAGATAACAAGTCCAAATTCATTCCTATTGGTGGTATTTCATGTTAATGCAAAGATAACAAATCCAAATTCATTCCTATTGGTGGTATTTCAAGTTAAGGCAAAGATAACAAGTCCAAATTCATTCCTATTGGTGGTATTTCATGTTATGCCAAATATAACATTAGTCCAAATTCATTCCTATTGGTGGTATTTCATGTTAATGCAAAGAGAACAAGTCCTAATTCATTCCTATTGGTGGTATTTTATGTTAATGCAAAGATAACAAATCCAAATTCATTCCTATTGGTAGTATTTCAAGTTAAGGCAAAGATAACAAGTCCAAATTCATTCCTATTGGTGGTATTTCATGTTATGCCAAATATAACATTAGTCCAAATTCATTCCTATTGGTGGTATTTCATGTTAATGCAAAGAGAACAAGTCCTAATTCATTCCTATTGGTGGTATTTCATGTTAATGCAAAGATAACAAATCCAAATTCATTCCTATTGGTAGTATGTCAAGTTAAGGCAACGATAACAAATCCAAATTCAATCCTATTGGTGGTATTTCATGTTATGGCAAATATAACAAGTCCAAATTCATTCCTATTGGTGGTATTTCATGTTAATGAAAAGAGAACAAGTCCTAATTCATTCCTATTGGTGGTATTTCATGTTAAGGCAAAGATAACAAATCCAAATTCATTCCTATTGGTGGTATTTCATGTTATGGCAAATATAACAAGTCCAAAAATTCATTCCTATTGGTGGTATTTCATATTATGGCAATACTTCATGTTATGGCAAATATAACAAGTCCAAATTCATTCCTATTGGTGGTATTTCATGTTAATGCAAAGATAACAAGTCCAAATTCATTCCTATTGGTGGTATTTCATGTTAAGGCAAAGATAACAAATCCATATTCATTCCTATAGGTGGTATTTTAAGTTAATGCAAAGATAACAAGTCCAAATTCATTCCTATTGGTGGTATTTCATGTTATGGTAAAGATAACAAATCCAAATTCATTCCTATTGGTGGTATTTCAAGTTAAGCAAAGATAACAAGTCCAAATTCATTCCTATTGGTGGTATTTCATGTTATGGCAAATATAACAAGTCCAAATTCATTCCTATTGGTGGTATTTCATGTTAATGCAAAGAGAACAAGTCCTAATTCATTCCTATTGGTGGTATTTCATGTTAAGGCAAAGATAACAAATCCAAATTCATTCCTATTGGTGGTATTTCAAGTTAAGGCAAAGAATACAAGTCCAAATTCATTCCAATTGGTGGTATTTCATGTTAATGCAAAGATAACAAATCCAAATTCATTCCTATTGGTGGTATTTCAAGTTAAGGCAAAGAATACAAATCCAAATTCATTCCAATTGGTGGTATTTCATGTTAATGCAAAGATAACAAGTCCAAATTCATTCCTATTGGTGGTATTTCATGTTAAAGCAAAGATAACAAGTCCAAATTCATTCCTATTGGTGGTATTTCATGTTAATGCAAAGATAACAAATCCAAATTCATTCCTATTGGTAGTATTTCAAGTTAAGGCAAAGATAACAAGTCCAAATTCATTCCTATTGGTGGTATTTCATGTTAATGCAAAGATAACAATTAAAATTCATTCCTATTGGTGGTATTTCATGTTAATGCAACGATAACAAATCCAAATTCATTCCTATTGGTGGTATTTCAAGTTAAGGCAAAGATAACAAGTCCAAATTCATTCCTATTGGTGGTATTTCATGTTATGGCAAATATAACAAGTCCAAATTCATTCCTATTGGTGGTAATTCATGTTAATGCAAAGATAACAAGTCCAAATTCATTCCTATTGGTGGTATTTCATGTTAATGCAAAGATAACAAATCCAAATTCATTCCTATAGGTGGTATTTCAAGTTAAGGCAAAGATAACAAGTCCAAATTCATTCCTATTGGTGGTATTTCATGTTATGCCAAATATAACATTAGTCCAAATTCATTCCTATTGGTGGTATTTCATGTTAAGGCAAAGATAACAAGTCCTAATTCATTCCTATTGGTGGTATTTCATGTTAAGGCAAAGATAACAAATCCAAATTCATTCCTATTGGTGGTATTTCATGTTATGGCAAATATAACAAGTCCAAAAATTCATTCCTATTGGTGGTATTTCATATTATGGCAATACTTCATGTTATGGCAAATATAACAAGTCCAAATTCATTCCTATTGGTGGTATTTCATGTTATGGCAAAGATAGCAAGTCCCAATTCATTCCTATTGGTGGTATTTCATGTTTAGGCAAAGATAACAAATCCAAATTCATTCCTATTGGTGGTATTTCAAGTTAAGCAAAGATAACAAATTCAAATTCATTCCTATTGGTGGTATTTCATGTTATGGCAAATATAACAAGTCCAAATTCATTCCTATTGGTGGTATTTCATGTTAATGCAAAGAGAACAAGTCCAAATTCATTCCTATTGGTGGTATTTCATGTTAAGGCAAAGATAACAAATCCAAATTCATTCCTATTGGTGGTATTTCAAGTTAAGGCAAAGAATACAAGTCCAAATTCATTCCAATTGGTGGTATTTCATGTTAATGCAAAGATAACAAATCCAAATTCATTCCTATTGGTGGTATTTCAAGTTAAGGCAAAGATAAGTCCAAATTCATTCCTATTGGTGGTATTTCATGTTAATGCAACGATAACAAATCCAAATTCATTCCTATTGGTGGTATTTCATGTTATGGCAAATATAACAAGTCCAAATTCATTCCTATTGGTGGTATTTCATGTTAATGCAAAGAGAACAAGTCCTAATTCATTCCTATTGGTGGTATTTCATGTTAAGGCAAATATAACAAATCCAAAATTCATTCCTATTGGTGGTATTTCATGTTATGGCAAATATAACAAGTCCAAAAATTCATTCCTATTGGTGGTATTTCATATTATGGCAATACTTCATGTTATGGCAAATATAACAAGTCCAAATTCATTCCTATTGTTGGTATTTCATGTCAATGCAAAGATAACAAGTCCTAACTCATTCCTATTGGTGGTATTTCATGTTAAGGCAAAGATAACAAATCCAAATTCATTCCTATAGGTGGTATTTTAAGTTAATGCAAAGATAACAAGTCCAAATTCATTCCTATTGGTGGTATTTCATGTTATGGCAAAGATAGCAAGTCCTAATTCATTCCTATTGGTGGTATTTCATGTTAAGGCAAAGATAACAAATCCAAATTCATTCCTTTTGGTGGTATTTCAAGTTAAGCAAAGATAACAAGTCCAAATTCATTCCTATTGGTGGTATTTCATGTTAAGGCAACGATAACAAATCCAAATTCATTCCTATTGTTGGTATTTCATGTTAATGCAAAGAGAACAAGTCCTAATTCATTCCTATTGGTGGTATTTCCTGTTAAGGCAAAGATAACAAATCCAAAATTCATTCCTATTGGTGGTATTTCTTGTGAGGGCAAATATAACAAGTGTAAATTCATTCCTATTGGTGGTATTTCTTGTGAGGGCAAATATAACATTAGTCCAAATTCATTCCTATTGGTGGTATTCCATTCAGAACCGACAAGAGGTCATAAGAAGTGTTTTGATGAAAAGAAAATACATATATGACCATTTCCATTCATAACCAAAAAGAGATCATAAGAAATGTTTTGGTGAAAGTAAATACATATATGACCATTTCTATTCACAACCAACCAATGATGATAAGAAGTGTTTGGGGAAAAGTAAAATATACATATATGACCATTTGAATTCACAACTAACCAGAAATCATCACTGGATTTTAGATCATCACCATTTTTACACAGAAAATCTACAGTAAGATTTTCAAGCTGGTTGCCAAGGAAACCATACTGGACATCTGATAGACACTATTTTTAATTATGGCCTACTAGGGAGATCAAAAAAAAGTCTTTAAGCGAAAATTCCATTTGGCTTAGACTCTCTGCTCCCAATATTTTGACAAACACAATACATAGTTCTTTGCTGTATGACCGTATGCATGTATACGGCATGCATAGTGCTTATAGCAATCTTTGAAAGTACGCTTCACATCACAGTGCATTATCGACCTTAATATGTAGTGCAGTACCCTTATATTTATGTCATGAAGTTGCTTCGGATTCCAAATAAAACCAAGTACTAAAATGCATGCGAGTGATCAAACCTGAAGTCCTACAGAAACGTAAGCTACCTAATGTTGGACCCAAAAAAATTCAGGAAGATCAGATTTTTCTCTTTCTTCATGTGCTGTTTTTTTCTTCTTTCTTTGTATGTATTTCAATAAGTTAAAGCCCTTCAATAAAGTTTATTTATTTCAAAATTCAAGAATTTTATGGACTACTGAGCATTTTCAAGTGCTTTTACTGTACCTTTTGGAATCAACCTCTAATTCATTCAATCTGCCTGTACATTTTTGAACCAGTTTCAAAATGTAATTACTTTTCCTCTACAATTTGGAACCAATCTCAAATTTCAAGCAATTTTCCTATATGTTTTGGGCTAACCTCCAATTCATGCATCTATCCTATACGTTTTGGGCTAACCTCAAATTCAAATACTTTTCATGGTAACCATCGAAATTAAACTTTTGAAGATCTTGTCAACCCTGTACTAATTTCTTCCTAGAAACTTCATGAAAAAACAGTGTTAAAAATCCAAGTTGTCTACATTCCTAATACGAACAGACTGATTTCAATCAAAGATCAGCATTGTTACCATTCTAGACACGACACATACAAGAGATTTTATTTAACATCAATGTTCTGTTTAAATAAATAAAATATATCTGTACAAGCTACTGTATATAACATAACAAAAAGTACTTCATAATTCAAAAGACAGCAAAAGACATAATTAAAAACAATATAAAACAATATAAAACAATATAAAAACGTTACAATGACAACAGTAACAGTTTAAAACACAATACATCAGCAAATAACATGCAGCTATACAATGGTTTTTGTTCTTTTTACTTTTCATTTTTTACAATGAGATTTAAAAGTAAGAGAAAAAGTCTCAGATAAATAGAAAAGTAATTTATCTATCCTAATTTTAAAAATGGTACAATATAAAATTTGTGTATTGGGGTGCGGCCTAATAGTGACTATTGTAAATAAATCTTAGGAACAAACCTTCTTATCTGATCATTATAACGTCTATATCTTTATACTTTTTTATGCACACCTAGCTCAGTATATTTTCATGTCAGCATCATTGAATGTAACTAAAGCATCCTAACTAGTTTTAAACATTTGTGTTAAACACATTATATACCGTTAGCAACATTTAACGATGCTGACTTGAAAATTTAATGTGCTACAGATAGGATAAAATTCTCAATGCTGCATGAAATGAACTATAACAGAAATCAATGATCCATACACATAGACTATATACCTATAGAGTTCATAGCATCCCAACTCTCTTAAACAACTACAAAAATTTAGATACAGCCAGAAATGTGTTATGTTGAACATGCCTCTATTCTAACTTTGTTAAGCATCAACATTGTGCCCCAATTGAATCAAAAATATACCTGCAATATTTATTGACAAATATTGCACTCAATAGCCAGAAGGAATCATTTATCCATCAGCACACTACTCCATAAGCAAATTTCACTGCAGCATTTGCCATATTTCCAAAATAGAAAAGTAATTTTCAAAGAATCCGTGAACTTGAAAGTTTAACACATGGTTATCCGATAGGGTTAATATTTAGAGGGTCTTTTATACAGAAGAGTAATTTTTTCAATATGGAAACTGATGAATTGAAACAGCTTTTTGTAATAAATATTAATTTTGTAACATCAGTTTCATATAACATCCATACATTAAATGTGAAAATACCTCATTACAATGCGACATTTCATATTGTTATTTTTTCTTGTTCATGCATATCAACTGTGTGCATCGGACGCAACAGTCAAACCACAGCTCTCAATAACATATTTGTATTCATGTGCCGCATGTAAACATTGGGATGTGAACACTATTAAAGTTCTTTTTACTTAAAAGGAAAGTTATTGGGTGAGAAAAATAACCAACATTGGGGTTTGAACCTAGACAAGGAAATCCCAATTGCAGGGGTTACATTATAAGTCTCCATGAGGCTTCTTCGAGTGGGGAGAATTAGTATTGTAACCCCCATGATTGGAATTTCCTTTCTAGGTCCAAACCCCCAACATAGATTCTATATATTAATGTAAACTCTTGTCTATTGCATTATTGTAGAACAATCTATTACATTTCTAAGCCAATTTTAACCAGCAGGTCAATTTAATCCAACTATGACTCAAAATCCATTTTATTAAATAAGCATCATTGGCATAAGCATCATTGGCGAAATAGAGTATTGCAATAAAAAATCCATCATTTATACATTTCAAATACAACTTCAACATAAATGTTTATTCACATTTGTTTTATTGCTATATCTGCTTTTTCTTCTTAGGAGAGTAGCCAAAATTGTGCTGATGTAACTTTAAACCTATTAGTGTTTTTTCTTACAGTGAAAAATATCATTTCAATCCAGTAATTTCACAAACAAAAATTTTAACTGTTTCATGTCAAAATAATGGAAAAAATTGCAAGTAATTTGTTTAAATGATTGAAAACCAGATCAAATAAAAAAGAAAATGAAAAATTGTGCAATAGAAAAGTCACTTGCAATGTTTTTTTCTTCATTTGAATGAAAATTCATGAATAATCACTATCTTATTTCACTGACAAAAACTGCTAAATATGCACAGGCAAAAATGAACTTGTGACTTTACTCTCCTGTAAATTGTGTGGTGCATATTCTGTTGTTTCAGGTTGCCAGTAATTAGATTCGTTGGTTGATTTATGAATACAGGTTTTTAGTGTTCTCTCCATAATTAGGTAGGGCTTGAAAATTCCATTCATCCGCTTTACTGAGTGGTGGCAAAGGATTGGCAAGTTATTTCTTCAAGACGCTCATCCACTGAGACAAGTGGCATTTGAAGCACATTGTGTATTATGCACAGTGTGGAATGATAAAAATGTATGCAGAAAATGTGCAAGTTTTGAGTCACATGACCTGCACTGGACAAGTACTTAAATTGACATTTAACTTGTTAAATTGTTAATGTAGTTGACAGCACCTTTTATATGCATAATATGACTTTGTAATACCTAATAAAACTCCATGCTGAGTGTAATACCTAATAAGATTCCATGCTGAGTGTAATACCTAATAAGACTCCATGCTGAGTGTAATATCTAATAAGACTCCATGCTGAGTGTAATACCTAATAAGACTCCATGCTGAGTGTAATACCTAATAAGACTCCATGCTGAGTGTAATACCTAATAAGACTCCATGCTGAGTGTAATACCTAATAAGACTCCATGCTGAGTGTAATACCTAATAAGACTCCATACTGAGTGTAATACCTAATAAGACTCCATGCTGAGTGTAATACCTAATAAGACTCCATGCTGAGTGTAATACCTAATAAGACTCCATGCTGTTGAGTTTATGCATGAGATACAAGTACAGAGAGGTCATCAGTAATAAAATTGAATTCTATATAAAGAAAGTTTGAGTACGATAATAAACATTTAGTTTTTACATACTTACCATGTCATTCTAAAAAAATCAAATAAAACAAATGGAAGGAGGATACATTTAAATTTCAAAAAGATTTGAGTGACGAGTCAGTCTGTTGTGTGTGTGTGTGTGTATATATATATATATATATATATATATACACACACACACACACACACAAGACACTGTGACACAATTCTCAAATGAATTTCTCATACATGTATCAAAAGCTTTATCATCAAAAAACTTTAATAAGCTTATTGTTAATATACTATTATGTCAACATAATACATTTTTTGGGTTGATTAACTGCTCTTTTTCCTTTTCAACTATATTTCCAATTGCAAGTTTTTACTTCAATGATAAAAACTTTGATTTTACAGTTGTTAATGTCTAGGGCTTTAAACTATGTGAAACAAGGTTAAACCCAAGAAGAATTCAATTTCCCTAAAATTTTAAATTAAATAATTAAAGAGAAAAATTTAAAATAACTTACAGTAGTGGATTAAGAAGGTTAACATGTGTACACTAGATGCTGCCAATTGATTACCTTACTAATATAAGACCAGATGTAAAGAAAAATATTCAGAAGTCACAGTAAATGAATCATACCTGGTCCATGTTGGCTTTTGATTCTTTGATTAAAAATCAGCCAACATGACAGCAGAGGTTAAATAAAATGAAGATACTGACCCAAAAATTTGTTGAGTAAGTCTTTTTATTTTTGTCTTGTTTTATTGTTTTTGCATTGTTCAAAATGTTTTAATTAGTTCAGCCCTGATTCCACTTATACTCATGATCAGTTTTCTACATTCAATGGCTAATACCACCTACTGGTATACTCAATGGTCAATCCCACCAGTACTCATAATTTTTTAGCATTCAATGGCCAATCCACTAGTTGCGAATGTGTGGTTACAAAGACATCTCTGATTGGTTACAAACTACCTGGGTTTTCCTATAATCTAACCATTTTAAACCAATCAGAAAAAAGTTTACTTCTCTTTGTGCAAATCTGTACTATTTATAAATCTTCTGGTTACAATTTGAGAGCACTTCAACCACACGTGATTCATTCACAACAAACAGTAAACAATGGTGGAGCTCAGAGTGATATTTGATGATTGTGAGAGTGAAAATGATGAATTTTTTTTAGTTTGATCTAGAAAAAGTTCAGAAAGCAGAGGAAAGCTATGTTCTGCATTTGGCTACACGCGTTAGAATTAGTCATCAATGTTTTTGAGACTTAATTGTCATCAGAAGATGATGACAGTGTTGATGATACAGTTCTTTCAGATCTTGTAAATTGGAATGATCATTTTCAGCATGTCCAAATGGATGATTTAGTGGATCAAATTTGGACCTATTGTAAACTGGGACTAAAAAAAGAAAAGAGAGAAATGGATTTTTTTCATTTGTTTTTTCCAATAGAACTGTATTCTAACAATCTGAATAAAAGCTTGATAAACTGTCTTTGTTCAAGAATTCTGTATGAGCACTCAAATATTTCATGAGAAACAAATTGATCTTAATATATCCAAATGAATTGACTAAAATTTAACATAAACTCAATAACTGGCTACAACAAAAGAAAATGATTTAACATAAGGTCTAAAAGCCTCAAAACTAAGAAATTCTTATCATATCATCTGTAATAAACTACAGCTACTACATATACATATGCCTATATGAGTATCACAGAATTAGGCCAAAAAAATAACTTGGTTATGCCATAGAATTATTTGACTATTTTTCGTTGTGCATGCGTACAGTGTTAACTAGGGTGAACAGGTATTTTTCCAGACAAGTGACGGAACCAACATGTCTCGCCGGAAGTTACTTGTGACGAGGGACATAATTATCATGATATGCACATTGAATATTACTCACTGTCCTATGAATTTATGTAAGATCAATTTATAACCGACACACTGATCATTCTGGATCTTGTGGAAGAGTGCACAAATCTCCACTGTATTCTATAGCCATAGGGGTGAGTGTTAAATTTATATTTCATTTGATATGTGAAGTTTATTGAGTTTGTATTGTCATATCATGTAATGATTCATTTATTACAATGCAGATTTGAAACGTGAACTGTGAATTAAGTTGCTATTAAGAGTTTAACGTACATATTTGCATTTTCCAGAACTCATTATTATTACCAATTTGGTTTTATTGTAGCTAATGGGTGTAACGAGTCTAACAAGTGTAACAAGTGTGATGAGTTTAGCTGCTGACGAGTTTAACTGATGTGTAGAGCTATCTTTAGCTGTCTATATGTATGTACATATGATTGTACACATGGTGGAGCCACAACTGTAGATGTAGCTAATTCAAAGGTGCCGTATGCTGTCTGTACGTGTGTATACATATGACTGTACATGTGGTGTATCCATGAACCACCAATACAAGTGTGGGCAAATTCAAGGGCTGTGGTTGAACTGTGTGGTTTATCAGTGTATGAATCACATGACTGTACAAGAGACAAGAAGCATATGTTTGGTCCAATTGTTGTTTCAATTGGGTATATTTTTTATTTACATGAGATTATTTTGAATCTTAGCTGTGTTCCAGGAGTTTCTGAATCTCGCTTACAGTGCAATACATTTGAAACATATTTGAATACGTTGAGATCATTTGAATCTCAATCCTAGTCTATATGTGATATTATGTGAATATCTTAGTGTGTACTATTATTTGAAACTGAGGTTTCTTGAATCTATCTGATAGATATAATATTTTTGGTTTATTTTCAATGTGTGAATGTTTGTGTAGAGTGATTAGATCAATTGTATGTTGAGAGTATTCAAGAATCATTATATTTATACATCATATATTTATCTTTACTAAATAAGTTCATAAATTTCCATCATTCACACATCATGTTTGAGTTATTCATTTAATCCAAAACCCACTCAGTTTCAATTCTGCCACAATAAAAGTCACACACCTAGATCCATCTGGGAAATTCCCATCATTTTTAAAACTGCCATTGTAAAACCTCTGCTGAAGAAACCAACACAGGACCATAATGATTTAAAGAACTACTGCCCAGTTCCTAATCTCCCATTCATATAAAAGATCTTGCAAAAAGTTGTTCTAACCCAACTTGTATCTCATCTGAATTCAAACAGTCTTTTTAGCACTGTAAAGTCTGCATATCGCCCTTGCCACAGTTCTGAAACTAATCTCTGAAAGTAGTTAATGGCATTCTCTCTGATTTGGATAGTGGAAAGATTACAGTCCTTACCTTCCTTGATTTGTCTGCAGCATTTGACACAATAGACCATGCTATATTACTTCCCCATCTCCAGCATATATTTGGCATTCACAATAATGCCATAATGTGGTTCAATCCTACTTAGTCAACAGTACATAAATTGTGTCTGCAAATGGAATACACTCCAGCCAGTTGATCTCTGCTGTGGTGTTCCACAGGGGTCTGTTCTTGGACCTGTTCTCATCATTCTATACACTCAGCCACTCTCACGTGTCATAGATTATCATCCAGTATCTCACCAATTGTATGCTGATGACATCCAAATATACAAGTTTAGCCATCCAACTGAAGTTGATGCTACCATCCAAGGAGTAAATAGGCGCATTTCTGATGTGAAGTCATGGATGACATGTAACAAGCTACAGATGAATGATGATAAAACTGAGGCCATTCTGATCACAACACAAAGACATTCTAAATCATATCCTTTACCTCAAATAATAAATATCAGCAACACAAGCATTAAATTCAGACAGTCAGTATGAAACCTAGGTCAAACAAATTTCTGAAAATTGTCAAATCCCTAGTTAAAAAATTACATTATTCTGACATAATGAAATTAAAAATAAAAAGATTTTTAAAAATCACAAAGTAATTAAAATATATATTAAATCAGATATACATAACACCATCAAAAGGTGGTATCCAACAACACCTAAAAAGATAAAAAGGCCTTTTTGGGGCTGATACTGTCATGTGAGTTATTCCAGCACAAGCCCAAGATATGTTTTGATACAGTTTTCCATTCTTCCTGCATTGAACTGAAATTTAGTCACACTAGATTTGAAAACTTACAAAAATATTTTAATGTCACTGACGCAAGCAATAACTAATGTTGAGGAACACCTGGTCATGATAAACTATCCCATACTCAACCAGAATTGGAGCATATTTGCACAATATGCAAAACAGAATACAATCCACACCACGATGTATCCATTAATGAATCAATGATTTAATTTTCAGGAAGATTAGGCTCAAAGCAGTATGTGGCATCAAATTATGGGTTTGAGCTGATCCTCATAATGGTGATGCTGGGGATTTTCAAGTTTATACTGTAAGGATGGATAACAACACAGAATTGAATCTTGATCAGTGGGTAGTAAACGATCTGATGGAACCTTTGTTTGGTCTTGGACATCATGTCTGTACCAACAGTTTCTTTACATCTCCAGACCTATTTGTTAGACTTCATCAGAAGGGGACTTGTAGCTGTTTGATCAAACAGAAAGGGTCTTCCATCTGGATTATACACAGTAAAGCTGAAGAAGCGGGTTCAAAGTGTAATTAAAACAGAAATGAGACACAAGTGTTACAGTGTGGCATTACAAGAAGAACATCAATATACTGATCATGAATTGTGATCATCATGTGAGGTCATGACTTTTAGCCAGAAGCAGAAAGATGGTTTTATCAAGGATTTCCATTCCCACTTCCAATTGAAATTGTACAACATGTGCATAAATGAAGTGGATCATGCAAATCAATTGTGAGCAACATACAGCACTGGTAGAAAATCTTTAAAAATGGTGGAATAGTGGAAGTTTCTCTTTTTTCTTCTTCCTTATGACATTTTGACAGTAAATTCATCACTGCATATGAAAAAAAACAAGGAAAGAGCTAGAACCCATCTGGAGATCAGACTTAATCCTACCCATCAACTACTTGGAGGTTTTGTGGGTAAAAGAAAAATGAAAATAGAAGTTCTACCCCTGCTTCAACAAGAACAGTGGTGGCCTGTGGCAACGCTAAAGAAAATACCTACAAAATGTGTGCACGGAACATGGTTCGAACTGAACCAACAACTGGATGTGAACAATGTTAAGTCAATCTTTGCATGAAATGTTTTCAGTCCTCCGAAACATTAAAGTTTCCTGAATTATTTAAATGAAAATAGGGACAGTTTACCTGTAATTTCTAAAAGTGATGGACATAATTTTGTTAATAGTGTATTAATAACTTGTGAAAGTCTTGAACAAAAATTTTTTAAAAAATATGACTACAAAGGTATATCTATTTGGAACAATTAGTGAAAATGTCACTGATTTTTATTGAACAGAAGAGAAGAAATTCAGGTAAGAATGTATGCATATACATGTTTCTAATTAGCTAAAAACTCTCTAGGGTACATGCTGGCTGACACAGCTTAGTAGTGCTGGAATATAGCAGCAATGAAGCTGCTCACAGTGCTGGCCCTGAATGCATTCAGACGAATATTTAAGGCAGGCTAAATTATCAAAATGCCAAAATGTGCCATTTCTCCCAATACGCCCCTTTCCCCCCCCAAAAAATATAGTTAAGAAATATTACGAGTTCAACAATGCCTAGAAATCAGAGTTTAAACGACTGCATGCTCCACGTTTGCATTGCGTGTTTCATGCAAAGTAGATTTTAAGATAGTATCTCAAGCAGGAGATGGTTTCCCATAAAAGCATCTGTTATTCTGCAACAAACACATCCACTCTGAAAGCCTTGTTTGAGACTGGATCAGAAGTTTATCAAGTGGCACTTGCAGAGATTTTTAGATTCTGTCAGGTACAATTCCCCATTCTTCATAAATTAAATGTGGTTAAAGTTAATGCATCCAGACTGGATGTATCGAGTATTCAAAGAGAAATATAGACCAGAAAACTATTGAGAGCCTGTTAAGTGTGAAACTTGTAACCCCCTTGAATGTCATCAGTAGTTAACAGTCTGATATTGTGGAATTTTTTTATATAAAAAAACTGCAATCAACTGTAAGATAAAAATCTCTTCTTTTTTAATTTAACTGACTCATATTAATTTTTATTGTAACATTTTCCATCAAAATCGGATTCGTATTCAAAAACTGACTTTTTATTGTGGTATGCACAGGACGTACATTATGGCAAAAACTGCAGTTCTGCATTCAATCCCTTTAAATATATAAGCTTTATGTTGATAAAAGAAATCAATTGATTTATAAACTAAATATTATCCTGTTCAAATTGTGTAAATCTACTGGTTTGCTATCCTGGTTCTGTCACATGTATGAAACCAGGCTCAAGAAATGACTTGAGATTGTATTTTACTCAAACTGTAATATTAGGAGAGAAAATGTTGTTATTGTTGTTGTAGGGTTTAAAGCCATTTTTCAGCACAAAAGGCTATACATGATGACCTGTATTAAAGGTGGAGGAAGAACCCGGGACCCCCACCCACCCGGAAAGAACCACTGACCCACGAGAAGCTACTAGCAAGTTTTCTCACATACCCACATTGGCCGAATCTGAGACTCGAACCCATGCAGATAGAGGTAAGATGGCAGTGATACATAACGAACAGCGCTTTAGACCACTCAGCCATTTGGGGCCCCAGGGGAGAAAATATAAACTCATGAAATTAACAGAATGAGCATAACATGTTACCAAATGTGAATACAGGATATACCCACAGCACTATACCGACATTGCAATTTTAAGAAAAAGCATGTGTTCCTGTAAGATATATGTGCTGTCATGCATACATTGATGTGTTTTAGAATATGAAGCAGTTAGAGATAGAAATGGAAAGAGGCTGGCAGACAGGAGGGTGGGTGTGACTCCATCGCCTTTGCAGAGTGTTTTGGCCAGTGAAGGCTTGATTCAACTTTAGGAAGACTGTCAGACATCAATATGCATTTTGGCCAGTGATAAGTAGATTGGATATTCTGGTTGGTGAAAGGGAGATGTGAAATATGTGCTAGAAAGCAAAGATATAATATCAATTCTGGAATAGTGAATAATGTTCAAATGTGGCCAAATTTAGGTGTTATTTTGTGAAGAATATGTAAATATACATATTGGTGACTTATGGATAGTAAACTGTGTAAATTCATGGAGCCTATTACTGAAGAGTGATATCTGGATCAGAATACAAATTGAAAAACTGATTTTGGCGAGTTCCTTCCTTTACATGTATAGCATTTATAGATCTGTATAAAAGTTAAAAGGGAGCTAAAAAATGGTACTTTAATCAGTTTCTATTTATCTTAGTTCAATTATCATTTTATTATCATCATGAGAGGTAGTGTAAGAGGGTATGTGTCAGTGTGTGCAGTATTAATGTTATATACCAATATATGCGTTATTATTGGTGTATTTTCTGCAGTTCATCTTCACTTTCTGATTACTGCCTCTCCCAAACATTCACCCTCCTTATCCCAAGTATTTATGTGTAGAGGAGTTTGTGACAATGGAGAGCTCCATGATAAACAATGGAAATGTCTGGTGCTGATGAGAGATAAATATTACAGAACTGGAATTCATTTTGGACTGTGCTATCCAGTGCACCAGTGGCACACACATTTTATCCTTGCCACAAGAAAGTTACCTTATGGCACACAAAGGGCACATTACATAACATGGATTCATTTGGGCTGTGCCAATGCACCAGTGACCCTTATTTATCATCTTTGCCACAAGAAAGTGTCCTTTTGGCACCCACAAGGCACCTTTTTTAAAAAAATGCAAGAAAATAAAGTTAATTGATCATTACAGTTGATTTAAGTACTGGTACTGACAATTTTCGCTAGTCAAGGTGTCGATATGCTAACCTTATCTTCTTCTTGGTGGATCAATCTGATATTTTTGTGCTTCATGTCTGTGTAGCAGTCTACATCTAAATCAAAATCAAGTTATTCAATTTGATCACAGTTCCCACATGGTCAAGACAAGGCAAGTACACAACTGGAATGGACCTATTGCTAAACAGTCTGTATAAATACATCCATTTACTCAAATACTCCTTTAATGGCTTTTCTCTTGTACATAGTTATACTTTCACTATTAAATTTACAAGGTATCCTTTTCAAGCCAATTGCCTCCACCTTTTCTGGCCATTGCACAGTGCACAGCTGTTGCATGCTATTGGTTAGCTGGCATTATATACTAAGTGAGGCAAGTTATGAAATCCACTAGATGTCATAGGACATAGCAGTATAATATTTGATCGATCCATCAAGGTTTAGATAGGGTTAACATATTGGAACCATGGCTAACAAAGATGAGTACTGACTGAATCAAGCAAATCCGAATTTGACTTAAAGAATCAAGTGCATTCATTACCAAAGAGATAAGCAAAAGACAAACAATTTCACTGGCTGACAAAAATGTCTTACTGCTTCTGATTAGCATAGGCACCAATTACCAACACATGGCCAATGACTGGATGGAAAACACAAACAAAAGAAAATGAAATAATCAGAAAAATCACTGCTACATAAATGTACATGTATATCCAAAGGAGCATTCAGGAATGTGAAAATATGGACTCTGAAACATCTAACATAAATTCTACAAGAGAATCAAAATTTAAGCATGAGAAATTCCAATCACAATAAATAAGGCTTACAATGATATATTTTCTTTTATAAACAATAAACAAAGAATATTTGCAGTCCTGGTTTTTACTCCACTTTTTTCACTGAAGGGGCCTTTTAAGGGTCTCACTTTTTCCTGGAATAAATACTGCATAAAATATGATATGAACCTTACAATAAACCTTACTTATATACAGTGTAAGACCATCTCTTTTGCCCAAAAAGTATGGTCTCTCAAGACAGGTGGTCTTGTATAACAGGCCACAATGTTATATAATGAATACGTTTGTGCAGAGAATGTGGTCTCTCAAGACAGGTGGTCTCACATAGCAGTGGTCTTTCAAGACAGGTTTTACTGTATTACCAACAGCTAACCTGACTGATGAAATTTATTTACCTTTTATATATTATTTTATAATGCAGTGTAAATAATACGTACAATATGATATATGTGTCTTGGTACATCTAAGAATTACAATTATCAACACAAAAACAAAACTACAAATGTGCCCATACAGCGTGACTTTCCTTGGCAATATCTGGTACAATTGTGGAAACCAGCCAAGATTAATTCTGTATCACACAGCAGCCATAACTCATTCAACTGTTGATAGATTAGTGAAAATCAAAATTAATCGGGGCATCTTGTAATTTTGAGCTTCACTGCAAACAAGACTTCAATCTATGAAGTCCTTCAAATATTACTGAATGGCAAAGAAATTTTCATGATACGAACTATGAATATTACTTGCTTGATTTTTAAAGATTTCATACAATCTTCATTGTCTTTATCATTTTCTTTCACATGAAGGTTATTGTTATTACTAAAACTGTATAATAGTTTTTCTGTATATTTTTTGAATAACAGACAAAGTCAAAACCACATAATCTTTTACCTCAATTTCTCTCAGAGTTCATGCCACTATTAATAATCCATTTAGGTAAAAAGTGACATTATTAGCAGATGTCAAACTCTAACCAGCACATTCTTTTGAACACTACAATGTGATTTTTAGATGATTTTATAAAAGCAAACTACTTTGTATGCGAGACGCACCAGTTATTTAAAAGCAATTTCATGAGATGCAAGTTTTAGGAATTTAACACTTATATTATCAAGGTCTGTACTTGTTCTGACATCAATTTTATCTAATTTATTTGTAACAAGATTTCCAAGCAAATGTTAGGTATTTTGAAGTACATTTGTTTGCTCATTTTTGAGGAATTTTAAATTTAATTTTAATTTAATTTATCACCTAAGAATCTTTAATAAGCTGTGAGAGTGAGATGCACACATTATTTTTTATGCTTCCAAAGTAAGCTTCCAGGGAATTTGCAACTGTAATAAGGTTTTGCCAAATGCCACCATATTTGGCATTAATACATCTAAATGGCAGGTTATTGACTGATTCGCCTTTTAAGTCATTGATGGTTTTCGAGAACTTTCAAAGGTTTTTTCCTTAACATTGCCTGTTCTTTCAGTGGAATAGTAAGTTGTGCATTTGCCTTTAGAATCATGGACTTGAATGTTTCGTAACCTGTAATTATTGGTATCTTTTAATGTATGAAACCTATCCCTTGCATGAATAACATTACGCTGATGACTTGTAAAATTGGTTGATTTTGCTGCTTACATGTAACTCGATTCAAGTTAACAGAAGTACGACTATTCAGAATGTCAGAAAACATACCTCATAATCCACATGCCAAGAGAATCGGATATCAAAAGATTCAGTTACTGACAAAAATATTATCTATACAATCTTGAAGGAATATTTGTGCATTGAGTCTTTTCATTTCTCGATAGCTTTATGATAATAGAGTTTCTTTTTCTTTGCTTAATTTTCCTGTACAGCATAAATGATAATAATCCCTTATGGCATATTGGGGGACTTCTATAATATTTTCAACATTATTAGTATAAATGTGATCAATTAGTGTTTCATCTTTGTTACTCTAGTTGGTATAGTTGTTGCTAATTCTGGAAATTCAGTTTTAATAAACAAAGTATAAATGAATTGACATAGTAAACCGACTTCTTAATGTTTTCAATATAAATGGTTTGAAGCTTACTTTGAAATATACTATACCCAGCATTGTCAGCATTTGGTGGCCTGTAATACACATGGATTTGGAACATTGTCTCATTTATAGCCAAATTATTTCATTTCAAAGGAATGATGACCATGATGCAAAGAAGTCCACGATCCTTTAGAAAAAGTCTATTGCTGAAAACTAGTTTAAAATATTAAATGTCCATCACACCATGAAAAAGTTTGTGTACGATAGGTTTGCTGAATGCAAAATATTAATTACCTAATTATTTCCTAGAATAATTAATTTGATTTCATCCAGTTTGAGAAATAGATAATGGATGTTTAAATAGCAGATTTTGATACCTTTTTTTATTTAAGCCACTTATTTTGAATAAATTCCAAGTTGTAATGATCTTTAGATGCATCAACACAACTTACGGATGTTTATTCACGTTTAAAATAACAGTACTTGATCACTGTGAGAACACAGTCTGACAAAGGCCCACTAAATTAGTACTTTGATATACCATATATACTCATTTATGAGTTGAGTCTAACTGCAAACTGCACAGACCTAGATCTGCCATCCAATAATGTGCTGATCAGTAGATTAAACAACACAGACCTGGATCTGCATGTGCATTAAGTTGCTTCTTTTCAATATCGATATCCTAAACAGATGTAATCTTAAGACAATTGAATATTTCTAGTAATACCAATACAGCCTGCTTTTCTGTCCTTTGCGTCATTTTACAGTTGAATTATTCAATGCAGGATATTTTATATTTTATATATGTTATGTATTCAAAGATGGCTGTGCATATGTTCCAGGTCTGATATTTTGATTTAGTGTTAAGCTTGATTTTTCACATTATCTTGTACATATTGTACATAATAACTAGAAGGCCTCAAGGTAGATTAGTTCTGTAATTGAGTTAACTGCTCCAGTGGCCTAGTGGTTAGAGTGTCCGCTTCAGATGTGGGAGGTTGTGGGTTCAATCCCTGGCTGAATCATACCAAAGATGTATAAAAATGGTAATAATAGCTTGCTTTGTTTGGCACTCAGCATTAAGAGGTTAGTGTTAGGACTGGTCGGCCTGGTGTCAGGATAATGTGACTGTGTGAGACATCATGCTACATTGTCTGTTACATGATGCCCCATTGCTAGACATCCCTATAAACTGCCTCACTGCAAACATTGTAGTGATATGACTAATATTTTTTTTATTAAAGCTCAAAATCTAAATCACTCAAACTCACTCAGTTTATCTTCTGTAAAGTCATTATTAGTATTATTATTATTATTATTATTATTAATAATAATAATAATAATAATAATAATAATAATAATAATAATAATATTATTATTATTATTATTATTATTATTATTATTATTATTATTATTATTATTATTATTATTATTTCTATTATTATTATTATTTCTATTATTTTTATTATTGTTAATATTATTATTACAGCAGGCCTTGATTTTTGCTGTTTGAAGTTTGAACTATCTCATAAGTGAGTATATACAGTAGTAGAAGTTTAGATCCTTAAACCAGTTGATGCATTCAGTACAACACTATTGAGGTCCTAATGATTAAAACCCAGTTTTGAAAAGCAAGTTTGTGTGAAGGCTCATTTTGTGATAATTACCCAAAAAAATTTAAAGATATTTTCCCAACAGCAAATGGCACAGTTGCAAATGAATTGATAATGACAAGAGTTAGGTTAGGTTGTAATGGTGTATGGATGGATTTTTTATAACACAGCAAATGAAACACTATGTTAGTTGACCTGGAATGATCCAGTAATAGGATTTAAATCTGTAACTTTCTGATCTCAAGTCCAGAAAGATATCAATGAAGACAACACTAAACAATGAAGACAACACTAAACCACCAAAGCTGCTTCACAATCAGGGAGAATAACAAATACATACACATGTATTCAGAAGCAAGTGTTGCCCATAAACCAATGCATTCAAATAACTTGTCATATTTATTAAAGACTGAAACTCAAACTAAACTGTGAACAGATTCATAACCAGATCTGTCAGTAAGTGACTGCTTATTTCACCATCACCACCACAATTCTAATACCTAGTGACAACATGCATTCTTATGACAAACTTGCAACAGGATACAAATGGATACCAAGTTTCATGAGATATTCCAAATGGTTCTGATGATGTCAAGCATGAAGAACAGATTAAATGTTTTTTTTAAAAATGGGAATAATTGTTTTAATGCTTAACAAGTCCATTCTTACTGAATACATGTATAATAATCAGAAAGTCAGGTTCATTAAAAAAAATACCGCAAACAGTAATGAAACTATAAAAACTGCAATTTTTAAAACTGGGATGATAACTCTACTATTTTGACAAATCTGAATGTTGAACAGACTCCAAACTCTAGTCCTGACACGAATCCATTTGTCTGTCCATCTGTCTGTCCATCCATCGTTCTGACAGCATTCACACATGATGGTTGAAAACACTTTCTGCCTTAGACAAAGCACATTAATTAATTGGTACTGTTCTATTTTCTTTTATCGGTTTCACTATTTTTGGAACATATTTATTTAAGATACCTGATATTTTTCACTCACTCTCAAATGGAAGCAAGCATATACACACAAATCTTCATCACATGCATAAGGTGGATCAGATCAAGGTCCTCACCTTTTTTTTGAGAAAGCAAAGTGTAGTTGAAGTCATGGAAAGGTTCTCTCTTATAACAGCACCTAAATTCATCCTAATCAATAGACCTTCAGATGGTGACATGTGGTAAAATTCCTGGTCTTCAAGTCTGTAATTGTCATGTGTCGATTCCGACAAATATGAGCCATTTCTAGATGTCTAACCATTACTTGACGTGCATCAACCCTATAGCAATAATTATACTGGGATGCTAATGGATGCTAACAAGGTGAAACTCCATATGAAAATAATCATCAGTCGTGTAACAATAGATTTAACACTTGGCAATATTTTAATGGAGTTATGCAGGTTTTGTTTCACAAGAAATATATTTTCAATTATAAAATTTTATGTTTCTGCTAAAGGGGAGGGGTGTTTATATCATGCTATTTCTTCAACCGGGCTACAATATCATGGATATATAATGACAGCAAAATTATGCAGAATTCTTCAATGTTGAACATATGATAGAGGTCTTCAAATGTACTCTATGCACAAATTATCACCTGGAAGTATATTCTAATGTATGTAGCATATCTCTTCATTAAAATGTTACATCTCTCTAGTTAGAACAAACTTCATTATAATTTGATTCTGGATATAAAAACATACTGCTATCAATCCAATGAAAAAAAAAACAAGAGGTAAAAGTGGACTTGAGATAGCCTACCTGATTTACATAACTTTACAGTTGACCATTCCACTTTAAGTCAGACTTGTATAATGTTACATTTTCGAAATGGAGGCCATTTATTTTAGCATAATAACGAAAGCTGAAGTTCTTCGATTGATGCACTCTTCTAATGACCACAAGTACATATGGGGGTCACCAAATTTAGTCACTGTAAATGTCTGCATATTTTTCCCAGTCTGTAGCTCCTTAAAACAGGTAAGATATTTACTTGCTGCCTAGCTACTGCATGGTGTTCAACATAAAAGGTGTTGTTGTTGTAAGGTGTATCACCACTTTTCAGCACACAATTGGCTATACATGGCAGCCAGTGTTAATGGTGGAGGAAGAACGTGGGAAAACCTCCAGACAGAACCACGACCCACAAGAAACTACTGGCAAGCTTTCTCACATACTGAAACTCGAACCCATGCAGACAGAGGTGAGAAGGCAGTGATCCGTAATGGAGAGCACTTTAGACCACTTGGCCACTCTGAGCTCCTGTTACTTCAGTAACTTATACATTTAAATATACATTGTAAGAGCTGATCAACTGAAATTGCTGCAGCATTTTGTTGTAATATTGGATCTTGGATCTGAAGTAGATGGGTATTGAAAAGCACAGGTCTTACACTGCATCCTTTAAAATGTCTTTAAAATTTACTGTTCTTTAAAAACGGGGAATGGACATTAAATAGGGATATATGGAAGTATTGTAAGAACACAGCATATGTAAACATCTCCCAAAACTGTAAATATTTTATTATCTCCTTAAAAAAAAAGGTTTCTTAGTTTAATGGCATAATTAATATGCAGTCTCCAGCTCATGATCAAAGCCATTAGGAATTTATAAACGGATCAAAAAAGCTTGAGCCAATCAAATGCAATATCACCTCATTAATATGCATCAATGTAGCCAACTACTGAAAATGTCCAAGCTCCCAATGACAGAAGCATACATTTAAAGTTTGATCAAAATATTTTTAAAATCTAAGCTTTCGGTAACAAGCTCATGCTGCCAGTCAGATTCAAGATTATGTCCCAAATCTACATGGATCTTGCTCATTATGAAGTACCTCCAGCCAATATTTAAAGTTTAATCAAAATCAGATCAGAATATGACTTTCAGAGTAATAACAACATTAGCCAATCTGATGCAAGAACAACTTATGAATATAGTAGGCATGCAACTCACTCATTAGCAAATTCTTTAAAGGATGTAATTAACTGATATATTCCAAGTCTGATTAAAATCATGTAGAACTATCACTGCCAGAGTGGTAAAATGCTCAGTCAACTAAAGCACCTCATTTATATGTGTGTATCTTACCCATTATCAAATTTATCTACAATGTTAAGAACATAAGCATACATTCCAAGTTTGATTAAAATCATGTAGAACTATCACTGCCAGAGTGGTAAAAAGCTCAGTCAACTGGATGCTAAAGCACCTCATTTATATGTGTGTATCTTACCCATTATCAAATTTATCTACAATGTTAAGAACATAAGCATACATTCCAAGTTTGATCAAAATCAGATCAGAGATATTAGGCATCCTGAGTGGTACCAAGGTTAGCCTATCAGGTGCAGGATCACTTCATTAGTATGCATGGATCTTTACTGAACTTGTCTAAGATTTTGATGATGTAAAAGTATATCCTATGTCTGATTGAAATCAGTTCAACAACAGAGACTCCCCCAGTGATAAAATGCATGGCAGAACCGTATTATAAAACCACTTGGCTAAATTATTCCAGATGAGCTAATAAACTGCTCTACGTTTCTGAACTGGTGTATCAAAGTGACAATATGGATTGAAAGAAAACTGCACAAAGTTTAGCATTATATCATTATTTGATTTATTACAACATTAATGTTTGATAACATTCAACAATTCTCAATACACGATGGATAGGTACATAAATAGTTCTCAATACACAATGGTTTGGTACATACACAGTTCACAATACACCATGGATAAGTACATACACAGTTCTCAATACACCATGGATAAGTACATAAATACACGTAGTTCTCAATACACCATGGTTTGGTACAAACACAATTCTCAATACACCATGGATAAGTACATAAAAAGTTCTCAATACACCATGGTTTGGAACATGCACAGTTCTCTTTATAACAAATTTTGGTACATACATAGACAATTCTCACTATATCATGGTTTGGCACATACAAAGTTCTTACAATACCATGGTTTGGTACACATACAGTTCTCACTATACCATGGTTTGGTACACATACAGTTCTGCTGCAATGGTCATACCAGAATATAATATTCAAATGGGCAAACGCTTACCCGACCACTGCTCCATTTATACAGCTGAATTTTGGGCCATCATAGAAGCATTAAAGTGGATTAAGGAAAATAAACCGAATAAGACTGTGATTGTTAGTGACTCGCTAAGCATCCTAACCTCAATCCAAAATAACACCACAAAATCAAGAGAAAAGTTCTTAAAACAAATTAACCTAATACTGAAAACCCTAAATTCAAATAAACTAGTAGTAGAATGTATGTGGATTCCATCCCACGCTGACATCAAAGGTAATGAGTTAGCAGACCAACTTGCTAAAAACAAACTCGACGAACCTAATTATATGCCACTTAAATATAGCCAAACTGAACTACATAGTTTAATTAACACAATGATTAATCAAAAATGGCAAACTGATTGGGACATAAATAAACAAGGGAGAATATTACACAACATCAATAAGGAAGTTAGTAGAGTAATAAAACCATCCAGGTGCACAGGTTATGAAAAATCTAAAATAAATAGAATAATAATAGGAAAAACCAAACTGGCAAACAGCTTTGGAAAATAAATAGGACCCTTCCTACATAACATTAATTGCTACAGTTGTAACACCCCAAAAGATTTAAACCATATCTTCAACAATTGTACACAAAACAAAAAGGAAAGGGACAAATTTAGATCCAAACAACTAAACATATAGCCGCACCAAGCACATACCCAGAAGTAAACCAATTAACTAACACCAACCCTCAAGGAATATTTGAAAATATAATTGAACTGCTAAAAACAACTGGGCTAATTGAAAAAATATAGAAACATCGACTATTCACCTAAATAAATAAAAAAATTCTAACATGTATAACAACCTTAAGGAGCAATATGTAGCCCCACAAAGAGGTCACATGGGTTCCTTGACCAATCATTTGACGGGCTATTAAAACACCTAAATAACATACAAATTCTGAAATTTATAACAACTTAAAGAAGTAAATTGTAGCCCCACAATGAGGTCACATGGGTTCATTGACCAATCATTTGATAAGCTACACACTTAAAACAACCAAATAGAATTAGACGAAGCATCAGAGATAACAAAAGATGTATAAATAAACATTGAAGCATTTAAGAAAATAACATCAGGTACAAAAACAAAATGGTGGACTATGGATACCATCATCTAGGGATTAACACTCCTCTCTATCTATTTCTAACTTTTTTCCATATACATAAAACACCAAGACCATCAGACCCAGCGGCACAATGGTGCATCCAAATACCTATTAGTCAGTATTCTCCTAAAAGCTAAATCAGAAATACAAGGTGGTATCGAACCTCGAACCATCAGGAATGCGGGACTAGTACATCCACATTATTAGGCTGTCACATGGGACTGTCTACACTTTTGTAACAACAGCACAGAGTATTTCCAAATTGATAGGGACTATTTTAGATCTAGAAGAGAGGAGGACGCCAGTGCTGACAATCAAGATGAAGGGAGGCCCAAGGAACAAGAGAGGACAGGAGGAGACACCAGAGCAAACAAACCAGAATGGGGGAAGACTGCTTACCATTACGTAACTCTCTATCAAAAAGCCCTTCTAAGGGCTACTGCCATTTAGCCATTACATATAGAGCTCTCATTTGGTACGAAAGCTCAATTTGACTTAGCTCATTTGAGAAACCTAACTTGATCAATTTCGAACACTGTCAATCAAAATTCACAATCCATATAACCTAACAGAAACATTGGTATGTTAGGAGTTAGAAAAAATCTTCAACTACACAAAATTTGATTTAATTACTCTGGTGGCTTAAACATTATTGGTATATTTTCCATCCATTATTGAAACTGGACCTGATTTGAAATAAGTATGGCTAGGGCGTTTCAAGGTTGTTGACATACATGGGCTGGCTTATCGGATCTTTTCCTCCTTTCTCGTGACCAGAAACCCTCAAAATGACGAGACATGAAAACCATTTTTCACCAGTCATTATTTGGTGCCATTGCACTTCTTGTACACTCCTTCCGATTGGTTGATAGGGTTAAGTGCGTGTTTGATCCATTCCCACTCACCCAGGTCCTACATTCATGTTGATAGTCCCTCAATGTGTGCATAAATGCCTTTGGGGATGTGGCACCATTCCTTACCCCATGGGAAAAATTAAATAACTTTCTTTTGAAAGATAAAACAGTGAATAATGACCCTTCGTGGCCAGTTCATTTTAATTTAACATTCATTCATTCACATACAGTTCCCACTAAACGATGGTTTGGTACACATACAGTTCTAACAATACAATAGTTTGGTACATCTGCAGCTCTCACCTATACGATGGTTCTGTACATAAAGATCTTCTAACTAAACTGTGGCTTGGTATATGAGATCAGCAGTCATGAATTACAACAAGGGAAAGCAAAGTTTTAATAATAATGAATGTTGTCCATGACAAATTAAAGTACAAAAAAATATTTATGACTTTAATTATCTATGATGTATGAATATAATAAACAATATGAAAATAATTATACAAAATAAGACATATTTCAATTTATGAAGTACTTTCAAAAGATATATGGGGAAATAAAAGATTCTATACTGATAGGAACAATAGGGTTTTATATCACAGCAAATGGTGGCCTCCCCAACTTATTTTATGCAAGAAAAGGGGGAGGGGGATAATTATGGTCATATTTTTGGTCAAAACTTTCAAACTTATAATCTGCAAAACAAAAGTTTATAGCTGGGTATTGTTGTAAATGTCTTTTTCTAAGGAATTCATATTGTTATTGTGGGGTATTGTTAAATTCACCTTTCTATAGTGGTGAAATGCTGAATGTACTTTTCTAAGGAATTCACATTGTTATAGTGGAGTATTGTTGAATATGTGTTTTTCTAATTAAATTAAATTGTTATAATGGGGTATTACTGAGTATGCATTTTTCTAAGGAATCCACATTGTTATTGTGGGGTATTGTTGAGTATGTACTTTTCAAAGGAATTCATGTTGTTATAGTGGGGTATTGTACTTATCCGGAAACTCACAACATTAGAGTGTGATATTTTTGAGTATGTACCTTTCCATAAAATTCACAAGAAATATGACAATTACTGAACAGTGACAACTAAATGTTAATTCTGTAATAATACCTTGACAGTTTTGTGGAAATGGTACTCAAGTTTTTTTTTCTTCATTTTTCATACGAAAAAATGATAGTTAAACCACAATATAGATCAGAAAAGAAATCTGTCAAGTATTAGAGAGCACAAGTTAGTTTCTTGTTTTGTTACATTTCAGTGATCCCCATATTTCTGACCTGGCTGGAATACATTAACGTTCTGGCATAAAAAGGTTGCCCTCTGAAGATATGGCCTCTTCAAGAAGGAGACCAAATGGTAAAAATACATTGTTCTTGTGTCAGACTAGGAACCTCTGACCAGGGGTAGTTTCTTTTGAGATGGGCTTCAAAATGGGAAACCACTGAACCTTTATATGTGAGTTTCTTTTTCTTTGTTTTAATGGTACTTGTAACATGCACATTGACTTTGACATTCTGAGGACATGAAAGCTAAGTGCCGTTCTCAAAGACAGGTCAGGCAGCTGCATTGGGTGGGAACTGAACCTGTGATCCATGGTCCAATGCTAAGAGCGATATTACAAAGCCAAAGCTTTTGAAGCTGTATGCCATCTACTAGAATATAGAATTTCACACTGATGAAATTAATTTTTAAAAGATTCTCTTAGGTCAAAATGTTTTATTTTAAATCACTAAGACCTCTGTAGAACGTAGCATTTCACCCTTGCAACACCAAGGCATTATCACCCAGCCAAATCACTTAGGTATGGAAAAGGTTACCATATATTATTGTTTGTAAGTCAGGTTCAACTGCAAATCCTGCAGACCCTCATCGGCTGTCACTTAATGGACCAACAGATCAGGATGTGTGTTGTTTTTTCTCCGAATAAGAAACTGAAGAGACCCAGATCTGCAGTGAATTATGTGTCAGCTGATCCAGGACTATGAAGTTTTCATTTGGATATAACTTGTAAGCAAGTACATTTGGTACCTCAATTTCCTTGGATGAACTGTACCCTTCAAGATACACACACCCATTAAATTTTTAATTGTGTATGCAAGCATGATCAGTGACACTTACCTAAAGGCTAGAGACTGATGCGTATCCCAGCAACAACAATGACAACGCCATAAGAAAGGTGATACCAACACTCATCTATGTTCTGCTAGCAAATTAAAACCCTGCTCAGATTGAGGCATATTTAATAAAGGGGCCTGGCTTTAATGACATTGGCACTACTAAGGTTTGAATGTGAGATGCAATTATTGCTGAAAACCTACAAGCCATAGACAGGCTTTAGTAGCAGTGACAATTATAGAAGAACTCCTACAAAATCACTCCATTAGAAGAGAAATAGGGTATAATTTTAATCCATAAGGAAATTACCATATCTACTTGCTTACAAGTCCATTTTAACTACAAACAATATAGGCCCTATGTGTCATCATACATGTATTGTGTTATGTCAGAAATGGGTCTGAAAAGTTTAAATCAATTTTCAATGAAGAAACAGTAAATTTGAACAAAATCATGTGACTTTGTTTTCAAGGGTACCATATTTTGTGGTTTTTCAAAAATCAAAGATGTTTTTCTTTTCTTTTTATGAAAACTCTTATTCTGATATGACAATCGATCCAGTCAGAAAGCCTGGCAAGACTTTTCAAGATGGTTGCCATGACAGCCTGATAATGTATGTTAAAGGGATACTAATTTTACTTAATACCAACGACATCATAAGAGTTCTCGTAAAAACCCTATGACAGTGACTTTTAATTTCGATGGAGTTGTGATTAAAAAAATGTTCAAGATGGATGCAGGTGAGGTTCAATGTCAGATAACCATCATTTGTATTAACTAAAATCCATCCCAAACAACAATTTCTATTAGCCTAAACCAAATTTGAAGTTTTAAGTAAAAACATTTCTTTTTCTTGAGATAAACTATGGAATTCCATACCAGTCTATATATATATAAAGTCATATATAAAGTCAGCTGACTCATGCCAAGCCTTTAAAAAGCTTCTTAGTCAACATCTACAGAAACAATGATTTATATGATTGGTTTAATTCAGTACTAGTACACTATCAACATTGTTCAATCATATTCTCACCTGTAATTTGTTACACGTGTTTGCTACTACTCTGTATATGAATCCGATATCCTTATTATTGAAGCAGATCAGTCATCTAGTTTTTATAAACATTTTGTTTTCTAAAGCCATATCATCTTGCATAAACTGTGCGCACACACTTTCATCAAAGCACACTTTTTTTAAAAAATCCCAGTCTATTTTTTTAAAATAAAATTAATAATTAGTTACTTATTGGAAATTTCCAGTAAAGCCAGGTAGCAAATTTTATTTGATCACATTCCTAACAAAATCTTGAAGGATAATAAAAAAAATACTTGTTCTTCGTAGTTTCTGTTTTTATTTCTTAATTCAGGTCAAGGCTTCAAATATTTAGTTTTTTAGGTATCTTGTGCTAATACACCGTGACACAAACCAAACTGCATGCCTGGGGTAGTATCTGTACTACAGACCCTGGAAAAAATTGTTTACTTATTTGATTTTTTACATACTCAGCATCCAGCTTTCTTCTGTCATGTGTTTGTAGCTATACAGTTGAAGGAAGTGGAAATAATAAGTACAACAAGGTACAACAATGAAACTAGGCCTCAAGTCACCTTTGAATTATATCTTAGTAACATTTTATTCTTCTTCCAACAAAGAATGATTTATAAATTAGATCAGTCACCTTTGAATTAAATCTTAGTAACATTTTTTTTTCTTTTGAAAATATCAAAATCTCATTGGAGGATATTTCAATTTTACAATAATTGCTGTGTGTATGATCTTTGTTTTATTCTTCTTTAAATTTACCCTCTTTTATACTTTAAATTTAATACATTTCATTATTTATACAAAATATAATGAATCAAAATCATGACATCAAAATCTGCTACATTATGCCATCAGCCTTAAATGACATTTATGCTAGACATGGCCAATAATAAACATATTTACAGAAAATAAAATACCAGCTGGACTTTCAAATGCAAATATTTTAAGCATGTTTGCAATCTTTGATAGAATTCCCAATGTAATGGCAATCATACCAAATCTATGATGTGAGATTAATATGTGTTACGTAGTGTTTTGATCTGGAAATCATTCTTCATTTTTAAGCCACTGTGAAATTTTCTTTTGTTCCTAAATTCAGTAAGTGTCCATAGCAGTAATCCACTAAATTTGACTTAGGTATGTGTTGCAGAATTTAAATGTCACCATGCCAAAAGACATTTACATTTTTTTAACAATGACCTCTGGCGTTGACCGTTTGACACTTGACACTGTTCTGCCTCCTACAAGCACAAATGATCCACAAAGTTTGACAACCGTTGATCAGGAATATGCATGTCACAGCATCTAAACTATTTTTTATTTTTTCAGCCAGAGTAATCTTGACTTTTGACCCTACTAAGAGTAATCTTGACTTTTGACCCTAATAAGAGTAATCTTGACTTTTGACCCTAATAAGAGTAATCTTGACTTTTGACCCTAATCATTAGTGTTCTTCCTTAGTTGACGGTCAAGTCATCCACATGGTCTGGAAACTGTAGATGGTAGAGAACTTTGATTTATTTTACACAACCAATTTTATTATTCTTGCAGTCTCAGTGACCTTGACCTTGGACAACAAAATTAGCAAGTATTTGTATTCCTAATTCCAAGTTCAAAACTCTCCAAACATTTTGGTAGCATTAGCAAGTGGAGAACTAGAATTAATGTGTAAAGAAAGAAAATAGCAGACCAATGGTCAGACATACATAACAGATTTGGCCTTAAGGCAAGCAAATGAAAAGAAACTGATAATTGGAAGAATTTTGAGACAACAAAGAATCTGAAAGACAAAGAAAATGCCAATGGGAAGAAAATTGAAAAGTCTTAGATGAAAAGCCAGTCAGTATGTGGTCTTGTGTTTGATCTCCACAGGAAATGCTGCCACAAAGATTTTCGTATAGCTAAAAACTGTCCCTACAGCAGTGAATTCAATCCTAATTACACTCCATTACAGCCTGTATTAATAAGCGTATACCAATATTAAAAGACAATTACATCTAATGGAAGTTGCTACCACCACAGTGCCAGACTAAATATTCTTAGCAATAGAGATATTGTAAGTACTTCAAAAAGTCTCAAAATTTCAAAGTATTCCCAGTTTTTATGCATTTTGGCTGATGATGATTGAAGAATATTTGGTAAATATGACCCATAGCTGAGCTGAATTCAAAAACAAAAAAACATGACCTTATTTTTATAGTGCATAAAACATGTCATTTATTCAGATATTTTCTGTATTTCCATCATTATTTTCTTTAATACCTTCAATTTCGCTGCCTTTTCACTAGACTCTCATTAAAACGTAGTTGATGAGAACCATAAAAATGTATGTCATTAAAAGCAAGAACACCTCATACAGAAATGCTTCATAATAATACCATTACATCAAAGACAACACTAAAATGACATACTTTATCATGAAGAATTTTCCAACATACGTAATACATAAATGCATTCTGCTAACAAATGATACAGACACTCATGAATTTCAAACATATTTAAAAGAGAAATGAATACAGTAATTTATAAACAAAATAGACATGCATGATTTTCAGACATAATTAGTAGAGAAATGCAGCTAACAAACATTACAGATATTCATGAATTTCAAACATGCACAATACCTAAATAGTTATATAGCATGCAGAAAATTAAATCATGGTAAATTACAAATTTATCAGAAAATATGTTTGAAAAAGATGTAAGAGATTATACAAAAACATTACTTCACTGATCCTCAGCACTTCTATAATCTGTTGTTGGTTACGTCTTCAGAAACAATGCACATTAATAATTGAAAGGAATTTAGACTTTATTCCGAAAGAAATGGGAATGAAATTTAAACTGATGATAAGTGTACCCATCTTCCCAATAATGTATACTCCAGAACAAGAAAACATTTGACCCTTAGGACCCTACCAGTAAAACTGTTTGGGTGATTTGAAGAAAAAAAAGGGCTGCGAATATCCTGTCTTGTTTTTTTATATTTATTCAAAAAATTCAAATACATATTAATATCATGGGCACTTGCATAATGGACCAACTGAACTCTGCAACACATACCAATCCACCATTAAGCACCCCAAATTATTGCTGCTAAGCCAGACCTCGGCATCCACTTCCAACCCTGACCCGACCCCAAACCCCCCCAATACTATGTTCACAGTTCAGAACAGTTATTATAGTAGACAAGAAGACCACAGAAAACAACTGCTCTTGAGCCAGTCTATAACATGATTTATCACCCCTTAAATCATATCCACTGTTCAGGAAAGTCTTGTACCAGACAAGGAGGCCACATAAATCTGTGCCGTAGTCATACTCTATAACCAACTCAAAGCACAAAATGCCAGATAAGTGAAGCTTCTATTGCTGTAACCATCAAATCCACAACCTGAGTGTCTGTGATTCTTTTTTATCATCAGCAATGGCCACATGACCTCAACTGATGCCCAAGCTAATCAAGTTCAGTGCAATATTTCTTTCAGCGAATCAAATTGATTCTATTAGGCTTTTTGGCCAATGAGTGCACTCTGTGCCGTTCCTTTGTGACAAGTTCGATTCAGTCTAAAATCAAAAGTAATGATCTCTTATCTGTATTTTCCTAAGTTTTTTTTTATATGTATTCCATGTGTGTCCTTGAGGATGATATTTTGCACAAGGACATAGCCAAAACCAAGCGATCTATTTTACTATTTTGTTTGGGGGGGGGGGGGGGTACAAACAAGCAGACTCTCATGAAAGAAAAGCATACATGGATTTTTTTCTTAAAGGATATATTCAAGAAGTCTCTCATTATAAATTTAATTTTATCAACCTCAAGTTATATTTTATGGAACATGAGTACCATAAAAGGCAATTTATAACAGCCTTCCCTGTAACCAGACATGGCATGCCTGACTTTGGAAATAACTGACTAACAGGTCTTGATGATCCTGATCTTCAAGGAATGCATTTATAAATACCTATACAAAGTGGCAAGGTATACTGTTAATTTTCTATATACATAACATATACATATATAAACAGAAATACATGTTACACACATATATACACACAAATTTCTTTGTTATTTAACTAATTATTCATTAAATGTCCCAGGGTTCTTTTATTTTTCCTTTTTTTATTTCCAAATTCAATCATGCCACATGCTGTCTCCAGCTTTATCATCAGGGGCTGTGGTGGCGAAGTGGTTGTGTACTCAACCTATAACCACACCATTTTGAATCCATCACTGTGATGTGTCTCAGGGCAAGACTTTACAAATATTGCCTTTATACATTAACAGCCTCCATATCCTTACGACCTTACTCATATTGCCTTTACACAATAGCCTCCATGTCCTGAAGACCTTACTCATATTGCCTTTACACAATAGCCTCCATATCCTTAAGACCTTACTCATATTGCCTTTACACAATAGCCTCCATGTCCTGAAGACCTTACTCATATTGCCTTTACACAATAGCCTCCATATCCTTAAGACCTTACTCATATTGCCATTACACAATAGTCTCCATGTCCTGAAGACATTACTCATATTGCCTTTACACAATAGCCTCCATATTCTGAAGACCTTACTCATATTGCCTTTACACAATAGCCTCCATATTCTGAAGACCTTACTCATATTGCCTTTACACAATAGCCTCCATGTCCTGAAGACCTTACTCATATTGCCTTTACACATTAATAGCCTCCATGTCCTGAAGACATTACTCATATTGCCTTTACACAATAGCCTCCATATTCTGAAGACCTTACTCATATTGCCTTTACACATTAATAGCCTCAATGTGCTGAAGAACTTACTCATATTGCCTTTACACATTAATAGCCTCCATGTGCTGAAGAACTTACTCATATTGCCTTTACACATTAATAGCCTCCATGTGCTGAAGAACTTACTCATATTGCCTTTACACATTAATAGCCTCCATGTGCTGAAGAACTTACTCATATTGCCTTTACACATTAATAGCCTCCATGTGCTGAAGAACTTACTCATATTGCCTTTACACATTAATAGCCTCCATGTGCTGAAGAGCTATTCAAATACTGTTAAATTATTTGATCAGCCTTGCTTCCTTTGGCTGAATATAACAAACAGCAAGAGTAACACTTAGCAATCAACATTAAAAGACATACTCTGAATGTGGGAGATATATTTACATAATACTAACATATGTCAGAAGCATGCTTCTTGTTGTTTATTATTATTATTATTATTATTATTATTATTATTATTATTATTATAATTATTATTATTATTATTATTATTATTATTATTATTATTATTATTATTATTTTTATTATTATTTGTATTATTATTATTATTATAATTATTATTATTATTATTATTATTTTTATTATTATTATTATTATTATTTTTTATTATTATTATTATTATTATAATTATTATTATTATAATTATTATTATTATTATTATTATTATTATTATTATTATTATTTTTATTATTATAATTATTATTATTATTATTATTATTATTATTATTATTATTATTAAACTCATAGTTTATATACAAAGCTGGAAAAAGATCATATCACAACCATGAGATTCTGAAATATTCCATCCTGACAAAACATTTAACTCCATTTGGCATTCAAGCTTCACAACTAGGTAGAATTATATACAGTATATACTCACTTACAAGTCCAACCGCATAAACCCAGATCTGCCATCAAATATTGTGTCGGCAGATCCGAGTCTATACATTTTGTCAGGAGCACTCAATAGAACAAACAACACAGACTCTGACCTGCAGACACATTATGCTACAGCAGATCATGATATCTGTATGCCATTTGACTTGACATGTAAGCAAGTAATAAGGAATATGGCTAAAAGTATTTGCAGACAGTTGGTAGTTTAATATTTGTTGTACTTACTGGCCTTAGTGGCAACTTCGGAGGCATTGACACCTGCTGTTCTGTGTGGATCTACTTTAAACGTCACTTTGTTTCCAATGACACTGAAACCAGAAGATAAAACAGATGAGAGAACTATAAATAATTAATTACATATTTCTCAAACTGGTTGAGAACATAAGGTATAAATCAATAAACTGCAAATTAAAATGCAAAATTAACTCCAAAACTGTGTCTTCTATACTTTTAATATGATGTACTGTTCAAATACATGGCAGATTCTTCTGACCTTCAACTTTAAAAATACTGACCTCCAAAAGAAACAGAGCCATGTTGGCTTTAGTGGCAAGCATGACAGAATCACTACCACACAGGTGCAGGTACAAATCTTAAAATTGGCTCAGCCTTGGTCAGTTACAGTGGTGTGGTCAGTTACAGTGGTGTGTCCCGTGCAAGTCACTTTAATGCAATTACCTTGGCAATAAAAAACCTACTTCTGTTCCTGTGTCATAAAATAACAAAACAAACCAAAAGAAAAAATTCCTTATTATTACTCGCAGACACAGTTAACAAGTTTAGTATACAACTAATTAACAAGGTACTGGACTATTTATTCAAGACATCACAAGATTAAGTTCACTATAAATTCTATTCACTTTTCAAATTCTGTGCAATTAGTTTCAATTTAAAATGAATCATCACTATGTTACTTGTTACCCAATAATCTGGAAGCAATATATTTTTAAATCATGTAAGCTGCAAGTGAATGAAATGTTTGTTTGTTTGATTAGGACTTTTAACATAGCTTTAAAAAAAATTCAGTCATATCACTACGATGTCTGCAGTGAAGCAGTTTATAGTGATGTCTAGCACTGGGGCATCATGCAGCAGACATGTAGCATGATGTCCCACCCAGTCACGTTATCCTGACACCAGGCCGACTGGTCCTAACACTAACCTCTTAATGCTGAGCATCAAGCTAGGCAGCTGTTAGTACCATTTTTGTAAGATTTTGGTATGACTTGGCCAGGAATCAAACCTATGATGTACCTCCCGATTCTGTGGCGGATGCTCTAACCACTAGGCCACCAGAGCGTTTGAATGAATTGTTAGTAATTTTTAGGGCAAGCAAACATTTTGGACCTGACCAAACCATACCTGTTTGCTTTCTCATCCTATGAGTAACCCAACAGGCTCAACTCAATAAACATTATCTTTTCTGATTAGGTTCTATTGTTGTTTTCTACTGCATGCATGGGTTTTTTTTGCTGGTTAGCAAAATTTCAGAAACAATTATGGATATATTATTATTTTATCTTTATTTCAACATCAAAATGAGAAAGGGAAGTTTGCAGAAGTCTTTTCTCATTTGATTGTTTTTTTTTAAATTAACATTTTAATCTTCGTAGGCAATTTCAGTGAAAAATTAAACATAAAATACACTCGCTTATAAAATTAGTTCAACTGCAAACTGCAAAGACCCAGATCTGCTATTGCATAATGCACCAGCAGATTTGGATCTATCCAGTTTGTGCGGAGTAATCAGTAAAACAAACTACACAGACCTTGATTTGCAGGTGCATTATGCTACATTATGCATTTGCAGGCTAGTCTTGTAAGTAATGTTGAAGGTCTTACTAATGAGTATCTGCAATTCTTACTCATTATCTCATTAGATTTCCATTACAATTCATAATGATTATCTCCACATACTGCTGTACATCTATAATGTCTGTCTGTTTTGTTTTTTATGGTTTAACGCCATTTTTCAGCACAAGATAGGCTATACATGGCAGCCAGAATTAATGGTGGAGGAAGAACCTTGAAAACCCTGGAAAAAACCAATGACCCACGAGAAGCTACTGGCAAGCTTTCTCACAGACCCACATTGGCCGAATCTGAGACTCAAACCCACGCTGAGGTGAGATGGCAGTGATACGTAATGGACAGCGCTTTCAGCCACTCAGGGGCCCCTTCAATAATGTCTGTATTTTTCAAGAATTTAGTACTTGAGCAGAATTTAATCTACATTCTAACTGATTCACACAAAATTGTACTTTCAACATTTTTCGTAGATGTTGGTAAACAATTAGTGAATATCATGACAAGTTATTCTCACTGAACTGTAAGAATTCTCAATTATTTCATTCTATTTCAGGATTTCCAAAATGTTTATGTTGTTGAACAGAATGGTGGAAAACAAATGATTGTAAATATGTTAGATACAACCATGGGTGATTCAGATCAACTGATCGTTTCACTGTAAAACATTTTACAAGAGATTTGGTAGTGATGCATGGATAATCTAAATGTAGCCAGTTCATGTGAAAAGAGAAAATGGCTTGACTAATCAGGTGGTCCCCCATCTCAATAACACTCATCTGTCTTTCTCATTAGCTCTAATCTTCTTAAATCATGAAGCATTAATCTGCTTTAATCATGAAGCACTAATCTGCTTTAATCATGAAGCACTAATCTACCTCAATATCAATACAAGGTGCTTTGTAACTTTGTGAAAGACATAGGTCTATGAAATTCAAGAAGACTCAGTGAATTTTCACAAGAAATAAAACATTGACATTGCATCTTCAGGACTCAGTGAATTTCACAAGAAATAAAACATTGACATTGCATCTTCAGGACTCGGTGAATTTTCACAAGAAATAAAACATGCTGCTAATTGATTTAAGACATCAGAAATTCAAAGTTTAAGCCAATATTGTCAACAACTTCCAAAGGTAAATGTTCACAAACTTTATTTCAATTAGATTTTAACTTCAATATTTTTCATATTTTAGACCAGGTTATCTTCACTAACAATCTGTCAACAAATACCAGGGATTAGATCAAATATTGGAAAACTGACAAATCAGAAAAATAAGAGTCAAACCTTTTGAAGTTTATAAAAATGTGACAATACAGACATTTTCTTGCAATAGTGTAATGTTTGTTGACTCCTACAGAGTTCTATAATGTAAACAGACTGAACTTGTGGTGAAACATTTTATAATTTGAGCATCTGAATATTAGGAACAACAGAAACTACTAGATTCTGAGGGAAAAAAATTAGTCACAGCTTTCAAAATGGAATACAGAATTGTCAAACCTTAGAAGATAGTAATATTGTCTACATGCTGTGTATCATAATTAATTTTCCTCTGGCATATTTGGATTGAGAGCACTACCCACTACTCAGGTTTCATTGAAGTACAATGGCTTCCTACAGTGTAAGACCTTCCACAGCAGAAATTAATTAGTTCAACAGAATCTGCAGTCACATTTCCAGGGTCTAAATGTATTGAAAACTTAATACCACCCTTTCTGAGAATTGTTAAATTACACAGCTGCAAAGCTAAAATAAAAGCTCCGAAGTCAGTTTTAAAAAAGCCGAAGTCAGTTTTAAGAATAATTGTTAAAATTTCTTAAATGTACATTATGGTGTTCATCCAAAATTCTACATGCAGCAGCTACATATCTACAATCATGAGTACCTTGTATAATCAAGATGGTAAGTATCAACTACTGTCAAAATACCTTATAACAAATGATGAAACTTTAAATGCACAACTCCTGTTTGAAGATAATTACTAAATCTTAAGCTATCTAGAAATTTAACCTCAATCACATTTATACATTGGCTTGTAAACAGTGTAGAAAATGAGCATCGATAAGTATATATATATATATATATATATATATATATATATATATATATATATATATAACTACTAAAATCTAGATGAAGTGTCTATCACTGAACTGTACTACCAGCTTCTTCTGCTGTCCTAAGAATTCTTGCTAGGATTCTGAAATCATGAAACACATACACAAACCAAAACAGGTCACAGGTAATATACAAACAGTAAAAGATAATATACAAAACCATAACAGGTAATATAAACCATAACAGGTAAACACGCAACATTTTGAAACTTTGAAAGTTTGAATATTTTGGTCTAGCTGTCAGTGTCTGTTGCCCTGTGATAATACGCCAACCCAAATAATACACATGGTATCAATCCATGCAAGAAATAAAATATATGATATGCACTACCTTATGGCATGTGAATGCAGGAAATAATTACAAGTTCATAATTGTTAGTATCTACTTAAATGTTTATCGAACAGTGTAGCTGGCACATAAATGCACATTTCTATAGGTACCTTGCAATTTATGCAGTACAGAAAATGTCCTGCAACTAGTTTTGGAAGTTACATTACTCTAGGTCCCAAAATTTATGCACAAGTTGCAAAAGCAAGGGTTAGCATGAACTATGCAAAAAAAAAAAAAAAATAATAATAATAATGATGATGATAATGATAATGATAATAAAACTAATAATAATAATGATAATAATAATAATAATGACTTTATTTAAAAAGGGTGGCACAATTAGTTGCAAGGAATTAATATTAACATCATCTACATGTAGTGCTTCAAGTGCAACACCACATAATGATGAACAGGGCAAAAATTCCTAAAAATTTCTAGACAGTTGGAAACTTGGGCGTCCGTGGCTGAGATATGATAAAATGTTAAAACAGATGTTCTGTGATGTATGTATCAAGGCAAAGTTCGTCAATTCATTTACAACTGGCTGTGATATTTTGAAGAAGGAGTGTGTCACCAAACATGAATCCAGGCGGTTTAAATAATATTTGTGCATTTTACTCATTGATCTTTTCCTTTTGCCATCAATCCCGTGTTACGGTTATAGAGACTTAAACTCCGCAAGAAGAAATAGCAAACAACAAATAAACAAGTTTTGCATAATTAAAAATAATTATTTATTTCTCAAAATACAAGAGTGAAAGAATCCCTATATTGGGTGTTAACTTATGCTAATATATACGGTCCAATATTGCCAGGTGTTGACTCGTGTAAGTTTCATTCATGGGAATGGAGATCCTATTTTGCTTGTTGAGAAAATTTATACAGCATTCAGTGATCATTCTTTTGGGATTTAGGAAGCAATAGAGCATTTAATGGAGATTTTGACGAACTTCATAATTTGCTCGGAATTTTTATCACGTGGCGGGTGGTCAGCTGACCGCAATAGCCACTCAATAGGTGGTGGGCAAAATATAGCAAACGCCTCATAATCAGCATCAATTTTCAAACTACAAACGGTGATGCAGGATGCCGACATCAGAAATAAACTCTGCATCTCATCTCGAGGGAATTTAACGAGAATCAGCATGTACAGATGTGAAAAATTAGACTTTGAAACTGCATTCAACAAGGGGGCAGCCGTAAAATCGCGACGGATCTTCATGTAACACTTTTTTAACATTTTGTTAATGCTTGTTGTAATTAAATTATTAACTAACCCATCTTTTGTTATTTTCATTGCCTGTTACATTAATAGAGTAAATTAACACTTGGAAAATGTACACTACTTTTTCTGGCGATACTTTTTAAAAATTGGCGACAAAATAATGAGGTTGGCGATTTTTTTGGCGACAGATTTTTAAAAGCCAGGACCATCATTGTAATGTAACGGTACTAATCCCACTCGCTGAAGACTTGGCCTAGCAGATCAATGAAGCCGCCTTTACATCTGGCGTTTATTGTTCTAGAATCTAGATACCAGGTACTCAACCCATCCGCTATTGGCCCTGCGGCAGATAAGAATAAATTATAATCGTTGTGGTCCTGCCTCAGACAAATCTTTGATCTAAACTAAAAATGGTAATGAAGCCTTGTTTACATCCGATGGGTAATGAAACATTGGACAGATTTTCATTTATGATAAAGGAAAGGAAACCACTGGATATAAATTGCTCAGTGCGGCAGATGGCTAGGCCGCGTGCATCTTATGTAATTTTTGTTTACACAAATCGTCAAAAGCCCGCGTCTTATATATGGGTGCGTCTTATGTAAAATATTTTTACACAAATCGTCAAAACTCGCGTCTTATATATGGGTGCGTCTTATATGCGCGAAAATATGGTACGCATTCTTGCTGCAGTATTGCTAGAGGTAGAAGCAGCATCGACATTTACCAATTTCTGAATCACACAGAGATGAGTTAATTGTGAGAATACATGTACCTTCACATTTATTGTATTTTTTATTTCTTGCAATTTTAATACGTTAATTTAAAAATAATTTAAGTCATTAATGATGACAGTTTTAGAGTTGAACAGGTATCTATACACATGTTACTATATAATATGTATTATGCAGAATATTTCATAAGTCTGTTGTACAGATTGTATGATATATTTTTAATGTATCACTATCATCTAGATTGAGTTAAAATCACTCATTTGTAACATTAGATTTTTAGTGTACATATTTATTTCAGCCAAGAAATGAATCACAATCTGATTATAATATATGATTCACATATCAATAATATTAATCAGTATGTTTTAGTGTAGGAATTGTAATGAATAAGTTTTATATAGTTAAACATACAAATTGATTCATAGGTGATTTGTTAGCTTGGTAATCAGGGTACCAAAATGTCATGTGGGTAAACCCAGACAGTCTAACTGTTGTACTCTACACCATGTTGAATTGGACAAGCAAGACATCATTAAGTCCTGGGTGGAAATGTGTTTGTTCCTGGTATGGAAGTATACATTTATCCTGTGTGGGCAGACATAATCAAGTCTTGCATACTCTCGTGTGTGTGCAGACATAATCAAGTCTTGCATACTCTTCTGTGTGGGCAGACATAATCAAGTCTTGCATACTCTTCTGTGTGGTCAGACATAATCAAGTCTTGCATACTCTTCTGTGTGGGCAGACATAATCAAGTCTTGCATACTCTTCTGTGTGGGCAGACATAATCAAATCTTGCATATTCTTCTGTGTGGGCAGACATAATCAAGTCTTGCATACTCTTCTGTGTGGTCAGACATAATCAAGTCTTGCATACTCTTCTGTGTGGGCAGACATAATCAAGTCTTGCATACTCTTCTGTATGGGCAGACATAATCAAGTCTTGCATACTCTTCTGTGTGGGCAGACATAATCAAGTCTTGCATACTCTTCTGTGTGGGCAGACATATTCCAGTCCTGTGCGGACATGTAATTGTTGCATATGCAGGTGCACATACATGTTGGCTTGCATAATTTCATCCTTGTTCCATGAGATATACATCTGTCCTGTGTTGACATTTATTAGGAGACCATCCAGTGTAGACTTATTATATTCCCTGTTTCTGTGAAGACTAGAATTTCATATAAACTTTTATAAAGATAAGATTCCTAGCTAACACAATTCCATTGAAATTTAGCTTGAATTTAGTGGTGATGTAATAGTCCTAATCTATTGAATGGAGTATTAACAATTTAAATTTGTATATGATTTTATGGAGATCAAATGTTTTTTTAAATGTGTACAGTTGTTGCTTACCCTCCTTATACACAGGCACCTAGACAGGCCTATTGTAAATTGTAATCACAAACATACCGGTATTTTGAAACAGGATACGGGAAAGAAATGTGGAACATAATCAGCATAAATCTGATTTATTGTAAATATCAAATTTCTATTTATTCCATAAAATTATGGCTTATTTACATCTTTGGTGAAAAAAGAAGACATGTGACATAAATTCCTTGCCTGTAATATGATGACTAACATCTAACTTAAACACTACAAGTCTTTTATCTACTAAAGGGATACCAACACAAAACTTCAAAGGAACTAAGCCATCCCACCACCACAAACAAAATGTATATTTGTGATGGTTGTAAAAAAAATCTTAAAAGAGCTAAACAGATAAGATTGGGATAGGGGATTATGTCTTGTCTTTAATTTTTTTGGGGGGGTGAAGAAGATTTTGTCTGTACCTCATGGCAGGCACATCCTCTGTATACAAGAGAGAAAAGGGTAATACAAAATTTGTAATAAAAACACCTGACCCCAGGAACCCATTCCAATGTTCTAAATTATTCTACCTCAAAGCAATCCTTTCAGAATTACTACCATTTATGTTCACTTACAAATAAAGTCCAACTTTCTTTTGAAATTTTAACTACTCTTGTACTTTAACAGTTGTATCAATACATGTCTTCTTAAACACCACCACCATCCAACCCACCCCTGAACTTGAAATAAAATCCTCCATATTTATTTAAACACACCAATTCAATGTGAAAGGCAAAAACAAAATGATTGCATTAATTCAATTTAAATCCAGTCCATTAATTTGGGCACATACTACATCTTTAATAAAGATGCACCCAAAGAGAACCTTCTGCCATTCTGCCTTCACAGAAAGCACCTGTTCAATATGCATAAATTAGCACTACATACAAAAAAGTAAATAAATTATTCCCACATTGCAGTTAAGGATTCAACTAACTGATAAAATTAGTGAGTATGGTACATGTAATAACATTTGTGATAAAGTGTGATGAGGATTTTTAATTCAAAGAAATGTGACATAACAATAGAGTGTGAAACACTTCTTTCAAAATTAATGTCAGAATATAAAAACACAACAGATTTTGTGACCTGCATCCTCATATGGTAACAGTTGACTTTAAACAATTACCCAACCATTGCTGAATAAATGGATTCATTAAATTCAGAGCTCATGAAACAGGATATATAGTGTAATGATCAAAACTGGTGTGACACCCATGTTTGCTCAAGACTTGCTTTCAGATTGTAAAGTGTGATGGCAACATGTGCTCATCAAAGCTCATACTTCAGCGCGATAAAAGACAGATTTCTTCCTCCCCCTTGTTCAAACGTATACATGGCTTAAAGCTCCAGAACAAGCAACTGATGCACCCTTGCACAAATTTCTATCCTTATTTGCAACACAAAACAGAAGAAATTTTACCCCAGTCAACAAACACAATATTTTCAGACAATTCCCTACGATCTTTATTGCCCTACATTTCAATCGGTGCTGAATGAGATAACTTGCAAGATATGCTATGTGTACTTCAGCTCTCTGGTCATGCTGCGCATTCACTCAGTATTTCACAAACAAATAGCAGTTTCCATTGAAGCGCATCAGACCAAAGAGAGTCGCTGCTAGAAGGCATCGTGAAATGATGGTCATACAAGCAAATGCAGAGAACAGGGAAAGTGTGGATTGGATTGACGAGGAGGAGCTTGATTTGGAGGGAATATCCTTTCCAATAAACGATGTTAATCTAGAAACAAATGAATTTCTTGTTTGTTCAATGGAGAAACATCTTACTTTGTCTTGGGATAATGATAACTATGAAAAGAAGTAATTCATTTACATATTGTGCAGATTTTAAACCCTTATAATTTTTGTGGATTTGTTGAAACTTTAATGTTAGTAAGAATTGAAGTGATTGATATTTTTAATTTACATTTCATTTTGATTATTGTTTAAAATTAAACTTTTTAAAATAATTTGATAAACTTTTAACTAGCCAGGCTGACCTTGTAAAAGCCTGATTAATTAAACACTATTTTACAAAAAAAAGATTATTGTTTTGTCTGTATAATTAACTGATTTACATTACTTTTCACTATTAAAAAAAGTTGTGAAAAAGGGGGGTTTAAGAGATTTGTGATGTCACATAAAGGGGGGGGGGGTCAGGTTTTTTGTAACAAAGTGTGATGGGGTGTGTGTGTAAGAAAATGGCAATATTTGCATGATGTCATATGTGAACAATCCATTTTTAGTTTGACTATATTTGTAAGCCTGTATGGTAGGTCTTTCAGTTGCTTGTTTGTGTGTTTGGTGTCTTTTTAATTTTTAATATAGGTTAACAATTTTTGTCATATCGCTACGATTTCTGCAGTGTGGCAGTTTATAGTGATGTCTAGCACTGAAGCATCATGTCACAGACATGTTGGCCAGGGTTCAAACCCATGACCTCTCACATCTGAGGCTGATGCTCTCTTATCACTCAAGTCTACAAACATAGGTTACAATAAATTTATCAGTTTTTAAGTATCTAAAATTTCTAATATTTAAAAAAGCAGAGATAAATATACCAGAAGATATAAAAAAAAACAATATTTATAATATTTATGAACAGTGCATGAAAAATTAGTAACAGTACATAAAAGAGATGCTGAAATTGAACTATGACCAATGTCAAGCCATAACTAACTTAACTGACTATCCATTCTTTAAACAAATTTGTCTCTTTTAGGACAAGGGCAAATATTAATATGAAAGACAGTCTAGTCCCATTATACAAAAGACAAAATCCATTCATCATTTAAAAATAATCATCCCATGATCTGCCATGTCTTGTAATTTTGGTCAAGTTGGTGTAGACTTGTTTTCAGAACAAGCTTTTCTAAATCAAAAACCTGTAAACTTGTATGACCAACTAGAGAGAGCTTTATTTCACTCCAATCTCAAATAAAAAATGATCTTGCTGATATCCACCACTTTTTAATGGGAACATTTTTTCAGCTATAAAATGAACGATTTCTGATATATGTCTAACTCTGTCATGAAATAACTGCATAGCTGATGAAAAGACATCTGGCGCTCACAAGGCTAATGGCAATGTCTTGTTAACAGTGGCTCTCCCCAGGCAAGAGAAACCTATTATTTTTCTGCCACCATAGAAAACATGGAGGATCAGGTGCCACTGAAATCAGAGGAGGATTAACAATGATGGACTTGAGACTCCTTGGAGAGTTTTCCATAACAGGAAGACTATACCAGATTTATCTGATTTACCGTATCATGCCACAAAGATGTCCTCTAAAAGTATATCATTATAACAAGGCTATAATGTGAGATTTTACATTTGTGTACTAGTTGAATACAATAATACATATGGCAATATCTGCTTGCAGTAAAAGCCATATAACAGAGTAATCAAGGATTTTCATCAATCCATTTTTTTTCTTCAACACAAGCTTGATATTCTATCTGTTACAATACTGCAGATTTTGTTTTCCATATACAAGAGTTATGACCTGAAATAATTAGTCTTATATTTCATCATGCATGATCAATTCCAAAACTGAAAATTTTGTGAGAATGAGCAAGAGGTCCCTACATGTCAACCCCATGATCAAAGAAAGCAGAAAAATTAAACTGAACAATTATAAACAATATTTATTAACCAAAAATGTCATAACAGACATAACTTAAATAGATATAATGGGAACTGAGCAACAATCCTTATTTATTTTTGGCTCTCTCCTCATTAATTGCAGAAATTGCAGACCACCCCCACCCACCTGCAAAAAAAACAACAACAACCTACATACACAAATGTATTTACTTGTCACTTTGACCATCATTTTATTCTTGCAGAGGTTTATTGTGTAGTATGCACACTTTGAGTAAATAAAAACAAAAATGTTAGCTCTGGTGTTTTTTTGAGGAATGTCAAGGCCCTTTTGAATTCCTCAGATCAATCACATATCAAAATTGGCAGGGATATAACTGTATGAAAAAATTAAGTCAGCTTTTTACAGACTTTGATGTTCAGACAGTTAACTTTAAACACATTTTTGTTTATTGGTACAGGAATACTGCAGCCTCATCATTTTGCTGTACTGAGGTAAAAACCAGCATATACCAATTTAATTCAAGGAGTCAAGCCAATCCCTTTTTGTAGATGGGTTATTCAACCCCAGCCCCTATCTCCCATTGGGATCAATTAGTAGCATTCCCAATACCAGTGGTCAAGATCCAGTGCCAGGATTGGGAATATACCCATATTATACAAGGGATTGGGAATGATGTCTAGACCAGGATTCATAACAATGAAGACCCAATGCAAGAGTTTCTATTCCAGAAATCTAAATCAAATGAACAAAAAATCCCCTTGATCTGTAAACCAGTCTACTTGAGTTGATAAAAAGACACCATTTGCCATAAATTAGAAAGGCAGGTCCTGCCACTGGTTGACAGTGATGTCCCTCCATCACACAATGCCATGAGGATCACTTCCTCACTGGGGCTGACTTCTCTGTCCACATATCACTGATTAATCCCACCTCTGCAGAAGAGGACAATTTTAGTAATCTTAAAATTGTTAGACTCCTCCCTAATGGAAGCTGGCAACTTCCCAGAGTCAGAAGTGCCCTCGAAACCTCTTGGAAATGGAGGGGGACTTCAAATAGTGAGGAAATAGAAGCAGGTATCCTCCTTTCCCTATTTGTGTGATAAATTTGCATCATGTCCCATAATTTCTTCCCTATCAGAAAAAAGGAAACAAAAACAAGACATGTCCATGCATGCACACCAATCAGGTAGGGTGCATGTTCAAAATGGCCTTTAATTGCATATACCCACCTTAATAGATGCTTACAAGCTTAATTTTTTAAAACAAATTTTAAAACAAATCAACCCAATCACTACTTACCCAAATACTGTTTATTAAGTGAGGGATAAAAACAACTTCACTTGTGATGAACTCATACTCTCCAATTTTCTCCAATTTACCACAAAGGGATACATATAAATGAAAATTATGTAAGAATTAATTAAGATGAATATATTAATTACAAAACAAACAAGAATATGAGATAGTAGATATGCCAAAAGCCTATTTAGATGATGAAAAATTTTGAGCATCTTGGGACTGCAAGAACTACACAAAGTCCAAGGAAAACCAGAGCAATATTCCGAATGACTGGAGATATGAAAATAACCTATCTAGCCTAGAAAGTTTCAACGGAATCCTCCAACAGTCTTGTTGACTACCGGTAGGTTATTCCATTGGAGTGCTTCACATTCTAATAAAAAGGGGTCTTACAAACAAATAATTCATTCCTCTTTTAGGTCAGTCTGTGGGAATCCATTTTCTAATCAGAGTTTACAGTTGTGTTCTTGAAATCAGATACAATTAAAAAGAAACTATTTTAAAAACTCCTCAGAATTACTAAAGTGCTCAATAACTTTGGATTAATAATACATTACTTTGATTTTTATGAATGCATTCAAAGGCATCCTGGATTGCATTATTGTTCTAATAAAGGGAGCTAAGCCAATGTGTTGTGTCTGATAACAAGGGGCTAGAATTATGTTAAAAGATGATGCAGAGAGCTGACAGACTGTCACAGTTTTCATCAGTACCAAGATACATGCTAAAGTCTGAATATACCTGCCCATTTGTTTGTAAACCCCTCCCCCACCAATTTAAAAAAACAAAAAGTACAAATGAAATAAAAGATGTACAGAACTTAGTTCATTTATTGATTTATAGTTTTAAACCTGATTATGCCCAGGGGGTCCTAGTGTTGTGCATTTAACTCCAAAAAGAAGTTAACAGTGTAAAAGATGACCATGTAAAAGATGACCATGCTTGCCAGTCATTTCCAGTTCCTGGACAAGTCCATTTTCAGCAAAGGGGTGTATGCACAACTACACATGTATGCACACAGAAGGAAAATATTAATTCTGATATTTACAACATTGAATCAAGCAAAGGAAAAGAATAAAAACTACAAATTTGCCTTTCACATGGATTTAACAAGTGGTGCAATTTTATCTGTTCATGTGTACAGAGATATAAATTTAAACTCTCAATATTTAAGTAATTTATGGAATTATCCATATGGAATTAAATGACTAAGTTCTGTGCACTTTTATTGCATTAAAGATTGCCATTATTAAAATTGGTAGGTGGATACAAATGGGGAGGTATAGTCAGACTGTAAATTTGGTTCAAATTAAAAGAATTATTGTGTGGTACTGAAAGAGGGCAAGTCTTTCAATCCAATGCCACAAATTGGATAAAAGATGATGCAATAGTTTACAATCAAATCAGGTAAGATGTCATTAATATCAAGCTACATGCTAAATTTGGTTGAAACAAATTAGTAATTAAGGGCATTGCAATGCTGAAATAAAGTGGGTGGGGCTAACTGTTATGTGCCCCTCTGACATTCCAAATCAAGTATGGGCCTGTCAGTAACAAGCAGCATACCAAGTCTGGTTTAAATCTAAACTGTTACAGAATTTATTCTGCAGAATAGAAAACTGGGACAGACAGAAAGACAGACAGAAATATCTGCAGGCCTAATTTTAATAAGTAAGTCAAACTGCCAACAAGATAAATCCTCCTCTGTTATTGCATGATATGCTGGCAAATCAGGGTCAATGCTGCTTGTTCTACTCATTACTCCAACAAAAGACTGCATGGACCCAGACCTGCCAGCTTATTATGTGACAGATCTGGTTTTGTGCAGTTTGCAGCTGGACTCAACTTATATGCAAATCTGGAAGCTAAATATTCCACATTTATCCCATAATACATTCCTAATGGTATGACCTGCCTTAGAGTCATGTTTGTCTGCAACTAATATAGAATCAGTGTTCAACAAGTGCTTTAAAATGTCCAGTAGGAATAAAACGTTACAGATCATCTGACAAATTGAACAGATGTAATTTGGACAGTTCCAAAATGGTCATTTGTTCTGAAATTACCAGTCATTCCATTCAAATAAAATTATATTTAGAATATGCAATTAACCTCTGCTGATTTGTTTTTTGCCTCATCCAGGTTAGTGCCTATAGTGAAAATGACACTTGATTTCATCACAAATGTATATAATTTAAGAAAATATGTAAAGAACCAATTAAAGTAGTAATAGTAACAAGGGTTTAAAAATATCTTTTAGTAAAAATACTTCTGGTCATAGACCACCTGCTTCAGATGCAGGATGTCGTGTGTTCGATCCCTGGCTGAGTCATACCAAATAGTTACAAAAATGGTACCTGCCTTGCTAATGGTGCTCAGCATTATGAGGTTAGTATTAGGACTGATCAGCCTGGTGTCAGGATAATTTGACTGGGTGAGACATCATGTTACATGTCTGCAGCATGAGGCCCCTGTGCTAGACATCACTATAAAATGACACACTGCAGACATCGTAGCAATATGACTGATATTTTTTTTTTACAGCTACGTTTATAAAAATCCAGATCACACACACACACTTTCTGGTCAAGGCCTGGGCCAAAATGTTCAGACTTGTCAGAGAAAACCTGACACTGAACTCTGATCATGGGCCAATAACAACACTTATAACCTTTGACTAGTGCTGAACAACAAATCAACATATCAAAGGTAATATTGTGTCAAGGCAATGGAACCAAGTGTATTGCCCAGAGACACACCATAATGATCCTGCCTGATCAAGGCAGGATTCAAAACTGCAGCTTTCTGGTCATGATTAAATTACAAAGATCTTACATGGGTAAAAAATATACAAAATCAACTGATTACATATAATTCTTCAAGCCTTATGGCTGTTCCTTTCAAGCGGAAAAACAAACTATACAAATATCTTTAATATATCTATTACTGTTACAAAAGTACAAAGGCTGCCATTAATTGTATCAGCAATTCATTGAAATTTATATATATTTTTGAAACAAAACTGTAATCAGTCTATGTATCCCACAATACACGACAATTTTCACCTGATGCATCCATATTTTCCAAGAGGCAAACCTGTATGCTTAACAGCCAAATAAACTAAACTTCAAAGCTTCAGCATGCCGCTATCCTAGAATTGTGAAAATTCCCATACAGCAATTTCATGAAGAAATAATATCTCTTATAACTGACAGACCTACATCAAAGATGGATGATATGTTCTGGTTAAAAATAAATTACCAGTGGCAGTTTAACCTGCTGTGTTATCAACTCATGGTCAGACACACAAAAAAAGAAAAATGTGTTATTATCATTTATTTATCTTTAATTATGAACTGTAATGAATATAAGCACTTCAAAACATTCTCAGATAGTTCCAGGTCTTTTAAATGATGCACTAAAAACAAAAGAGCTTGTTTGAAGTTGACCCAACTCTCATCTAATGCATGTATAGTCAGGGATTCCTTTTAAATGGTTGTAATTGGTTGTACTATCATTATTTGAATTATTTCACATATTGTAGGTTTTTTATATACCAGTGCAATGAGTTTGTTATGATATAATGTTGTCCATCCATCTCTTTATGTCTGTTAGCAATTAACTTTCCTGCACAATAATTTCATTTTCCCACCATCAACAGTTATCCAAGTTTGTGGATGGTCTGCACTTGGGATTGAGATTCAACCCAATTGATTGCAGGCTCCAAAGGTGAACACAATGGAAGAAAGAATTTACAGCCTTCACATAGCAGCTTGAGTTCTCCATCACCTATTGTTACCTAAGTTTGCATGTAATAATCACATGAGACAAAGAAGAAACCTATCAATTTCTGGGTTAAAAAAGTCAAAGATCAAGGTCACTGTGACCAAACAAATAAAATGTTTCTGCACAAAAGTTTGAGTTCTCCACCATATACGGTTACTAAACTTTGTGGCTGTCTTGCACTTTGGTTTAGAAAGAATACTATTGATTTTGGGTGCAAAAAGGTTAAAGACCAACGTCGCTATGACAAAAAAAAGATTTCTGAACAATACGAAGTTGCCTTTGTGTACAGGAAAACTATTCTTTTTTTGTACAAGCTGGTACATTTTACTTTTAAAAAATAATCCTTGTCTTGCACTAAGCAATGACTCATTGCCCAAAAATAATGTATTCTTGATTTCGTCAACAACACTAAAAAGCCAAGGTGGACTGAGCCTTGTATACCATCATCAATTAAAGCTGAAACTATCTATGTCTCATGCTCCAGTTCAACTTTTATGTTAATCTCAAGGGCTTGCCATTTAATTCTAGATCAATGTATAGACTATTTCTAGCATACAATGAATAATATAATGATTTAACAATACACAATAGAATATTTCTTAGAAAAGTCAAATTGATGTATAAAGTATCCAGAAAAGCCATTTCTTTCTAAGTAATATCTTTCACCAAAGAGATGCTGGTACTCCAGATTTGAGGCTCTTAAAAAGTAAAATTACATTATACCAAGGCCAAAGAAGGAATTGTTTTAAAAAAATGTTTCCATTATAATGGTCAACTGGTTGGAAATATATTCCCTGTGACATAAGGCAGGCTCCCAGCATTTCTTCTTTTTATAATCAATGTCTTAAATGGATGAAATCTTTGACAATTGAACAGTTCTAGTACAATCCATATTGCCTGCTTTCTGTAATTCTGAATCATTTTCACAGTTGAATTTTTCAATGCATATGATATTTTATATTTTATATATTTCTATGCGCTTACAGATCCCTGTGAATATGTTCCAGGCTTGATACTTTGATTTTTTTAAATCACTTAATTATCTAGTGTCAAGCCAGACTCTTGACATCATGTTGTATATACTGTATATATTGTACATAACATATGCAAGTCCTCAAGGTAGATTAGTTCTGTTGTTGTTGTTGTTGTAGGGTTTAATGCCATTTTTCAGCACATGATAGGCTATACATGGCGGCCAGTATTATTGGTGAAGGAAGGACCCGGGCCCGGAAAGAACCACCAACGCATGAGAAGTTACTGGCAATCTTTCTCACATAACTACATTAGCCAAATCTTGGACTTGAACCCACACAGACAGAGGTGAGATGGCAATGATCCATAATGGAGAGCGCTTCAGACCACTCTGCCACTCGGGGCCCTGATCAGTTCTGTAACTAATTGACTAACCTTCTCTAAGTAAAGTCTTTATTATAAAAATAATAATATAATAATAAGTAGTACCGGGTAGTAGTAGTAGTATTACGTTTATTATTATTATTATTATTATTATTATTATTATTATTATTCCTGTACTTATAACCTGCAGCAACCTGTAAAGCAAAACATATTTTACTCTTGTAGTGCAGATATTCAGAGTACACTAAAGAATTGTCCTTTAAGCATGACCATTCTGGTGTCTAACAACAAATACCATACACTTTATCTTAACTTTGGACAGTAAACTGGGAACACCCTGATCTAAATAATACACAACTAAACATAAACTGTGAATACTGCACACCCATCTCTAAAATGGGAACATTATATACTCAAATCCAAACAGGAAACACTTCATGAACACACCCATCTCTAAAATGGGAACATTACATACTCAAATCCAAACAGGAAACACTTCATGAACACACCCATCTCTAAAATGGGAACATTATATACTCAAATCCAAACAGGAAACACTTCATGAACACACCCATCTCTAAAATGGGAACATTATATACTCAAATCCAAACAGGAAACACTTCATGAACACACCCATCTCTAAAATGGGAACATTATATACTCAAATCCAAACAGGAAACACTTCATGAACACATTCAACTCTAAACTGAAAACATGACATGTACGGTACACATTCAACTCTAAACTGCAGAAAACACTACATGCACACATTCAACTCTAAACTGAAAACAATACATGTACAAACTCAAATCCAAACAGGAAACACTTCATGAACACATTCAACTCTAAACTGAAAACATGACATGTACGGTACACATTCAACTCTAAACTGCAGAAAACACTACATGCACACATTCAACTCTAAACTGAAAACAATACATGTACAAACTCAAATCCAAACTGGGAATACTTCATGTACACATTCAACTCTAAACTGAAAACATGACATGTATACATTCAACTCTAAACTGAAAACACTACATGCACACATTCAACTCTAAACTGAAAACAATACATGTACAAACTCAAATCCAAACTGGGAACACTTCATGTACACATTCAACTCTAAACTGAAAATACTACATGTACACACTCAAATCTAAACTGAAAACACTACATGTACACGCTCAAATCTAAATTGGGAAAACTCTATACTCAGTACATTAGTTATGGATCTTAATATGAGGGATAACTGTGACAACGTTAAATCTTTATCCAACACCATATTATGTACAAATCTGAGTCAATACGATTCTCTGTAGGCCTTGTTTATACCTTAGGATATATGGCAGTCAAGTTTACATCTATACCATCAAACCTCATCTGACATGCACTTCATTTAACAGCTGTAAAAATATAATGCAGAATGCAATGTTAATTCCATCAGAGAGGACACTACCATTAACTATGTGGTAGCTATTAATTTGAATTTGTCGTTATTTCCCACCTACTTCAAGGGAAGTCTAATAACCACACATTTGCCAATCCAAATACCAATCAATACCAGAGCAGTCCATTAGAGAGAAAATTAAATAAGCCCGCATACAATATATCTATTTTGAACTTTCAACAGCCCTGAGAAATATGGGAAGCCAAACAAGGGAAACTGATTTTATATGATAGGATGATTTCAGAAAGATCATATTTTGTTAAACATAAAACATCTGTGAAAATTTTATAAGAAATGATCTTGAAAGCAGGGTGAAAACTGCATTGGTCCCAAAAGGACTGTGAAAGGCCATCAATGACATGTGCATAGAAGGGTGGAAAGAGAACAAAACAAAAATGTAAGTTGTATTGATAACTCTTAGTGAGTTAAATAAGCATTCAACATTTTCTTTACAGTTTTACCTGAACCTATTAAAAAATTCTGAAATCTCTACACTCAAAACATTAAAAATGCTAGGAAACAAGGTACAATAAATATAAATTTTGGAACTAACAAGGGTTACCATTAACTGCATCAAGCTGGTAACCACTACAATTTGCATATTTAAATATGCAAACTGATACAAAACTGGAAACAAATGATCATTATGAGCAGGTGATCCTTATGCTGCAGTGACCACTAATACAGGTTTAAATCTATAAAACAAATATAAGGCCACATGGAGGGCACTATAATACCAAGTGCATGGGGGAGAAAAATTAAGTCCAAGCTTTTATATGGTGACACACATTGAAACCGGCTGAATCAGACATAATTATGGCCTGTAATTTGTGACAACACAGCAGGCCATTTCCGGCACTGTCAGATACATTAGAAATACCTACTAAGCCCAAAGATCTATGCTCACATTGATTTCTGAGCCATTAATGAGGAAAAATAACCATACAGCAGTGCCCTTTGTATCAAGAGAGATTAAGCTAACTGTCTTCTTTCATACTGAGCAAAGAAGTCACACAAAGTCCTTTTAATTTCAAGTCTTTCCTGACATACATTTAGAAACAAAAGCCTGGTCAAAGATTAGAGGATGCTGCTGAAACCAAATAACCCTCAGATGTTAAATATTTCAATGCTAGATTTCATAAATACTACATTAGGGTTTCAAAACAGTTCTCTTAGCACAATCTTTATTTTTTTTAAATAATTGTAAATGTAATTTATAAAAATTGTAAAAACTGAATAATTAATTTTTTGCTATTGCAGTGGTTCCATCACTGTAAAGTCTCTTTTTATATCACCAACTGTCTTATAACACAAATGCAGTAACTGATTCCAACAGAATGGTTACATTTTCTTCTATTATCACAACTATTTATCAAAGAATTTGATTGTTCAGCTACTGAGAATCAAAGGTAATGTTATTTGATATCTGAAATACCCTATTTTTGTAAACTATAATAACAAAGTCATACTGGACCATACTGCATTATAAAGCAACCCCACTTGTATGTTATGGATCACTTTGTAAATTAAAAAAAGAAAGGATATAGCATTTAGTACAATGATCCCTCTCTATAGTCTCATTATCTCTTGTATAACATGGGTATAGTCATCATTCCTAATCCCTTGTATAATATGGGTCTAGTCATCATTCCCAATCCCTTGTATAACATGGGTCTAGTCATCATTCCCAATCCCTTGTATAACATGGGTATAATCATCATTCCTAATCCCCTGTATAGCATCATAAGTATAAAGTCATCATTCCCAACCTCTTGTATAACATGGGTCTAGTCATCATTCCCAATCCCTTGTATAAAGTCATCATTCCCAATCCCTTGCATAACATGGGTATAGTCATCATTCCCAATCCCTTGTATAACATGGGTATTAAGTCACATTCTCAATGTATTGTATAACATAGGTGTAGTTATCTTGCAATCCCTTGTCCAACATGGGGCTAGTCATCACTCCCAATCTTGGTATAACATGGATATAGTCATCATTCCCAATTTTTGCATAACATGGGTACAGTCATCATTCCCAGTCTCTTGTATAACATGGGTATAGTTATCATTCCCAATCTCTTGCATAACATGGGTATAGTTATCATTCCCAATCTCTTGTATAATATGGGTCTAGTCATCATTCCCAATCTCTTGTATAACATGGGTATAGTTATCATTCCCAATCTTTGTATAACATGGGTATAGTTATCATTCCCAATCTTTGTATAACATGGGTATAGTTATCATTCCCAATCTCTTGTATAATATGGATATAGTCATCATTTCCAAGACATTGTACATCATGGTGCAATGATAATTATGTATATATCCTTCCTGTTGATAAAACATGATTCACATTTTTGTACAAATTCTATACTTTAATCAATCTTGGTGAGATAAATCATAAGTTATTCATAGTTATGTAATCTTATACTATGATACCCTTGGTGACAGATGAAACATTGTTCATTTTGTTATTTAAATTCTAAACACTGATCATCCACGATGACAGACTATATATGAACCATATTTGTTACAAATTCCAGTTGTTGTGCATCATTCTGTTAAATCAATTGTTAGACTTATGTGCATGAATACAGTGTCTGATACATTTATCATTCAATAACATTATAAATAAACATCTTGCTCACAAAATTGCTTTGAGTTTATTCACTAAAATCCAATCCAAACCAGGGTTCACCCTGTTATAGCTAGACCAAATGGCAGAGGTCGAAATGGATAACCTCCCAACATTGTAAAATCAGAGGTATTTGCTGTGTGGAAGAATGGACATGCAGGTATGTATCCTTATGGTCAATAAAGAGTAGCAACTGCTTGGACTTTTTTTGAATGAGACTGTAGTCTCCATCCTGAATGGTTCCTCTTCAACAAACATGCAACTTTCTGCCTTTATTGAAGACCAAGAAAATCCAGTAGTAGAAAGCTAGTGTGTTTTCACACTTGCCAATGCATACCCAGCAGTTAACAATAAACTGGGTCATAAAATTAGCCATCAGATGCCCATTTAAGTTAGAAATATAGGTTATGCCAATGCACATGGCTTCAAAAGCCATTGGCTTCTAAAGGCAGAAGAACTCTGTTTTCAAGTTTACAATTTTTTTTTTTTTTTATCACGCCATGAATTGAATGTATCTCTTGTTCAGTGTCAAGTAGAGTTCTGCCTCTTCCAGTAATGTTTAACCATAATCCTTTGACTTCTTTTCCCAAGAGACAAAACTTTGGGTGGGTACAAGCATTATAATTGCAGAGGAGCAACTAAAAGTGAATATTTGATCTTCCTGCAAACCTGACAAACATTTGGATGTAACCTTTAATAGATTTCAAAAACTCTATAATCAATGTTTAACTCGGAGAGCCAAACTTAGTCTCTAAATAAACATATCGTAGTATGATCAAGGAAAGGATGACATTTATGATATCTAGACCATGTCAATTTTCTGGATGATGCAAGATTTCAGAACTTGGAATTTGTATCAGATGTATTTTTACGTGGTCACAAAAGGATGCTGTGAATTTTTGAAAATGTGGACTTTTATTGATAAGTTTGATGCAAGGAATTAACATATTATGGATATATTGTGAATAAGAACAATCTGAACTATTTTAATACCACTATGTGGCAATAATTTAATTCATGGATCTATTCAGGTTTGTACACGTTCAAAACAAATTTCCTTTGATCAGGTACATGGGTGACTGATTAAAGGGTTGAAGTAAATGTTTAATAACATTCTGACAGCCCCAGTTGTTTAATACCCTTTCGATTGTGCTCTTCCAAAGAGTGTAAACCTCTTCTCTAAATTTAGTCAGTTTTGACAGCTGAAAAATAGTAAGGGGGGGGGGGGGTCCTCACAAGAGGCTAAGTATAATAAGGACCCGCATATTTTCCATGATGCCCACCAACCCTCTAAAATGAAGGCGAGCAGAGCACCCACAGGGGCCCAATAAGAGAGCTGCAATGCAAGATAGGATTTCAATCCCTTGAGACTCCCCTTCATTCCCTTGCGAAAGGGGATGGAGTCTACAGACTTCTCCCCTTGTCCATTTCAGCTGCCTTGTCTAGCTAACGACAGATGAGAATGAGGCATTAATTGGTGTTGCTTCTGGGACTGTTGAGGCTGCATCCTTATAATTAACTTTAATACATTAACCCCTAGCGACGACTTTAAGGGACATGAGGTAGTAGCCTACTTCCAAGGTCTGTAGCGTCAAGGTCATACATGATACACTAAAGTTGGTGGTATCATAGAAAGGTAGACAGATGTAGCTCTACAATGATAGCAAATAATCTGGACATTTTAGTTGCATTACAAAATACAGAGGGAAAGAACAAAGTTTTTGGACCCGTTTTTTTTTCACCCAAAAATTGCACATGGTCGAATTCCGAATTTGTGTCCAGATTTTAAACTTCATGGACTCAGATCTATGGCAGACCAGTCTGAAACGCACACAGACAGGTGAACCTGTGCAAAAAGTAGGATAAGGTGAACATTTTGAATAAAGAGTCTTCTCCATAAGAAAATTATGTGATCGAACAAGACCACGACAAATTTACTGCAAAGGTAGAACAGTTCCACCAATATAGTGTCGTGGACACTGATAAAGTATGTCTCAAAGTTTTGGCAACTACCTTTTTCAATCTCCCATGGAAAAATTACCGGTATACGATAAAGTACAAATAGGATACTACCACTATCAAAAGTTCTTTAAGTTCATTCTTTTCTAGAAATGTAAACCAAAAATGAATAGTGGTGAAAATATAAAACAAACACTCAGCTTATGATGTAGCAGTAAAACATAGTGAAGCAAATAACAACTGTGCCACAGCACATGAATTTTCTGTACATAAGAAGCCAGTAGAGTAATGGCACAAATGCAAAGCAAAGTTAGAAGAGAACTGACAAGAACATACATGCATCAGACTAGGATCACTTCATACAAGTATATACAATACTCACTTCATACAAGTATATACAATACTCACTTCATACAAGTATATACAATACTCACTTCATACAAGTATATACAATACTCACTTCATACAAGTATATACAATACTAACTTCATACAAGTATATACAATACTCACTTCATACAAGTATATATACAATACTCACTTCATACAAGTATATACAATACTAACTTCATACAAGTATATACAATACTCACTTCATACAAGTATATACAATACTCACTTCGTACAAGCATATACAATACTCACTTCATACAAGTATATCCAATACTCACTTCATACAAGTTTATACAATACTCACTTCATACAAGTATATACGATACTCGCTTCATACAAGTATATACAATACTCGCTTCATACAAGTATATACAATACTCACTTCATACAAGTATATACAATACTCACTTCATACAAGTATATACAATACTCACTTCATACAAGTATATACAATACTCACTTCATACAAGTATATACAATACTCACTTCATACAAGTATATATGATACTCACTTCATACAAGTATATACAATACTCATTCATACAAGTATATACAATATTCACTTCATACAAGTATATACAATACTCACTTCATACAAGTATATACAATACTTGCTTCATACAAGCATATACAATACTCACTTCATACAAGTATATATGATACTCGCTTCATACAAGTATATACAATACTCACTTCATACAAGTATATACAATACTCACCTCATACAAGCATATACAATACTCACTTCATACAAGTATATACAATACTCACTTCATACAAGTATATACAATACTCACTTCATACAAGTATATACAATACTCACTTCATACAAATACATACAATACTCACTTCATACAAGTATATACAATACTCACTTCATACAAGTATATATGATATTCACTTCATACAAGTATATGCAATACTCACTTCATACAAGTATATACAATACTCACTTCATACAAGCATATACAATACTCACTTCATACAAGTATATATGATACTCACTTCATACAAGTATATGCAATACTCACTTCATACAAGTATATACAATACTAACTTCATACAAATATATACAATACTCAATTCATACAAGTATATACAATACTCACTTCATACAAGAATATACAATACTCACTTCATACAAGTATATACAATACTCACTTCATACAAGTATATACAATACTCACTTCATACAAGTATATACAATACTCACTTCATACAAGCATATACAATACTCACTTCATACAAGCATATACAATACTCACTTCATACAAGTATATAAGATACTTGCTTCAAACAAGTATATACAATACTCACTTCATACAAGTATATACAATACTCACTTCATACAAGTATATACAATACTCACTTCATACAAGTATATACAGTACTCACTTCATCATACAAGTATATACAATACTCACTTCATACAAGTATATACGATACTCACTTCATACAAGTATATACAATACTCACTTCATACAAGTATATACAATACTCACTTCATACAAGTATATACAATACTCACTTCATACAAGAATATACAATACTCACTTCATACAAGTATATACAATACTCACTTCATACAAGTATATACAATACTCACTTCATACAAGTATATACAATACTCACTTCATACAAGCATATACAATACTCACTTCATACAAGCATATACAATACTCTCTTCATACAAGTATATACAATACTCACTTCATACAAGTATATACAATACTCACTTCATACAAGTATATACAATACTCACTTCAAACAAATATATACAATACTCACTTCATACAAGTATATACAATACTCACTTCATACTAGTATATACAATACTCACTTCATACAAGTATATATGATACTCACTTCATACATGTATATACAATACTCACTTCATACAAGCATATACAATACTCACTTCATACAAGTATATATGATACTCACTTCATACATGTATATACAATACTCACTTCATACAAGTATATACAATACTCACTTCATACAAGTATATACAATACTCACTTCATACAAGTATATACAATACTCACTTCATACAAGCATATACAATACTCACTTCATACAAGTATATATGATACTCACTTCATACAAGTATATACAATACTCACTTCATACAAGTATATACAATACTCACTTCATACAAGAATATACAATACTCACTTCATACAAGTATTTATGATACTCACTTCATAAAAGTATATACAATACTCACTTCGTACAAGTATATACAATACTCACTTCATACAAGTATATACAATACTCATTTCATACAAGTATATACAGTACTCATTTTGTGACATACTACAAATACATTGCTGCTGAAGCTAACACTGTCTGTACCAAAACTTATTATGCCAATATCTGATTTCAAAATTTATATTACCAAAGCAGAAGAATAAAAAAGTTTTATACAACACATCAAATCATTAATGTAAATGAATACCAATTCAAGGCTATGCAATAAAATCATTTGATACAACAATTAATTTAGTACTGCCGAAGTTAATATGTTTTAGAAACAAAGCAGTTCTTATTTCATTTCCTCAACTGATGAACAAAACAATTAAGTGCACTGCCTACAATGAACCAAGGGAATTAAGACTTAAGAACCATATACTTACCCAAGGCAAAAATTATTAAAAGTACTGTTCTAACCCAGTACTAAAAAAACTCCAGAACTACCACATAGTATATAAATCATTGACCTTAACACAGGTAAAAGAAAGGGCAAGAACAGAGAAGAGCACTGTTAGATCATTGCTCCATTAACTCTGTGTGTGTGTGTGTGTGTGTGTGTGTGTGTGTGTGTGTGTGTGCAAAGAGTGAATATTTTAGAAAAATTTACCAGGTATTCTCCTTTCAGAATAAAGTACATGTATATCAATGTGCATCACACAAGAAAATAATATAAATACTTAAAGTTTAACAAGTCATTAGTTTCAGAAATACTCAGTTATATCATATTCTATTAGTAAACATGAATGCTCATGATCTCTCTTCTAAAATCAATATTTTCTGTACATTTTACACAATTGGAAGGACTGAAAGCTTTTGCTAAATTACTTGTTTTAAGTATATGAAGGTTTCTATGTGATGAATAAGACCCGAGTAAATCAGGTAGGTACTTTGACACAACTTCACATCTAATTTGTTTTTCTTTACAAAAAACTTAAGACTGATAAACTTACATATATATATATATATATATATATATATACATATATATATATATATATATATATATATATATATATATATATATATATATATATATATATATATTACATATAAATCTTTTACAAGAAACTCAAGAATGATAAATTTACATATAAATTACATAATATTTTTTAAAACAAAAAACTCAAGATTGATAACTTTCATATAAATATATATAAATTACATATAACTGTTTTACAAGAAACTCAAGATTGATAAATTTCAGGGAATGGTAGAACATTAATTTACATGCAATCATTTCATTGAAAGCATTGTTTACAAAACTGAATTCTGTAAACAATACATTCTATGGAATGGTTGCATGTAAAATAATGTACGACCATTCCCTGAAATATATCAATCCTATCAAGATAACATTTGGGACTGTTTTAACATACACACAAAAAAATCTAAAGTTCGGCAATATTGCAATACATTTTAAATAATAGCTTATGTTGACAAATATTTCATGATTCTGTTGAATGACAATTCTTTACAAATATTGTCAATATGGTCCTTGTCTCAAAAAATATTATCAACAGATGTACCAAAAACCTTTCATCTTTGACATTTTCTAACTGACGATTATTTATGGTCATAGTTTCATGTTCCCTAATTTGTATGGTCTTAGAAATAAACCCTCTATCCCCCATTTTATTCTATTATATTTAAAAATGACCCCACTATCCCCCATTTTATTCTATTCTATTTAAAAATGGCCCCACTATCCCCCATTTTATTGTGTTATATTTAATTACCACCTTTTCTTGTGCCCAAATGTAAGCATCAATAAGGATACAGTATAATCAAAATAAATAATTACAAAATGAAAAAAAGATATCAATCATAGAAAGTAATAATATCAAATAACATATAATTTTTTTATTTGAATATAATCTCAGATATTTGAATTTTTGCAAAATTTTTTTAATTTAATTTTTAAAAAAGCTGATCTATTAATTAATTTGGACCTTTGCACATAAAATAATCTTGACATTAAACATAAAGAAAATAAGATACTGGGAATTACTCTTTATTAAAATAAAAAAAAATCTTGATTATGCCTAAGATTCTTTGTAATATAGAAATATTGTTATGAAGAAGTTTCAATTTCTGAAATGGCCCAGATTTAAGAAATGATGAAATGAAATTAAACCCGAAAAAAAATACTGACAAAAAAGTCGAGTGCATTCAGAATATTCATATAAAAAAAATGACTGACAAAACTGGATTTGTAATTTAAACGTAAATATGCAGATGCTGACATTGCACACCCTAAATGTCTTGTCAATGCAGACCCTAAATGTCCTGTCAATGCAGACCCTAAATGTCCTGTCAATGCAGACCCTAAATGTCCTGTCAATGCAGACCCTAAATGTCCTGTCAATGCAGACCCTAAATGTCCTGTCAATGCAGACCCTAAATGTCCTGTCAATGCACAGCCTAAATGTCCTGTCAATGCAGACCCTAAATGTCCTGTCAATGCACACCCTAAATGTCCTGTCAATGCAGACCCTAAATGTCCTGTCAATGCAGACCCTAAAAGTCCTGTCAATGCAGACCCTAAATGTCCTGTCAATGCAGACCCTAAATGTCCTGTCAATGCAGACCCTAAATGTCCTGTCAATGCAGACCCTAAATGTCCTGTCAATGCACACCCTAAATGTCCTGTCAATGCACACCCTAAATGTCTTGTCAATGCAGACCCTAAATGTCCTGTCATTGCACACCCTAAATGTCCTGTCAATGCAGACCCTAAATGTCCTGTCATTGCACACCCTAAATGTCCTGTCAATGCAGACCCTAAATGTCCTGTCAATGCAGACCCTAAATGTCCTGTCAATGCAGACCCTAAATGTCCTGTCAATGCAGACCCTAAATGTCCTGTCAATGCAGACCCTAAAAGTCCAATGAAAATTTAAAACTACCAGAATTGCTATAATGGCAAGAAAATCTACTCAAATCATCTGTATATGTATACATACATGAATTTAAAAAAAAAAAATTTGTCCACCTGATGCTAATTTTGCTAAACTGCACTGACAAAGTCCCAAAAGCTTAAAAATGTATTCAATAATAATCAATAAACAAGATGCCCAAGTTGGCTTCATGCTGCTCACCTGGATAGTTTACTATGTCAGCTTGTGGATGCAAATCCATGCCAAAAATGTAAAACAGAAAGAAAATCTTTGAATGCATAGTTGATACCTTATTGATGCTGGGTCATTAACTTCTTAACTGAAAGCAGATATTTTCACAAGATTTTTCTTACATGTTTCCTGTTAAAATTAATGCATATTTAAATTAAACATATATCTGTAAAGACGATATTACATAGATTTTTTTAAAAAAATGGGTATATTTATTCCATTTTAAGATATTACCATGCCTGTAGATTGCACAGTATCTATAAACAGAAGTAAATTTCCTAATAATAAAACATGTTAGTGTAATTTTCTCATTAGCTGGTAGGTTCAGGTGGTTTCTTAGATGAATTAAGCTGTTTCCCATTGGATGGGTTATGTGATAAGGTATTGTAAAATATCTGACTGATTAGTAAACTGACAAATTAGGTGCACTGCAACATATTATTGTAATAGACATTTGGAAGTGTCCATCAGAGTGAAGTGAGAAATCAATTCATTTCTATTTCAGATTCTTGTTTCATATATTAAAATCAACCTGTTGATGTATTTAATGTTGTGGTCAGATAATTTGAGAGGAGACATTTGTTATGATTATTCATTGGAATTACACAGGGCTCACTGGACTAGAATATAGTATTTTTATTATTCTGAGACTATTGCGAATAATTCAGTGCCAGTGCAGTATGTACATTCAAAGATCTTAAATTTATTTGAAAACTTTGATTCTTTTCAATCTGAATATTATATTTTAGGATTATTTTGGATTCAAGTCATAATACTATAATTTCCTCTTATGTTTTCATTTTATAACTTTGATAATGAAATTATTTAAGTATAAAATACTTGTTGGTTCTGCTTAATGATGTTACATAATTATTGACCATTGAGTCATTACCTTAATTAATAAAACTGACCATCAATGACCATGTGCAAGGACTACCAGTACTTTGAACAGAGACACCTAGTGAGAAAATAGTGTATTTACTTTAAAGTTATGCAAGTATAGAGCCATTAGAGTCAAAATAAAAGCTCTCAATGATGATCTGACTATATGCAACTGTATGGAATATCAAAAGTGTCAGTCATATCAATGGCCGCTGTCCTGACGGCAACTAGGAAGCCCCACATGTCCATTTGTCTGTCATCATATTCTTGATTCTCTTCAATCTGTGGCTGTCTTGCTAATGTGCAAAGATATCAGGAAGCCATAATTTTGTATACTGATGACATGTATATTTGATTGGAACCCAGTCACACTCTAAGCTGCTATTTCATGTCACTACATCTGCATAGCAGTGTACTTTCTTTCATTCATATTATCTTGACCTGGATTTTGTTTCGCTCAAATGAGTGAATACAACATTGGTTCATTGCACTGAAATAAATGGTCAATTAATAATTGATTACAATTTCTGTAATCAATCTTGACCAAAACTTGGTTCTATGCCATTTCTGTTCTTTCAGATTTCAGGCCTTATGAAAACCAAGCCCAGCCCCCCACCCCACCCCCCAGCCTATTTTGTCCATGCAGATAAATTAATGATCATTAACAAAAAAACATTGAACGAGAAAATAATGACTGATCATAAAATTTCATCTTATTCTCATTACAACTAAATAAACTGGATTAAAAGTCAAGTCAAACTGCAAAACCAACATGGACCCTGATCTGCCATCACATAATGAACTGGCCAATTAGGGCCTATGTTCTTTGTTCTGCTGATTACTTCTAACAAACTCTACTAATATCTGCTGGTGTCATATATGATGACATATCTGGATCTATACAGCTGGACCCAAGTTATATGTGAAAATATATTGTATATTATGCTACATCATCATTTATACAGAAGAAAATCTGTAATGGTGATGTCTTTTTTTTAGTATTGGTACTCACACCTCCATGATACATTTTTTACTTTTAACTCTCTACCGTAAACCACCAATTTATCGGCATATTGCATTACTGAGAAACCAAAATATGTCAAAATTCATGAAACTCAAATCAATCTATCAACGAGGAGTTTAATCTTCATTCTGGAAAAGCACATTTAAAAAGAGATTTTACCTCACATTTGCATATATGCAATGGTTGCGTATCTCAGGATGTATTTTATGCTTTGGTGTTAATATTATTCATGTAAATATGATATGCAAGCAAGTCAAATACATAGAAATTTCATGTTTACTGTATTACTGTCCTATGATTTACAGATTGACAATTTAAACAATTTACTATGCAGTAGTCATCAAACTGCAGTTACTAAAGAATCAGATGGATTAAAACAATAAAACAATTACTGGACCAAAATCTAGGTACATTTCTTTAAAAATACCCATTACTACTTATCAATTAGTTTCTATGGTATGTATATTTCTGGTCAAGTTCTATAAATTTCTACTTGCCCAGTATAATTTTAAATTTGCCCCAGTATATCTGGCATTGGATTGTTTTCAACCCTGAGTTTTAAGTTTGTTCTAAATTGGTGTTCACATTTTTTTTACAGTAGGTCAGTTGGTAATTTGAATTTTTTATTTTGGCTAGGGGAAAATAAACCAATCCTGATTCACTTGTACTTATGCATCAACAGATCAGGGTTTATGGTACCTGCAGTCAAATTAACTGCCTCCTCTTTGAGTGGAAGAGTCAATTGATAACATTTTCAGCTAATTAAATTTGAAATAAATGCTTTATATATAATGATCTCATTGCTACAGGCATCAGTGGAACTTTTCTACAGCCAAAGCTGATGTACAACTATTATAAATTTAAACAGTTTCAACCATACTAATTCAGGGCTCAAGTAGTGGAAGTGAGTTAATTTACATCTTAAACTCAATTTTCAATCTTTTAATCACTTACGAATTTGGCAAATTAATTTAACTTGCTCTTTTTGTATCTGATTCTATTGCCATGTAACACAACATGGTAAAACAGTAACATAACTGTAACATAACTACTTTGACTAAGTAATTTGACTTCCTTTTGGTTTACTGCACTTTTTCCATTTTCTATTCATTGTAGGAAATAAACTGTGGACCAGCCACTGCAAATATTGCAAGATGCAACTGCGCATGGGTGCATAGCATAAACATAATATTGTATACTGCTGCATAGTTGTGTGGTAAAATGACCAGTATTAAATTAATAAAGTAGAAATCTAAAGAAAACCCTTAAAAGTTGCTTCAACATTTCTTTGCAACAATATCTGGGTTCTTAAGTTCCTTTATAGTTTCATAGAACCTGTAGCAGACCATTTGAGATAGTTGTCACATATGCTTTAACTGCAGAACTATCATCGCTCTTTTCAAATTTGTAGGAGTCATGAAATTCTGATGAGGATACAAAGGACAAATTGTCACAACTGTCTGAAGACATGCAATGCTGTTCTTCTCAATGCATTTTAATATTTTATCTCTACTAATGTCATTACAAACAAGCAAGAAATTGTTGACGTATATTAAAGAAATATGAATACAGAACATGAGAAGTTAAAAGACAGTATAAATCTTTGCTGCATTCATTAGGACAATTCAGTTCCCCTCTAAATATTAATGCGTGTGTGTGTCCTGTTCTACCATTGATACTGGATCCATACTCCAGATATTTACAAGGATAGTCCCTTTGTTTTGTCTTCTCATACCAGTATTACTAATAAATGCACTTACAATCTGGGTTAAAAATTAATCATTATAAGCCTAAGTTTCTGACAGCTCATTACCCATTTCAACTTGCAGCAAAATTTCACAGACTAGTATGAAATCTGATATGCAGAAATTAGAATCTTCACACGTATATTATTAAATTCCAGAATAAGTGAAGACCTAAATAATTAAGAAAGGGACAAAAATAGAAATTCTGCTATAACCCAGTTTGAAATGTTCCCTGGTATACATGAACATACAATACTGATTTTTCTTACTATATTGTCAAAGGTGGCAGTGAATAATTTTTGTAAATCTGTCCCTGTCAAATTTCTCAACTTGAGCTTTGATGTGACATTTTCAACCATTATTGTTTAATGATTAAAGATATGAATATATTTGTGAATAAGGTATTTCAGGCAAGTTTTATTATTCAAATTGATTTGAGGCATGTACGCCTCCCATAGTCACTTCACGGTATTTAGATAATGAAATACAAATAGTTGGCTAGGAAGAAGACCTAGCCAACCATAGCAGTAGACATGTGTATTCATGACATGTAGAATACCTTAAAACGGCTAGGATTGGAACTATTCTGAATTGCACTAAACTGTTTCTTACACAAGGTTTTCAGAATTATCACCAGGCGAAAAGGGTTGCATTTGCACCATGGTGTCAAAAAAGATCTGCAGACTTGAAAAATGAAGTTAAGATTATGGGGCTGGAGGCCATAAATTTCATTTGCTATGAACTACCATTGTCATATAAGGTCAGGGGAATAATATTCTGAGGCTCTGTTTTATTATACTTATCCCAAAATATGGACCTTTTAAACCTCACTTGTGTATTTATTTTTATGAATATTCAAATCAGGCAGGTGAATTAGGCAATAAACTTGTATATAAAACCTATCCCTAGCAACCGACCAAGGAGTTGACTGAGCAGCAATGACATCTCATGCAACAGCAGATCTGGGTCTATACAGCTTGCAGTTGGACTCATCTTATAAGCAAGTATATATTGTAATTTATAAATTTTAAAAATACTGATTTTTTAAATTTCAATAAAGATCTACAACATCAAGATTTTTTCTTAATCAACCCAAAAAAATGGCAGAAAAATTCCACATAGTAACGAACTTTTTTAAAAGGCAGGCACAGTAATAATAAAATCAATGTACTATCTTTTATTTTCTATTGCAAAGTAAGCATTTTGGCAACCTGAATTTCTGAATTCAATTTTCTATTTCAATCTGACAAACATAAAAAATTGTTCCGTGACATTTCCATTTTTTATCACATATTGTATAGTTCTTTAATTCAGCCATTTTAAATTTCAATTGACTCCTATTTGTTGAACATGAAGAAAATCACGATCAAAATTGGTAGCTGAAACCTTAATGTGCTGCTAATTTTATTATCTAAAACGGTTTATATGACCTGGAAAATTGAATCAAAATATCGAAACTATCAACTACTATTAAAAAGTCATGTATCTTGTTAAAAATTCTTTCTTATGATTCTTAGTAAAATATGACCAAACAGATATTTAATATTGGGAAAATGCATAATATACAAGTTTGAAGGGGCAGCAAATAACAGAATAGCATGTACCAATATCAGGTTTCAAATTAGTGCTGTGTTGGATAAAATCAGGGAATTTCCAGGATAGATGTTGGGGAAGCAATGATCAGTCTGGGTAACTGGGTCATCATCACAGAAACTAACATAAGCTGGGTGCGAGAGCAGGGGGTTGGGGTGGGAGTGGGAAGAAATTTATCAATAGCTAGCTAAGCAAGTATTTCTAGGTAAACAGTTCAGCATCAGTACATATCTGGGTAATTGGGTCATATGTAATGCTGTTTCAGCACCATTTAGTTATGGTATGGTATGGTCTGTGGGGAAATGGGCTGTCCTTCAGTTAGTAATAGTTAGCCAATCATATCCTGTATGTAAGGAAAGTGGAATTATGATATAGTAAATGTATATAGATGGATATAAGAAAATAGTAAGATAGCGGGAAAATAGTCATGAGAACAAGAACGAGAAAAAAAGACGAACAAGATACAAGTTTGAGATGCGAAATGGGGATGTAATAGAGATAGGATACCTAATGTTGCCACTAACACCTACTTAAGGCAGCAATTATAAAATAAATATAAAAAAAACTGTTAAGTAAGTTTTTTATCAAGTGAAATTTGCGTTTTAGTTCTATTTTTAGTTCAGTTTAAGTGTAATCATTATTAAATACATGCCCTGTTGTATTAAAACGAGAAAAATCTACCATAACTGTCATGTCCAAGTCAACTTTGTCAGGAAACGACCTTTATTGACAATTATTCCCAACACAATTTTCTCGATGTCTGGCGAGGATGGCCTCATTTCATTTCATTATGGGCATTTCTTGTTAACTTGTATCCTTTCTTATAGCGTGGTCGATGTTTATGGACCTGTACACAAGTGATCGAAGGAGAGGTGTATATGGGGACTGCACCTATGAAAAGCCCACATAATATTTCTTGAACTAAATGGGAAATCATTGTTAACAATATTGTCACATTTCTTTTCAGATTGAGTCTTTAATTAATGCATCTTTATATTTCAGAATCCAGGTTTGGTTTTATTCATTTTTAATTCAGTTGCGTGTTTAATCAATCTTGATTTAGGACACATAATCCAAATCTGATACAAAACGTCTGCATAGTTATATTGTCATTTCTTATATAAATTATGTGTAGGCTTTGTTTGTCACAAATACTCTTAAATGTCAACCATATATTATATAAAGTACTTTTAGGTTTTTCATTAATGCGTTTTTTTGTTGTCAGAATACTCTAAAATGTCAATCAAAATTGATTAAAATAATTTTACATCGGTAAATTACATATGTAAGCTTGTGAAAGCAAATTCATACATGTGCTGGAACTGTGGGGCTGAAAAAAATGTTCGGAGAGCTTTAAGTTGCCATATTGTCTATTAGGCTTAAAAATATATTATGCACGTCTCCAGCTTCATGCAAACAAATTAACTGGGATTTTTTTTTACTGGAATAAAAATTGTTTTTTACTAGTTTATGCCAAAGTTTCCTGAATGTGAGACACATGCTGATGAATTTTCCCTATTCCTTTGAGAAAAGGTTTTGTCTGTATCACTTTATGATGTGATGTTATACAGTGGTTAGATATGCACTTTTTATATAATTATTTCAATAATGTGCATTTGATATAACCTGCTGTAAATATGAACTGACCATGATTAGTGAGCAGCACACAGAATTAGTCATCACAAAATTTACTGCAAACAAATTCAGGGAGAAACAGTGTTTCAATCAGCTTGATATCTCATATTGTTACCTATCAACAAAATGAAATGCAATCTGATCACAAAATTTAAAAAAAATCTGATATTCATTTGTTTGTTTGTTTTAGGTTTGTTTAAAATTGTATAGACAAAACGTAATATGACTGAAACCCTGAAATCTAGTTTTTGAGGGGGCAAAAGTAATTTTATTCATGCAATACTTACCTAACCCTATCGTGCAGCTAAGCTATTTCCATGCCAAAACTCATATCTATTTGATGTGAATAAATCTTCCCACATAGTGGGGAAAAGTCAGAATGACCTTTTGCACACCACTCTCAACTGCTCCAGTGGCCTAGTGGTTAGAGAGTCTGCCGCGGAAGCAGGAGGTCGTGGGTTCGATCCCCAGCTGAGTCATACAAAAGATATAACAGCTGCCTCACTTGATGCTCTGCATTAAGAGCATAGAGTTAGGACTGGTGTCAGGATAATGTGACTGGGTCGGACATCATGCTACATGTCTGCAGCATGATGCCCCAGTGCTAGACATCACTATAAACTGTCACACTGCAGACATTGTAGTGATATGACTGAATTTTTTTTTAAAGCTACGTTAAAAATCCTAATCAAACAAACAAAAACTGCACACCACTCTCAGTGATCACTCAGTCACATGTATATGTGCAGAAGGTTACTATCACCTGACATCACTGCTTGTATTGTGGAGAGCACGGTGATGTAACACAGTGGTGTCTGTATGGAAAACAGATTCGCTGCCATCTTTGTAAAGAACTAGGACATAAGCAAAAGTTGTGCACATACCAATAGGTAGAAGACAATGATGTACAGGGCTATGCAACACATATCCAGCGACGAAATGAGTTAGAATATGTGAATACTTTTCAATGTATTAATTATAATTCTACAAACAGGTTTCAAGCACTATCTGATCTGTGTACAAAGTGCAACTTGTTAACAGGGCCGGCGCTTCAGCTATGCAAACTAGGCGATCGCCTAGGGCGCTAGGCTAAGGGGGCTGGGTTTTATTTCATGATGGGCAGGTGGGGGAGGGCGTGAGTAGGAAGGGGGGCACCAGATATCTGATCTTGCCTAGAGCACCAAAATGCATTGCATCGGTGCTGCTTGTTAACATGTAAACATGTAAACAATTGTGTGATACTGTTCAAGTTACTTCTATCTCATGGTCTTCTCAAGTGTTTAATATATCAATGTCTACTTGTAGGTATGCTGATCAGTCACATATTAAATATTCTCATGTATCCACTACATGTGGTTATTGTACAACATATGGATTTTGTATCTATCTTCTACATGTGTGTATGTAAATAATCAAGGCAATGAAAAGAAATCTGTCAAGTCTAAAAACAATACATATTTTGGCATACTGCCATGTCTGAAAATCAATCCTCTGATCAAAATTGTAATCTCTTCAGCCTCCTCAAAAGAGGTCTGCAAGTAATTAAACTTAATATTCAACACATCCTTTCTAAACTGAATGAGATAAAGTTATATTACAGCAAACCAGATCAGTCAAAATTCTGGGTCTTTGTGAAACCTTTCTTTCTAACGATACTGATGATTTGGCTCTCCAAATATAGGACTTCAACTTTGAAAGAAAAGATAAGGAATCCATGGGGGATGGAGGTATTCTTATCTATGTAGACAGTTCCATTCGTTATAACAGATGTATCGATCTAGAGACTATTGGGGTAGGGAGTATCTGGACCGAATTAACCCTTGCCAGATCAAAGCCATTAATATATTCAGTTTACAGGCCACCTAGTTCCACAGCTGATTGATAGATTTAAGATGCAAATTCAAAAAGCCTCACTAAAGGAAGATTTAGAAACTATCATATTAGATGATTTTAACATGGACTACATGAAAACTCCACCATTAACATGGATAAGTAACTTTGAAACTTACAACTTTACTCAATTAATTAACACCCCAGCTAGAGTAACAGATAAAAGTGCTACTATCATTGATCATGTCTATACTAATAAACCTGAAAACATAAGTGAAATAAATGTGCCAGTGTATGCACTGAGTGACCACTACTCAGTCTGTATAACTAAGTAGACATGTTCCGAAATCATCTAAAAATGGGCAACACTTTGAAATACAATACAGGGACTTTAAACAGTTTGATGAGAGGTAATTTTCCAGAAACATTGAAATATGCAAAGGTTACACCTATTTTTAAGAAAGGAGAAAAGAGGATCCATAGAATTTCAGACCAATATCAATTCTACATGTATTGTCAAAATTGTTTGAAAAGCATGAAGCCATTTAGGTCTAAAACTTTTTTGAAATATACTCTCTATTTCATAAAGCGCAATAAGGATTTAGAAAGTACCACTCATGCCAAACAAAACTTACCAAATTAACTGATCTTTGGCTCAAGAAAATGGATATGGACATATAACTGGAATTGTTTTCCTTGACTTCAAGAAAGGCTTTGATAGTGTTGATCACAAAATTCTACTGCAAAAGTTACAGGTTAAACAATCCTTCTTTGAATTGGTTTAGATCATTCCTAAACCAAAGGTCTCAATAAATAACCTCTTAACTTGCACTATTCATTCAGGAGTTCCTCAAGGCTCAGTTTTGGGCCCTCTCTTCCTACTTAGCTATAACAATGATCTACCATTATCAACATTAACCCCTGGCATCACGTTTACAGGGCAGGAAGTAGTAGCCTACTGCCAAGCTCTGTAGCGTCGAGGTCATGTATGATACACTAAAGTGGGTAGTATTATAGAAAGGTAGACAAAATTAGATCTACAATGATACCAAATAATCTGGACATTTTAGTTGCACTACAAACTACAGAGGAAAAAAACCTAATTTTTTGGACTGGTTTTTTTTTTTCTCACCCAAAATTATCCAGTGGTCGGAATTTGATTTTGTGTTGAGAATTTTGACTTTATGGCCTCAGATCTAAGGCAGACCGGTCTGAAGTGCACACAGGTGAACCTGTGCAAAAAGTAGGATAAGGTGGACATTGTTAATAAAAAGTCTTCTCCATATTAAAATTATGGGTACATTAAGCAAAAAAATAAAAAGAGAACTCCAACTTTTCACCCTCTACTCATGCGCGAGCAAAAAAACCAATGCAAAACTTGGTTTTTAGCACAACTAGGCATTGGGCTAATGAAAAATTGATAGAAAGTCAATGTATTAGGATGTATTCAGAAATATCCCCAAAATGTGTTTCCTACTCATTTTTCATGCGACAACAGCAAAAACCTCCAGGGGTTAATGTGTTAATGATTATAAAACACAGGTTTCATCCGGATGTAAGTAAGGAAACAAGAGTCAAATAAATAAAATGATCATCAAGGTGATGGCTTTCCATAGCCCTTGATAGTGGATACTGAACATCATTTGGTTTTAAAAAGGAACAAATGCAAATCAGCAACTTAAGTTACATAATGGCAGATAGGATCAATGTGTTCCTACTGCACCAATCACAGAAGACTCTCTACTCGGCATCATAGATATTGGATTTAGAAGCTCTCCTGTCCTGAATGATTCATCTGGCAATTCAGCCAAAAGACCTTTCTGAAGGAGAGATCTGTTGATGCACCCTTGCAATGCTAGAAATACTGCTTTCATTTTGAGAGTGTTGAAGTGAAGTGACAATTCGGCCAATAACACCGAATTAGGCTCTTTGGCTCAAACTGAGGACCCCAACTGCAATCTGATACATAAGCAAACAGGAGTGGGGATCAGGTGGATGCATGGGAACCCTGCCATGAATCTGTCTCAATTCATCCACCAAAACAAATGGTGTGAAAAAATGATCCTAGTGATTGGGATTTATAGAGAATCTCTGTGTGGATTCCACCTTGCAAGGAGAAACTGTAGAGGATGCATATGGAGACATTCTATGGAAACAATTGGCAGTGGCATTCAAGGTTCTGATTAAGTAAAGGTAAAGGTGAGCAGATGGCAGGGTTATGCTCATATAGGAGAGCCTGGATTCAATATACCTGATCCAGAGAATCCTAGACCAAGTTGGTTCATGAGGAAGTTCATCCCCACATAAATAAAGTCCTAAGATGGAACAAGCTCCAACTTCTTAAGGTTGGGTAAAAGACACAATTCAGTTAAGGTAGACCAAAACCAAAACAGATCATGATGAAGGGACTAAACTTGGATACTGTGCTTAATACAACTTGTTGAAATACTGGAGAATTGATGTTCCCAGTATTCTGAGGTAGGCTGCTAACACTCCCATGGTCCAGGTGAAGGTTCTGGGTGTGGAAAAGATTCCAAATGGCAGAACCCAGAACTAAAAACAATTTCAATCTTGGCAAAAGAGAGATATTTATGGTGTGGAGGGAAAAAATCATGATGTGCAAGTAAGCATCATCAGGTTTACTGAGATGACCCAATCAAACAGACGGAGAGAGTTATGGATTGAAGAGGTTGTCCCTGTCTTCAAACTTTTCTACACTTCTTGGTGAGCAGGAAGATTGGGGAGTAGGAGGGAGACTGATCATTCAAGACCCTCTAAACTGCTCTTTTCTGCAAATGGTATTCACCTCTTCCCTCAATTTCACCAGACTGGACAGGGGGAAAAATGAGGGTCCTAGAAAGTGTTTATTTCCCCAAAACTGGAGTCAATAACCCTTGTTGTGATGGTGAGGACCCATCTATAGTCTGTGATGCTAAAGCAAATCCCTAAATGGCCAAGGTGAGCATCTACTGGGATACGAGGGATGGGGATGCACAAGAGGAGATGGATTATTTGCTAGGGCTGTCTCCCCCAACTTTTCTGTGGTAGGAATGCAAGGCTAACTTCCTCTTGGATCTGTAGTGACCTGGGCACTGTGTGTGGAACTGATTAGTGAGAATGTGGTCTAGCAGGAATTTGGGGACTGGACTGGGGTTATGCCTGCTTGAAACAATTGAAACATGCAGATGGCTTGAGTGTGATTTGCCTGATTTCATTTCCCGGTCAACTGTGATGAACCAGGAGTGGAAATGGTGATCCAGCAAGTCTTGAGAAGCCACAGTAGAAATCAGGCAATCAAAGAGGGTTGAGACTTCTAGAGGAGCAAACTTCAGAAGGTAATTTACTGTGGTTAAGCAAGACCTTTAACAAGTCCAATGATGTATCACTGCAGATATGTACAAAGTCTGTTGATAAATGCTAAGGCAACAGAGTGTATGTCATGATGTCTAGCCACAGCATCCAGCATGCATTGTAATTCAGCTAGATTCAAAGAGGCTTCTCTCAGCATACTAATGGAAGTAGCTGAGAACAGGTCCGCATGTGAATCTATGGTTACAAGTAACCAGATTGTACCTGTTAGCTGGAAGAAAAAATACAACCTGACGGAGGAACAGGTCATCCTCTGTTATCAAGCAATATTTTGGCCTGCATTACCTCAATTGTGTACAAATGTGGAAGAAGTAATAAATCTGACTGACGTGGTACCCCAGAAATCATTTCCAAAATGGAAATGATCTTTGGACTGTGTGCCCAATGGTTTGGGGAACAAGTCTGGTGGTAATAGGTGGTAAATATCCTTTACTGTTTTATCAATGGACCAGACCTTCTCTTCCTCATCCATTGGATATGAATGGGTGGGTATGCGAGTTGTCATTGCCACTGCTTCTGTCTGGAACTTGTTGGAGTCTTCAGTGATGAAGGGGCAACAGAAGCACTCTGTGCCATGGTCCCTGGTTCATCATTAATTACAGGGGGTAGATGAGAAGATATATCCTAGATGATGTGACAATGTTAACCTTCCAAGAGGAAGCAGCCTGGTGAGGTGTTGATGGTGGGACACAAGTTGCAGTTACACTTTGACAAGGTCCACTATTCCATAGGTGTAAAATGGACCAAGAAGCCTGATGAGTAAGTCTCCACATCCCAGTTGGGTATATATGTATAATTGGGAACAGTTCAACACTGATACTGTCTCCATCCCTACACAGTATGGCATCCATGAAAAAGATAACATGCAATATCTACCTTCTGTGCATGTCCACGTGACATACAAAATGGGTTGCGAAAGGTCATTCAGACTTTTTCCACTCTGTGGGATCAGACAGATGTTGACTTAAATATTGGAGAATTTGGATATTTGGGTTGATAATGGCAGCTAAACAGAAGTGCCACTAGAGATAATATTATTGGGTAATCACCTGTAATGTTTGACATACATTAGCTACTACTCTTTGCATGAATCCTGTATATACTCATCCTTAAGATCACTTGTCTAGTTTTTAATAGCGTTTGTTGTCTAAAAACACCTCATCTTGTAAAAATTTAGCATTTTAAATTTACAAAATCCATTCAAAATTAAATTCTTCAAATCTGAACACTGTTCCTACATGATCAAGACAAGGAGAGCACATAACCTGAATGTATTCATAAATAAGCAATTCTCCACTGCATGTCCATCATCATGCAAATCATGAAATCCAACGGATGCTGCTGGAAAAAACACTAAACTATCAGCTTGATCCACCAAGGTGTAGATAGAGTTAACATATCGGAACCTTGGCAGCAAAAAGGGGTAATAACATCACAAAAACAATTATTTCAGACATTTTGACATGATATATCATCTTTAAGGAAAAATGTTACACTTTCATTAGCTTATATTGGGTGATGAGAGAAAATATTCATGGCCTAGTTTCCTAATAAAAATTAATTTCAAAGATAATATTATTCATAATTTATTTCCTGCACTTTGGGTGTTACTTATACTTGTATTTTATACTTTTCTTCAGTATCAAATTACAAATTACTCAAATTATTCTACAAATTACTCAAATTATTCTACAAATTCCTCAAATTATTCTACAAATTACTCAAATTATTCTACAAATTACTCAAATTATTCCTTATGCTATATTGTTTTGCAAATTTGAGCATCTCTTTTTATTCAAATTTATGAATCCTGCATGTTAAAGTCATTTTTTAAAATCTGTGTTTATAAAAAAAAATTTCAAGGGGGAGAAGTCAGTATAATAATAAACCAGACCTAATCATAGATTACTACCCTTGCTTAAATAGGTAAAACTAGAGAGCACATTGTTTTTTTTTTAATGATAACCATATTATTTACATATCAGCATGGCTGTATAAATTTGAAAGTCCTCTATGCCATGTTACTTTATATGAAATCAAATTCACCAAAGCACTCTTTTACGAAGTCATTTAAAGGTAGCTCAGTATTTTAAATGGCAACCATATCTGATGGAGGACCAGAATTATGCTTTTTGTATATTAATTTCAAAAGATCTTTTTGCCATTATGTTATTTATGCATGGATGCTATCTGTCAAATTCTGTTCCACTGTCTTTAAGGACCCCAAAAAATGGTTTAACTGTTTCTGGTAGAGATAAGTAAAGTGCATTAGCACCTCTGCATATCCTTTGAACAAATTGGTCCAGCAGTTTATGTGAAAAAGTCTAAATTAGCAATTGTTGATGGATACATGACGGACAATGGGTCATGCTGTTCATGTGGCTAGGCAAGCTAAAACTGTGTCCTAAAATATACAGGAAATTTTTCAACAGAGAGTTTCCATGAAAATATCACATAAATCATAAATATTGTATCTCATAAATTCTAATCATTTTTCTGCACAAATATTTTAATTAATGACATTTCAGAACTAATGTCAGCTATTGCCATTCCTAAATTTACATGTCTTTAGCATATGGATTGCCTGGTCAAAAGTGACATATGGCATGGTAGTTTAATTAATTGAAAAGAATCATAATGCTGATTATTTCCCATCATTTTGGACTCTTTTGTCAAGTCCTTGTCAGTCAGTGTCTGTATTGGGACTTTACTGATTCACTTCAGAGCATTAACAATACCTTTCTTTTGCAACGATACTGAACTAAAAGAATTATACTATTTCCATTACATTTATCAAAATAAGCTAGAATGATTGCTTTGCAGGTAAGTTTTACCTGTGAGCTTCATTTGACATCCCTAGGAAAAAGTGGCAACCCCATTTTATTGTAAAAGTATTAAAGGTGGCTAGACCAATAATTAGGTGCACAGTTATGGTTCCCCTTAATAGCATGATATTGAGGGTATATTGCAACAGGTTAAATATGTGTTTCTAGCAATCGGTCCTGTCATGTTGTACAATTACTTATGGCATCCTCTGTATAATTAAATGGTGGCTGCCAATACTTCAAAGGAAGAGAGATCCCAACTTGCAATTCAATTTAATGGGATTATTTCCCTATGACATCAGATGAGATTATCTCTCTTTATCATTTCAATTTGCATGGAACCAGTAACTCAGCAGCAAAATAAAATCAATGATGGCCTGGCATACCAATTAAAATCTCTCTCTCTATTGGAAATAAAATTTATCCCACAACAATAGTACATATACATGAATATGCATTGTGGCTGCCATCTGCAACTGCATAAAGGTCAACTACAGAGATAGCTCTTTCATTGTTCTCAGCACCTGAAACTTCATATTCATTGATCTTATACATGAATAATTCTTTAAATATATGACACTGAAAAAAAGGTACAGGAATTATCTGCCACCCCCCCCCCCAATGCTTTCCGAAGTGATGCAAAGGTTTTGAAATTATTAATGACCCTGTGAAAAATTATGATGTTAAAATGTGTATTGCCATTTGTACAGACAATACGATCATCAACTGAGACAAAAACCCAAACAAGAACAACAAAATGATGATAATTATTATGAAGGAATTATGAAAATACTCTGCATTCACATGGTGAAACTTAGCTTCATAATGGTTCATTTGATGTATGAATAAAATAAACCAATGAATTAGAAAATAAGCCAATTTAAAATTTAAAAAAAAAAACAACCTTAAAGTAAAGTTGCTATGACTGTGACCTTGATCAAAGAGACGAGTTAGTGTCATGGATTTTAGCCTCAGCGGTGAGGGGTTTAGGAAATAAAAGAAAATGAACAAACTTAAATCAAAACCTTAATGCAAATATTTTATAACTGTGCCCTTGACCCAAGGCACAAGGAGCAAGCTGCATATCATTAAAAGAAAAGACTTAGCATGGTAATGATTAATCTAAGCTTGAAGAAAATCCATCAGGGATTGAGGAAATACAAAAAAAAAAAACTATAAATTTAAATTAAACTTATCAATGATTGAGGAAATACAAAAAAAATAAAAGTTTAAATGCAACTTATCAATGATTGAGGAAATACAAAAAAAAACTAAAAATTTAAATGCAACTTATCAATGATTGAGGAAATAGAAAAGAAACTAAAAATTTAAATGCAACTTATTAATGACTGAGAAAATACAAGCAAATAAAAAAAAAGAATCTAAATGCAACTCAACTGGTTGGCCTGGTGTCAGGATAATGTGACTGGGTGGGACATCATGTTACATGTCTGCAGCGTAATGCCAAAGTGCTTGACATCACAATAAACTGACTCACTACAGATATCATATTGATGTGACTGAAAAATTGTTAAAGCTACGTTAAAAATCCTAATTGATAAAGCTACGTTAAAAATCCTAATCAAACAAAGAAACAAAGACAAAAGAATGCAACCTTACACAGAGCAAAACCTAACCATACTTAATTTAGCCTATTTAGATTCACTTTGCTTATTCGTGCATTTGCAGGAGTTTTGGTTTCAAATTAACACATTACTGATGTGCATGGCTGGCACTTATACAGCTCTAACTGTGTAAATTTCTGGTCCCCGAGCCCAGCACACTATAATCGCTAAGCCATGCTGGCTCTCTGCACCTGATAAATTGTAAAGTCATTCGGTTGGTAATTGAGGCTATCCTAATTACATTTAAAAGAAATTAAAACAAAAAATATTCAATCTATGACTGAAAATAGAGAATTCCACTGCCGTTCATTCCACCCTCCCAAATGTTCTCACACTAACCATTTTAACCACTATAATGAACAAACATTTTTAAAATTATTTTGGTGAAATTTTATTTACAAAGTCATGTAGAGATAACATCACACTCTATCTGGTCCCCTTAAGATACAGCACTCTCATTTGTTTTAACCATATGTGCTATTCCCATATCAATTAAGGTCAATTATACTCATATTGCATACACAAACCCCTCAATAACCTAGGGGAATCGTGAGTGACCAAGTGGTCTAAAGCACTCACCATTACGGATCACTGCCATTTCACCTCTGTCTATGTGGGATCAATATGGCCAATGTGGTTAAGTGAGAAAGCATGCCAGTAGCTTCTCGTGGGTCGGTGGTTCTTTCTGGAGTTTTCCCATTTATACCGGCTGCCTTGTGCAGAAAATTTGCATTAAACCCTACAAATAGAACAACATGAACTCAACAATATGGGCCCAGATAGACTGCAATCTCGCATAAAACACAGGATAAGGCATGGTACTCTTATTTGTTTTACTAGAACCATGCCCTGAAAATATGGGCTATTTCATGAAACATTAAGAAAATCAAGATCAAAACTATATATGTGTGTGTGTGTGTGTGTGTGTGTTTTATTGTCTAAAATGTTAGTTATTATCTAAAAATTTTAATTAACAATAAAAAATTCCAAACTTTTAATTTGTTCCAATTTCTTTCCAAACAACATTCTCGGTACACTGTAAATGACATATTTGATGAAAATGCAATCAATGAAAATGTCACTAATGGTGGCAACACTTAATAAGTTCAATGAAGTAAAAGTCATGTTTTAGTTCCATTTTTTAATCCAGTTACTGTGCAATCGTGCCCTCTTGTGTGAAAAAAGTGCAAAATTGTATAGTTACACTCAATTAAAGGAAGACCTGCTTGGCATTATCTTATTAATTGCAGGTTGTTTGTATAATCATTTAGTGCATGTATGTTATGTATATTTAATGTGTATTGTTTGTTGGCTTTTCTTAGTGATATGTTCATGTATATCTATTTTTTAATGACCTTTTCCAAAACCTAGTCAATGGTGTACCTGAACTGTGACATTTAATTTTTTTAATAATATAATACTACGCTAAAATTAGTATCTGATTAAAAATTAAATATTCAGATCATTATTAATAGAGATACACATGTCTACTTCTATCTGAATGGAGGATATTAGTTTTTCACTCAGATATTTCTAAGCTGATTGTTGATGACTTTGAACATTTTTGAGACAAGACTGACCGTATACACCCTGGCTCTATTACCGTCTTTTAGCATTTTACATCAATGTTGCTCAATTTAACAAATCACACATTTGAAAGTGGAATCAGTTGTTGTGTTCCAATTTGTATTGTAGTGATTTTTTTAAATTCAAATTATTATTAACTAGAATAACAAAGTGCTCAGTAATAAAAACCCTAATTTGGAATTGTAGTGAATTTAGTCAGGGATATTTGGATTATATTGTTGTGATACATCAAAAGACTGTTAACACATCACCACATTCCAGGCAACTGGCACAGTAGCAAATTCAAGACTATAAACATATCAACACATTCAAATCAGAATGTATTTGGAATACTACTGAAATTCTGTTGGAACCTGATACATTTGTACATGGCACAGAACGTTAATGACTAGGTGGTATCTAATTCAAAATACTGTAATTTTTTTAAAAAATTTTACTTTGTATTTAGAAGAAATACATTTTTTGCTGATTTTTACCAAATTTGTTGGTTTTCAGTCATTTCTGTTGCTTGGTTTAAGACTTCAAAGCTGCAAGACTCCTGGACAAACTACTTACTAGCCAATCTGAGCCAGATCTGTCAGCACATAATGCATTTCCTTCACTTGCAGAAAAACCAAATTTTAAATGAGGCTAACTTTACATAAAACCCAGATTGAACAAAATCTAACTGAGACATGGCCATTGCTTTTGTTAAAATATTTAATTATTGTCATAATATTACGGAGGGAAACCATGTTGTTCTGAAACAGTTCTAGTGATTTCGTATTTTCATGTACTATGTGTTGGATACCTACTCTTAAAACTCACCTTTCTTGACAACAGGAACAAACTTAGAGACCTAATAATGTTTTGTACCTTAAATGTTTTCAGCATGTTTTGTGTTTTCTAATTTCATGGTTTTTGTTTATTGTTTTTCTGTAGTGTAGTCATGTCATTATAGATGTTGTAAAGCGCTTAGCCCTTCTAAATATTAGTCGCTATACAAAGTTCTCATTGTTATTATATTTCTACAGCATGTGGTCACATGCTAAAATAGAACTGGCAAATTTATTAATTTTCTTAAATAATTTGTATTCAGCAGAACAATGATGGCCATGCTGTTCTTGAAAGTTACAAATCAAAGAATACTTACGTTATGTTGGGGAAAGAGTTTGGTGGCACTGACAGTAATTTCTCGAGTTCATCTACAAGCTTTGTCACTCTTTGAGAATCTCTATCCAAACTGAAAGATACAAAGAAACAAATATTTATCAACCTATGAAATTTACTCCTTGAGTGACTTTCGTACATGTGAAGCCTGGTAATCAGCACAATATTTTGTTCCATAGTTCTGATTATGTTGTCTTGGAAATATAAAAATTCTCAGCAACAGTAAAATCAGGAATTAAATTGATTTGCTGAGTGTATGGCATAAACTTGACAGACAAAATGGCATTCCATAAGAGCTGGTAACCAGGCATTTCACATAAATGCCAGAGTACATTTATGTTGCCCCCTGCACATGCACATAAATACACCCAATTACTTTAAAATATGTACCTGTTACTTCCAATTTATGGAATGCATAGACAAAAGGTTAGCACTACAAAATCAGGAAATTGATGCAATGTACAGCTGACACCACACCATGATATTAGAGATGACATATCTTCGATAATACAAAAGTAGCTACTATACATGGGTTTCTCACTGTTCTCTACACTGGACAACATTAATGCATTAATCCATGCTGAAACAAATTAATTACCCTCTTCAATATGCATGAAAATCAGAAACACAAGATGACATAATGATTCACCATAATCTTGAATGAAAGATGGAAACCTCAATAATATTAATAGTTTATACAGTTATCATTCAAGCACAAGATAATGAAACAAGAATTTACTAGCATTCTGCATTAAAGCAAAATATGCATTAAATGTTTATAGTTTAGTTTTGGTTCTTTTTAACCAATGATATAATGTATATATTCACAATGATCCAATGTATATACTCACAATGATATAATGTATATATTCACAATGATCCAATGTATATACTCACAATGATATAATGTATATACTCACAATGATATAATGTATATACTCACAATTAGGGCATAACTGATTAGCATTTTTCTACTGATTTCCAATTCCGGATTTTGGGCATGAAATTTTCCGATTCCGGATACGATTCAATTAATTGGAAATGCTAAATTAAAAGGTTTTTCAAATTAACTTTTTAAACCGTGTTACACACGTTTTGCACATCACACCGACGTCACAAGGGGAAGGATATGGCAGGACTATAGCAAAATGCAACGAACTTCAAAGCCACAAAGAATCCATGAAATTTTTTTATTTTTGTAAAATGCACTGAAACATTATAAATGTTTATGTCTGGTTTCATTTATGTCGGCAAGCGGCCAGTTCCATCCTGTACTTTATTCAACAATTAGTTGATCTTGCCGCCATGTCGCGGTCAAATAAAAATAAAACAGGCTTTTGCTTGGTCCTGTAAAGTTAGCCTCTTGCGGCGACTTAAATAAAAGCAATGAAATCTGATCGATTCTTGCATTTTCCAAAGTGATCGGTGATTGAAACAAGTTTATTGTGCTGTGAAAGTTTCTTTATTAACTTTATTTATATTACGATTGAAAGAATCATTTTTTATTATCCGAATCAGTCGTTCCTGCCATGTCCGACTCCGATTGATCGGAAGTTCATACTATCCGGTGGAATCCGATTTCTGGATCAAAAGTCAGTTATGCCCTACTCACAATGATATAATGTATATACTCACAATGATATAATGTATTTACTCACAATGATATCATGTATTTACTCACAATGATATGATGTATATACTCATAATGATATAATGTATAAACTCATAATGATATAATGTATATACTTACAATGATATAATGTATATACTTACAATGATATAATGTATATACTCATAATGATATAATGTATATACTCACAATGATATAATGTATATACTCATAATGATATAATGTATATACTCACAATGATATAATGTATATACTCATAATGATATAATATATATACACATAATGATATAATGTATATACTCATAATGATATAATGTATATACTCACAATGATATAATGTATATACTCACAATTATATTATGTATATACTCATAATGATATAATGTATATACTCATAATGATATAATGTATATACTCACAATTATATTATGTATATACTCATAATGATATAATGTATATACTCATAATGATATAATGTATATACTCTTTAATGATATAATGTATATACTTACAATTATTAGGCAGGTCTAACTACAAACAACACAGACCCTTATCTGCCTTCACAAAATGCCCCATCCAATCGGTGTCATTTGTTCTACTGACTTAACTACGTAACAATTTTTTATTACAGAAAAGACTGCGACTTAAAAGACAAAAGCTATCAAATTAAAGGGCAGACAACCCAAACAAGTTTTATTGCCGTGTCTTCAAAGGATAAGTGTAAATCTATATACATGGAGTGGGGGAAAAAATATTTATCAGAAACCTTGACCCTGAGGAAAAAACCATGCCATTGATAAATTAAATGCCATGAAACCTAGCACCATACTATACTCACTTATAACTTGTATCAAACTACTAACTGCAACGTGGAGCAGATCTACCATCACGAAATGCAACAGCAAATCTAGTAGGTCTATGCTGATTCTTTTAGGAGTAATCAGTTGGGAAAACAATATAAACCCTCATCTGCTGGCTCATTATGAAATAGCAGATAAGGTTTTATGCTGTTCACAGTTGCAACTGACTTGTAAACAAGTAAATATGATAAATTTACCATGATTCATCTCTGTACTGCAAAGAATTTGAATGTTGTTTCTCAGTGGGTCCTTTACCAAAAGAATGGTGTGGGGTAAAAATTCCTATCATCAATTCTGCCTGGGTCAGCTGCCATGGGCAATGCACTTTATGCCACCTGCCTCATAATTATACAATTGTGTTGTACCATAACTTTGAAAAAAATCCAAATGGCTTTAAAATTTATGAGCATAATTTCTAGAAATTGAAGATAACATTATTTCATCTTTCAAAGTGCTGTATTTTGTAATGCTATTAAAAAACCTACTTATTTTGGTATCATTGTCTATCATCTACTTTTCTGTATTGCCAACCAATTTGGTGTATCGTAAATAATGTTGACAGTATAGAGCTACGGGAAGTAGGGTACAACTTCATGACACGTAAAGGTAGCATGCAGGGTTAACGAGTTAAGCTGTCACCTCTTGGCATTTTAAATAGTTAATTGTAACTGGGGATATTATAAAACCACAACCACTCCATAGATTATTTAACCAACTGACCATAGCTAAGGTGATCATGCATTAAGTATTCCTTAGAATGCTGTTCTGGAAAAGCAAACAAGGCTGATTTGCACAGGAACAATCCACAAAGTTGAACAACCTAATTCAAGTAAGGATGCATGTTGAAAAAACAGAAGCCAATACATGTCCTTACCATTGAAGAAACTGATTAAGCCATCTTTAATAGAACTACTGTCTTGATGAGCGGAAGGGTTTCTATGAAGTCAGATTTTACTTTTTACATAAAATGGACAACATAACTATTCTGGAAGTGGATTTAGTTTTGAATGCAAATTCTGAAACTCAGGGATGAATGAAGCATCTGTGCAGTGAGCACAGCCTAGCAAAACTAATTCGGAATTCCTGGTTGATGGAGTCTGACTTTGTGATGCTTTACAGCAAAGGGAAGCATTTTATACTTTTCATGTATAATACACATTCTATCAATATTAGTAATTCAGATCTAATAATGTATCAATGTTGGTAATTCAGATGTAATCATGTATCAATATTAGTCATTCAGATGTAATCATGTATCAATATAGTCACTCAGATGTAATAATGTATCAATATTAGTCATTCAGATGTAATAATGTATCAATATTAGTCATTCAGATGTAATAATGTATCAGCTGACAAAGCAATACCACCTCGCATCAGAACAGATGCAAAAAGAGCATTTACAATCCTTAGAAAAATTCTACTAGTCTGCAGTAACTGAAAAAGGCAACTTTAATGACACTTGCATCAATTAAAAACCCTACAATGAACTACTGAGAGTGACAATGTCAGGAACTACAATTTTAATAGCATATTCGAGGATTTTAAAAAAAAAGAGTTTGTCTTCCTGTTTAATTTAATATCTGTATGGTTGTGTTGAGAAGGCATATTAAGAATGTATTTTTTGTTTTGATGTGTATTAATTATAAATATATTTTGTAAAGGTTTTTACAACAGTTTTTACAATTATATAATTTACTCTTAATTGTGCAATGTCATTTTGGGAATCACATTTGCTGACCCCACATGGGATTGATTACTAATAATTCTGGATGTCCAAAAAAAGCCCGACACTGTTCAGAAAGTTGGCAGGTATGAAAAAAATGCAAAATATAATGGATCCAGGCTTGAGCATTCGCTCTAAGTTTTTATCATAATCAGACATTATTTTTTAATGGAATCTGCACCCTGCCTTGATCATTTGCCATAAGTTTTATCATAATGGGACATTATCTTTTATTGGAATTTGCATCCTGGCTTGATCATTTGCTCTAAGTTTTTATCATAATGGGACATTATTTTTTATTGGAATTTGCACCCTGCTGACAGATTCCACAGTTCTACATTAAAACGTGCTAGATGTTAAGTATTTTACCAGTATAATACTTTACAGTATGTCATCAAGTTAAATCTGTCAAATGAAAAAAGGAATAGTTGATTTGGAAAGACCCTAATTAGGATTGTCAACATGTGTAATATTAAAAATATGTACACAAATCACTAACATGAAATCTAAACACAAGATAATGCAGTAGGCTAGTATGACACTTGGAATAAGTTTCCACAACACGCAAAATCAGCTGAAAATATTAGAGTATTTAAGAAGAGATATCATGAGCATGCATGTGTTTCTAATAGACAATGGAATTTAGTATTTTAATAACTCTCCTTAAGAGGGCTTCAAGGGAGAATAGTCCTGGACTAATGAGTCACCCTCTATAAATAAATCCTTATTATTATTATTATTTTTTATTATTATTATTATTATTATTATTATTATTATTATTATTATTATTATAGTCATAAAGAAATATATGCCATCGGTGATAATGATGCAATTCATAAAATCCAACTTAAAAGAATACAAACAAATAATAAGCTCTTTAACTGTACACATACAGTTAACAACCAGCCTGTAAACATATTCCCCACCCCCATCTTTCATCCCACTACTGCACCCTAGAGGGACTAAAACATATATCACTGAGTATATTTAAGAAGAGAAGCTTTAAAGACTTAAAGAAATCCAGAAATGTTTACTGAGCCATAAAATGCACACGGTTAAGGAGCTCTGTGACATTAATGGTCACCGAACAAAGAGATATTTCCACATCATTCCACTTCAGTAACAATAAATGCATTTAAATGTGTCATTTCTGATAAGCCTAGCTTTCTAATCATCAGGATAACCAAGGATGGCTAACAAATCCTAGTGCTGATGTAATTTCTCATGCATAATACAAAAGTTATCACACACTGACTAATTTTAATCAACCTGTCTTTGCAATATCAATCCCTTCACTGCTAATAAATCTAAAACTTTTGACCAAAAAAGAAAAGATCCAATTAAATTATAACAAAATCACGGTCCATGCCAGGTTCAAACTTCTAAGTAAGGAATAGGCTAGGGCAAATAAAAAAAGGTGCTTACAAAATTTACTTGTACAAAAAATGCCTAGAGAAGCTTACAAAATTACACAATATCATAAGGAAGATGTAAGCAGAAGGGTAAAAATCCATTTTGGATTCTTACAAAATTGTGCAATATAAGGATGTGTGTGAAGAGAGAAGGGACAATGCATTTAGAATACTTACAAAACTCACAACTGGTATTTTACAATCTTATTTATTTTAAGGTAGAATAACATAAAATTACATACTTCTTACTAATAAGATAAAATAACATGCAATATTACTACCAATAAGATAAAATAACTTACAATATTACTACCAGTAAGATAAAATAACATACAATATTGCTACCAATAAAATAAAATAACATACAATATTACTTCAAATAAGATAAAATAATATACAATATTACTACCAAAAAGATAAAATAATATACAATATTGCTACCAATAAAATAAAATAACATACAACATTGCTACCAATAAAATAAAATAACATACAATATTACTACCAATACAATAAAATAACATACTTTATTACTTCAAATAAGATAAAATAATATACAATATTACTACCAAAAAGATAAAATTATATACAATATTACTACCAATAAGATAAAATAACATACAATTTTGCTAGCAATAAAATAAAATAACATACAATATTACTACCAATAAGATAAAATAATATACAATATTACTACCAAAAAGATAAAATTATATACAATATTACTACCAATAAGATAAAATAACATACAATTTTGCTAGCAATAAAATAAAATAACATACAATATTAGTACCAATAAGATAAAATAACATACTTTATTACTTCAAATAAGATAAAATAACATACAATTTTGCTACCAATAAAATAAAATAACATACAAATGAAGGAAACAGTCATTATGATATGAAATTATTAACCTTATCTAATTCTTTTTTGATTTACTATAGCAATACATTGGTATTGATCATCTTCACTATTATTTACACTAAAATGTAGATGAAATATTTTGTGAATTCATTCATCTTCACTATTAATTACACAAAAATTTAGAAATATTACAAGAATTTATTAATCTTTACTAGCGTTTACACTAAACTTTAGAAATATTACATGAATTCATTAATCTTTACTAGCGTTTACACTAAAATTTAGAATTATTACATGAATTCATTAATCTTTGCTAGTAGTTAACTAAAAGTTAAACAGAAACTTAATTTTATTTTTAAACAGAAATTAAATCTGACCAAATCTTGGACAGAATTAATGGCAATTAAATCAGACCAAAAAGAGATATGTAATCACATACTTCAACAAGCAATTAAATTAGATCAAAATGAGATATGTAATGACATACTTCAATAAGCAATTAAATTAGATCAAAATGAGATATGTAATGACATATTTCAACAGCCATAAAATCTGACCAAAAGTAATGTAGAAATATACAAAAACTAAGTACATGTAACATGATTGCTCTATCAATAAGACATAAGATTTGCCCATGTGGTCTGATTCTAAAGGATTCAGAATGGGAAAGGGTATTCGTTAAGAAGATGCATACTGAATGCAATGCAATGTTAAATTAATGCATTAAAGTGTATGACAAGACAGTCAATGATTTTTTTAATATGAAAGTTGAACTCAGACAACAGGGGATTCATATTCTACACTGTATCAAAGAGTCAGTCATAAAAGACAGTGCATGAGATGGGGAGAGGTTTGCAATAAGGTCTTGCATCCCATTTGGGTTGTGAAGTTTATCCATTTTCTCAATCCATTCAAAGCACAATTATGTTTTACAAACCACTTGAACTCCTCAGCTCACCAATAATGCTCAGCCTGGACCTTTGACTGTCGTGTTCAGTTGGCGGGATCAATACAACGGCTTGAAAAGTTTCTATGGCTGCCAAAAGTGAATTGCCATGAAAATTAATCATGAAGTGCAAGTTACAGTGCACGGTGTATGTTCAACACTGCACAGAGATAACTGACTTGATAGGATTCTAAATCATCCTCTAATTGACAAGATGTTGGAGCTAATCATTAAAAGTGAATAATAAATGGCAACTGCTGCATTATTGCTTCATCATCAAGTCAGTCACTTGATTGATTGGTCAACAAATTAAACAATTTAAATATCTTCATGAAAGTTTACTGGTTTCTGATGCTAAAGACTGATAATAACTGCAACCTTTCTACACTACAACAAATGCATCAGGGCCTGATCGTCTGATTGGCATTTGACAGTACATAAGCACCAGAAAGACAACTGAATGCTGAGGCAATAGAAATAAAGTAGATAGCCCTGATAATAAATTGGGTGACTGACTGTGGTCTGAGCAGGATTCAAATCTGCAAAGTACTGATTGTGCACCCAGTACTTCAGTTACTGAACCAATGTGGGTCATGGCATGCATTATGGAAGAAAAACAGAGACAAGAAATCCTAATTACCTATTACATCAACAAATGGGCAAAATATTTCAAAACAATTGTAAATCAAAGTTGTTGACTTAAGATGTATCTATACTAATAAATTCTCTTCGTAAACTGATAAATTTGCACATTTTATGTCTGAAGTTTGTAGACATGGAAAAGTAGATGTAAAGAGCATGATCCAATAGATGGATGGATGGGCACCAGAACTGATCACAGATATTACAAAGGTAAAATTAACACAAGTCTGTAATAATGTCCTGTGACCTTGAGCTTTGATCTATTCATCAACAACTCAAAAGGGATGAGCTCCTCCTCAACTTAAGGAATTTGACAAAAGGTGCAATGAAATTTGAGAAAAGTAGATTTGTCATGTGGAATCCAGAAAGATAATTTTAGCTTTTTTGACCTAGACCAATTGACTTCTTATATAAATAATCAATAGAAAGGTGCCTCTGCCCAAGTAAAATACTACACAAGCTGCTTAATGAAATTATCATCCAGGTAACTCTACTAATACAAAGCAGGCTCTAGTAAATTTGACCTTTCACCTCATGGTCTCAAAATCAATATAGAGTTGCCAAAGTGAAGTCTACCAATGAAGTTAGGTCAAGGAAACTTGAATTGAGAGGAAAAACGAAATCACATTTTCAGCTCCTGTGACACTAACAAAAAATCCAGCAGCCCTAGAAACAACAGGCCTGAGCTTCTATATGTGGGTCAAAACATGTGATGTAAAAGGAAAAAAAGCACAACAAAAGGAGTCTGGTGAAAACAACTTTGCCTAAAGATGATGTACATCCCTATTCATTATCTGCAATTTCTTTCAGGCAGATAAAAACAAAATACAGTATTGAAAATACAATGTGTAGTCAAGCATGCAAGTCAAATTTTCAAGTAAAATACAGTATTGAAAATACAATGTGTAGTCAAGCATGCAAGTCAAATTTTCAAGTAAAATACAGTATTGAAAATACAATGTGTAGTCAAGCATGCAAGTCAAATTTTCAAGTAAAATACAGTATTGAAAATGCAATGTGTAGTCAAGCATGCAAGTCAAATTTTCAAGTAAAATACAGTATTGAAAATGCAATGTGTAGTCAAGCATGCAAGTCAAATTTTCAAGTCAAATACAGTATTGAAAATACAATGTGCAGTCAAGCATGCAAGTCTAATTTTCAAGTAAAACCCGTAGTAACATCACCCTCTTAGTAAGAGGGGTAGCTATTTGCATTTAGCTACATTATCTTGGAAATGACCTCCCGCAATATTATGACCTGGTGTGAGTGAATAGATAGAACATCAACAGAACTGAGCAAAATTATTGGGTAAAAATAATACAATACGAGCCCCCTTAGACAAGAAAAAAAACAAATTTAATCAAACAAATTAATAATGGTAATTTCAATTCAACTTAAGTTATATCAACAGGATTTAATAGCTTTGTCTAATTTGGATTTATTTCATCAATATAATGAATGGTGAAAAGAGCGTAATGTCCACGACTGATTGCATCACCTTCCTCTCAACCATGTTCCAATGTTTCCTATTGCTTAAGTCTTTCTTTTCCGAGTGCCCCATTCTTTTTGGACTTCCTAGACCTTTACTCCGAACTCGTCACTTTTTTCAGACTTCCATCTTTGGACTGTCCTGCCTCACTCTATCTCTTGGAAATCAGTTTCCTTACTGCTGTTATCTTTAGAACTTGTGCATCCTAGCACTTCACTGCCTTTTCTTACAAGACAGACTCCTAGTCCCTTTCTTACTTAAAGATGAAAGCACTATTTGCTTCTTTCTAGGCTTTTTTGGAGTCAAACTTCTTCTCTCTCTCAGGAACTTTTGGACTAAAGAATTTTGACCAAGATTGTTGCTTTAAATTCACATTACTTCCAAAGTGTATGTTTTAGTTTCACTCTAGCCAATCGAAAGCAGTGGTTTCTAAACGTTTCCTAAGATAAACATTTCTTTCGTCAGTCAGAATACCTGAATTACATTATATAACTCTTCCCTTTGAAGAATGACTATTTGACATGGATCGAAAGTTAAGCTATCTTTTTCTAAAAACTGTGTTAAGATACCTGGTCAATTTCATTGTGTTGGAAAACTGGCCCTTTTGAAGTTATAACACTGTTTCGTTTGTTTTTTTTTGTTTTTTATGGTTTAACGCCATTTTTTCAGCACAATATAGGCTATACATGGCGGCCAGTATTAATGGTGGAGGAAGAAACCGGACAAACCCCGGAAAGAACCACCGACCCACGAGAAGCTACTGGCAAGCTTTCCCACATAACTACATTTGCCGAATCTTAGACTCGAACACACGCAGACAGAGGTGAGATGGCAATGGTCCGCAATGGACAGCGCTTTAGACCACTCGGCCACTCGGGGCCCCGTTATAACACTGACATGAGATGAATAAGGAAGGTCAAAGTGATCCTTCACAAAGACTTCTACAGTTTATATGTTATAAAATCTTAATACTCAATGCATTCAACTTTAAGATTCAATGCTTTTTCAAAATTCAACACTGCACAAGTCTTTCAAATGAGATGATGCTCTACAAGCCAAAAAGAATTTCCAATATGACCAGTATAGCTAAAGAACACACCCTACAAGGGTCTAATACTCTATTGACCAAAAAGAATTTCCAGGAACTGGAGATAACATCATTTCATCCATTTAACTGCTGCCTGTTGAATGTATATCCAAGACTCTTCAGTGACAATGATTTTTTAATTAGCTGCTGTGGTATGTCAGATTGTTGCCATTTTCAATTAGGACAAAACAGACATCATTATAAGACTTTTGGTAAAACTCCATGTCCATATGACCATCCATTCTGGGGGAATAGATTTGAAATATCAGGGCAGCAAAGTTTCAATTTATGAATAAAAAAAGACAGCTTACCGGTAATAAGTCTTTCAGTGAATGGACAATCTCAGCATGGCCTGCCAACAAGTAGCAATTATAGGATTTTAAGATGGGCATTGTGGTTAACATCTATACTGTTGCAGTGTTTCAGTGAAAAGCTGATGTCAATAAATTAACCATCTGTTCCGAAGCAACCATAAGGAAAATTTCTTGATGGCTGACAAGGCAACCATTTTTGAGATTAGATCTGCATCATTTTAATATAGAGCTGAAAACTAAATATGTATATAATCATCCATCAGCTAAAGAAAGAAGAAGATGGCAATTGTTCAATGTCATATCAGTACCATTTTCAATTATGACCATCTACAAGTCTTACAAAGTCATTGTGAAATTGTAAGAAAATCTGTTCATCTGGAGTAGCAGTTAGAGATTCAAGACAACCACCATGATCCTCATGTTGGATTTTGGAGCAATAGCATTTCATTTAAAACCATCTACAGCTAATAAAAGGTCTTTTACTGGAAACCCCCAAGGCAACATCAGTTTCCATTCAAAATGAGTTGCCATACCAAGATTATTCTAAGGTGGCCAACATGATAGTCATACTGGATGTCAGATCAACACCACCAATAACACGTCATAAAAGTATGTCAGATGGCCAACATGAGTCATATTGGATGTCAGATCAACACCACCAGTAACACCTCATAAAAAGTCTTTTAGTGAAGTACCTATGTCAGATGGCCAACATGACAGTTGTATCGGATGTCAGATCAACACCACCAATGATACCTCATAAAAAGGATGTCAGGTGGCCAATAATGACAGTCGTATTGGATGTCAGATCAACACCACCAATAACACCTCATTAAAAGTCTTTTAGTGAAGTTCCTATGTCAGGTGGCCAACATGACAGCGATGATGAATGAATGATTAGCAGCATAATATGGAATTCAAAAGAAGAATTTCAGTGAAATCCCCATGTCAATATAATGATACATTCAGGAGTTCTAGCATTACTGAGATTTTCAAGATGGACACCATGGCTGCCAAATTTTATGTTCAAGAGGTGACAGTTTCATTTAGTACAAAATACACCTTCTAATTAAACTGTATGCCAAGTTTTATACTTTCCTCCAATTCATTTAACTCATTCAGCCCCAATTCCATCAATATGCAAGATCTGGTTTCTGCATTCAATGGCCATGCCTGCCAATTGTGGAATTTTCTTGACTGCATTCATTGGTTGATCCCATCTTTTGTCGCTTTAAATGTGTGTTAGAAACAATGTCTCTGATTGGTTGCAAATTGTTTTTTCCAAGAATCAGACCAATATTAACCAATCAGAAATGATTTTACTTTTCTTTGTGCAAATTTGAATTCTTCAGAAACCAAAAGGTTACTAATGGTGGGCAGTTTCACTACACATGTTCTGTTCATGAAAAATCGTAAATGATGGCGAATATAAGACTTGATGATGGTGAGAGCAAAAATGAGGAGTTTCTCAAGTTCAATCCAAAAATATTGAACAATATTGATTGACAATTGATACAAATGAAACATTTCTACATATTTGAACAAGGCTTCTTAGTAACTGTGATTAGCCACTTGCATGAAGCTTCTTAGTAACCATGATTAGCCACTGTTGGAATCACTATTAAGCTACTTTTAGTTTCCCAAAACAACTCAACTGCTAACGACAAAGTCCATTGCTGATTCCATTATTTTGCTTTTAGACAATGACAGAAAGTGAATTAACAAGAGATCAGACAAAATGTACAATAAAGGGATTACTAATCAGTGAAAGCTGCTTTGTCTATTTCAGAACATCAACACAGGAAATGCCACTTTGAGAAAATTCAAAAGTGATGTTTTCCCAGAGGACTGGGAATAAATGTAATGGAGATTTAACTATGTGTAGCAATTTGTATACTTCACTTTCAACTCCATGTCTATCAATATACTGATTGTACACAAAAAAAACACTTTTATACATATTGTCAAGCTAATGTATGTTGTTCATGCCATTAAATGACACAATAATAATAAACACAGTGGATTATTTCCCCCACCCCACCCCCAAAGTATCAATTTTTGTGGTTCTGTGAAATCTGATACTTTCTCTGGTGCTTACATCTTGTGGATTAGGCTAGGGTCTACACTGACTCCATAGCAGGATCATTGTTCACTGAATTTAGGCTATAGGATACAGATCACTAATTCTAATTAATGGGACAGAGTATGGGAAGCATTGGATATTGTATGTAATAGTGATTGGGTCATTCACTTCAATATCTGAGTGCTTTTTAGTAATTTTAATTTTGCCAAACTATTATCTCTGCTTTCAGTTTGTAAATAGAGTCTGTCTGTGCACTAATGATATTTTATGGGTGTTTTGTCAGCAGGCATACGCAATGCAAGATGGCAGATTAAGTTAAGTTTAATCCTTGTTTTGGGATATATGCCTACAAAAAAATGCCTCCCAAAACCCCATTAGAAACTTCAAAACATCGGCTGGACATTTATTTAGAAAGAAATGCCTATAAGCACTCCATTTTGACTCTTATGATAATATTAATAATAATAATAATAATAATAATAATAATAATAATAATAATAGCTTTATAATAAAGAAGGTGACACAATTAGTTGCAAGGAATGAATCCTCCTTGTGGCCGTCTATTATATGTATTTTTACATTCAATGTATATGTACATAGTCAAAAACACACACACACACACACACACACACACACACACCATTAATAATAAGCTTTATTTATATGAACAAAATAAAGAGAACATTTAAATGAACATGCTCCAACTAGGTATATCGTGTTTATACAGTACAAATGTAGTGAGTAAATAATGTGAAAGGTTAGTGAATTTACTTATTAAGCTTTCATGTATTTGTCAAATAAAAAAGATTCCAACTTTCATCCACTGAATTAGATTATAGTTAAATGCAATTACATTTCTACTTTCTCATATTTCCTTTGGGATTCTGTTTCAAATTAGTACTCCGAAATATTGAAAATTTGTTTAAAGAGTTCTTTATTTGGTTTTGGGCTGGAAAGGTGGATACGTAAATTTTATCTTAAATTTGGAATCTTGCCTATTTTCCAGCATGAAATATTTCCTTGAGATATTTTAAAAATGTCTCCACCATGTTCAATCAAAATGTGCAAGTCTTGTGTACTGTGCCATCCAGTGCACAAAATAGTTCTTATTTTCTCAAAAGTCAACATTGACATAAATAGGGAAAAAAGAAAGTGGTCTGAGCCCTATAAGATAAGTAGACCGAGTCTTATAGGGAATGTGGTCTGAGAAAATATAGGGAAAGTGGTCTTAGCTTTATAGGGAAAATAGTCTTAGTCTTATAGAGAAAGTGGTCTGAGCCTTATAGGGAAAGTGGTCTGAGCCTTATAGGGAATGTGGTCTGAGCCTTATAAGATATGTAGTCTGAGTCTTATAGGGAAAGTGGTCTGAGCCCTATAAGATAAATAGTCTGAGCCTTATAGGGAAAGTGGTCTGAGCCTTATATGGAAAGTAGTCTGAGCTTTATAGGGACGGTGGTCTGAGCCTTATAGGGAAAGTGGTCTGAGCCATATAAGATAAGTAGTTTGAGCTTTATAGGGAACTAGCAAGTACCCGGCATGCGTTGCAATGCCACTCAAAGAAAGAAAGTGTTTGTGTTTTAATCCTGGCATGCGTTGCAATGCCCCTCAAAGAAAGAAAGTGTTTGTGTTTTAATAGACTATTTGACTGGTTTCTGGAAAGCATCTCAGATTATTTAGTGGTATTTATCGAGCCCACAATAAGTAGTTACCTTACCGACGGCGTTTTAGGTATCGCTACCGATTATGAATTTCATACAGCTGTTGATTTACGTCATAGTTTCAGCCAATCCAGACTGTGTTCGATCATGTGACGTATCTAAGGCACTTACAGTTCACACCAAACACACGCGATTTTAGGTATTGCTACCGATTATGAATTTCATACAGCTGTTGCCCTTGCATTTTAAATGTTGGCATGTATTTCTCGCGCACGATATTTGTTGCACCGAACGATGTCATTATTAAACATGAATTGTATTTCCGTATGTTTGCCAAGAAATGTTTCGATTGGCTTGTGTCACCTGATACCAACATTGATGATAATGGTTCAGGTGGTGAATGTAATTCTGGCAATTTCACTTTTCCACCCGCGCAGCACATTCCTGGTGTTTCATTCTTAAATTTGAGGGCATTGCAATACACATATAATTTATCTATTTTTCCAATAAGCACACTTGGATGAAGACTGTTATCATAATTAGCATTGTAATGGAATGCACTAAGATTTAAATCAGCGTGCATTGTTCGTCTGGATTGAGCAGTGCGAACTCGAACGGTTTCCAATCTTGCTTCCCACTGCTTGTCTGTTTCAGATGATCGAGCTTGAGCAGTGCGAACTCGACTGGTTTGCAATCTTGCTTCCCGTTGCTCGTCTGTTTCAGATGATCAGATTTAAGCAGTGCGAACTTGAACGGTTTCCATTCATGCTTTCCGTTGCTTGTCTGTTTCAGATGATCGGGTTTGAGCAGTGCGAACTCGAACGGTTTCCAATCTTGCTTTCCGTTGCTCGTCTGTTTCTGAAGCTCGTGATGCCTTTATCTTTCGTGCTTGAGGTGTAGATTGACCAATAGCTTTTCGTTTAGGTGGCATAACTGATTTGACAGCAAAGGTAATGCTTTGTAACTACTATTGCAAATTCACACCGCGATTATTTGACGTAACCAAGGCGTGAACTAAACATAACTAAGTAAACATGACGTGTCTAAGGCGCCTACAGTTCACACCGAACACACGCGAAATTAGGTATCGCTACCGATTATGAATTTCATACAGCTGTTGATTTACGTCATCACAGTTTCAGTCAATCCAGACCGTGTTCGATCACGTGACGTAATTAAGGCGCCTACTGTTCGATCACGTGACATACAAATTCACACCGCGATTGTTTGACGTAACCAAGGCTCGAACCAAACGTAACTAAGTAAACATGACGTATCTAAGGTGCCTACCGCTCACACCGAAGACAAACGAAATTAGGTATCGCTACAGACCGTGTTCGATCACGTGACGTATTTAAGGTGCCTACTGTTTGATCACGTGACGTATCTAAGGCGCCTACTGTTCAATCACGTGACGTATCTAAAGGCGCCTACTGTTCGATCACGTGACATATCTAAAGGCGCCTACAGTTCACAGCGAACACACGGTAAATGTCGCAAAAACACATTTGTTAATTGTTACAATTTTAAATGGTTGTACTAATTCAGAAACCTTCGCGTTCGTGCGCAGAACAACTTGCCAAAGTTTTATTGCAATCGGATGAACGGTATAGGAATGCATAAGACACAAACAAACAAACAAACAAACAAACAAACATTCATTTATATATATATATAGATCTGGTCTGAGCCTTATAGGGAACGTGGTCTGAGCCTTATAGGGAAAGTGGTCTGAGCCTTATAGGGAAAATGGTCTGAGCCTTATAGGGAAAGTGGTCTGAGCCTTATAGGGAAAGTGGTCTGAGCCTTATAGGGAACGTGGTCTGAGCCTCATAAGGAAAGCAGTCTGAGCCCTATAACATAAGTTCTGAGCCTTATAGGGAAAGTGGTCTGAGCCTTATAGGGAAAATGGTCTGAGCCTTATAGGGAAAGTGGTCTGAGCCTTATAGGGAACGTGGTCTGAGCCTTATAGGGAAAGTGGTCTGAGCCTTATAGGGAAAGTGGTCTGAGCCTCATAGGGAAAGTGGTCTGAGCCTTATAGGGAAAGTGGTCTGAGTCTAATAGGGAAAGTGGTCTGAGTCTAATAGGGAAAGTGGTCTGAGCCTTATAGGGAAAGTGGTCTGAGCCTTATAGGGAAAGTGGTCTGAGTCTAATAGGGAAAGTGGTCTGAGCCTTATAGGGAAAGTGGTCTGAGTCTTATAGGGAAAGTGGTCTGAGCCTTATAGGGAAAGTGGTCTGAGCCTTATAGGGAAAGTGGTCTGAGCCTTATAGGGAAAATGGTCTGAGCCTTATAGGGAAAGTGGTCTGAGCCTTATAGGGAAAGTGGTCTGAGTCTAATAGGGAAAATGGTCTGAGTCTAATAGGGAAAGTGGTCTGAGTCTAATAGAGAAAGTGGTCTGAGCCTTATAGGGAAAGTAGTCTGAGTCTAATAGGGAAAGTGGTCTGAGTCTTATAGGGAAAGTGGTCTTAGCTTTATAGGGAAAGTGGTCTGAGTCTTACAGGGAAAGTGGTCTGAGCCTTATAGGGAAAGTGGTCTGAGTCTAATAGGGAAAGTGGTCTGAGCCTTATAGGGAAAGTAGTCTGAGTCTAATAGGGAAAGTGGTCTGAGTCTTATAGGGAAAGTGGTCTGAGTCTTATAGGGAAAGTGGTCTGAGTCTTATAGGGAAAGTAGTCTGTGCCTTATAGGGAAAGTGGTCTGAGCCTTATAGGGAACGTGGTCTTAGCTTTATAGGGAAAATGGTCTGAGTCTTACAGGGAAAGTGGTCTTAGCTTTATAGGGAAAGTGGTCTGAGTCTTATAGGGAAAGTGGTCTGAGTCTTATAGGGAAAGTGGTCTGAGCCCTATAAGATAAGTAGTCTGTGCCTTATAGGGAAAGTGGTCTTAGCTTTATAGGGAAAATGGTCTGAGTCTTACAGGGAAAGTGGTCTGAGCCTCATAGGGAAAGTGGTCTGAGTCTTATAGGGAAAGTGCCTTTCATATATCTTGAATAAAAAATGCACTATTAAACTTATTTAAATTAAATGTGATCTAATAATTTGTGTAAAAAAGCCCCAAAAAGTCATTTTTTTGTCATGTTAAGACATGTTAAAATACAACATAAACTACCGATAAAAGGAAGGGTGATAAGTGTGTATATAAACAATTAGGTTTCCTATAAATGAAGACAAGACTGAGATTATTCAGCTTGAGACAATATGGATTCAAATCTGTCTTGTCTCATCAAAAAGTGGAAAGACCACCCATTGCCAACATGTCTGTGAACAGATGTAATAAAATATACACAATCAATACAATAATAAGCAACAAGAAGGACATTGTTAATCAGTCTTACACACATATAGATGGTCCCCAAACAAAAGACAAACACGCTACACATAATAAACTGCCAACGCATAAAGAATAAAAATGACAGGCACAAAATATTCTATACAAATGGGAAAATGTGGATCAGACTGATCACAATGAAGATGAGGAAAGTTTTAGTGGTGTAACACAGCAAAACTGTTAGATATTTTCTGGGAAACACTGATTGTAGAACTTTACAATCAAGAATATTGTTGTACCTGGAAAACAATTGGTTATGTCCCACAACAATACAAATGTTTTGGGGACGGAATGGTAGAAACATCATTGTTAGGATAAACATTCTTGTTGAGTCAGGAGTTGTAGAAAATCAAGATTTTATTTGTGAAAAGTGGATGACAAGAAACCATCATTGTTTTAGATATGATGGAGAAAACATATTCAGAGGAAAGATATAACCTTGTTCTGATAGGTACAGTAACTATCATGACAGAAACTCATATTTATATGGTGAAAGAGAAGCAGCAGAAAGTTGTTGTTGTTGGGTTTAATGCCATTTTTCAGCACACGATAGGCTGTATATGGCAGCTAGTATTATTGGTTAAGGAAGAACACAAGAAAAAAAACAAAAAGAACCACCAACCCACAAGAAGCTACTGGCAAGCTTTTTCACATAACTACATTAGCCGAATCTTAAACTCGAACCCAGACAGAGGTGAGATGGCAACAGAGAGCAGAGCAACAGAGAACGCTTTAGACCACTCGGCCACTCAGAACCCCAGCAACAGAAAGAACTATAATGACTAAAATGTTGATGTCCATGATTAGGAACATGGAATATAATGACCTCTGTGACTCTAAATATGCGAAATACTAGCAAAAAAATATTGTGATGCTCAGTTGACTACAGTGTAACCCCGCTATAGCATACCCCAATATAGGACGAATTTGGATATAACATGGTCATGGCATGGCTCCCAAAATTTTATACACATGTAATTTTTCTCAGACATGCAAAAAAAAATTTTTTAAAGAAAAAATTTAAAAAGTTTTTTAAAAATCATTTTGGGGAAGAGATTTCGCATGAATAATACAAGATGATCATGGAATGGCATCTAAAATTTTATATGTATTTTTCTCATACATGAAAAAAAAATTCTTTTCTTAAAAGTAGGAAAACTAAAGTATAAAATGTTTATTCTTGGATCACAAGGAGTTCACCAATGTCGCAAACTACAATTTTGTTTTCCTTATTGGAGGCAAAATATACAATCTGGCAAACTTTTTTATTGGCGACATTACTGGATGTTTAAACTTGTATCTACAACCATTGGTTTGGAGTGGAGAAATTCAGAGGCCCCATGAAAAAGAAAGTAACAAACTTAATATAAAATGCACTGAAATTTATCTGTTGTTACATAAACAACTTCTTTGTCCATATTGACAATCTTAACAGTGCATTGCATGTCATATTCCACCTATGTTGACATCAAGTATGAGTACATGGCTTTTTTTTGCAGGGAAAAAGTTTGTGCTTGTGCTTACGAACACAACCAACCGTGTCTTAAAATGCAAAGCTAACTTTTACTGACATGAGATGTACTGAAAAGGAAAATTTGCTTCATTATTTGTTACATGATTATGCTATGTTAATCCACTGAATTCAGACCTATATGAAATGTGACAAAATAATTGAATATTTTAAATCTGTGTACAAGTAAATGGCTGGTGTTGATATTCTATTAACGCTATACAAGACATGCATATATAAATAGCATACACGTATATGTACCAATCCATGGTCCTCTCAATAAAGTAAAATATTATATATTCTTTCTGTGTTCACTACAGGTGTATTTTCCATATAATATGCATCAATTTAACTGTACCAATCAATCGCATATTTTACTGCCTGCATTTATTACACACACCCCCTGCAATTTGTTTTGGGTACATGCATCATTTTCTTCAGCTAACTGACTTGGTTGCTTATTACATAGTTCAGTCTACATCAAGGTCAGTTTCTAGTGGGTCACACTGTACTTTGTTGGTATTTAATTCCTCTGCTGCTCACTCTAATTCAAGCAAATTGTGACCTTAATGTCTATTTTTTGTTGTGTTTCTTATTGTGATAAGTGATAATGGTGATAATTTATTTACTTGGAATGTAAGGGGCATAATGCCCTCTACATTCTGATCTATAAAATACCGATATTGACCATATTCTTTTTGGCAAAGTTTGTTTCAATATGTAAATGACTGCAAGATCTTTGCAAATCGGGATACTAATCACCATACAGTAACATTCTCTCCCAACACAGCCCCTATATCCTCTCTGACTCACTAAGGCTTATCTATTAATAACTAGCGGTTGACAAATGGATAAATAAATTATTATATACCATCGCATTAATTCCTACACAAATATAACTAAATAATGCATTTGTGCTTCTTATGAAAGAGGTCGCAATACATAATATCCCTAAAAAGACTTATAATATTTTTACAAAGCCTTACTGGTCAAAGAATGACCGTGAAGCACATGTAATGGCCAGACAGCTTAGAAGGATATGGACCAAGGGGACCAGGGTACATCTACAACAAACTAAAGGATGCAAAGAGAGAATTTAAAAACATTCAAGAGCAAGCTATCAATGCTTAAAGAAAATGTTTTAATGACATAGATGAAAGCAGTCAAGTTAGATATTAGACTTTTCTAGAAATTGTACAGTAAACAACGTAATAGGATTAGAAACTCTAAAAGCTGTTTTAAACAAAAATTTGATGAAGAAACATCATCCAATGCACAAGATGCAGCTAATTTATTTTGCTAAATACTTTAAACATCTTACACCCAAGAAAATACTTCATTTAATACTTCAATCATTACTTCATTCAAAAACCCAATGATAGATAAAGAAACCGATCTTAAAGACTCTGTCCTGAATACAGATTTTTCTTTTGATGAAATAGCAGCGTCCATAAAACCAAAGCTACATAAAGTACAAGTGTATAAAATATGCATATCAATTTTTGGCAATTTTTTTCTGTTCTGCTAGATCACTGGTCCATAGCTCATGGATTGCAACCCCAAACTGTCTGTAATGCTGTTTTGAGTGTGCTGCCGAGATTAACTTGAATAACTTGAAATTTCCTACCCAAGTGTCTTTTTTACCATTCAAACATCTTTATTGAATTACTGCCCAAAAGGTTAAGTAACACTTTACTACAAAGTAAATTGCCTTCAGCTCGTTTGTTACTCTAAGTGGGTGGGTGTGAAAAGAAACACCATAAAAAGGTGTGGACAGAACATTCATATGACCTCCACAGTTTCAACAAGTGAGCACATATTCATTTTCAAATACTACCAGTGAGATCTGTAACCTACAAATGGTTTATTTCTCCAAGCAGAAGAGACTCCCATTTAATGTCAACATCCAATAAATGGAACACTTACAACTTAAAATCATGCCCACCAAAAATGCTAAGTTCAGTTAGTAAGCATACCCTTGTTGTAATCAGATCCTTGAACTCTGGTGCCATAGGCAACTGTGCTAACCAATTCATGACCTCCCTGCCTTCTTGCCTAGGTGATGCAAATGCTGTCTATGCCAATGATTTGGCAGTCCCAACATTCTGATTATTCATGCAAGAGAAACAAAACTAAAAATATGTCCATAAAAAACAAATGCCCCCACCAATATAATTTAACTGAAGAAAGCTTGGTCACCATAAGGAAATGATGATCTGCTATTCAACTCCATAAAATTTTGTCCAAAATTGCTGAAATTCAAAACTGACCATATATTGAATATGGCTAGAATCTCTTGATATCCTACAAATGTTAGAATCCAATCTTAAGATAAAACAATGGTATGGGACAGACAGACGTGGGCAACACTAAATAAAAATATGTCATCACCACAAAATATTGCATACTGATAAACAAAGTACAACCTCAACCATGATTCTGTATTTTTCATGGGTTACATATCTTTAGGGATTTTCATGGCTGTTACAAAACTCCTGAACTTAAAATATCTATAAACTATTATCGTCATCTTGACAGAAAAGGACTATGCTATACAATCCTTGTCTTGACACTATATGACTATTCTACACAATCCTTGTCTTGACAGAAAAGGACTATTCTATACAATCCTTGTCTTGACAGAAAAGGACTATTCTATACAATCCTTGTCTTGATAGAAAAGGACTATTCTATACAATCCTTGTCTTGACAGAAAAGGACTATTCTATACAATCCTTGTCTTGACAGAAAAGGACTATTCTATACAATCCTTGTCTTGACACAATACGACTATTCTATACAATCCTTGTATTGACACAATATGAATATTCTATAAATCCTTGTCTTGATACAAAAGGACTATGCTATACAATCCTTGTCTTGACACTATACAACTATTCTATACAATCCTTGTCTTGACACAATATGAATATTCTATAAATCCTTGTCTTGACACAAAAGGACTATTCTATTCAATCCTTGTCTTGACACAATACGACTATTCTATTCAATCCTTGTCTTGACACAATACGACTATTCTATTCAATCCTTGTCTTGACACAATACGACTATTCTATTCAATCCTTGTCTTGACACAATACGACTATTCTATTTAATCCTTGTCTTGACACAAAAGGACGATTCTATTCAATTCTTGTCTTGACACAATACAACTATTCTATATAATCCATGTCTTGACACAATACAACTATTCTATACAATCCATGTCTTGACACAATACAACTATTCTATATAATCCATGTCTTGACACAAAAGGACTATTCTATACAATCCTTGTCTTGACACAATATGAATATTCTATAAATCCTTGTCTTGACACAAAAGGACTATTCTATTCAATCCTTGTCTTGACACAATATGACTATTCTATTCAATCCTTGTCTTGACACAAAAGGACAATTCTATTCAATTCTTGTCTTGACACAATACAACTATTCTATATAATCCATGTCTTGACACAATACAACTATTCTATACAATCCATGTCTTGACACAATACAACTATTCTATATAATCCATGTCTTGACACAAAAGGACTTTTCTATACAATCCTTGTCTTGACAAAATATGACTATTCTATACAATCCATGTCTTGACAAAATAGGTCTATTCTATACAATCCTTGTCTTGAAGAAAATAAAATACTACAATGCTTACCATTTGAAAAGAGACAATTGTCACCAGAATATTATGATCAAAATATCAACTTTGGACACACCTGATACCACCCACATGTTTTCATAACTCACAATATGTCGGCCTATTAATTCTGCGCACAACTTTGGAAAAATGTAATATTTATCCATCGAGCTATAGAATGAAATACATTACTTTGGACTGCTTCTGTCAGCAGTTCAGTCGAGTAATTAGGTCAGGTTTATTGCTAGTTTTAAAAAATTCAATGTAACAAATGCCAATAAATGGCAAGAGATACCAAGCAAACTAAACTGATATTGTAAAAAAATTAGCTAAGTTCAACAATTTAGAAAACAAAAGCTATTATGTGGAAGAGAAACAACAATGAATAGGATTTAATGTGTTTGCAACATCTTGTTTATTGGGAAAAATTACTAAAGAAGTTAGAAACAGACTGATGCCCAGGAATTCTTGAGAATCTCATGCTAGCAGCACACTGACATGTTGGGAAGCAGACAATTTTGTACTTGTAAAGTGAGACAACTTTAAGTAAAATTGGAACTTGAATTACAATGCAGAATTGTTTTATGGTATACATTTCCATCTTTTATATAATGTATTTGTATGATTCTAAAGAATACATAGTAATAAGATTTTCCAGCTTACAGGTTCAAAACATCATGAAGTGGGTCTTCATGTTGACATTAAGAAATCACATTTTAATATGAATTTAGAATCAAAATGTGGGATATTTTTGTACACTTTAAGAATAACACTTTCCTTAATTAAAATATGATCATTCTTTCTTGATACAAAATGGATTTTAGACCAAAAAACATGTGTGATCAAATGTTTACAGAAATGACACAGAACACTCTACATAAACACTCACACACAACAATCAGGCTGTGGAGAGTGATAGTATTTACAATAAGCAAATGATGACTGTTACAAATACCGGACAACAATGGAGGATTACGTAACTATATTAGACACTGAGGATGAATTCTTTGACAATGTACCAGATGACATTAGAAGGTTACAGTAACTATATTAGACACTGAGGATGAATTCTTTGACAGTGTACCAGATGACATTAGAAGGTTACAGTAACTATATTAGACACTGAGTATGAATTCTTTGACAGTATACCAGATGACATTAGAAGGTTACATGTATAGGATACTGTGGTTCACAAAATATGTGGATTTACCTTTAATTGCATGGAATTAGCACATTGCAGGATTTTGTGGTTTGGATTATTTTAAACTATTTTTATACTGGTATATGACTTATCATATAATTCATGGATTTATCATATATAAATGAATTAAAATGTCAAGCATTGGGGATTATGATGGATTTAATTAGAACAACTGCTAATTTGCAAATTTAACTGTAACATCTTCTGCTAGATAATACAATTGCATTCTACACTTTTGTCATTACATGTCCAATATTTCTATCATGTTGCTCTTGTTGATTTTACCAAAATGCAAATATAACTCACTGACGACAAGTCACCAGTTTCAATGGATACAACTTGCAAAATGCACCCCAACTTACAAGAGGGTCAAAGGAAAATTGGCATTTCTGAAGCCCTAAAAAGGGAAAAAGGGGTGGGTCTACTTATAGTTCACTTAAAAGCAAATATATATGTTATTATACATGACATTTGTCATGACACAACATGACCAATTCCACACAATAATTATCTTGACATAAAGAGGACATGTTTTCCACATGATCCTTATTTTGATATCACGGGACCTAGTCCACATGATCATTTGACAAAATAGAAAATATTCCACATGATCTTTGTCCTTGTCTAACACTGCAGGACCTATTCCACATGTTTCTTACCTTGACACCATAGGATCTATTTCACATGATCCTTATCCTTGTCTCACAGCAGGATCTAGTATTCCTCATGTTCATGACACAACAGGACCTATTCAACAAGATCCTTGTCTTGACACAAGAGATCCTGTTTTCTACATGATCCTTATCTTGTCACCATATAACCTATTCCACATGATCCTCATCCTGACACTACAGGACCTGTTCAACATGATCCTCATCCTGACACTACAGGACCTATTCCACATGATCCTCATCCTGACACAACAGGACCTATTCCACATGATCCTCATCCTGACACAACTGGACTTATAGGGGGTTTCATGGTTACTATCTCACCAGAGGGCGTATCGGTGCAGCTCACTTCCAGATAGTTCAATCATTAAAGACGGCAGATGTTAATCAAGAAAACGTGACAAACCACTCACATTTTGCAAGCAGGATCGATATCTCACTATCTTAAGAATATCTATAAATATTTTATCAAGTGTTGCTATATGTTTTATTTTTTCACTAACTTGCACTGCAGCCAGCTTTAAAAAAAAAGTTCTCTGCCCATTTCAGATCTTCATTATCTTTCCATTACTACATTATGTACTAGTTTCTATTATTTGATTGTGCAAAAGTGTATCGCTGCATAAAAAGTTCTTGCAATTTATCTCGCTTGAAGAATATTGTTAATATGTTTATTTTTTACAGCTTTAATCATAGCAGTAAATTGAGGTTGAACAACAACAAAAACATTCTAACTTCTTAAGGTTCTTTTATTATTCATTTAGACTGCTGCATTTCTATTAATGTTAATTATATTTTTCATGAAATAACTTGAGTTTCTTTCAAAATGCACAAATGTCATCCGTGCTTGAACAGACAGGCGCATGTACGAGTCTCCTTGATTAATATTTTCATGTAATTTCCTTGAACGGATGGAAATTTTAGAGTATACAATTTGGAGAAATATCTATGTTAGACACGCTATGCATGTATATGACATTTGTGGTTCTCACCTATCTGCCTGTCTGTCTGTATGTGTGTCTGTCTCATTTCATCTGGTGCATGGGTATGTCTATCCTCGAATGAATGTGTTCAATTACATATATTACATAAATATACTTCAGGTTAAAAACGAAAATAATATGATGCTAAGATAGAACGAGTGACTGATAGATAAAGAAAACAATGATGACTATTTGTGAGTACGAATTTATTATTGACCTGTAGTGCTTTTTCTTATAAACAGTCTCTTTTTTTAAAATCATACTGTTTGCAATTTTACATCCGGTCACATGGATTAATATTGTTTTAAAAGACGAACCAAAGTAATAGGATGAAATCTATGAAATAATTGTATTTTTAAAAATTACAACTTTATTGCAAGGAAAGTTACACAGAATTAATCTAATTTTAAGAAGGCTCTTCTAAAATGAATTTGCATGTGGCAATCAAAAATCTTGTCTAAAGACCCCAGCAAATTTGAAAGTTATTGCATGTACCGTCTGTTACTTGATGTTTCAAAATTCTAAAAGAAAATGAAACAAGTTAAAACGTCATTAATCTTGAAATTTGTAAAATATTTCCACCCAAATATTAATAAATATTCCGTCAGCAATAATTACACTCCTTATAGTTATGATAGATAATGTAATTATTGGTTTGTCAACTTCATCTGGATACATTAATACACTGTGTTCAATTTTTAAAATTTAAAATTTAAATAAACCCTTTTCTGATTTAAAATATTTAGCATTACAGATCAGCTGCCATATTGAATTCGTGTTATAATTTTCTTATCAAACTTGTGTTATAACTTTCTTAACTCGTGTTATAAATGAACTATTAGCCTTACAAAAGTAACTGAGAAAGAAGGATATATCAACATATGAAAAATGCAAATTGTTGAGATTGTTTTTTTAAAAAATTAAATCAAAAACTGTGCAATAAAATGTTTAAAATCGGAGAGCAAGGCGAAATGTTTCTACAAATGTATATGAAATTATGGATAATGAATCTATATTATCAGGTATAATATAAATATGTACAATGTATTGAATTTAATTAATTGACATTCTTAAAGTATGGAAAGTATATATTTAATTATCTGATATAGTGTAAGTATGGACACCGAATCTAATTATCTGATTTAGTGTCTATAATTATTCTCCTAGTATAAACAAAATAAGTCTGACATATATAATTGATTCATTGGTTTTCCTTTGTTGACTTTATGTTTCGCTAATCAAGTGTAGAACAGTAAACTATCCGGAACTGGAAATTTGTTGTGGGCATGCACACTGAAGCTAAGGGAGGTAATTTTGGGCGCTACGATCAGTAACTCCGTTGCAACCGTGAAACCCCCTATTCCACACAATCATTATCTTGGCACAACAGGACCTATTCCAAATGATCCTCATCTTGACACAACAGGACCTATCCCACATGATTCTCATCCTGACACAACAGAACCTATTCCAAATGATCCTCATCTTGACACAACAGGACCTATTCCACATGATTCTCATCTTGACACAATAGGACCTATTCCACATGATTCTCATCTTGACACAACAGGACCTATTCCCCACATGATCCTCATCTTGACAATAGAAAAAAATATTCAACATGATCCTTGTCCTTGTATCCCATGGCAGAACCTATTCCACATGTTCCTTGTCTTGACACAATAGGACCTATTCCACAACTTAACCCCCCCCAAAAAAAAAACATTTACCACATAAAGCTAAGAAACATTATGCTCCTTAAAATGAATTAATACATAATTTGAAAATACTTACTTTTGAGCCACAACAATGAAGGCATAGTCTGTATTCACTACATCTGGTTCTTTCCCTACCATGGTACTATTAGTTGCCTCTGTGGTTGAGGAAACAACTTCATTCTTTGGAACAGGATAACGGACAATTTCTGAAATGATTAAAATTCATCATTTTCAAAACCACTATTTCCATCAGATCTTTAAAAAAACATCTAAAAGGTGAAATATACTTGCTTTAAAAGCATATTTTATAATAACAGACCATGATTATTCTTAAAACAATATATCAATGTCAATCTGTTATGAATATCAACATTTCTGCTTAAACTTAAAACATTTTGGGACAAAAGCAACTTGAACAACAGGGCCAAATAGTTTCAAGAACACTCAACGTGACTGACATCTCTCACTGAATGGATCCTGAAGACCACTCAACCTGACCGACATCTGACAACTAGCTAAATGCAAATTAAATTTATCCAAAAAATCTCAGCAGGATGCTTTTTGTATAAGTTTCTTATAATGTTGTTCATCTTGTAAATGTTGAGAAAGGAAATAAGAAAAGAAAAATAATAACAATACATAATAATGACTTTATTTAAAGAAGGTAACACAGCCTGAAGAACTAATCTACCTTAAGGCCCTCATACAAAGGAAATTTATTTTAACTCCATCGCTGAAGCCACTGGATATATTGGGTTTGGAAGAAAGAAACAGATTGGGCATTTCTGATCTCAACTAGAAAACTATTCTAAAGTAAAGTTCCAGAGAACTGGAAACTTCTTTCTAAATAATTCTTTATTTGGTTTGGGAATTTTATAATGTTCAGTAGATGTGGATCGCAGGTACAATATAATGAAATAGTGATTGTAAATATTCAGGAGCACTATTATTGGATATCCTGTACATTAATTTGGCCTTTCTCAAACGGATTCTGTCTGTAATAAGTGATATGTTTAATTTGCCAGCTAAATTTTTCCTTGCATTCTTTCTGGATTGATATTAGCCCAAATGCTCTTTTTTAAAGATGTGCCAGCTTTGCTATGTTTTTATCATTTGAATTACCCTTTACTGTATTAAAGTAGTCTAAATAGGGTTGTATGTAACTTATAAAATAGTTTTATGTGCCTTTCATGGAGAAAATGTCTTTTCCTTCTGAGAAATCAAAAACTTTAACTTTTTTTTACTGATATGTTTGATGTGTTCAGTCCATGATAGGTTATTATCTACCAAAGCACCAAGTTGTCAATCATGACAGACCATTTGCAAATTTGTATCCTTTCTGTCATACATAGTTCATCACAATCAAGATCTGGGTTGTTATGGCCACACTGAGATATATAATATTTTAGTTTTCCCAGTATTTACCACCATGCCATTGCATGTGCACCAGTTATCCAGTTTGTTTAGGGCATTCTGTAAAGAAATATCAATTATTATTAACTTTGTTACATGTGCATCAACTGCCTAAAAGAACACACTCTATGAGGTAAAGGATTAAAAGTCAATTAACTTATTTAATTTTCTGTTTTTTTTTATTGCTTCTGCCTAATTCAGTTTGGTGCATAATTAGATTGAATGAGGACCACAACTGAGCTGTTACAGTACCTCTCCCATTCAACTCTAGTTAATTATTGTTTGTTTATGTACTATTTGCATTATAATTTTGCATCAATATACCAGTAATTTTTTTTTCTTTCTTAAAACTGTATATACCCAAGTCATTAAAATGTGATCCCAGCAGGACAACAATAGTGTTTTGTTTCAAAACTCACACTAAACACTCACACCATAGGCTAGTGATCATATTTACATAATGTCACTACTGGATGTACAATGAAGGTTGGAACTTGAGCTAAATGAAATACATTCTTCTAGATTCAAATCAAAGGCACTACTGCACTAAGCTTAGTATCTCCAAAATACAGTAATGCTCCTAAATTATTGTATTGCTAATTGAGTTATACTTTACTTTGATGTAAGAGACCTTACACCACATTTTATGCAACTGCAGTAATCCTGCCGATATCATGGAGTAAACTGCAATTAGACATAAAAATACTGGTATAGCTGCCAGTCAGAATTCCCTCTTTGACCCAAACCAGTTTCAGGATTTTAATCATTATTACCATTCTCTCATATATATGTAACAGTTAGTTGAATAGATGCTGATTACCATATTTTCCAGCCTATAAGACAATATGGAGTATAAGTCAAATTCACTAATTTTGTAAATTTTCCATCCTTCGTCCATATATAAGTTGATTCAGAGTATAACACGAGGCCAGGTCAATAATTTGGTAACTTCTGGTTTCATGAATATTAATGTTATCATTGTATGATATTCCATATTACTGGCAATCGTGAAATTGCATCACTTATCCTAATATGCTTGTGATCTTACTCCTGTACAAGGCACTGCTATATTCTCTTATCGATTGACACAGCTGAATAAACAGTCCATGCTTGTTTTAATTATGATATCCATTGCAACAAGAGCCACATGATTGTGCATGCTATGTACATGTTAATTAAAGGTCTAAAGCTTTAACCTGATTATTCCAGTTAAAACCAGTCTCGAGTGCAAGTTTCAACAGATGAGATAAATTCAGTGAAATGAGGCTATCCATATGCAAATCAGAAATGTAAAGAAAATTAAGAAACAGAAAACAGAAAAGTTACAAATGAAAAATAAATAAAATACTTTTTATTATACTTTAACATACCTGTGAAATGCAGTATCAAATTTACACAAATAAACAGTCTTATAAAACATATTTAACATGTCAATAATAACTGAAAGCACATTAATATTTTAATTCATTGCATTACGTGTAATAGAATTATTCTACATTCTAATTAGGAAAATAATGATTAATGATTAAGAGTTCACATAATCATCTAAAATAACTCAAAATCCCTCTAATTCTTCATGTTCCGTATCGAAAAAATGGCAGTCATTTCCAAATTGTCAGTCTTAATCTTGTCACGGAAATTGTTCAAATTTTCCAGAAAGTCTACTGGTAGTTTATGTGCCATAGCAGTGTGTTCTATTATAAGTTGCCTTCTTTGCATGAACCTAATATACCATGACACACTTCCGATGAAACTTCAGTTTAATTCAGTTGTGATTGAGTCTGAGATCAACAGAGTTCATTCTACGACATGTGACGAGTTATGTCAAGATGTATTCTTCAAATTTATCCTCAATATTAATCCATCTTGCATTGCAGCTATGATTTGCTTTCTGGTTTTTTATTTTATTTTCTAAAGCGCAATATAGAACCTTAGCTTACGCCAATCCCGGACACATTTTTCACTTAAAACATATTTCATGTGAGTCATATTCCCACAATTTTCTACAGTGAAGTTTACCACTTCCAGCTTAAAAGCCGCTGTGTAAAACCTGCATGATTTGACCAGCGGCATTGTGAGATAAATTGTATGATTTGGATATTGATATGAATGATTATGACTGGAAAAATTTATCAAAACATACCCATCTCTTTAAAATTTTCCAGTACTATAGCAATGAAAACAATGCCCATGGATAAATTTATTATTTACATCCAGAGAAGGAAGTGGGCATCACATCCTATGATTCTTAATCCACTTTATATTAAAAACGGGTAGCGTATTTGATGCAGATTAATGATGAAGAAGAGTGGGGTACAGGCAATATTGTAATTAGTATTGGTAACCAAAGTCAATATCAAGGTTTAAACAATCACAATGACTGGCTTTAATTGTTGTTGGAAACCAAAGACCAATTTATCAACTACTGGTATAATCAAAGAGAGACACCAAAAAAAACAGCTGGTTAAGAATAAATATAGGTGATGTATTGACATTACAATTTGCTTTAAACTGAAATGCAAAACTAAAAATGAATCATTGATGATCTATGAATAGTCTATCCATATATCTGATTTTAACCCATATTTATTTCAGAAACTTCCCAAATACAATTATACACAGAATTTTATAAATTATCATAGAAGTTAATATGGATTACATCCCTTTGTAGGATCAATTAGATCAATAAAGGAGCTATGCTGGTAATCGCTTGTGTTTGTCCAACAGTATACTGGAAAATCAAATATGAATGAGCTAATTGCTAAAATGTGATCAAGAAGAACGAGTTATATATAGTTAAACAGGATGAATAAAACAACATTTTTTTTTGTAGGAACAAACAATATGCTTTGAATTAGTACAGTACTGGTACACTATAGGGTATAGACCGTAAGTGTTATGCAGACCAGGTGAAGTTTTTTTACCGGTAATTTTTGTTGTTGTCATTAATTGTTTTCTTTTATTTCATGTTGGAGATATAAGATATAAGAAAAAACCCACAGAATGCAAACTAAATAATGACAAAACGTATAAATATAATGCAGTCATTTTAGTTTATAATTTTTTTACATAGTTATTAATTAACAAGAATTTGTACTTCCATGTGACCTGTTTTCAATTATGTTGAATATAGAACAATTTTAATAGCATACAGGGTACCATAATCCATATATAAGTCTATGCAATTTTAATGACACAATCCATATATAAGTCGATTTGGAGTATAAGAAGAAGACCTTACTTTCAAGTAAAAAATAGTAGCAGCTTATAGGTCAGAAAATATGTTACGTGTCTTGCACAGTTAAACATGTACAGTATATCTTTTCATAAATATTATCTCAATTTTTAGGATCACTTATATCACTGAAAATATGTAATTCATGAATAAGTTGATAAACACAAATGAAACAGTTTTTGAATACTAGCTGAAATTTTATCTGGATGAATGTGATTTCATAGAAACAATGAATAAAGCAAAATTTGCATCTAATATTTTTGTAAATAAACGAGGATTTAGGGGATGCTAAGCATGATTTGCACTGATTAAGTTAAATTACATTAAATTCCTGGTCTCCTGGGTAAACTCAAGCCAGCCTATGAATTATGAAGTCAACATTTACCTCTATTTAATATCATGATGGAGAAATTAGAAAATATGCAAAGTGTTGGGACATCAAAAATGTACTTATTTTACATGCATATAAATCGTAGGACACAAATTTATTAATTTCTAGTGTCCCAAAATATACAGCCATTACAATGGTCAAGAAACAAACTTAAAAACTTTTAAATTTAGACCTTGGCCAGTGGATAAAGTGATCCTCTTTCTTCTAGGGTTTTATTTTTTTCCTAAATTCTTTGTCTTATATGCAAGTATATATGGTAATTATATATCAGATAATGATGTACTTATAACAAAAATATTTAAAAATTCATCAATACTTATTGACTCCAGACAGCATATACATGGAATCTACATTTCTAATCCTGGAAATCATGAATTTATCAAAGAAAGTTTTTCATTCTACATAATAATTCCACCTTGCAGCCTTGCATAACAACTTATTCTAAAAAGTTCTAACTGATGCAAGTATGCAATATTTTTAAAACAGCAAGGGACGTCTTAATTGTCAAGCCCCCGTTTGACTTAGCAAGAATGTACTTTAACAGTGTTTAAATCTAAATAAATTAAACTTTGACCTTGGGACAGATGTTCTGATGGGCAGATGGTTGGGCACAGACAGAATTATCATTATGTTGAGATTCCAGAATGGTCGGCTCAACAAAATGTACATAATAATAACTGCACCTTCATACAATGACTAAAACTAAATGGATTAAAGAGCTGGTTCAAACAAATCAGACCTGAAGGCAGCGATCATGACTTCAAGCCTTCTGTATAGACCTATATTTTCTCCTTGACCTTACTCAGGGCCTTCAATTAAATTTCAACTTGTAGAGTGAGTTGCCAAAGTAGGCATAGGGTTTAGGGGACCTCACCTAACAGGAATACAGGTTGGCTTTTTTATAAAGTAGCTGGCTGTAAAGTAAAAGTAGCCAGGTAAATTACCTAGCTATCAGCTGATAAAGAAAACCCAACTTACAGAAGAAGAAAAAATTCTTTTCCATGAGCCACAAAAACAATAACTACAGAGGACCACCCTATGTTAATATGGATTATCATGGCCACAGAAGAACCACACTGAGTCCACATTGACTGTCAATGCCACATAAATTTTTTTTACTACTTGGTACCTTCCTCCTCATCTGGATGTAAAACAGACTTCTTTTGTGAAGGAATATTCTCTGCCATTTCATTGCCTGTGTCAGATTCCAAAGCTTCTATAAGAGCCTGTTCATTTTGGGCCAAATCTTTATTATTCAATAGCACAATTTTCTCCAACTCAGTCTGCACAGGTTCTTTGTGTTCAGCTGCAACCAAAAAAAGTTAATGATTTCATCAACATTTAAATTCCTAGGAGTCAAAATAACCATTTTAATTTGAAACCATAAAAGCTAATGTGACTTGCCTCGGCATCACACACATCATAGAAATTCATGAGTTTAGCAAATTAAGTCAGAAAATTGTATCTGCTGGAGTTTTATTCACAATAAATGAAACATGTAATTCTAATAAACAATTAGCAAATCATTTTCTGTCACTTACATACGGTACTAATTTCCTTTAATTTGTGAAATGTTAGTGTCATAAAAATACACGGCTCTTGCCCTATAATGCTGTTTGTGAGAGCTATAAAATATGTTATATGCAAGACACTTTATTATACTGAGATGTTTTGAATATCAAAACTATATAAAATTAATCAAAACATGGGATCCGTGTCCACAGGATTGTTGTGTGAGAAAAAAAATTAAAGATGTACAAGGCTGAATAGGCAGGAATTAACAGATAAACAAACATTACCATTATCAGGTTTCAAATTAGCAATAAGTGGGGTGGGGTGAATTTTGGAAAACATATCAACATCAGGGACAAAATAAATGATGGAACTGTGTAACTTGTCAATAGTTCTTAAATGCTGGGTCAGCAGTGACAAGTGTGGGTAACTGGGTCCTATTCTTCTAAATTGCTGCTTCAGCATCAATTAGTTACTGAATAGTCTACAGAGCCTGTCCTTCATTTGGTAAGGGTTAACCAATCATATTCTTTATTTAGTAAGGGTTAGCCAATCATATTCTATTTGTTCTATTAGTTACTGAATAGTCTCCAGAGCTTGTCCTTCATTTGGTAAGGGTTAACCAATCATATTCTTCATTTAATAAGGGTTAGCCAATCATAATCTTCAATTAATAAGGGTTAGCCAATCATATTCTTCATTTAGTAAGGGTTAGCCAATCATAATCTTCAATTAGTAAGGGTTAGCCAATCATATTCTCTATTTTATGGAAGTCGGTGTTGGTGTGTGATAAAAGCATATATAGATAGACTGAGTATGAACAATAGATACAGAAATATAAAATAAAAAGGAAGGATGGAAGAAATAAGTGGAAGGACATCAGAAAACCATGTATCTAATCCTGTAGTATAAAAAAATGGGTGAGGTGGACAGAACATTTGTATGTATACATATATAAATAAAACAGTAATTATCCAAAATGACTTGGTGATTTATTATATGCCAGTGATGTCCCCTTTCCCTGAATCCAAAGGGTTAAATGGACAAGACACTGCAGGCTATGTACAAGACTAAACTATAGCACAGATCAGTACAAGACTACACTATAGCACAGATCGGTACAAGACTACACTGTAGATTGGTGCATTACTACACTATAGCACAGATTGGTGCATTACTACACTATAGCACAGATCAGTGCATTACTACACTATATCACAGATTGGTGCATTACTACACTATAGCACAGATTGGTGCATTACTACACTATAGCACAGATCGGTGCATTACTACACTATAGCACAGATCGGTGCATTACTACACTATAGCACAGATCAGTGCATTGACTAAATCAAAGGTGGAATACAACTCACGATACAAATCAAATCAAACAAAATGCATGGATTTGGAGACTTCAACACAATACATATTGTGATATTTAACATGTGGTGCAATGCACATCCTGAAACTGAAAATTTTTGGAGTCCAACTGACCCTGATCTCCGATCTGCCTTTGCATAATACAACTCACGATCAGGGTTTATGATGTTGGTTCTACTATAAAGTCTTAACAAGCTGCATAGACCTGGATTAGCTGGAACATTTTAGTGGTAAATGGAGGCTTCAAAATGGGTCTAGGAAGTTTGGTTCCAAATTACAAAGTAGTACAAACAGTAGTAAATGTAGGCTCCAAAATGATACACTGACATTACTTACCTGGCTTATATATCAGGATACACTAACATTACTTACCTGGCTTATGTATCAGGATACACTGACATTACTTACCTGGCTTCTGACATTACTTACCTGGCTTATGTATCAGGATACACTGACATTACTTACCTGGCTTATGTATCAGGATACACTGACATTACTTACCTGGCTTATGTATCAGGATAATTTTCAGCTGTGATATTAAACATGTTGTTTACCAATATTTTTATAGTTTATAACTTCAGCAGAACTAGATATTTTGTATTGGCATGTTTACGTAAATGTGAAAGGCGAGCTAAAAACATTAGCATTGAGCAAAATCATCTAACAAGAGCATGTAGAATGGCACATAATATACCAGCCTCGTGTTTAAAAGATGACCCCTATGCAGGTACTAGCATAATATGATTAAAATTACATCAATCCTTGCTTCAGGAATCTGGTCATGAATTGAACTTCAATTTCCAGAAGAAAAAAAATTTCTTATTAGACTTACCAAGACTCTGACCTCTGATTTTTAGACCCTAAAATCCATAAATTTATTTATGACCCCAAGTGAAAGCTATCCATTTTGCTTTGGGCCAAAATTTATGTTGACCTTTTCACCAGAAACTCAAATGTCCTGTTTCTTACTTTAAGTGCATGCCTTCCATATGTTCAAGGTCATGAAGTAAAGTTATGATGCAGATTTGTTTTCTTTTCTTCCAGTCTCAATGGCATTGATCTTTAATTTTTGAGCCCAAAATCAACAGGCTTCTTTCAAAGTTCTTACCCAACATTTAGGTCATCCACAACCTTAGGTAGATGATCAATAATTTAATATTTTAACAGAAACCTTTTTCTTCTTTCAATCACAGTGGTGACCTTGTCCTTTCCTATTTGACCTCAAAATCAGAAGACTTTTGCCCTACCCAGAGTGCAAGCAGTCCACAGTTTGGTGCAAGTCTGAGATGTAGAATTTATGCTACTGTGAGGAAACCATATTCCTTCTCTGATTAACTGTGACCATTACCTTTGGAACACCAGATTGAAAGTTTTTATTAACCCAAAGTGAAAGTCATCTGCAAAGTTAGTGGTGAACTCGAGATATTGTGCAGAAACCATTTTGCTTCTAGTGTAAGTGATCTTAATTTTTAATCTCTCTACTCCAAAAATCTTCTTTTCCTTGCCCTAAATGCAATCCACCCATAAAGTTTGGCAACCACTGATGGTGGATAACTCAAGTTATTGTGCAAAAACAATTTTCTTCCTTTATCACAGTGGCCTTGACCTGTGACCTTTATACCACAAAATTGATTGGCTTCTTCTTGACTTCCATATCCAAGTCACCTCACACAATGTGGTAACTAAAGAGAGTGAAGAACAAAGTTACTGTGCCACATATGTCTGAAAGGTAATGCCATTTCTATTTATTTGTTTTATCTCAGAAAGTATTCATCGTTTCTGACTGCAGGTATAATTTCTGCAGGGACACACAACCAAGCATTGCATGGCATCATGGGAAATCTTACAGATGAACATATATATTTTTCACATGTGAAAATATTGAGATGAAAATAATATGAAAATTATTTCACTAAGAACCTTCTGTATTTATCACTTAAGTATATATAAAAAAAAAAATTGCACTTTCATATATGTTGCCAAATGGATATGTATGTGTGGGTTTGAAAACTAAGAGTTAGTTAACTTCAGATTAAATGAATACTTTTGCGGAAAGCTTCATTTTTGTTATAATGCACCTGTTGTAAATAAAAATGGCCTCAATGTAGATTAGTTCTTGTAACTAATCAAGCTGTTCTTTTTTAAATTATTATTATTATTATTATTATTATTATTATTATTATTATTATTATTATTACAGCTTGTGAAATGTTAGTATTGTGTCAAGTGAAATGATTTAGGAGTGCCTTGCCAAAAAAGATACTACTGCAGGCAACCGAACCTGGTCTGGGCAGGATTTGAACCCACATCCTTCTGGTCACAAACCAGCATACTAGCCACCAAGTTACTGTGACTCCCAGACATGGAAACCAGTGGACCCAACAACTAGTAAGCAAATGAGGTCCCTAGATATGGAGACATTGGAGACAAGAACCATCAAGTTAATACAAGAACCACCAAGCCACTGAGACTAATAGATGTGGAGAGCTTTGGATGAACAGCCACTAAGACACATGTGGTTTATGAATGTACAAAAGCTTACAATGAGTACAAAAATACAAGAACACAACTAAGCCACTAAGCTTACAATGAGTACAAAACTTCAAGAACAATAAGCCACAGTACTAAGCTTTCAGGATGTGGTTATCAGTAGACATGAGAGATGATTACTATCAGGTTTCTGTATCCTGACATGGAACCATACATGTTCTCAACTCTGACATCATCATCATCATCATCATCATCATCATCATCATCATCATCATCAGTCTCTTGACCTAGTGTGGTCGTTGAGGCACTGTGCTGCTGAACATCTGACCAGTTCCCTCCAATTGACTTGATCATATGTGCCAATGCCTGTGTCTCTGCAAAACTTTTCCTGGTCCATTCTGTGATGTTGTCACTCCACTTTTTTCTCTGTCTACCTCTCCTTCTACCACCTTGGTCACTACCCTGCAGAACTGTTGTGGACAGATTGTTGGCTCTAGTAGCATGGCCATACCATTTTAGCTTTCAGGTCAACTTTAGTGGCTGGGAGTTTTACTAACCTTTATGCTTTTCATACACCTAAAAAGTAGTCTCCCTTTACACACAATCGATTATGGAGTTCACAATCGATTATCTTATCAACCAACTGATGATCGATTATAATCGATAATCGTAACAACACTAGACACCTCAATAAATTTGCTCATTATAAAATGGGCTTTCAGTTTTAAAGTCATTCAATATCAAATATCTCAGTATAAAGACCCCAATATAAAGTGATCTTCACTATAAAGTAGCCTTCACTATAAAGTCTTTCAGTATAAAGCACATTAGAATTAAAAGCCATTTAATATAAAACATTTCAGCATAAAATTGCCCCTCATTAAAAAGTGCCTCCCCAAACTAAAATACCTCCACAGTAGGATGTGGCACATCCATAAAAAGTGGCTCCTCTATAAAAATCCTCAAACTATAATACCTCCACAGTAGCATGTGGCACCTCCATAAAAAGTGGCTCCTCTATAAAAAATCCTCAAACTATAAAATATAATGTGGCATACAGTGGCCCTTCATGTTAAATGCATGTGGCAATGGATCCCATCATTGCTACTTATTCTATTTCAATTTATTTTAGTTGTTTGCTTAATAGTTTATGATAATGTAGTTTCACATCATGGTGGATACCAATTTATTGGATTCTGTGGATGATACAAACCATACATATTCAAACAAACTGGACTCATTCATCAATCAATGAATTTAAGTGGAATGGAAAATCAGTGTATTCACAGAAACAGCAACCATATTGGTACCTCAGTACATGCTGGTCTCAATTATATGGCTCCAGTGAAAACAGTTTACAGTGAAGAATTGATGCATATGGTATCTAAAAACAAATAGATCTGATTTTTTAAATCATGTCAACAACATGTCGCTCCTCTCAGAATTAAAAATTGCTGTAATGTTCTTGAATTTAAATTAGTCATAGACATATGGATAAAATATGCGCCCATAACTTCACTTGCTACAACGAATGTTTTATTTGCAGTTGTGTTATAAATCGTTATATGAGGCACAAAGGAAATGAGGAACAAATCATGATGCCCTAGCTGTAAGCAGTGGAAGCAAGAAAAATATTGGGCAATCATCATTTCTCAATGATCTTAAAGACATAGCTTTGCCATATCATTTAATAGTAGTACTATTAAATATCACTACTTTGGTAACATTCATCATGGGAACATGGGGAATGTTCTTTTTAAAATCACCTTGTTTCATCATGCTTGTCTCATCTCCATCTGCTTCATAAGCTTCTGCATGATTCAGATCTGGAGAGCCTGGACTTGAATCCTGACCAAGTGCTGACAACATGGTGCTCACATACCAACTCAGGTATTTCAATTCTTTTTTACTTAGCTCATCTGGAGTGATTTCCCCTGCAATACAAGTTATAATTCATACAAATAGATGAAATACATTTGAATGTTTCCTCTGGGACACTGGTATATAAACTCGATCAGTCTTTTTAGAACACATAATCCCACTCACCCCAGTGCAAACAAAACTAATATGATAAAGCCTACTTGAAATGTTTTAATGGAAATGCATTTGGGGGAGTGGGGGGTGTAAACTAACTTTAATTATGCAATAATTAAACTTAGTTATTGTTAGCTTTCCTTTTTGTAACAACAAAAATGCACTGTCCATTTGATGTGCATAGATCCTTCCTCTGAGTAAAGAATTGATGTAATTCCTCATGCAACTCGCCTTGTCCTTGGTATGCTATGTGCAAATTAAGCACAGATAGTTCATCTGTTTCAAAGACAACTACCTGTATTACATCAGCACATCAAAGCAGGGTGGGAGGAGGGCATTTGACAATAGTCATCTGAAAGCATTGCATAATTCAAATTAGTTTTACCTAAATACAACCTACATTTTTTAATACCAGCAATAGCTTACCCATAAACAGAAATAGAAAAGACTGTGACCCAGGGCGCCAGAGAAAAAATGTGCTCGTTCTGATAAGTAAAATGGTAGCATGGGAATGTCAAGATGCTGCCTTCATGATGGCCTTGAAGGAGGAGGAGATAGAAGGTAGGCTCATGAGGTAGAAACCACTCCAACAGGCTTCAAGTTTCATCAAGGAAAGGTCTCAATCAGTAGACACTCTTTTCATTGTGGTGACAATCCCTCATGAAAAAGTGGCAGCTGAAATTTGCACAGAGCCCTTGAGAAAGAAGAAATAATGCATCCTACCTATTCTTTTTCACTTGGATGCCTTACGACAGAACAAAGTGCCCTCGTGGGACAAAAATTTTTTTTTTTATCATCCACAGCAAATGATTCAAGTGAGACTTAGGATTTCTATTGGTAGTGGAGCTCTTGAAGGTAATTGATTTTTGCCTAAAAATCCTGGCAAACAAAGGAGAAAAACCATTATCATAATTCCCATTTATTGGAGACAGCCAGTGTTAATAAATAAGGCATGAATCTCATTTCGCCTTCATGCTGAGGCAAGTGAGGTTCTCAAAGAAAGACTCACTCAAAGGTTCTTTAAAACCATAAAACATAAAGAAGATTCTATTTAGGCATAAGAGATCGCAAGTCAGGTCTTTGCAGCTCAAACATAAGACTGGCTGGGTGCAAACCTAACCAATTACGATGCCTTGAGAAAATTTAAGTGTGTTCAAACTGACAACTCTATAGCTCTTGATAGTGGATAAAGAGCATCTTTTCTTTCTCAAAGAGAACAAAAGGAAACAATAGAAAGACAGCTGGGATCAACTCGTTTCCTACTGTACCAATAACAGACGATTCTCCACTTGGATGCTTGAAGCTCTCCTGGCAAGTATCATGCAACTGCAATTTGGTCCAAAAAATTTCTGGCAGAGAGATTGCTTGAGATGAGCTAAACATTAAAATGGTGAATTTGTGGGCTGTTGTGGAGGAAAAGACATGGGTCGAGCGAACATTCTTCTTGCCCAGAACATGCAGAACTCTGAGTATTATGTTCCCTGTGGTGGCCCAGAATTCCACACAAAGAGAAGAGGCATGTGTGCCTCACTGATGATGATGATAAGCTACAATGGACACATTGTCAGAGGAGACCATGACACATTGATCCGTTACTTTGTTGATGCACCCTTGCAATGTTAGGTATACAGCCTTCATTTCTAAGTTGTTTATGTGGAGGGATGGTTACGGTGCTGTCCAAAATACCTGTAGAATTATGCTTTTTGGTTCTAAGTGAGCACTGCAACCAGAATCTGACATGCCAGCAAACAGATCAGGGTCTATGCTGCTTGTAATCAATTACATATGGTATGACTCAACCCAATTCTTCCCTGTTGCTCTGTTTTAGCGAATTTCACTTGTGTGTCAAACTATGGGAATACACGAGTGGTTCTTGACCTTTTTGAACAGTAATCAATTTTGTTTACCCCCCAAAAAATACACTACGCAGGAACCCACTCAAAACAGCATGGCAACCAGTTTGGGATAGCAACTTATGGGTTAAGAATATATACAGATTGGGTTACAAGACAGTAGGGTAATTAGAAATGTAGGGTCCAGTGATAGCAATGGCTTGTCCTTTTTACACCAAGAAAGTGTGAATAGGGTAGGAATCACAATGGTTTACAATTTACAAGGGTGGAATGACAGGAGATAGGGGAAGGGCTTAAGAACAGATCAAAAAACCTATATTTACTGCATAAATCCATTCCAAAGTAGGATTGACTCCAATGTGTATACCATTCAATAGCATACAACAGCCTCCAGCAGTTTTATTGCCATCTTTAAACTTGTTACAGGAAGTTAATGTTCACAAGGTAAAACAACTGCCATTTTATTCATTTTTATTCCGTTAGAGGGTTACCAGGCATGGTTTCATGTATGCAGACATATCAATATGTTCCAGAAGTTTTGTCACATGTCAACATAAATTGCATAACAAACAAAATAGCTACAGAAGGACATTTTTTAACACAAAGAAACCCATATTCAAACAGCATGTGCATTTCATATATTTGAGTATGACTCCTGTCCAGAAACAATGGCATGTGAGACTTTACTTTGACCCTCAAAAGAAACCAAGCTTTTTCAGATTCCAGTTCAGACCAAATAAAATGGTAATTTTTATCTGCCTATTTGTACAGTACATATAACTCCAGGCAATGCACTATTTACTTGACACTCAAAAATGAATGAATTAAAAATATAAAGTCATATTCACAAATGATGTAATGATCAGCTAAGATTTGTAAAATTATCATGAAACAAATCCTAACTGATGGTAAATGTAAAAAAAATTACAACAATAAATTACCTTGTAGTAGTTTGCCTAGGAGGTTTGCATAATCGGGTGGGAGTGCCATCTCCCCTTCTTTCTTTGCCTCATTTTCAGGACTGGCTGCAACAAATAACTCTCTGGATCCTCCATCTGTAAGACAATAAAAAGTATGGGTTTCTTTTGTAACTTGCAACAAAATGTTATGACCCCTGTGACCTTGAGCTTCAAGATCTACGTTATTTACCGTATATGTTGGGACACTGTATTCATTGGAACACCATAAATTAATTTTTAAAGTAAATTTTTTTATGCACTGTATGTTCTGAAATACATCATTTTTTTAGATGTATGTTGTGGGACACCTTTTAAACGAATCAAAAATTACATGTAAGAAAATGCACTTTAACTAAAATTTTATTTTAAAACTGTACCTGAAATAAAACTTTTTAATCCAGTGCAGCAGGATCTCATCAATACAACCTTTCTCATGCACACCTACGAGCCATTCTTTCAGTACATGAATATTTTGTTAAGCATTCTCATACCATGATTTTATTTTAGAGGCAACACATCACCTGATGCGGAAACTGCAATGACAAAAGTAAGATTGTTTCAAATCTGCACTAGTCTTGCTAATTTTCACATTTCTGACGTCCATCTTATCACCATCAGTCCATCCAGGAATGCAAATGATCATATTGTTGTCAAAATGATTTGATTCTCTTCTGACCTTCACAAATTCATCGCCTGATTTTATTTTCTCCAAATCTTCTGGGCAATGCTGGGTCATCATTTGCACATGAAGCACTATATTGTGTTACTTTAAAAACTGTTCCTTTGTTTCAATTTATTTTCAAAATTTCTGTGAATACCAATGAAACGGAACAAAAGTTAGCTTCCATATCACATCAGTGTTTGTATATTCAAAAATAAAAAATAAAAATTGGCACACTAAAAAGAATCCATAATTGGTTTCCAAGGTTAGCTTGCTTTGCAACAAAATAACCTTTCTATTAATATCCTTTAAAAATATTTCCGGCTTCAGAGTTCAAAGTTGGTTTCTGAGGTCAGCTTGCATTGTAGTAAAAGTAATCTTTGTCTTTGATGTCCTGTCGGCAAGTTCAAAAAAGTTTACTGCTGGCTGCCAGTTGTGTTTATTTACCACCAGGGCTTCTGTGTGTGTCGCATCTGTAGTAATAATTAATACAAAGGGGCACTTTTATCTCAGATAAATGATAATGATACTTTTGTAACCTGTGCGGGCAAAATGATTGTCACTTGCACTCAAGTGAATGTGTTTTCAAATGATGATTTATATTTGCAAGATACTATCAAATAGTAGACTGGATATAATTCAATCTTGGGTATTTTGTACTAAACACCGTGTCAAGGATAAATGGCAGCTGTCTTCAATATATCGTTAAACTATTTCCCTCTCGTTTAGGAATACATTTGCTTCTCTTCTGGCTTTCACCAATTCATCAGATGATTTTATTTTCCATGCACAAAGCATTATATTTTTTCACTTTAAAATTTGTTCTATTGTTTCAATTTATTTTCCAAATTCTCATGAATACTAGTGAAAAGGAACCAAAGCTTACTTTCATATCTTGGTCATCTTTGTATATTAAAAAAGAAAATCACCTCACTTCAAAGAATCCATAGTAAGCTTCTGAGATCAGCTTGCTTTGCAAAAAATAATCTTTATATTGATATGCTTTACAAACTAAATGTGAAAAAAGGCAGTTCTGAGATCAGCTTGCTTTGCAAAAAATAATCTTTATATTGATATGCTTTACAAACTAAAAGTGACAAAAGGCAGTTCTGAGATCAGCTTGCTTTGCAATAAAATAATCTTTATATTGATATGCTTTACAAACTAAAAGTGACAAAAGGCAGTTCTGAGATCAGCTTGCTTTGCAATAAAATAATCTTTATATTGATATGCTTTACAAACTAAAAGTGACAAAAGGCAGTTCTGAGATCAGCTTGCTTTGCAATAAAATAATCTTTATATTGATATGCTTTACAAACTAAATGTGAAAAAAGGCAGTTCTGAGATCAGCTTGCTTTGCATTAAAATAACCTTTTGTCTTTGATGTCATGTTGGTAGGTTTAAAGAAAGAGTTAACTGCTCACTGCCAGTCATGTTTATTCACCACCAGGGCTTCTATGTGCTTGGCATCTGTAGTTACAATTAATACAAAGGAGCACTGATGTCTGCATGTAAATAGTAATGATACTTTTGTAATCTGAGCTGGTGAAAAGATTGTCACTTACACTCAAGTCAATGTCTTTTCAAATGATGATTTTCATTCCAGACATTCAGTCATACAATAGACCTGGATATAATTCAGTATTGGCTGTTCTGCACCTAACACCGTGTCATGCATGAATGGGGTCTTCAAGATATTGGTTGATTATTTCACTTTTGTTTGCAATTTTGTTGGATCCAGTTTTCAGTCAGATTACATGTTCAAACCTTTGAGCATAGCCACACACAATTTGTTTCTCAATGTTCACATCAATGAACAACAAGACACGTGTTATTGGATATAATTGATACACGCTACAGCATGAAAGCCTATGGTACTTACATGGATTTCATGGATATATTTTATTTTGTAATGCTCATGTTGTAAAAAGGAATAAATGATAGCAACGCAAGGTTAGCTTCTTTCTTTTTATTATTAATTAAGCATTTTATTTATCTATTTTATTGCACAGTGCTGGGGTGGGTGTGAGCACAATTGCAATACAATAGTATTTCATTTCTTAAGTCTTGGGACATTTTACCAAAATGAAAAAATGTTTCCCCATAAGTTCTAGGACAGGATTTTTTATTTTATTTTATCGTGTTCCAACATATACGGCAAATAAGGTATTAAACTTTGAAAACAGCTGCAAAAGTTTCTGCATGTTTATTTAAAAAAAAAAAAAAAAAACAAAGGTAGAAATTAATAATCTTTAAGTGAAAAAGTAACTGGCCCCTAACATCCAATTTTTTGCCTCTTGCGATCTTTGATTAAATCAGATAATATTTGAGAGTAAATAACAATTTTTTTTTACCCAAGTCCCACTTTTCTGCTCGCTAGACATAAGAATCCATAAGTATATATAACAATGGTATTCTGTCAATGCCTCTGATAATTTTCACAAAAGACTGATACTGCTTCTATAATGATCAATTAGGTAATTACTGAAACAATCATATAGTGATACAAAAGGAAGAAATTACCAGTCTAACTTTAAAAAAGACACACGTACTAAAAGAACACTGTCATGAAATGGTGTAACAGGGGCAAATATTGGGACATTTTCTAGTGTAAAAATGCCTTCAGTATCCACATGTGAGGTATACAAAATGTTCTGAATATTAGGTTGCTGAAAAACAAAGTTCCTTTCTATTGCAGTGCATCCCCTCAAAGTACTCCCCACGCATCTCTATCCTTCCCAGTCTGATTATCCAATTACTACATGCTAGCTTGATTCACTTTATTGATATGCTGTCCATGAACTGGGAAACTGCACTTTCTACTGTATGACTGCTTTCACAATCATCTTCTCATCAAATGTTTTAAATCAACCATAAATCACTTGAACATAAATAAGGGTTGTAGGAAGGATGTGGCAAAGTGTGGAAGCAGACAGCTCCTATAGGAAGTCTCCCTTGGTGGTGGATTTATGAACTGATGCACTGTCAATACCTTGGATATTCAAGTTCTCAGATGACATTTTTACATCACCATCTCTAACCTATGTTACATTATGCACATGAATATTGATACAAATCCAAGAGACATGGGAGCTCATTCACTAGCTCATTTACTAGATCACAGACCAGCCTGGGGCAGCTACCTTAACATGTCCTTGGTTGGTCGGGATGTAAGTCAGACCAGCCTGGGACAGCTGCCTTAACATGTCCTTGGTTGATCGGGACACAAGTCAGACCAGCCTAGGACAGCTGCTTTAATATGTCCTTGGTTGATCAGGACATAAAGTCAGACCAGCTTGGTACAGTTGCTTTAACATGTCCTTGGTTGATCAGGACAAAAGTCAGACCAGCTTGGGACAGCTGCCTTAACATGTCCTTGGTTGATCAGGACATAAGTCAGACCAGCCTGGGACAGCTGCCTTAATATGTCCTAATGAAAGACACAAGGTTTTCATATCCTTGGCATGACAGCCTCAATAATGTGCTGGAAAGGCAATCTAGCAAAACAAAAAGCAAACATCCCATATCTTTATCCCAATAAGAAGACAAAATCTTTCTATGAAATGTTCCTGGTACATGTTTAGGCTCATTTAAAGAGTAACAAGAAAAAGTGAAGACAACAAGCTTTGTAAACTTTAACCAATGCATGTAATTTATTTCCCTAGAAAAACAAGATAAAACTGAGAAAAAGAACTTGCAGTTTTAAGAATCAAATAAAAAATTATTCCAAGAACAATACAAGAATTAACTAGCGTATTAGAAGTCCTAGTAATAAAATGTTCTAATGAATTTGATTTTGAGTCCCGATGAAAATCCAAAATGGAAGGTGATGATGTATGCTGTAGTCAGTGTGGTACTGATGTCCACAGTTCTTTGCCGAACCAAAGAAAATAATATTACAGTGTTTGAATTCTATAAAAGTCAATAACTATCTTTGTCCAGGAAATAATTCTGACCAAAAAGTACTTCCAGGGAAAAATATATCTATTCAAATCGAAATAATTTGAAAAGAATTTAAAATTAAACTCCAACTGGTCACAACAGAAGAAACACCTTTATGTCTAGGTGTTTTAAAGCCCAACTTAAATTATTTCTCTAAACATCACTATTAAAACTAGTTACTGTGCAAAACAGATGCCTGAATGAGAGTTAACCTACCGGTAAAACCAGAATTTTGAAATAACAATGCAGAATCAATTTACATCTAAAGTCACATACTCTAGTACAGCCTCAAAAGCAAAAACAGTTGCTTACTTTAACTTATAAATCAATCTCAGGAACTACATCAGCTTCTAAATACGAAGTTCTAAAATTAGGTTTTCGAAAAACTGAACTGAACATCTGGAAAATATCAAATCCAGTAAATAAAATTACATTAAAAGCATGTAATGAAATTTTAAAAAATAATTTAATATTTAAACTAACAAACAAGCAATTAAATTAAGTCAAATATAAATGAAATAAAATTTACAAACCTAGGTTCAACACTATATAGGTAGGTGTGAGTTGGTGGTATATTAAATAAATGGGCAAGTTAAAAAAGAATAAAACATACCTGTTTGAGCAGGAAGTTGATCAAATTTCTTTTTTCCCTCAGTCCAGGAATAACCTGGTATCAAGTTTGTGTTTCCTGTTAGTCCATTGGAGGCCCAATCTGATGCAAGGAATAAATTACCTTTTCCCAGATTACCTTTTCCTAGGTGTTTGTTCTTAAGGTATTCCAACTGATCCAGAACTGAAGAACCATCTAAAGCATGTAAGTAATCTTCAACAGCCCGCACTTCCTCATTGGATGCCCCAGAATCTGATGTTCTTCCTCTCAAATTTAATTTTCTCAAATTTTCTAAACCTCCGTCATTAGGATAGAAATTGAGGTAGTTAGGGCTCGAATGTTGTTTGTAATTTCTCCGTTTATGAAGTGCCTGAGACTTGTCAAAATACTTGTGAACCTGGACAATCTCGTCTCGTTTGTGTGAGCTGGAAATGAATGGCAAATTACCGCTGCTGTCTATATCATCATAAGCCAGTCCTTTTCCATACTCCTGAACATACTTTCTATAGATATTATCTAATGCTGACTCAATATCCGATGCTGATTCCAGTGACCAATCAATTGTGAGGTCTTTACATATGTCTTCATTAAAAGACTTCTGATGTTGCAGGGCCACCAGGACATTCTGCAATACACACTGTGTATATTCATCTTTCCATGTTAAACCCTGCTTGATTAACCGCCATACATGTTTTTCCAAAACTTCAAGTTCTTGCAGTTCTAGCTGATACCTATACGATGACCCTGGTATACTTCTAGAGTGACAGTGTCCAAAGAGAAGATCTGAAAATAAACAATTTTTTTTTCAGTAAAAACACAATTTCTTGACATATCTACAATTGTCTACATGTATTTTCATTCCTTCCTTCATCAATTTACTGACAATATCTTATTTTCTTTATTAATTTCTAAATAATGACACAGAAAATATAATGTAATCATTATATTGCATCAGACCAAGACACCCCACTATGCATTCTGTTTTCCAGGCATATTATGCCAGCAATTAAATTGCCACAAATCCTTTGCAAAGTAGAATGAAAGCGCTTCAAAGAGATTGAAACTCTACTTGCCAAAATGAATTCCTTGGTACTAAAAAAAAAACCGTTTCTTCCTTTTAGCTTCTGAGTGTTGAAACCATCTCTGATATTCCTCAGTTATAACAAGATTTTAAAATTAGTGACTGTGACAAACATATTGAGTGTCAGATTGGTACCATTTTCATTGAGGTCCAAGCAGACATGACAAGAAGGTTCTTGGTGAAAACCCCATACTGGCATCAATATGATCATCCATTAGAGACACCCATTATAGGGGCCATACTGGCATCAATATGACTATTCATTAGAGACATCCATTATAGGGGCCATACTGGCATCAATATGACTATTCATTAGAGACAGCCATTATAGGGGCCATACTGGCATCAATATGACTATCCATTAGAGACACCCATTATAGGGTCTATACTGGCATCAATATGACTATCCATCAGAGACACCCATTATAGGGGCCATACTGGCATCAATATGATCATCCATTAGAGACATCCATTATAGGGGCCATACTGGCATCAATATGACTATCCATTAGAGACACCCATTATAGGGGCTATACTGGCATCAATATGACTATCCATTAGAGACACCCATTATAGGGTCTATACTGGCATCAATATGACTATCCATCAGAGACACCCATTATAGGGGCTATACTGGCATCAATATGACTATCCATTAGAGACACCCATTATAGGGGCCATACTGGCATCAATATGACTATCCATCAGAGACACCCATTATAGGGTCTATACTGGCATCAATATGACTATCCATCAGAGACACCCATTATAGGGTCTATACTGGCATCAATATGACTATCCATCAGAGACACCCATTATAGGGGCTATACTGGCATCAATATGACTATCCATCAGAGACACCCATTATAAGGGCTATACTGGCATCAATATGACTATCCATTAGAGACACCCATTATAGGATCTATACTGGCATCAATATGACTATCCATCAGAGACACCCATTATAGGGTCTATACTGGCATCAATATGACTATCCATTAGAGACACCCATTATAGGGTCTATACTGGCATCAATATGACTATCCATTAGAGACACCCATTATAGGATCTATACTGGCATCAATATGACTATCCATCAGAGACACCCATTATAGGGTCTATACTGGCATCAATATGACTATCCATTAGAGACACCCATTATAGGGGCTATACTGGCATCAATATGATCATCCATTAGAGACACCCATTATAGGGGCTATACTGGCATCAATATGACTATCCATCAGAGACAGCCATTATAGGGGCCATACTGGCATCAATATGACTATCCATTAGAGACTAGGGGCTATACTGGCATCAATATGACTATCCATCAGAGACACCCATTATAGGGGCCATACTGGCATCAATATGACTATCCATCAGAGACAGCCATTATAGGGTCTATACTGGCATCAATATGACTATCCATTAGAGACAGCCATTATAGGGGCCATACTGGCATCAATATGACTATCCATTAGAGACAGCCATTATAGGGACCATACTGGCATCAATATGACTATCCATTAGAGACACCCATTATAGGGGCCATACTGGCATCAATATGACTATCCATTAGAGACACCCATTATAGGGGCTATACTGGCATCAATATGATCATCCATCAGAGACAGCCATTATAGGGACCATACTGGCATCAATATGACTATCCATTAGAGACACCCATTATAGGGGCCATACTGGCATCAATATGACTATCCATTAGAGACACCCATTATAGGGGCTATACTGGCATCAATATGATCATTCATTAGAGACACCCATTATAGGGGCCATACTGGCATCAATATGACTATCCATTAGAGACAACCATTATAGGGGCCATACTGGCATCAATATGACTATCCATCAGAGACAGCCATTATAGGGGCCATACTGGCATCAATATGACTATCCATTAGAGACACCAATTATAGGGGCTATACTGGCATCAATATGACTATCCATTAGAGACACCCATTATAGGGTCTATACTGGCATCAATATGATCATCCATTAGAGACACCCATTATAGGGCCCATACTGGCATCAATATGACTATCCATTAGAGACACCCATTAAAGGGGCTATACTGGCATCAATATGACTATCCATCAGAGACACCCATTATAGGGTCTGTACTGGCATCAATATGATCATCCATTAGAGACACCCATTATAGGGTCTATACTGGCATCAATATGATCATCCATTAGAGACACCTATTATAGGGGCCATACTGGCATCAATATGATCATCCATCCGAGACACCCATTATAGGGTCTATACTGGCATCAATATGATCATCCATTAGAGACACCCATTATAGGGGCCATACTGGCATCAATATGACTATCCATCAGAGACACCCATTATAGGGTCTATACTGGCATCAATATGATCATCCATTAGAGACACCCATTATAGGGGCCATACTGGCATCAATATGATCATCCATTAGAGACAGCTAGCCATGCTGGCATCAATATGACTATCCAATAGAGACAGACCTTATGGGGGCCATACTGGTATCAATATGACTAATGATTTTCCTTTACGACCAACCAGATATCGTAAGACGTTTTTACATTAAAACCTATGTTGATATAACCATCCATTTCAGACGAATAACTGAGATTTTCAGCATGCTGGATGTTCGCGCAACACCATTTTTATTCACCGCTCTGCTGCCATAGTGGTAAAAGCTTTCACCTCAGATACGGGAGGTCATGGGTTCAAACCTGGCTGGGTCATACCAAAGACTAATAAAAATGGTACTAAAAACTGCCTCACTAGATGTTAAGTATTAGGAGTTTTGTATTAGGACTGGTCATCCTGGTGGCAGGATAATGTGACTGGGTATGACATCATGCTTACGTATCTGCTATGATGCCCCAGTGCTAAACAGCACAATAAACTGCCACACTGTAGACATTATGGTATGTAGCAATAATCAGATTCATGAGATGGCTGCTGTAATGATACTAACAATGGAAACTAACATCCTGGATCTATTTTGTGTTTTAGCTTTTATATCAACATCATTTACTTGAAAAGTTACTCATTCCTACCTTAAAATCCGAAATGGAATTAATCTTAATGTTGTTTTCAGTTTTAAATTTGGGTAGATGTGTTTATTTAAATTTATTCAGTGGAGTTTTAGTATTAATTAAAATATGTTTTGGACTAAATCATTATTTTGGAATTTAGTGAGTTCAGACAATGACATTTTGTATTATTGTGATACATCAAAAGACTTAGCACATCACCACATTTCAGGCCATCGGCACATTAGCATACTCAAAACTTACTGCACATGAAACAGCTGTAATTCAATCAGAACTTCATGCTTTTGGACTTGGGATAGAATTGTATGACTATCTGGGATTTAATTCACAAGAGAATAAGTTCGTTTTAAATATTCATTTAGTATTCTAGGAAAATAGAATATCTTTTTAATGTTACAAAATGTGTTGATTTCCACTCTTTTTCTGTTACTTAGTTTAAGACCATAAGTCATAATAGCACAACAAATTTGTCATTGCAGCACGTCTTCAATTTTCTTATTGCAATAAGGACTGAAAGCTTGTTTTACTATGCAAGTAGTTTTCTTTGATTTTCATCTCTTTGTATGAGACATTTTGTGTGGTTCCTTAGTCTGGGAATATTATTTGGACTAGACCTAAACGATGATCTTCTGTAAATGGGAGATTATTTTTATCTACAAAGTTGGTAAAAAGTGTCTCAACATGTATATCTTTATCCATTTGATGCAGTTCTGAGAACATAGAAATCAGTGATGACATATTTGTTGTTTTACTTCCATCCATCATTGAAATTCATGTGATATTATGGTTACATGGTTCATGATGTTTTAGTATCCGGAGATAAATACATGTAAATATCTCGACAATTTTTAACAGCTTTATGCTCATAATCCAACAATAATCCATTAATCTTTAATCTTTTCAGAATTACATCTGCTGACATGTAGTATAGTCCAAGTCAACAAATTTCAAATGCTGAAGCTGACCGATCCTGTTGATGGAGATATTCATTGTTTTACGCTACTTAAAATAAACAACTGAATCATTTGCCTGCTTATAAGACAGACAGACAGTTCACAATAAATATAATAAACTGGAAACAATGTGTGTGTAAAAAAAATGCGGAAAAAGTAATTTTTTTCAATAATAATATTGCACAAAAAGATTTCAGTGAATGATTGGTTGGATGGAAGACACTCCTCATCTCTGAAAGGAAAACGCTCTCATCTCAGATGCATGCTACTGCAGCAGCCATACCGGATCTCAGGTCGGCACAAATTTTGTTTAGGACTAATTAGACATCGTAAGAAATCTTTTAGGAAAACTACGTTAATAATCCAATCCATTCAGGTGGAGTGACAGTAACAAGATATTCAAGATGGCACATGTTGTGAAATATCATTTTCATTTAGGTCCAACTAAACCCAATGTTCATATGGCCATCCAGCCAGGAGAAGTAGCGATAACAAGATTCTCAAAAGATCACTATGTCATCCATATTTGATATGCAAGTGACTCCATTTTCATTCCAGCCGAATGAGACATCATAAGATGTAATTTAGTGAAAAGCCCATGTTGATATGAAAATCCATTCACATAGTTTGAAATTAGCAGTAGTCTGCTACCCCCCAGGTTAGTAAATTTCCTGTCAGATGAGAAGTTTTCATAATATTAACAATCTGATGGACAGTAAAGTTCCACTTGTCACCAGTCAGCATTTTTAAGCATTCAAAAGTAATTTTAAAAAACTGGAATTATTGGATGATGTCAAGTTTTCTCAGTATTAATCAAGTAAATCCCCAGATTAAATTCTACCATGGAGTGTTAAAACAAGTGAGAAATTTACAAATCGTACTTCCAAATGAGCCTGAGTAAATCTTAGATTGTCTTGTTCGATTCACAAGGTACAACTGCATGCCACAGACTGTTAGTTTTTGTTTCATCCAACAATTCACACCCATTTTAGATGTTTTGACATTTATGTTGGAGTATGTGGTAAGAGCACATTACCAGCTGAAAATGTGGAATTCAATGAAACCATTAATCGTTACTGAGCAGCCTCATACATCTAAACTTATCTAACTTAAATGACCTTATCTGCATGAAATCGGAAGATTTTCTTGTCAAAAATTGCGAATAAAAGTCACCACACCGATTGCATAAGTGGTTAAAGTATCTGCCTCGAATGTGGGAGGTTGTGGGTTCAAACTCCTGCTAAGTCAAGACTTACAAAAATGGTACTAACAACTGCCTCACTTGCTGAGCATGCAGCATTAAGAAGTTGACTGGTCGGCCTGGTGTCAGGATAATGAACCAATGGGTGGGACATGATGTTACATGTCTGCAGCATGATGCCCCAGTGCTACACATCAGTATAATCTGCCTCACCGCAGACATCATAACGATACAACAAAAACTGTTAAAGCTACATTAAAAATACCAAAAAAAACCACAAAAACACAAGCAAGCGATTAAAGACCTACCATAAAGACTTGCTTAGAAGTTAAATCAAACTACAAGCAACATAGATCCTAACTGGTCATAGCATAATCTGCTGGTGATCATAGTCTATTTTGTTTATTCTGGTGATTATTCATTCTATCTGATTAAAAATTGTGAAGATCTGACTGTGACTACTTAAGGGTCATGTTCTGATGACTGATGTTATTACCATAATCACTAATTTTATCAGCCAATCAGATGAAGGCTTATACATTTGCATTTGGAGACTGAGCAGTATGGCTGATGAGCATGAATGTGTGCCAAACAATTTGATTCACTTTCAAATTTCCGAACTGCATTTCAAAGGTCACCAGAGTATTACCCGAAACCAGTCACTATTAGATCTGCACATATGACATGGGAGGTCTGATTAATTACTCCTTATAAACTGCAGATTATATGCTGGCAGACCAATGTCTTTAAATTAGAAGTTTGCAGTTGGATTTATCTTATAATTGAGTATATACAGTGAATAGGACTTCAGGACTTGTCAAACAGCCAAGTAGTATGACTTTACCAGTCTGCCTTGATAGGATTATCATCATGTAGACACATTTCCTTGAAAGAGTAAAATCTCTTGTGGAAACCATTCAATGCCTATACTGCTATAGTCAGCAATCTTCTTACCCTGCTTTCTTTGTAGTACAGTGGATAATAATCATCTGTCTGTGGGGTAATGATACATGTACTTAACGACCTGTATGAACAGGGTTTTTTTTCCCCTTAAAACATTTAATTTTTGTTTGGATGACCTGGTCCTATAAAAGTTTACTGAGTTTTCTTCCTTTTGCAGCCAATTTTTGGAGACATATTGCATGTCTTGTGGACTTGTAGTGAAAATTTATTTTATCTTGTTGTTCTGAATTATCAATGATGTTATATTTATAGAAAAAAAGTGTTGTTAATTTAGATATACATTTGACATTGTCTTGTGAAAGGTCTAGTGAAGAATCTAAAGGACTAGTAAATTTAAAAATCTACTAGTTCTTCTAGCTATAATTAAAAAAATAATAATTAACTAGCCTGTATTCAGAAGAAGTAACAAGATTTTCAAAATGGTCACTGTTATGCCAATTTTAGACATAAGATTGCCACCATTTTTATTCAGCATGAGCTTCGCATGATAGGAATTGTTTCAGTGAAAACCTATACTGATATGGCCATCCATCATAAGAGGGCCTCAAGGGAGAATAGTCCTTGACTAATGAATCACCCTCTATAAATAGAGCATTATTATTACTATTATTATTATTATTATTATTATTATTATTATTATTATTATTATTATTATTATTAAAGTAGAGTAGCAAGAACAAGATTTTCAAGATGGCCACTGTAACAGCAATACTTAATTTCCAAGCAATACTATTTTCATAAAGGATGAAAATTCCATGTGATCAATGTCTGTGTGTAAAAGTAAGATGTAAACATTATGTAGTAGTGTAGGAGAGAAAGCATAACAAACATGTATTGACAGTAACTAACAGACAAATGACCATCCCTTTAACTTTTCTAAAAAATCATCTGGGGTAAATCAGACAGCAAGCAAGCATTGGAGAGAAAATATTGAAAATATGACAATCCTTCCATTTGTTATACAAAATGAAAAACAAATCCATATCTTCATGAAACCTTTACTTTACAGATTTATGACGACAGGAATGATTGTGCTATACTAATTAGGGCCATCTGGCAGTTTCAATTTTGGTGGGCAGCCAAGAATGTTTCTTTTGAAATAATCCAATCGGAAATTAGAAAATGTTTTTTGCTGGAATTGTTCCCTAATTCTAAATGTATCTATAATATCAATTATGTTACTGGATCAAAGCCACAATTCAACCATTTTATCTACCATGGGTTATCTTGATCATAATAAGTATTCTCAACTTCCATTGTGTGTACATCCTGAAAGAGTTGACAGGTAAACAGACAGCTATGCCATTTTAATGGTGATGAATATTTATTCCTTCCTTAATGCTTTTATTTGAAAAGAGGATGTAGCTTTTAACAGGGTTCATACATTCATGTTTGCTGACTTAAGTCTGCTACATAAATATCCCGTGACCTGGATCTGCTTTAAAAATATGCTGTGATGTTGAACTATATATATATATAGTAATATATATATATATATATATATATATATATATATATATATATATATATATATATATATATATATATTCTTACCTGGACTGAACCCTTATTATATTTTAAATCCAACTTTACATTTTTCAAAAATGTACAATATGTATGAACTAAGATCCATCTAAAACAGCAATTTATATATGCCAAATGCAAATTCAGAGCTTTTATTCTGAAGCCAAACTAGGAATTCCATACTACATTAAGTCAGCTGACATGTGCATTTTAAAAGCTTAAGAAACTAAGAGCAAAAATCAAAAGACAAAAACATTTATATTATTTTATATAATTCAGTCATAGCCAGAATATTTTTTAAAGAATGTTCTTGCATCAACTAACCTGTGTTGTTTTACATGGGATCACTGCAAATCTCAATATACATATACACATACACATACACACACATACATATACAAATGTCATTTTAGAAGGCCTCATGGAAGATTGGTCAGCTGACTCAATGAGCTTCTTCTTTAAATAGGTCATTAGTAGTAGTAGTAGTAGTAGTAGTGTTTTTATTTTTTATTATCTGATACAAAGAAACATTTGTAAAAAAATATGCAACAAAAGTAACAGGAGTGATCAAGGACAGATTGTTACAAACACCACACAAATTGGTGTGCAGACATTCCCAAAAGTCTTCATTTTGCATTAGGACCATTAAAAAATCCAGAGAGATGACATTCGAGGATGGTCTGCAATTTTTTTTTTATTGCAATCATCTCTGGCTGGAGAAATACAAGAGCCAAATACAAAGAAGAACATGGTGAAAATACTAGAATGGGAGGTAAAGGGTTATATTCCACTGGAACAGTTCACCACTGTACCATTTCAGTGAAATGCAAATTGTATGTCGAGTTCTTGTAAATAATTTTGACTAAAATAGGGATTGGATGTATTTAATTTCTCTGTGTGGCATAGACAATATTAAAAAAGTAAGAAAAACTCCAGAGATAGTTCTGCATTTAAGTGCAAAGTATTTAATAATTCTTGACCATAAATTTAACTATCATTAATTGTTTCCTTTCATTATAACTGACCATATAGGACATAAATCATTTTGATTTCTCAATATTCTCCAAATCTGTGCTGATTCGAATTTACTAAAACCTGAGGCTTTCAATTGTTTGCTTGTCTGATTAGGACTTTTAATGTAGCTTTAACAATTTTTCAGTCATCTTACTACAATGTCTGCAGTGAGGCAGTTTATAATGATATCTAGCACTGTGGCATCATACCGCAGACATGTAACATGATGTCCCACCCAGTCACATTACCCTGACACCAGGCCTATCAGTCCTTACACTAACCTCTTAATGCTGAGCACCAAGTGAGGCAGCTGTTAAGACCATTTTTGTAAGCCTTGGTATGACTCTGCTGGGGATCAAACCCATGATTTCCTGCTTCCATGGCAGATGCTCTAACCGCTAGGCTACTGGAGCGGTTTAAAACCAGAGGCAATCCTTGATCTATGCAGTTTGTTATGAGGAATCAGATGAACAAAAAACAAAAACCCTTCCCTGCCAGTGCAATATTTGAAGGCAAATCTAGGTCCAGTGTTGCACTTATGATTCAATGGGCTGAGGACAATGTGTCCCCCATCCCACCCCACCCCAAATTCGAAAGACACATTTCAAAGGGACAACAGAAAATAGGAGTATATAATGCATTTGAGTAAACAAAAATTAGATCGTCTTATTTGCTTTGACAGTTTAGTTACCTCAGCTTTGTCATTAGTCCAATAAATCAACTCCCCAAATCCGCATTGATACTAATGGATGATGTGTGGGTCTGATGTCACCTGTTCATTAATACAGTAACCCCTGGCGGCTTTTGCTGTTTTTCAATGAATGTGAGAAGGAAACACATTTTGGAGGCTATTTCTAATACACCGACTAACAAGCAATTTTCCATTAGACTGATGCCTAGTTGTGTTAAAAACAGGTTTTCTATGGTTTCTTTGCTCGCACATGAGCAGTAGGTGAAAAGTTGGAGGTCTTTTGGGGTTTTATACCCATCATTTTTGTATGGAGAAGATTCTTTATTAATAAATGTCCACCTTATCATACCTTTTGCACAGGTTCTCCTGTCTGTGTGCACTTGGGACCAGTCTGCCTTAGATCTCATGCCAAAAAGTCTAAAATCTGGAGACAAAATCAGATTGTGACCACAGGCAAATTTTGGGTGGGGAAAACAACAGGTCCAACAAATTAGGTTATTCCCTCTGTTATTTGTAGTGCAACTAAAACGTCCAGATTATGTGGTATCATTGTAGAGCAAAATCTCTCTACATTTCTATAATACCACCCACTTTAGTATATCATGCATGACACGTCACTAGGAGTTAATGTGTTAAAAAATGTGCAATTTTATTGCATGCAAATCTTTCTGGAACAAACCTAAATAGTCTTTAGCCACATAATGATAATTGGCAACAGCTATATGTAGCATTAAATTCCAAATGGCCACATGACAAATTTAATGGCTGTGATATACCACATGGATTTACAAGTCACCAAGCATAGAATTTGCTCCGAAAATAGTATGTACATGTCACCAAAAGAACCCTTCAGCCAACATTAGCTACACAACTTCTAGAAATATCAGCAATGTATAAAATGGACACTGGTGTGTGCAGCCAAATTTAGCTACACAGCTTCTAGAAATATCAGCAATGTATAAAATAGACACTGATGTGTGCAGACAAATTGGCTGCAGATTTTTGCATGTTTTAATGATAATGCAATTTCAGCCCTTAAACCACCTATCAATATCATCATGGGTGAGGGGCTGATTTATTGACCGACTTTGTTGTCTGCACTGTAATATCATATTTTACTCGGAGGGTGTAACATAATATTTTTTACTTGGACAGTGTAACATCATATTTTACTTGGACAGTGTAACATCATATTTTCTACTTTGACAGTGTAACATTATTATTTTTTATTTGGACAGTGTAACATCATATTTTATTTGGACACTGTAAAATTATATTTTACTTGGACACTGTAACATCATATATTTTACTTGGACAGTATAACATCATATTTTATTTGGGCAGTGTAACATCATATTTTATTTGGACAGTGTAACATCATATTTTATTTGGATAGTGTAACATCATATTTTATTTGGACAGTGTAACATCATATTTTACTTGGACAGTGTAACATCATATTTTATTTGGACAGTGTAACATTATATTTTACTTGGACAGTGTAACATATTTTTTACTTGGACAATGTAACATTATATTTTACTTGGACAGTGTAACATCATATTTTTTACTTGGACTGTGTAACATTATATTTTACTTGAACAGTGTAACATCATATTTTATTTGGACACTGTAACATATTTTTTTACTTGGACAGTGTAACATAATATATTTTACTTGGACAGTGTAACATCATACTTAGCTAGGACAGTGTAACATATTTTCTACTTGGACAGTGCAACATCATATTTTATTTGGACACTGTAACATTATATTTTACTTGGACACTGTAACATCATATATTTTACTTGGACAGTGTAATATCATATTTTTTTGGACAGTGTAACATCATATTTTATTTGGACAGTGTAACATCATATTTTATTTGGAATGTGTAACATTATATTTTACTTGGACACTGTAACATCATATTTTTTACTTGGACAATGTATCATCATATTTTACTTGGACAGTGTAACATTATATTTTACTTGGACAGTGTAACATCATATTTTTTACTTGGACAGTGTAACATCATATTTTATTGGGACACTGTAACATTATATTTTTTACTTGGACAATGTAACCTAATATATTTTACTTGGACAGTGTAACATCATATTTTTTACTTGGACACTGGTGAATAAATCATGTGCTAAAATAACTTGTCAAAGCATTACCTTTATGAATATATTTCGTTAACCTGAAATAAGTAACAACACAGAAGTTTACATTCTGATCTTGCTGTCAATTAGCTTCAGTGTTGACACATTATCTGGCAGGATATATTATAATAAATACTCATGTTTTCTTATTTCATTCATTAAATAACAGAAAGTTTATCTACATAAATTTAATCACTTTTGTCATTATTTCAACCTCAAAATAAATTAAATCTACCTTGTCATAGAGAGACCCCAGAAGATCAATTGGTCTTTGGTGCAAACCTTTGCAAATCACTGCCACCTCACCTGCCTGGATAGGTTCAAGTCCTGTCTCCACTTATGTAGGTATTTGAGAAAGCTTGCCATTAGATCTCCATGGGTGGTTGGTTCTTCTCAAAGTCTTCCTGGGTTCATCCTTCACCAAATATACTGGCAACTATGTACCTATATTGATAATTATGCATTTTCAAGTTTTAAAGTGTATTTTCCTTATTTCCTTAATGATCGATCAATTATATCAACAAAATACATAAAAACTATGGAAACCATTTGCTCTTGAAGTAAGGGATTTCTCACATAAATACTTGTATTTGAACTATTCTTGTACTTAACAAATAATTATCAACATAATTATAAAATTCCAAAATGTTTTCTGATAATTTTTCTTTTTCTTCTAGGTAGAAAATCCATATCCTACCATCAAAAGGCTCTTTGTTGCCATGGAAACTACAACTTAAAAGCTATTGTAGCACAGGAGAAGCAGGGTCTTAAACAGAGATGTCAGCAATTTTCTGAAAATGACAAACAGCACTTCCCAGTTGGAACCAATTTCATATTCTGTACAGAAAACAACTAGATATATTTGGCTATATAAATTTGTAATATATCATTCCCATATCTTACAAAACCGCATATTTTCAGCAAAAAAAAGGTCTTTCCAAAAAATGAATTTGCAAAAGAATAAAAAAATATTATTTTGACTAAATTCCTGACAATAAAAGAAGCTAATCCTAAGCAAATACATTTTTGAAAGTTTATATTTTTGCCAATTTCTAGAATATTTGAACTGTTCATGAAATATTTTGAAATTCATGATCTTTAAATTTGGAATCAGAAAATAATTTATTATTTGTAGGGAAAAATCCTTTTTGAAGGAAATGGCAACCTAATAAACTAATCCTATATGTAAAAATATATTTATAAAAGAATTTTAAAAAATTATTGAAAGCTAGCAATAATCAAACATATCAAAAAGTAAATCAAACATGCCCAGCCAACCAAAGACTTTTAAAAATGATACTTGCAGCTGCCTCATTTTGGCACTCAGCATTATGAGGTTAGTATTAGGACTGGTTAGCCAGGTGTCAGCAAAATGTGACTTGATGGAACATGATGCTGCATGTCTGTGGCATGATGTCCAAGTGTGAGACATCACTATAAACTGCCACACTGCTTGTAATAAAGTTTTTCCTCAAGTTCTGTATCTTCTTCCAAGGTGTGCATGCACAGCACATTTTATTGAAAGACACTTCTGAGCTCATACATCATCAGCAAATATTATTTTGACCAATCACAATGCATCATTTGATGATAATGGTGCCTTAAGATTGATTAATTAGTTTACCAAACTCAATTTATAGACAAACATTTAAATTACTTAGCGTGTTACTTGTTATATTTTACTTTTTCTTCAATTGTGGATTTGAATCCCTAATTTGTATTATTTTACTATTTGTTATCAAATGTTGTGCTGAAATGTATTCATCTTGTATTAAAGAAATGTTCAGTCATTTTTTGAAAATCTGTTCTGTTTTCAAGGGAAATAACTAACTCAAAACCTGTGAGTTTCAAGAGCCAACATCAGATTACTTCCCTTGTTTTCCTCTGTGAAAAATAATGGCATTTTAAAAATGAAAACACTGATTACATGAAGCAAAAATAATGATAGCATGTCGAATATTTTATAAATTAAATGCATAAAAGCCATTTTTGCATTATGTTTTTATTGAATTCATTGATAACACTTGTAACACACAAAAGGTTCAATTCTGGATATGATTGGTCCGTCACCCAAATAAAACAAACTGATTGGTTGGAGTTCATGTACAGATCGTACAGAACTGACACATAATTGTAAATTAAAAAGATTGTCATATGAGGTATGTAATTTGTATATACAGTAAATTGTTGTAAACTTTCTTTAAAGTTTTTAAAGTATTTAGGTTCATGATTCTAAAAATATACCTCTCTATTTCTTATGAATTTTTAATTTTTTTTAAAAAATATTGTATTAAATATGCTTCCCAATGTCTTAATAATTTTTTTAAAACTTAAAATATATTGAAATTCAATGAAAACTAACATGCGCAGTTTTATTGTTTACATTCCTGCAGTTCGAGACACTGCAGTATATAGACCATTTCATGGTTATCTCCCCTTGAAAACACCAAAGGGCATATTGGTGCAACTCACTTTTAGATAGTTCAGTCAATAAAGATGGCAGATGTAGATCAAGAAAATGTAACAAACTGCTCACATTCTGCAAGCAAGCTCGATATCTCACTATCTTAAAAAGAAATTCTATCAGCATTTGATCGATTATTTTTATCTTGATCAATTGTTTTTATCTTTTTTTTCTCTCACTTGTATTTTTCCAAGCCTTCAAATATATGTTCTCTGCACCTTTTCAGAACTTCATTATCTTTCCATTTATACCTCATGCTCTAGTTTGTATTATTTCATTGTGTAAAAGTGTATCGCTGCATAAAAAAATTGTTAGTGCAATTTATCTTGCTTGAAGAATAATGAAAATGTTTTTACAGCTTAAATCATAGCAGTTGCTGAACATTGAACGACAGCAAGAAAAAGATTCTAACTTCTTAAGGTTCCTTAATTATTTATTTAGACATGTATTTCTATTAATGTTCAGTATATTTTCCATGAAATAACTTGAGTAAAATCTTTGAAGGATATTTTTTTTTCTTCAAAATGCACAAATGTCATCCATGCTTGAACATTATTTTTATTTTATTTCCTTGAACAGCTAGATTTTTTAGAGTATACAATTTGGAGAAATATCAATGTTAGACACACTATGTATGTATAGAACATTTGTGGCTCTCATCTATCTGTTTATCTGTATGTCTGTCTGTCTCCTTTCATCTGGTACATGGGTATGTATATGCTTAAAAGAATGAGAGTTTGCATATGTATATTATATAAACATACTTCTGGGTAAAAACAAGTATAAAATGGTGCTATGATAGAAAAAGACAACAAATATGAACATTTGTGAATATCCATTTATTACTGACCTGAAGAGCATGTTCTTACATACAGTCTCTTTTTTAAATCAAACTAGTTGCAATTTTACATCCGGTCAACAATATTGGTTTAAAGGCAAACCAATGTAATAGGAAAAAATCTGTGTATTATATCTTTTAAGCTTATATTTTCAATGCAAGGAAAGTTAAACAGAATTCAACTACTATTTCAGATGAATTTGCTGGTGGCATATAGAAATGTTGTCTAAAAACCCTGCTAATTTTTGAGTTATTACAATGTGTCAGCATAAGCAAAAAGAAAATACACGCTGAAAGTTCCCGGCTGTACATTTTCCAAGGTTATACTTGGAATTTTAACCTAAAACCTTGGATGTTTGAGAATTTTCCATGGATTTCTTATGAAAACCTTGAAAACCTTGGACAATGCTGATATTTTGTCCAAGGTTTTGTAAGCAAACCTTGGACATTATCTCATACTATTTAAAAAAAAAATAGGAAATACCTTGGACAAAGCCTTGGACATGAGAACTTAGTTTATTTTTGGCTTGGAAAAACCTCGGAAATTAGAATTTAGTCATTTTTAGCTTGGACATATCTTGGAAATGTAGACTTAGAAATTTTTTAACTAGGAAATGGACTTTGTCTGTTTTAACTGTGCACTTAGAGATTTCTCTATATTTATTCAGAACATATTTTTACAGTTTATTAAAATGATTTTATTGTTTATCATTACCAAAACAACTAGCAAGTCTAGGATTTCAATTAAAAAATTTACTTAATACTGATTTATTAATATGGGTTTTACAGTGTATCATCTCAGTTCAGACCTCATGGTGCCAAACAGGACTGCAGATTTCAGTTTCATATCTTATTTACATGAAGATTAAAAAAAATGAGATAAAGAACCAAAACCTATATACATGCTGGAATCCACCAGTTAAAAAAATTCTTAACATTCATATATATATATATATATATATATATATATATATATATATATATATATATATACTTATAATCACTTCATACAATCATCTTAGTGTAACACAGTGGTCCCAGTTCTATAATGTCCTGTAACTACACAGGACAACTGTAAAAATATATATTCTAAAAACTGATTCAAAAGTAAAGTCTTCAATGCTTAAAGGGTCACATTGCATCTTTCTTAAAATTTGTGTTTGTGTGTTAGTTACAGGAATATTAAATTAAAGTACCAGTTAAGAAGGATAATAAACTATTATATGATTAGTGTAAAATTGTTTTCTAAAAAACTGTATGACATTGTGTATTTGTCACAACAGTTATGAGAATAATAATTATAAAAATACAACTGTGTATGAAACAATTGAATGGATGATTGGCGCAGCACTATTTTTAATTATCATTTTTTATATGACAGCTGATAATTATAGCACAGTTGCATGGAAGCTTATTCCTTTTCAAAGTGATTTGGGAAGAATACACTAAACACTTGATTCTATTTTCTGACAGACAAAAAGGTGCTGTGCTCTGCTTGTACAACACTAATTCCATCTGTGAAACATAATCCATTTGGGGATTTAAAAATATTAAACTTTACAAAAAGTTGGCATTTCATCTTTAAAACAATAAAAAATGACCTCCAAAGCTCCTGAAGATACAAATTTGAATAATATTTTTAGTTTAAACCAGTGTAAAATATTTTATTTGCACTTAGTTCATACACATTTCAAGTATTCATGAAATGTAGACAAACAAGGTACTGTAAAATACATTTTCCAAGTAAAAAGCCAACATTTGTAATCCTTTTCCTCCACCAATAATACTGGCCGCCATGTATAGCCTATCATGTGCTGAAAAATGGTGTTAAGCCCTAAAACAGCAGCAATAACAACAACTTTTGCAATCTTCCATTGGTTGCAGTGCATGGAATTTTCCAATCACAGCAGCCAATTTATCAACGATTTTGTACACGCCATAATAATAAATTTAACAGTGGTACGTTGAAAGCAAACTGGTCTGTGAAAACTTGCATTACAAAGGAGTGGATTCATCAATCGCTATAACTTGTTTGTGCTATGTATATGATAATCCTATTACCGGAAATATTTGTAACCTCCTAAATATTGTTCAGCCGAGAAAGGCACTCAAAGATTACAAAGTTGGAGATTTGGTGTCTGCAAGGTTGCCAAGTTTTGGGAATACAGTACGAATTATTGGAAGGATTAGATGTAATTTTGTTTCTTTTTTAAAAATTATATTATATTCAATTTGTAAAAGATAACATGCATTGGCTCTCATTTCATAGGCCGGTTGTTCATAGTCCTACATGTAAGACCTCAACGCTGATATTTATGTTGTGGGCGTGAAGCACTAAAATAAAAATGGCATATGCTGTCTTACATTGTAGGACTAGACTTTTACTTCAATTGGATTTCTTTTGTTTGCCTAATTGAAAAGGAAATATGGTGCCGATCTCATGCTCTATTTTACCTGTTGCATATGAATTAGCAAAAATGCAAGCATCACTGATCTTTAAACTTTATAAAAGATGTCAAGTTACTTAATTAAAATGATGGTTATTTTTGTTTTTAAAGGCCAACATGCCAAACCACATTTTTGTCAGCAATAAACATGGATATATATATTCCACCCCACACCCCCAAAGTAATCCATTCCCATCGCTACTAAACAGCATGAAATGTACTGCCTATTATTTTACAGGTTTGCATCTTTTTTAAAATTTAGGGTTGGAACAATTAAAGGTGCGAGACCACAATCACCGAAACAGCCAAAAATAGCTAAGACGATAGCAACAAAGTAGTCCACTAAGATGGCAAAACTGACTAAGACAGTAACGCTAGAAAAATCTAAGGTAAGATAAAGATGCAGCAGTTTTATACTTTCTAAAAACTTTATAAGCAACAAATATTGTGTTATATCTTTAAGGGTTGATTACAGTAGCCTGGAACGCTGTATTATCATCATACTTAATGTTGTTATCGGTGCATATTAAAACCAGTCTGTTATTGCTGTATTGTTACAAATTGTAAAGTTTCTGTGACTTTTCCTCTATCCATTGTTATAAAAAAGTCTTGGTCAATCCAATCATGTAAATGCGAATTAAACGGCATATAGCATATTATAATAAACATAAATTTCAATTTGATGATAAGATGAATTGTCCATGCTTGCTGAATATTTCCATCAAAATAAAGGATGCAATGACTGATTCGAATATACTTATGTCAGATAAGTTGAAATCCACAATAACAACAGAATTAAACATGAAGAGAAAAAAATCACTTAGTCTGCAGTTTAAGTGCATTGTGGGTAGAGAAATCGATATATAAAAATAAATATATTTTTAATATTATAACTGAAATATTACTGATCTTACAAATAGTTTAACCATTCAAATAAGTAGGATTATGAGCACCATTTTGTCAATTCTGGCCCATATTGGCTACCAGAGAATGGAAATCTAAGCATAACCATGTAAGGACATGTGTGTCACAATCAGTATATGACTTTTATTCATCAAACATCAGAAGATACACTGAATATATTTCTTAATCAAAGCCAATGCAGGTATAGCATTTTTTAGTTCTACTGGAGTTTTGTATGATCAACATAACTGCTTGCGTCTTTACTAGCTACAACTTTACCTGTGGAAAAACTGATAGAGTGTATCCAAAGTTAATTGGAAATTTCCGTTTGACACGATAATATAGAACCTGTGATAGTACAGTGTTGGAGTATACGGTGAAATAATGATACATTAATTTGAACTTGTTGGGCATTGAGTCAGGAACAAAATATAATCTTAACTATATAATTTGTTATAAAAAGTGAAGAATTATAGTAAAAAAAATCATAAATAGTCACTATGGTAAAAAATTCATAAATAGTAAAGACAATCATCGCAAGAGTAAATACTTGGCCAGTTTGAGGGAAAGTTACATTATAAATATGTGCATATCTTACAAGTGTTATGGTCAACAATTTTTATCATTTAAGTATTTTTCTAAATTTCAATACGAAATACAAGTGGCAACATGTTCAGGCTATCTGATGCAAGATCAATAACTCCACTCAATATCAAACTCATGCAATGCCTAGCCTATATTCCAAGTTCAATCAAATCTATCAGAAATAAGTCCCATGGGTTGGTAACAAGGTCAGCCATTCAGTTGTCAGAACACCTTATAAACTCAATCATTATTAAATTTCATTCAAAATCTTAATGACAGAAATAAGCATCTCAAGTCTGTTCAAGGTAGAATATGAAGTATGGCCTCTGGTGTAGCTTTCTGTTCAGCCAATCAGATGCAAGATCATCATGACCTCATTATTATACATGATTCCCGTTATCAAAATTATATCAGATCTTAAAGAGTATGCACATTTTCATTAAAACCAACAAAAATGCATGGCCTCACAAATGGAAACAATTTCAACCAATCAGATGCAAGATTATATAATTACTGTGCATGCATGTCACTCATTATCAAACTCATCCAAGATCTTGATTTAAGCACATACGCCAAGGATGATCATAACTGCATCATTAATAAGGGCCTCCAGACTGGTTACATGCCCAGTCAATCAGATTTAAGATCACCTTATCAGTATAAAGATCTTTCTCATATTTAAACCAGTCCAAGATATTGATGATATAAACCAACATTCCAAGTTTGATTAAAATCACATATGCTTCCTCAATGGTGACAAGTGGATGGACTCGATTGCAAGCTAGGCCAAAAATATAGGTGTATTTCATACATTATTTTGTTCAACTACCACTGGTGAAATCATTACATAAATGGTGGTCAGAATAATTTCAGTGCTTGTAAGATGTAATAAAAGGCCCAAGTTGGCCTGGTATCACTCACCTGACTTTACATAACTTTAAAGCTGACTATTTCACTAAGGAAGCCTATGTAGTAGTGTAAAAACACATTCTAAGCTACCAATCTCCCAAATGTTTTATTGGTCTTACCTATCTTATTATATCCTAATAAAAATTATTTCTAATGATCAAGGCATATATTAATAAGAAATTCATGGTTGCTAATGGGAATAAACCCAACAGATCTAAACTATGGCTTCAAGGGTGGCAAGAAGCCCTGTCAATCTGATGAAGATCACCCCACTAATGTGCATCAATCTATTAGTAATGAAAAATTCTAAGATCCTGATGACAGAAGCCTACATTCCAAGTTTGATCAAAATCAGATTATAATCATGACTTACTGAGTAGACTCAAGCTCAGCTAATCAGATGCATGATTACATTATTATCATGCAATAATCCTGTTCTTCATTAAAATCATCAAAGATCTTGATGATACAATTTAAATCAGATCAAAATGAGATCATAAATATGGTGTCTGAAATGGTAACTAGCATCTCATTTTATCATCAAACTCAAATCTACCTGATTATCAAAAGCACCTATTCCAATTTGGATAAGAAATATCCAGAGGCCATCAGCCAATCAGATGCAAGACGGCCTCCTTATTATGCATGGATCTTACACATTATCAAATCTATCCACAATCATGATGCAATAAGCATGACTCATGGTTTGATTAAAATCAGACATAGGGTTCCAAGATGGGTAACGAGCTCTCCCAATCTGATGCATCTTCACCTAATATGTGCAGACTTTCATCTTCCTGAGATCCTGACCATATATTCCAAGTCTGATTTATCTGATCATAAATATTGTTGCCACAGTGGTAAGAGGCCCAGTGATATGCATCTCAAACATGTCAAAGATTTTAAACATATAAACCCACATTCCATGTTTCATTAAAATCATATCACAAATATGGACTACAGAATATAAAGACAGAGGGCCATACAATAAGACTCCTTGGCTTCATGGCTAGATGAGATAAAATGTTTTAAGTGTAAAGAATAAAGAATTTTGTTTCCTGTGATTATGTCGAGTTTTTAACCATGGAAATTCAGCATCAGGCTTTTCTATTTTAAGTAGTATTACCAGTAATTGATGTTGGATTGTCATCATTTCATAAAAATTTGAAGGTTATTAGTGACAGTTTGCTCTGTTCAGTGACTAAAGTAGAAAAATTAGGATCCGTCCATTTAGTATGTATGCATGATGGAGAGGGGAAGGGGTTAACCCAAATGAATATGCTTGCCGTGAGGAGGGGGTGTCTACTGATATTGTACATACACATAGGAAATGGGAGGTGGGGTGAAACCTCAATAACACTTTGTCTAATATGTAACCTGTTCAACTGGTTTTCAGTCAACATTAGACAAACTTCTTAAAGTTACAGTTTATTTTTTTATGCTGCCAAACATTCAACATAGGTGGACTATCTGTTTCATTAAACATGTCAATATTATTAATCCTTGATCATTTCTGCATGGATTAGATATAGGCAGTTCAGGGAGGGGGATCAACTGTATATACGCAGGTAGGTGTGTTTCAGAAAGTATGCATGTGTACATGGGAGTGGGGAGGGGTCAAGCTTTGCCAAATTTTTTCATACATACTAAACTGATGGCCCTTAATTTAAATATTTCCTTTTTTTAAAAGTAACATTGGCCATTTCTGACAGTTGACAGGAATCATTTGTAAGAATATAAATGTCCTTTATGTATGGATCCTTTCTGGCATATTTGGTTACATTCTGTACAATGACTTTTATGTATGGATCCTTTCTGGCATATTTGGTTACATTCTGTACAATGACCTTTATGTATGGATCCTTTCTGGCATATTTAGTTACATTCTGTACAATGACCTTTATGTATGGATCCTTTCTGGCATATTTTGTTACATTCTGTACAATGACCTTTATGTATGGATCCTTTCTGGCATATTTGGTTACATTCTGTACAATGACCTTTATGTATGGATCCTTTCTGGCATATTTAGTTACATTCTGTACAATGACCTTTACCATATGTATGGATCCTTTCTGGCATATTTGGTTACATTCTGTACATTGACCTTTATGCATGGATCCTTTCTGGCATATTTAGTTACATTCTGTACAATGACCTTTATGTATGGATCCTTTCTGGCATATTTAGTTACATTCTGTACAATGACCTTTATGTATGGATCCTTTCTGGCATATTTGGTTACATTCTGTACAATGGCCTTTATGTATGAATCCTTTCTGGCATATTTGGTTACATTCTGTACAATGATCTTTATGTATGGATCCTTTCTAGCATATTTGGTTACATTCTGTACAATGATCTTTATGTATGGATCCTTTCTGGCATATTTGGTTACATTCTGTACAATGACTTTTATGTATGGATCCTTTCTGGCATATTTAGTTACATTCTGTACAATGACCTTTATGTATGGATCCTTTCTAGCATATTTGGTTACATTCTGTACAATGATCTTTATGTATGGATCCTTTCTGGCATATTTGGTTACATTCTGTACAATGACCTTTATGTATGGATCCTTTCTGGCATATTTGGTTACATTCTGTACAATGGCCTTTATGTATGAATCCTTTCTGGCATATTTGGTTACATTCTGTACAATGATCTTTATGTATGGATCCTTTCTAGCATATTTGGTTACATTCTGTACAATGATCTTTATGTATGGATCCTTTCTGGCATATTTGGTTACATTCTGTACAATGACCTTTATGTATGGATCCTTTCTGGCATATTTAGTTACATTCTGTACAATGACCTTTATGTATGGATCCTTTCTAGCATATTTGGTTACATTCTGTACAATGATCTTTATGTATGGATCCTTTCTGGCATATTTGGTTACATTCTGTACAATGACCTTTATGTATGGATCCTTTCTGGCATATTTGGTTACATTTTGTACAATGACCTTTGAAAGGTTTTGTAAAGGTTTTTATCTATTTAATAACAGTGGAGATATTCAACTTTGGATCAGAAAAAATATATATCATGAAAACATTTATGCATGCCAGGATACTTTTTTAAAAATCTGGTCAAAGTCTGAAAAGATGTTTTGAGAAATACTTATCTGATGCGATTTTCTATTTTAGAAAGGTGGACATATTTGAAGAAGGATAAATATTTTTTTAGTAAACATAAAATGGTTTTAAGCCAGACTATCCCATGCCTAGTGGTTTCTCTGAAAATAAAAATGAAAATGTTGCTGGGTGCATGATCAATAACACACAGGGTATCTACCATAACCTCACTAGGTCTTACACAAAGTAAGCTAAAGATGCTAAAGATATATAAAATTTACACAAATGAAAATTGGTGCACATTACAAGCGGCCAACTTTCAACAATGCCAATCATTCTGCTTTCCAAAACCAATGCTTTTACATTCTGCCTCAATTTCTTCACAAGACAGAATCAAATTACAAAGAAAATTATACAGACACATTCTGTACAATAACATTCAAGCCTTTGTAGATAAAAGCTGCTAATCTGAGGGGCATTAAGGCTGTATGTGGATTCAAAATAGCTTTACATTTAAGAATGAGAGCAAAAAACCTTAAAACAGAATGAAAACTCCTCTCCAGCAAATCAAAAAATCAAAGATGTTCTCTGCAGAAAAGGAAATTGCTAATTAAAAAGTAAAGTTGGAGAAAATTCCTGCCCATCCATTGATCATCTGAAGAAGCAAATTACCATAGCTTCTCATTACAAGACCCAAGGATACTATAAAAACCCCATGATGCCAACTCTAACTCCACCTAAATTAGTCCACCTTTGACAGTTGTCATGGTGTTTAACTACTTGTAATTAGATGGCACAACTTTGCTTAAGGCTTGCTTGATATTTAATGTCATTTTTGCAAGATGTGAGCTAAACCCTCAGGAGTGCCTGTTGATTAGAGCACTGGTGTCCTGTTTTTCTCTGATATGTATGGAACATCAAGAACATGGATTATGGTACCGTATGTGTTAGACACAAAGTTAACTTTTAAAATAATATCATCAAGAAACTAAATGAAGGAGTTATCAGACCGTAGAATTACATCCAAAAAATATTTTAAAAAATTAAATGTTCTCTACACTGCATGGACTTAACTTGAGCTCCTAAGATGAGCTTTGCAAGCATGGCCTATCTTATTTTATCCTCTTATTTTATCCTAACTGTACAGAACTCAAAGTCATTCAGACCAACAAAAATGATTTTTCCATTTAACCTTGAAGGGAAGATCTTACCTGTAACCTGGCTCACAATAATAAAACAATGTCTACTATATAAACTCAAGTGTAAGTTAGGAACAACTTCAAACTGTACCTACTTAGATCAGCATCGCACATTGTGCCAACATGTATGGGTTAATACATATTGTTAGAAGTAATTAATACAAGAAACAAAATACACCCTGATCTGATGATGCATTATGCAATCTCAGATCTGGGTCTATGTCGTATGCAGTGCATACATTGTGAGTGAAGTTTCAACTTGAAGGAATTCTCTCATTTTTATTGGGCTTAATTAAACACTAGCTTTTTCAGAATAGCCAGAACCTAATAAATGAATGAATAAATGGACTGGTCATTCTATTAGGTCTATCATTTTACTGTAACAGGGTTCCTGTCACAATAAAAAAAAAAGATTCCTAACATTTTCCATACCAATTCCAGCCCCCCCTCCCCCCCTAAAAAAAATTCCAGACTGAAGGAATATGTATAAACCTTTTCCAGTGCAAAAGAGAAGTCACATTGCCAGTTTCTGACTAAAATAGTTGTAATGAAAATTTAAGACATTTTTTTATAGATATTTAAGACATTTTACATTTGTCAAGACCTGGAAAAGCAATTTTCACTTTTTAGACCTTTTCCAGAATTATGGACCCATTCTAAAACTCTGCATAACTTAGTGTAAATGATTCAATTTGGTCCAATTAACAATATTCCTAGTGTACATGATTCAATTTGGTCTAATTATCAATATTCCAAGTGAACATGATTAAATTTGGTCTAATTAACAATAATTCTACTTCCTGCCACATCTATTCGTTGCAAAGCTAAACGTGGACATAAACAGACTTAAGTATTTGTTAGTCTAAAATTTAATGCAGCTCTCCATTTGTACATGGATAAAAAAAAATAGTAAACTGTATTTTTGAAAAGCGTTACAAATTTTCAACAAAAATATTAGCCTTGCAAATGCAAATAAGATAACATCTAATAAAGTTGATTAAACAGTGTGTGTGGGAACATGTAAAATAGACTAATGCCATGGTAATCCAAAATGATAATTTTAATTTCTGTGATGCTGAACTTAAAACATCTGGGTTTAAAATGCGATGCTTCTGTCCAAGTGCAGACTATCAAGTTGGATGAAAATTGAAGCTCATAAATTTGATTTATTGAGCTGTAACAAGTAAATTACAGTGACCTTCCCCTTTCACCTCTTGAGATGAAAAACAGTTGGGAGCTGGCCCTGCCCAAGTGCAATCTAGCTTGAGTGTTAAGAAAATTGTCTAACAGAAACTTGACTTGACATGCAGAAAGGAAAATTACATTTTCAACAGCAGTGACTTGCACTTATTTCTGCCTCTACTCATGGGTAAGCCATAAATGAAATTTGAGGAAAATTAAAAAATCACCTTATTCATACATCCAAAACTCCATATGGGAGGGGGTCCCTCCAAAAATAATGGTGTCTCCTATCCCTCCCATCCCTAGTGGAAATTTTCAATGCATGCTAAATATTATTGAATTTGTTTTCATTTTTTTCTATTCTCATTTTGGTTTCATCATACAGTAAAACCTGTCTTGAAAGGCCACTGCTATGTGAGACTACATGTCTTGAGAGACCACACCATCTCTGAAACGTGACCAGAGACCATGATTTTTACAACAAATATGTGTTCAACACAACTATAAATCAGCACACAGCAAAAATGTAAGACTAACACAAGTTGTTTATGTCTTTATAGTCATGGAAATGATTTAAACTTCTTAGTAGAGTCAGTGGAATTGTGTTAATATTAATTGTCACATTCCAATACAGTAAATGAGAGAATATTTTCCATTTAAAGGAAACAATTCAGGCTGACTTAATATGAAACTTGGAGCTAGCAACAGTATATAATCTCCTAAGTATTAAGATCAATTAGGACTGCCACAAATATAATATAGGCAACGATCTCCTAAGAAATGCTAAAAATATTTGTGGTATATATAAGGAGAGCATGAATGCCAACAGTTACTGACAGGTCTGAATTGATGAGATGTTGTGCATATAGACGTTGTAAAGCGCTTATCGAATAAGCTCTATATAAAGTCCTCATTATTATTATTATTATTATTATTATTATTATTATTATTAAGTCTTTATTATTATTATTATTATTATTATTATTATTATTATTATTATTATTATTATTATCAAATGTAAAAAACTATAAATTTGTTATTAGTTTTTATTTAAGTCCATCTGCATGCTAAAATTTGGTCAATGAAAATCACTCGAGTGAAAACTTTTCACTAAAAGTTTGGAAATCTCCTGATCTGTCCTGCTTTGCCCTGTCTTTTTTATCATGTGAATGGAATTATCCAAAGAGAGATAAATATTACCATTGCCATATATCTTTACCATGCCCACCAATGCAGGTGCAGGAGGATGAAAACCTACTGGCACCAAAACAAATATGAGCAACTCAAATATTTGATTTGCAATATAAACAAAACCTAACACTCCATACCTAAACCTCAAAAAAACCTAAACCCTTAAAATTGAAACATTTATCTTGCTCCCAACTTTTCTTTTTAAAATGAAAACATCACAGTAAGCCAACACCACTCAAAAAATTAATATTTTACTTTTGTCCCAGTGGCTTTTTATCTGAAGTTTTTGCTATATACAATAATGTCAACATGCCGAAATAAAAAAAAGAAAAACACATTGTCTAAGGGAAACAACTCCTAAAACAATATTTTGCACAAATTCTAATCTAGCAATAATTACCTCCCATGTCACACAAATCTGTGAAAATGGCATCTGAGCAAATTCATGGGTGCAAACAATACTTCAGAGAACATGGTGACTGTGTTACACAGAACATCTGAACTTTAATCTTTTAAATTTTAATTAAGAAAATTCATGTGTATAAATTAGTGATGAACAAATGAAAATATTCACAAAACTTACCATCCTTGCATTCTTCATCAAAGTTACAGAGAGACCCAGAAAATGAACATCCTGAAAGAAAAAAAAAATTGTAAAAATATTGTATTCTGTGTTAAATCCTACACCAGTTTTGTCTCCTAATAAAAAGCATAGAGAAAATGAAACAGTTATTATAAACCATACATGCCTCTTTCAAGGAGACATCCACCAAGATTAACTTTGCATGGTTAGTCATTTTTTGGCACACAAACATTTGTAAGGATTTATCATTATAGGGCATGTTAAATGTTAAACTCTAAAGTGAATAAAGTATTTTTCATATCATAGTAGATGATCACGGCACAATCAATTCTTTTAGTCAATATCCTAATACATTACGAGACAAAATATCATGATATGGGTTTTTATTGTTAGCTCTGTAATCTGGTCACGATGTTTACAATTCAAGTGTATTGCAAATTTATATGAAGTATAATTTGTAGTTAATTATAAATATTTTTGGGGAAAACATTTTACTTTACAAAATTGTTCAGGACATTTAATTTTATGACACAAAGTTAATTCTCAAGCATCTGATGATTTCATTTAATCACCGCTCCAGTTGCCTAGTGGTTAAAGCATCCGCTGCGGAAGTGAGGGGTCATGGATTCGGTCCCTGGCCGGGTCATAGACTTACAAAAATGGTACTAACAGCTGGGTGGGACATCATGCTTCATGTATGCGGCATGATGCCCCAGTGCTAGACATCACTATAAACTGCCTCACTGCAGACATCTTAGCGATATGACTAAAAAATTGTACGTTAAAAATCCTAACCACATCACATTTCATTCAATTAACTTGAAATCATGCTTAATCTTTCAAACTGATACTTTGTCAAATATTTTTATCTTAAAATGTATGTCAAGTTCCCTAACCTTTCAAAAAAAATCCCCAATAAAAATATACTGTTAAAAATGACATTCAAAAGAATATTTTTTACCAAAAGTGTGAATTTGGCAGGATATATGGTTCTGTACCTCGGGAAATGGGACTGAATATATAGTCTCAAATATGCAAGATGAACTTCTACAAGCTCCAATACACTTATGGATTTTCAAATAAATCTAAGTTTTACTTTAAAGACTTGTAGAAGTATTTTTGTAATATATAATGAATAGTAATTTCATTTTGTAATATATCATGAATAGGAATTTCATTTTGTACTATATCAGGAATAGGAATTTCATTTTGTAATATATCATGAATAGGAATTTCATTTTGTAATACATCATGAATAGCAATTTATTTTTGAAATATATCATGAATAGCAATTTAATTTTGTAATATATCTTGAATAGGAATTTCATTTTGTAATACATCATGAATAGCAATTTATTTTTTAAATATATCATGAATAGGAATTTCATTTTGTAATATATCATGAATAGGAATTTCATTTTGTAATATATCATGAATAGGAATTTCATTTTGTAATATATCATGAATAGGAATTTCATTTTGTAATAAATCATGAATAACAATTTATTTTTGAAATATATCATGAATAGCATTTAATTTTGTAATATGAATAGGAATTTCATTTTGTAATATATCATGAATATGAATTTCATTTTGTATTATATCATGAATAGGAATTTCATTTTGTAATATATCATGAATAGGAATTTCATTTTGTAATATATCATGAAAAGGAATTTCATTTTGTAATATATCATGAATAGGAATTTCATTTTGTAATATATCATGAATAGGAATTTCATTTTGTAATACATCATGAATAGCAATTTATTTTTGAAATATATCATGAATAGCAATTTAATTTTGTAATATATCATGAATAGGAATATCATTTTGTAATATATCATGAATAGGAATTTCATTTTGTAATATATCATGAATAGGAATTTCATTTTGTAATATATCATGAATAGGAATTTCATTTTGTAATATATAATGAATAGGAATTTCATTTTGTAATACATCATGAATAGCAATTTATTTTTGTAATATATCATGAACAGCAATTTAATTTTGTAAATGAGTTATTCTGCTCAAGAATCTACAAAAGTTGCCTCCCCCCATAACCAATTTTTTTCTTAAATGATGATAAAACTTTATACTAGATTTGATCTATCTATCTATCTATCTATCTATCTATCTATCTATCTATCTATCTATCTATCTATCTATCTATCTGTCTGTCTGTCACAGAATTAGGCGAAAATTTAATTTTATTTTCTAATTGAATTATAAACAAATTTCACCATTTTTTTTTTGTTTCGTCGTACATGTGTTACCTAGGGTGAATAAGTGGTTTTCTCCAAGGTAAGCGGCGTGTAACGATTTGCATGTGCCTGATTTCGAATTACATGAAGTCCGGAACATTAGAATCACGGGGTGCACGGTAATGTTGCCGTGATTTCTGCTCACCTATTTGAGAGTATATAAGGCAGAATATTACTGATAAATATTACGGGACCAAAAGTATCTTATCACAGGAAAGATAGCTCGTCATTCAATCTCCAGCCAAAGGGGTGAGTGTTAAATTTATATTTCGTTTTATTGTGAATCTTATTCAGTTTATCATTTCATATAATGATACCTTTATTACAATGCAGATTTTAAACGTGGAATATTTGGAATTACTAGTCACTATTAGACTTTAAATGCAATAGCGTAATCTAAGTTGTAGATTGTTGTAGAAAAAAACTATTATTAGTTTGGTTTCTTTATTGTAGCTGATAACGTCTCTGATATCGTAGCTGATATTGTAGCGGAACATCTCTGATAACATCTCTGATATCGTAGCTGAAATTGTAACTGATATTGTAGCGGAGCATCTCTGTTTGTCGAATTGTCTGTCCGTGTACATCTGTCGTGACGTGTAAATATCCGGAAATCTAGAAGTCCAGTGTCGGAGCTGTCTAGAGTTGTAAACATCCGGGGTGGCATCTAGGGTATTAAGGAACGTTAGTTCTAGTAGATGTTGTATGCTGTCTGTACATATAACTGTGGTGGATCCGTGAAGGGCAAATGACCGATAAAAGTATTGTGTCAACCATAGGTTTTCGCAGAAACTGGGCGGCGATTCAACTGTTGGTGAATCGTACGGTTATACAGGGTCGGGACACATGTGTGTGTTGCAATTGTAGTACAATTGAATACATTGTTGTATTTACATGGTTACTTCAAATCACAATAGTATTTCAAGGCATTGCATGAATCTCAATAAAAGTTAGCAACTTGATTAAATACATGTATATGATCGTGCTAGTTGTCGCAATCCATACGTGCGATAGTGTAGTTTGATGTTTCTGTTTATTATCGTGATTTATACTTGCGTTAATATAACTTTTGTAAAGGTTCCTTGGATCTGTGTATAGTCCAAGAGATTCCTTTGTATCTGTGTTTTATTTTGTATTAATATTTCATTAATTCATGTATTGTGAATGGTTGTGAGTGTAATTGTGGGTTGAACGCATGAGTTATTGTGTTGATACATCATTATTTTTCATTAATAATTTATTTCATAAATTTATATTTTCTTTCACATATTGTGTTTGTGTTGTTCATTTAATTCACCATCCTCTCGGTAACAATTCTGTTACAATGGTGTCAGAAGTGGGATCGTTGGATTAAGTGAACTGTCAATCATTTTTGTGAAATCATTTTTGTGAAAGTAAACATTTAATGTTTATATTTGAGCGTGACCTTCTTAACAAGATAATACTCAAGTTGGGATTTATTTTTGTTTAGTTTATCTAGGTCCGTGTGTCCAGTATAAACGTATTTAAAGCATTTTTTGGTTACCTTCATCAGGAAGATAAGGTCAGCTTGTTTTATACATTTATATTTATATTACAATTGTCATGTCATCCCTTAAGGACTTGGTTGCCTTAGGCAAAGAATTTGGATATGAAGGTGAAAGCTTAAGGAAATTTATTCATGAAGAACAAGCTAGGGAAAGGGAAGAAAGGTTAAGAGCAAGAAAATTAGAAAGGGAAAAAAGGGAAGCCGAAGAAAGGAAACGGGCATTAGAAAGGGAATCCGATGAAAGGAAACAGGAATTAGAAAGGATAGCCGATGAAAGGAAATGGGCCTTTGAGAGGGAAAAGATAGAATTAGAGAAGCAGGCCGAAAAGGACAGGATAGGATGGGAAATGGAAGCGGAGGACAGGCGAGTAGAGTTAGATAAATGAGCAAAAGTAGAAATGTTAGAGTTAGAAGAAACAGCAAAGCAACGGGACCATGTGCGTAAGGTAGAATTAGTAACAGCTGGAAAAGGAGAACACGATTCTGCCTCTAGCAAATTAAGGGGCCCCAAATTACCTCCCTTTGACGATGAAAAAGATAACATGGATAGTTATCTTCATCTTTTTGAGCGGTATGCCGAAAACCAGAAGTGGAGTCAAAATGACTGGGCATTGCATCTTAGTGCTCTATTAAAGGGTAAAGCACTGGATGTATACTCGCGACTTCCGAGAGACGATGTGTTTAAGTACGACGTCCTTAAGGAAGCACTTCTCAAAAGGTACGAGCTCACTGAACAGGGTTTCGTAAAAAGTTCAGGTATAGCAAGCCCGATAAGGGAGAAACCTTTGGTCAGTTCACCGTTATAATTGCGAACTATTTTGAGCGGTGGATTGAATGCGGCAAAGCGGTGAAAACGTTTGAAGGGTTGACTGATTTCTTGCTCAGAGATCAATTAATTAGTTGGGCGAGAATTAGATCAATTTCTGAAAAAGAAAGTCTTCACAAACGTGAAAGATATGGCTAAGCAAGCCGATTTCTTCGCCGAAGCTCATGGGGGAACCCAGAACGTGGTTTCAAAAGATTTTAAGTCTGGAAACCAGTCTGCGAGACCGATGCCTAGGGAGCTTGTGAAATCAGCTGAGTCAAATAGATCAGTTATGAATCCAGGTATTCAGCGTCTGCAATGTTACTTGTGTAATGCATGGGGTCATGTTCAAAAAGACTGTCCTAAAAGAAAGGGACTTGTACATAAGGTAGCAGTGGCTATACAAAGTAAAGGTATATCTGATAATATCGTACAGGTAGAACCATGTATTCATTCGCTTGGCACGTGTCTATTTCCCGAAGCGCGTGTACCAACCGCGAGAGGGTTCGTCAACGGTCGAGAAGTCGTAGTATTACGTGACACTGGTTGCACGGGCGTAGTGATCAAACGGAGTCTCGTGCAGGATAACCAAATGCTCGGGTGGGAGTCCCCGTGTATGTTACTTGATCACAGACGATCGGTCGCATTCCCGTAGCAAGGATCACGGTAAAAACACCTTTCCTAACGGGAACTGTTGATGCCCTTTGTATGGAAAACCCTATTTACGATCTGACGATCGGTAATGTTGAAGGTTCCCGTCTTCCAACCATGGCCGATTTTAAAATACCTTTGGCCCAGGCAGTCGAAACGCGAGCGCAAACACGGCGAGAGAAAACCGCGTTTCATAAATTAATAGTCCCTGAATCGATCTCGTGAATTTCGCGTGATGATTTCAAACAAGAGCAAGAACGTGATGAATCCATCAAAACAATTGTTGAGAAAATCACGTCCGGCACGATTAAACACTGCAAGGGTGGGGGTAGCTCGAGATTCGTACGCAAGAATGGATTAATTCATAGGGAGTTTAGCGCTCGGGAGGGTAAGAAGTATTGGCAAGTGGTCGTACCCCAGAGATATAGATCTCAAGTACTTAGGGTGGCGCATGAGTCAAGCATGGCAGGACACCTAGGTAAGGCTAAGACCACTAGCAGGGTAGTCGCTGAATTCTACTGGCCCGGTGTTAATGGCGATGTCACACGGTTCTGTAGGTCGTGCGACGTATGTCAGAAAACCGTATGTAAGGGAAGGGTCACAATGGTGCCCTTAGGACAGATGCCATTAATAGAAACACCGTTTAAAAGAGTGGCAGTAGATATTGTAGGACCAATACACCCAGTTACCGAAAGAATGAATCGGTATATTCTTACTCTGGTTGACTACGCGATCAGATACCCCGAAGCCGTAGCGTTACCAACTATTGAAACGGAAAGGGTAGCTGAAGCATTAGTTGATATCTTCAGTAGGGTAGGGGTGCCAGAAGAAATTCTCACTGATTGTGGTGCCCAATTCACCTCTGACTTCATGGGTGAAATAAGTAGGCTGTTATCCATCAAACAGCTAAACACTACCCCATACCATCCGATGTGCAATGGACTGGTAGAGAAGTTTAATGGTACACTGAAAAGCATGCTACGAAAGATGTACGCGGAACGTCCGCAAGACTGGGACCGTTATTTAAACGCTGTTCTGTTCGCGTACCGTGAAGTACCGCAGGAAAGTTTAGGGTTTTCACCCTTCGAACTGTTGTACGGTAGAACAGTTCGAGGCCCGATGCGGATACTACGCGAACTATGGACTGGTGATGTCGCGAACGAGGAAATAAAAACAACTTACCAGTACGTGTTAGAACTGCGAAATAAACTTGAGAGTACATGCCAGATGGCACGTGACGAATTAATTAAATCGGGGCGCAGATATGCCGAGTATTATAACCGCAGAGCGCGAAATAGGAAATTTCTTGTAGGAGATCAGGTTCTATTGCTTCTTCCAACGAGCTCAAATAAATTATTAGTCCCGTGGAAAGGTCCCCATGAAGTTAAAGAGGTAAAAGGTAACATGGACTATAAAATTGACATGGACGGTAATTTAAAGACATTCCATGCTAACATGCTCAAGTTGTATATCAAGAGACAGAGCGACAATGTTGAAAATGGGGTTTTAAATGTCGTTTGTACGGCAGTCGTAGACGATGATGAAGCAGATTCGAATATCGAGAGTTCCCTTGAATGTCCCTTGGGAGTTGCGGGGGAAGGGATAGATAAGGTCGATGTGAGTGCGGAGTTGACGAAAGACCAGCGTCAACAGATTAATGCGCTCTTGGCTAAACACTCTTATGTATTCACAGACAGACCAGGTTGTACAACTTTGTTGGACTTCAAAATTAAACTGAATACGTCTGACCCTATTCGAATCAAGGGCTATCCGGTGCCATACAACGCACGTGAAGCTGTGGACGAAGAGGTGGGTAAAATGTTGGATCTGGGGGTGATTGAACCCTCGAAATCGCCATATTCTTCTCCAGTAGTGCTAGTCAGGAAAAAGGAAGGGACAAACCGATTCTGCATCGATTTTCGGCAGTTAAATAAAATCACTGTGTTCGATGCAGAACCAATGCCAGATATGGAGGGTCTATTTGCAAAGTTGTCGGGAAACCGATGGATTTCCAAATTGGATCTGTCCAAGGGATATTGGCAGGTTCCCATTGTCCCAGAGTCCCGAACTTTGACAGCATTTGCGACCCAGAAAGGATTGTATCAATTCAAAGTGATGCCATTCGGGTTAGTTGGAGCCAGCGCCACCTGTTGTCGTTTGATGCGAAAGTTGCTTAAAGGTTTAGCAAACGTTGATAGCTTCGTAGACGACATATTCGTGTACACGAATACTTGGAGTGAGCACGTGTCCGTCCTGAGCGAGCTCTTCAATAGACTCCGCTTAGCGAACCTCACAGTGAGACCCACTAAATGCAGTATTGGTTATACAGATTTAGATTGTTTGGGTCATAGGGTCAGCAGTATGGGTCAGTTAAAACCTCACCCCAAGCAAGTTGAAGCAATTAGAGACGCACCAAAGCCAACCAACAAAACGCAGGTAAGATCATTTCTAGGTCTAGTAGGTTTTTATAGAAAGTTTATACCGAACTTTGCATCCATTGCTAGCCCGCTGTCTGATTTGACCAAGAAGGGGCAACCAAACAAAGTTGAATGGGGACCGCCACAAGATAAAGCATTTTGTGCTCTGAAAGAGAAACTGGTTAGTGCACCTATATTAAAATTGCCAGATGTCAGCAAACCTTTTATTCTAAGAACAGATGCTTCTGAAACTGGGTTGGGGGCAGTTTTACTGCAAGAGCAAGACGACAGTAAGTTACCCGTAGCTTAATCGAGTAGGAAATTGCTACCCAGGGAGAAGAATTATTCCGTCATAGAAAAGGAATGTTTGGCCGTAGTATGGGGAATTGGGAAGTATCACGCATATCTATTTGGGAGAGATTTCGTTCTCGAGACTGATCACCAATCCCTACTGTATTTAAACAAGGCCAAGGTCGCCAACGCTCGGTTGATGCGTTGAGCGCTAACACTACAAACTTATCGTTTCTGTGTAGAAGCAATAAGGGGCCTTGAAAATATAGGCGCAGACTACTTGAGTAGGGCATGATGGGAAATTTGTATGAATTTGCCCAGTAATAAAATCCAGATTGTAGTATAACCAGTGTAAATGTTGTAAGATATCATCTGTAGTTATTTTTCTTCTATTCTGTGTTAGTTTTAAAAATGTGTACATTTGTATTCTTCGGGGGGAGGTATTGTCACAGAATTAGGCGAAAATTTAATTTTATTTTCTAATTGAATTACAAACAAATTTCACCATTTTTTTTTTTTTGTTTCATCGTACATGCATTACCTGGGGTGAATAAGTGGTTTTCTCCAAGGTAAGCGGCGTGTAACGATTTGCATGTGCCTGATTTCGAATTACATGAAGTCCGGAACATTAGAATCACGGGGTGCACGGTAATGTTGCCGTGATTTCTGCTCACCTATTTGAGGGTATATAAGGCAGAATATTACTGATAAATATTACGGGACCAAAAGTATCTTATCACAGGAAAGATAGCTCGTCATTCAATCTCCAGCCAAAGGGGTGAGTGTTAAATTTATATTTCGTTTTATTGTGAATCTTATTCAGTTTATCATTTCATATAATGATGCCTTTATTACAATGCAGATTTTAAACGTGGAATATTTGGAATTACTAGTCACTATTAGACTTTAAATGCAATAGCGTAATCTAAGTTGTAGATTGTTGTAGAAAAAACTATTATTAGTTTGGTTTCTTTATTGTAGCTGATAACGTCTCTGATATCGTAGCTGAAATTGTAACTGATATTGTAGCGGAGCATCTCTGTTTGTCGGATTGTCTGTCCGTGTACATCTGTCGTGACGTGTAAATATCCGGAAATCTAGAAGTCCAGTGTCAGAGCTGTCTAGAGTTGTAAACATCCGGGGTGGCATCTAGGGTATTAAGGAACGTTAGTTCTAGTAGATGTTGTATGCTGTCTGTACATATAACTGTGGTGGATCCGTGAAGGGCAAGTGACCGATAAAAGTATTGTGTCAACCATAGGTTTTCGCAGAAACTGGGCGGCGATTCAACTGTTGGTGAATCGTACGGTTATACAGGGTCGGGACACGTGTGTGTTGCAATTGTAGTACAATTGAATACATTGTTGTATTTACATGGTTACTTCAAATCACAATAGTATTTCAAGGCATTGCATGAATCTCAAAAAATGTTAGCAACTTGATTAAATACATATATATGATCGTGCTAGTTGTCGCAATCCATACGAGCGATTGTGTAGTTTGATGTTTGTGTTTATTATCGTAATTTATACTTGCGTTAATATAACTTTTGTAAAGGTTCCTTGGATCTGTGTATAGTCCAAGAGATTCCTTTGTATCTGTGTTTTATTTTGTATTAATATTTCATTTATTCATGTATTGTGAATGGTTGTGAGTATAATTGTGGGTTGAACGCATGAGTTATTGTGTTGATACATCATTATTTTTCATTAATAATTTATTTCATAAATTTATATTTTCTTTCACATATTGTGTTTGTGTTGTTCATTTAATCCACCATCCTCTCGGTAACAATTCTGTTACACTATCTATAACCATAATCTGATGTGTCAGCAACAGCAAACAAATAGGATTGGGAGTTGGGTACATGGATGAAAACCAGTCAGAAATCTGTCCCAATTCATCCAACTGTGCCAATGAAGATGAACATCTCATCATAGAAGACAGATAATCTGAGTGGTTTCCACATAGAGGATAGGCAAAAGACCAGAGTAGCTTTGGACCAATGACATTACAGATCCTGGCAGATGGAATGAACTTGAACATCGCAGATCAGCCAATCAGCCAAATATAGGATAATCTGGTACCGGTAATCAGAAGTATGCCATTCCTACCTACATAACTTGGGTGGAGACTCAAGGTGTGGTAGCAATTCCATGTGGTAGACTGATCATTCAGGACCTTCTTGACTGCACCTTACTTGGAGAAGATTAAGACTTGGGAATAGAATGTGGTAGACTGATCATTCAAGACCTTCTTGACTGCATCTTTCTTGGAGAAGATTAAAACTTGGGAATAGAATGTGGTAGGCTGATTGCACCTTTCTTCAAAATGGTATGCACCACTTATCTTAATTTCACCAGATTACAATGGTGAAAGATCACACAAGTCCTTGACACTGGTGAATATGAGCTCCAAGTGTGCAAGAAATTCCAGTAGGAAGAGTTTTCTTTTCTAGATGATTCTATGCCTACATCCCTCGAGATGGATGCTACCTGATAAGGAGGTGATGGCAGTACATGAGCTGCAGCATCACGTCTGCTTTGGGTCCAAAATCCAGTAGCTCATGGAAGCATAAAGGACCAATTACCTCAAGGTAAAGGGCCCCAAATTCTGTAAAGATTAATTGGAATATTTGATGTTGGGGAAGGGGATACTGACCCAATCCTCTTCGCTTGTCTGAACCCAGTGGGAAGGCTCCCAATCCTGCACACTGTGTGAAGGTAGAATGAAGAAAAATGGGGAGCTCGGTCCAAACCCTATTCCCATACCATGAGGCCATTGAGTAATGACTGGTGAAAGATCAGTAACCAATAAATAAAAAAAAAAGTACAATTTCACCCAGATGATCGGTGATCAGTTAACACAAACTGATCAGTCAAATAAATAAACTAACCAGTGAAAAGTCGCTGCCTGGTCACAAGTCGTTGACCTGTCAAATCCCATTGATATGTCAGAGCCTAATTCATCTAATATTTCACTTCTCAAGGTGTGGTTCTGCTCCTCCTCCAAAGGGTGTGATATGATACCCAGGATGAAAGACAAGTGGTACATATCCTGCTCTATGGAATGGGCAGACACATTAATATGAAAATGAGTGTTTGAATACTCCTTTTCATGGCGAGGCGATTGAACATTCATTCCCTCCACCTGGAGGAACCTCTCCTATCTCCAAAGATACTGGTCTCATAAGCTCCTGTAAGTCTTCTAAACTGAAGAAATAATCATCTTGCAGTGTGCCCCCTGGGGCTCTGCAAGAATCATACCATAAAAATCAGAAGATTAGTGGAATTGACATTTCCTATTAGTATTGCATCAGACTATATATTGTAACATTCATTATTCTTTCATGTACACTTTGATTATGTGAGACATTCTTGGTGAGTGTCCCAAGTGCACATCTTGTGGCCACATCTTTCCAAACTGTACAAAACCTATTGTTCTGAAATGAGAATTTGTCTGAAAGAGATCAATAAACAAAATGTTCTCATGTCCCATATAAAACTAGACTGTGTGTAAAGAATATTTGCTATATACACTCCAGTGTATGCACAAGGTTAACACTCATTAGCAATTTATCAACATTTTCTTAACAAAGACAGTTTACTATAAATCTTTATTTCTTTCAAGAAGCAATGCAGACAAAAATACAATAATAATGCAACACCAGTCACAAATAAAATACAAAGGTACAATGGGAAAAAAATACCAATTGCTTCTAAATTAGGGTACGGTCTTTGATGCATTATTTTATAACACACAAACCTTACCCATAACCAGCTGTATATTAATAAAAAGAGTTGTCCACCATAAGCCCTCAAGATGGAATATGTGGTAACCTTTGATATCCCTTCCAGAACTAATTTCTAATAGGACAGAATTTTTTGGCACATAAACAGAATACAGAATAGATGAATGTAACACTGAGATACAATACTGTTGAAGGTAAGACTGCACTGCAATAAAATATGGGCCAATTTTCTCTGGTCATGACCTTTGACCCATCCAGATACTTGACAGCCTTGAAAAATGACGACTTTTCTGTGCATGGGTATGCAAGATATGTAAACAGATCACAATCAAAAGAGCTATTAAGCCCCACCCATAAAGATCATTTTATGAAACTTAATGACAGTAAGGTGCTTCATGGTCCTGTCATAATATATTTCTTATATATTAATGGCTATGAAAAACCTTATCGTAAGGATAGGAAAGCAGGCGGTGGTGGGCTCCTTGTGTATGTTAAAACCGGTACTATTCGTAAAAGACAGAAAGACCTAGAAATACCAGAAATATAATCCATTTGGCTACAGATCACTCCAGAAAAAGCAAAGCCCTATTTAGTAGGTTTTGTGTATAGACCCCCATCGTCACATACTGATTGGTGTGAATATTTTGAACTTCAAGTAGATACAATTTCAAATGAAGAGAAAGAATTTTACATTCTAGATAATATAAATAGAGACCTTCTCAATGATCAAATAAAAGGGAATTGGATGAAATTTATTGACTTGTTAGGTAAGGAGCAACTAGTAAATGAACCCACCAGAGTAACATCTACCTCTAAAACACTTATAGATCATATTTATACCAATACAAAAGAAAATGTTTTGAAAGTAATGGTTCTAAAGATTGGTATAAGTGATCACTTTCCAATTTTTCTAACACGTAAAGTCAATGGCAAATCAACAAAAAATAATATCCATAAATCCATTGATTTTAGGTCCTTTCAAAACTTTGAAACTGCTAATTTTCTGGAAGATCTGAAACAGATTCCATGGAATACAGTCCAAATCTTTGAGGATATTGATGATGTATTAGATTCTTGGACAGATCTTTTCATCAGTATAGTGGACAAGCATGCCCCTTTAAAAACACACAGGATAAAGAAAGACCATCAGCCAGGCTGGATCTCCCCAGAAATTTTAGAAGCAATAAAGCAAAGAGACCAACTAAAATCAGTAGGAAATCAAACTGAATATAGAGTTTGGAGGAAAAAAGTTCATAAAATGATACATCAAGCCAAACAAGCACACTACAAAAAAGAGCTGGATGAAAACCAAAATAACTCGAAAGCTATCTGGAAAGTGTTTGCAGGTTTTGGTGCAGGCAAATGTAAGCGTAAAACTGAAATTTTATCCTTCATTCATGAGGGCATTTATACTGATAATCCAAAGGACATCTCAGATATTTTTAACAACTTTTTTGTTCAAATTGCTGAAAAACTTCAAGAACCCAGAACTTCATCTGATCATCTGGAACTCAAACATTTTTGTGCTAAAAAACTACAAAACAATATAAAATTTGAAATTCCTGAAATGATTCCAGAATTTGTATTGAAATATATTAAAACAATGGATGTTTGTAAAGCTACAGGACTTGATATGATTGGACCAAGGCTACTAAAAGTGGCTGCACCTACAATTGTAGAGAGTATGGTTTTCATTTGTAATGAAAGTATTAGGTCTAATAAATTTCCACAAAGATGGAAAACTGCCAAGGTTATACCATTGCATAAAGCAGGAACAAAAGATGATGTAAATAACTACAGACCCATCTCTATCCTTCCTTGTCTCTCCAAATTACTAAAAAAACATGTACAGGATTCTTTTCTCAAATATTTCAACACTTATGAGCTTATTCATGATCATCAGTCTGGCTTTTGCCAGAATCACTCCTGTGAAACTGCACTTGTATCTTTGATTGATAAATGGCTGAAAGTGTTAGATCAAGGAGGAATGGTAGGTACTATTATGGTTGATTTTCGTAAAGCTTTTGATCTTGTAGACCATGAAATTTTACTTGAAAAACTAAAGATTTATCAATGTAGTGAAAACTCTCTAAACTGATTTGCTTCTTACTTAACCGACAGAGTGCAAAAAGTATCTTTAAATGGTCAACTTTCTGAAAGTAAAGTATTAACTGTGGAGTACCACAAGGTCCTATCCTTGGACCTCTGTTATTCATTCTATTTATCAACGATTTACCTCTTAAGATTGGAACTTCAATTTCTTCCACTGACCTCTATGCAGATGATACTACAGTCTCTGAGATTGGTAAAACCAAAACGGTACTTGAAAATAACTTACAAGATGCTCTCAACAGACTTCAAGTATGGTGCAAGGAAAACAGTATGATCATAAATACAGAACAAACGAAAACCCTACTAGCTTCAACACAACAAAAATGAGCAAAACTAGATAGCAACAAACTTAATGGGATTTTTTTGACAATGTGAGCCTTAATATGACCTCTCAAGATAGAATTCTTGGTGTATTCGTAGATAACAATCTTACTTTGTCTATTCACATTAAACACATTTCAAAAAAGGTTAATTCTTATCTTTGGCTACTGAGGAAAATCAAAACATACATTCCTCTTCAGTATAGGGTCATCTTTTATAAAAGTTATATTCAGCCATATCTTGACTATCGTAATGTAATTTGGGGTAATACCTCTAATTCAAACATATCAACACTTATAAGGCTCCAAAAGAGGGCTTGCCATTTAATTCTAGATCAATGTATAGATAATTTTCAGGATGCAATGAATAATATAAAGGTTTTAACAATACATGAAAGAATATTTCTTAGAAAGCCAAATTGAAGTGTAAAGTATCCAGAAAATCCATTCCTGTCTATCTATGCAATATCTTTCACCAAAGAGATGCTGATGGTACTCCAAATTCAAGGTCCATAAGAAGAAAAAATTACATTATACCAAGACCAAAGAAAGAATTGTTTTAAAAAAAGTTTTCAATATACTGATCCAGTAGTATGGAACAACATTCCCAGGGACATAAGGCAGGCTCTTAGCATTTCTTTGTTTCATAATCATTGTCTTAAATGGATGAAATCTTTAGAAAATTGAACAGTGCTAGTACCAAAAATAATACTGCCTGCTTGTCTGTAATTTTGCATCATTGATATTTTACATTTCTTATATGTTTATGTTTTTACAGATGCCTGTGCATGTGTTCCAGGCTTGATACTTTGAAATTTAAAATTCCTTAATTATTTAGTGTCGAGCAAGACTCTTCACATCAAGTTGTATGTATTGTATTATTTGTACATAACAGATAGAAGGCCTCAAGGTAGATTAGTTCTGTAACTAATTGAGTTACCTTCTCTAAATAAAGTCTTTATTATTATTATTATTATTATTATTATTATTACTGTATTATTATTATTATTATTATTATTATTATTATTATTATTATTATTTTCATTCTTCATTAGAGAACATCAGGAAAGGTGTATTCTGGCTATAGCATAATACTTTCTCCTCCTTCTTCCTCTATTCATTAGCACAACAAAGCACAGGCAAATTGTTTTCTCGGGGACTCGTAATTGCATCACAGTAAGTAGCCTAGAGGGACAATAACATTATGTAAATAGATGTCTTCCTCTAATGGTCAGTATATTCCATTTGTTCTAGGGTTTTTTATTATCAGTTTAACATGTCTACATCATGAACTGATAACTCCTCCTACATTACAGCAACAATTAAGTAATTTAATTTACTGCTAATAAAATGTTTTTTTTGGGACAGTAAATTTAATTTTAATTATACAATACTTACCATAGCTATTTGCCAAATCCCCTCTTCCCACCCAGCTTTGATGCTATGGTATAATCATTGTCTGTTTACAATGGTCTAACTCAACACTGCATCAATATATCAGGCTAGCCTATAATGAACATGAACATCTCAACAATACCCAATACATAATCTGAAGGAATGTGCTTGCCATTCCTGTATGCAGATGGTAATCAGCTGGTGCAATATTATTGCCATAAGATACAGAGAAGAATATGGGGCTCGAACAATGACTGAAACACTTTCCGGAACAATATTGTATAACTTGTTCCTGAGCAAAAGTCTATACACAACTAGTTTCTATCTTTATTGCAAACCTTCTGTGAAAAGAAAAATCAATACAATGCTCTTCCCATGGCTTGTGAACCTGTTTGATCTACATCACCCCAGACAATTAAATCACCTTCTAGTTATACTAGCTTGCATAAAATCCTATAAAACAATTCCTGACTGAGAAATAATATTACCCTGCATAAACATGAAGTACTAGTCTATCCCCAGTGGAGATACTAGCGCAAGATTTATTGTCACTGATTATTGATTAATCCAGATTTCTGATTTGCCCTCCAGGAAAGTCTCATAATGAATAATTACGGCCATTGACATAGGAAGAATTGGTTCATTTCAATCTTCCCCAAAAAGGTGTGGACATCATGCAATCTACACGGCTGGAGAGTTAATTCATGTATTACTGTATGTTACTCAAACCACATCGCATGGTATTTATTACCCATGAACAACCAACCAATACTGTCATTGGACAATAAGTGACCATTGTGTGATTCACAGGCTCACTGGCAGCTTGTTGGACATTCAGGCGTTATGTTGTGTCACTTTTTGTTTCATTTACAAATTCAAATCATCATAATTTAAATAGTTTTCATTTAATTTTTCATTAAATGTCTAGTTTGCACTAAATATAAAATAAGGATAGTATCAATACAAAATACTTTGTTTATGATTTGCTACCCTAATCAGTAGAGTGGTACACTTTGAGTATGATTTTCTACCCTAATCAGTAGAGTGGTACACTTTGAGTATGATTTTCTACCCTAATCAGTAGACTGTTGTATACTTTGTGTATGATTTTCTACCCTAATCAGTAGAGTGTGGTATACTTTGTGTATGATTTTTTACCCTAATCAGTAGAGTGTAGTATACTTTGTTTATGATTTACTACCCTAATCAGTAGAGTGTGGTACACTTTGAGTATGATTTACTACCCTAATCAGTGGTGTTTGGTATACTTTTTGTATGATCTGCTACCCTAATCAGTACTGTGTGGTATACTTTGTGCATGATTTACTATCCTAATCAGTAGAGTGTGGTACACTTTGTGCATGATTTGCTACACTAATCAGTAGAGTGTGGTACACTTTGTGCATGATTTACTACCCTAATCAGTATTGGTAGAGTGTGGTTTTCTCTGCTTTAACAATAGGTCAGTAATCAGATGGGTAAGCAACACTGACACATCATTTTAACACCAGTGATTTCATAATCAAGCATATGCATGTATCATGGGACATTGCAGCATGTATCTTGGCATATTACTGTATGTATCAGTATGGAGGTCCCAATACAACATGTTGTTGAATACATATTCCTGCATAATTTCATGTATAAACATCTATAATTTTACGCTCATTACAATTCAGTACATGTACCAACTTAGCAATAGTAGCTTTTTAAATATCAGAATCGTTCATATTTCATATTCAAAAAGTACTATTATGTGGCAAAATATAACCTAACATTGATTTTGTTTGTTTGTTTGTTTGTTTAGGATTTTTAATGTAGCTTTAGCAATTTTTCAGTCATATCGCTACAATGTCTGCAGTGTGGCAATTTATAGTGATGTCTAGCACTGGGGCATCATGCCACATACATGTACCATGATGTCGCACCAAGTCACATTATATTGAGCACCAAGCGAAGCAGCTGTTAGTACCATTTTTGTATGTCTTTGGCATGACTCGGCCGATGATTGAACCCACGACCTCCCGCTTCCGTGGCGGACAATATAACTAATAGGCCACTGGGGCGGTACCTAACACTGACACAATATTGGAACAAGAATACTGTGAATAATAGCACATACACCAAGTCCATTTTGAACAACACCAACTCCATCTTGAACATCACCAACTCCATCATTAACAATACCAACTCCATGCTGAATGATCATCTATGTAGAGTACTATCTGGGTATGGCTAACTGGAGATTACTGACTAAAGGGTCTCCATGATCTAACATTTTGGTCAAGGTATTCAGTCATGAACTAAACATGATGTGCAGAAATAATTATTTTCTTACTGAACTTAGAATGACCTTGAACTCTGACTTTCAACCTTGGAATCTAAAGGTTTCTGCTATTAGACCACATGCTGGCTATCAACAATATTTGGTAAGGAACCATTTCTTTCAGTAACAATGCCCTATTTACAGATATGTGCACCCCCTCAAATGCACCAGTGCATCTTTATTCCATCTTGTTATCAAACTGTCACTGCAAAGGAATGATCCATACTGCAAACATTATGCAAAATACCTAATTATTTACATCTGAAACAAATAGTTGAAAATAATTTATTAATGATCATCAGTTCTTTTCCTTCATTTTTGTACTTGCTGAATACACACTGTCCATATTTTTACTTTGCTCACTATTAGACTTGGCACCTGAAAGTTATATTTTCGTATTTTAAATTTTGTCAATAAAAACTAACAAAAAGTACAGGGGTTGCTCAATATGGTATATTGTTACTCCAATTGTAAGCAATCCACAGGTCTGAAATCAATATGGTTTATTGTTACCCTAATTGTAAGCACAATCAACAAAATCTGGAAATAGTAAATAGTAAGTCAGATTCTGTGCAAAAAGCATTTGTCTTCTTTGACACCATTGATCAAACACTACAAGTTTTTCTCCTTACTCTATGCAAAAATCATTCAGTAAGTTCTTAATTGAAAGGAAATATGCATTCTATTAATAACTTTGAAATGCAAGCAATTCTAAAGTGGCAGTTAATTTTAATAGCAGTGAACGTACAGATGTTATCTACATTAAATTACATCAAAATCTGAGCTTTTGTACAGAAACTATTTTTTTTCTTCAGTCAGTGACTTGGATCTATTTACTTTATGACCATGAAATCAATATGCTTTTTCCTTCCCTGAATGAAGTTTAGTAACTATAGATAGTGGAAAACCCGAGTCCTTGTGTGGAAATTAAATTGAAATGCAGATGAACATCATAACATAATATGATACACCTTATATATGACATATCAAAAAATTGCTGAAAACGCCAAATATCATGCATGTTTAGTTACTAGCCATGAAACATTTGGAATGCATTTCCTTTGCAACACTATGACAAGCCATAAAAAGTTGTCTCCCTTAGCCTGACTAAGTATCATTCATGCAAGATACATGCATGTTGGTGATCCAAATAGTTCATATTAGCATATGCTGATATAAATGGTTTTGTGGTCTATTGTAATTCTGTTTAACAAGCTTTTTGTAAACTGTCAAGACATTCATGCATCAATTATCTATAAAATGACATAAGTTTCCAATAGTAATTTTGTTGGTTGATAAAGGTTCCTCAGGGTACATACCAAATATAGGTGTAGCAAATAAAAAACAAAGGTGTAGCAAATACAAAATACAGGTGTAGCAAATACCAAACACAGGTGTAGCAATTATCAATCACAGGTGTACCAATTGCTGCCATATTAATTGGTTCAATTCAACTTGAACACTTACAACTGAATTATAATTTATATCACTGACCTTTATTTTTGCCTGACAAGAACCAATTACACATTACTGTCTATCACTTAATATCCTACTATTTTTTAGTACAATATTCCAATTACCACATGACCCAAGTTGCAATTAACTTGTCTGAGACATGGTGGCTTTAATTGTACCTCAATTCATTGTAATAGCCCCTATCAACCTTTTCCGGAGTGTAGGATCATTTTCATTATGAATGCCAAGGAAAATGTTATCTATATTGAATCACAGATATATGTGCAGTCAGTCACATGGCATAAAACTTTATTGATATCAGTTATTGGTGGGATCATATCCATTAGGAACAACTCATTATCCTGAGACTGATCATTAACAAAGCTATGATCAGAAAATATAGTTCCATATTATTAGAACAGTTACCAATGTGAACTCTCAGAGACTTGAATTAGATTCATGTACTCCCTTGGGATCCCCAAGGTCACATACAGAATACAAAGCCTACATGAATATATATGTAATACATAATACTAATTCTCTAGTCAGTGAAGGATTAACTGGAAATGGAAATGGACCTCAACTGACCATATTAACCAGTGTACTGTAAAGTCATCAATATATTTTCTTTGCCAGTATATTCTTTCCTTTTCCTCCACTGATAAACCATAAAAAATAAATTATCATTAATTAATGGCTCCTATTAAAAGCATGGGGACATGCAAGATGTTTTTTTCTATTATGGCTAATCCATTGATAGCCAATTAACACATGACCTCTCCTTTATCTATACCAAGACATAGAGATGCTGCACACCATCTGATATAACTGGATTACAAAGTTCAATTACAAACAATTTGCCCATGCATCAAATTTAAACCAAGTAAAGTGTACACCAACCAAACATTTTAATTTTGCAATAGGGGATGTGCATTATTGAATATGAAATTAGCCCATTTAATCCAAGGGGTAAAGCAAAAGTTGCTATACTTAATTTTCACATGTACCAAAGGTAATCAATCAAAAACCTCAAGAAAACTGACCAGACTTTAACACAGGCTAAGGCCATATCAATGTACAAAGCATCCTTGAAAGTCAATGACAATAATCTGCTGTACTCATTTATCACCCTTGGCTGCCTGTGCCCAAAATCCCTCATTTCTTATGAATATGCATGCATCCCGCTTAACCAACCAGTCTAAGTAAAATTTTCTTACTCTTATGACCCAAACTGGTTGTTTATGCTGCTCAATGAGCCAATCTTCCCAACAGACATCAATTGTCAAAACATTGCACTTTCATTATTGTGTCGGAAATTGGTACATTGTGCTGTTGAAAAGGTATATTTGTTTATATATAAAATGGTGCAAACTTTTGAAGTATAGTTTCTGTAGAATAATTTCACAGTGCATTCTGTCAAGGTTGATGTGACATGTAAACATTAATCTGGTTTACGGGTTTGACTTGCCATGAATTGTCAACTGTGAGGGATGGAATCTGTTCCGTTTGGGACATAAATGCTAATGGAAGACAATTTTAGTCTCAATTACATGCAATGTGTTCATCGATAAGTTTGAAATTATTAGCTGAATTCATTCATTTTAAATTCATTTTAACGTTTTTCCACATTCAGAAATAATTGTGCACGTTATATGATTCATGTATTGTAAGAATATCATCCAATATCTTCTTATATGAATGAGTTCAGATATAGTTGTTTCATTGGTAATTTGAGTCATGTATCCTTAAAATTGTATGCATTACTTCAAACATGCATTATATAAATATTTAAGCTATCTGTCTTAAATGCATTGATTTTTTTTTCTGGAATGTATGACAATGAATCACTAATTAGCAAGGTAACAGAGTTGGACAAGGAATTATGTCAATTCAACTGTACTCAGAAATAAAAAGGATATTTGGAATTTAGGGAGAAGGAAATTAGAAGAACTTAGTAAGCTCATTAAAAACAGTTTTTGGAGAGATGTCATTTTGGCAGTATCCAGGAACTGCAAGGTCCAAATGAGTATCTATCCATGAATATTTTAAATTTTGTCCCCACTAAATTGTTCCATCAATACAAATCATGGAGAGAAGATGGTTTTGAAATTCTGAAGGATCTAAATGATGAAAACGGTAATTTAATACCTTTTGAAAAAATAAAACAAAAAACTAGAAATGATGATTTCTTAAAATACTTCTCCTTAATATCCAAAATTCCAAAAGCATGGAAAGATGCCATAAAAAAACATTCAGTACAAAATAATTTTGAGAAGCAGGGGGATAAAATAATGAACTTACAAAAACAAAATTCACTCAAGTTTGTTTACAAAGATCTTTTTAAAAAAACTAAAAAGCAACACACTGCTAAACATGAAACCTGGATGCAAGTGTTTAATACAAATATAAGTAGTGAGGAGTGGTTTCAGATATATATCCGAGCGAAATTCTGTAATAAAGATACCAAACTGATCTCTTTTAACTTTAAATTAATCCACAGAATAATAGTTACTAATGATTTTCTGAAAAGAATTAACATATTCGAAGACAACAAATGTACTTCCTTTAAGAGTAAAAATGAAAGCATTGAGCATCTCTTCTATGATTGCAGTATTACTTCACAGTGTTGGTACCGTTTTATTGAACTTTTTGCACCTTTTTGCCCAAATATTGCACATTTGTCCAAAAAAGAAACATTTTTAGGAAGTGAACAACTGGACTGTTTATGTAATTTCTTGCTTATTTTGGGAAAGTATTATATTTATACTTGCAGATTCAATATGAAAAATCCTTCTATTTATGCTTTTAAGCAAATAGTTGCAATGCATAAGAACATTGAAAAATACACTGCTAAAGTAAATTTAAAAAAAGAGGACCAATTTCTTCAAAAGTGGACCTCATTAATGAATATGTAATATGTATCTGATTTTATGCTAAACAGGAACAAAATATTGTAATATCACAATGTCACCTAGATCGTGTGCCATATGCATGTGTGTATGTGTGTGTGAGAGCGTTTTCCTTTTCTGTTGATCATATTATTATCCCAAGCTTATCAGAAATGTTAGATTGTAAGGTGACCTTGGAATGGCTCCCCAAACCAGTGGTCAACATATTACGGGGATAATAAATTTTTAATAAAATTTTTTTTTTAAAAATGTCTATTAATTCAGGTGTAACTAAATTGTGAATTTTCTTCAACCAAGAAACAAGAAACGTGCCGACTGGCAAAGTTAAGCCGGTAAATCTACAGCCACTAAAGGGCAGTAATAGGATGAGAAGCCTAATTATATCATGGTCTACTGTGAGGGTAGGAATGTGAGATGGCAAGACAAATTCACTATAAAAGTGTTGTCAGTGTGTATTGGGTCACATAATGACAATAGCTAGTTCTGTTGACTTTTGACGATATCTAATGCAACAAAAATGAGTGGGAATATTGCTTCATCCCAGAAAAAGAAAAATCTGACTTGTACTTAGGACAGATACAATGTTTTATTGGAAGAGAAAATAGCACAGTGAAAAGAGCAGTCTGCAACCAAGAGGTTGATGACTTCAAGAGGCTAAAGAAAAGAGAGAAGGAATGAAATAACAGAAATCCCAACCTATCACCAACAGTTATTTGGAAAAGACTGGAAGAACCAAGTGATGCTGTCATGCCAGCATTTTGAATTTGATAATACACTCAAATCATGCGATGAAATTTGTTCTGTCAGTATAAATGGATGACAAACTTAATTTTGCATTAAAAAAATTTGTAACTATTTCATATTCAAATTCATTTTTTTTATGTAATTGATTCAACTGTTGTATTTTTCATGTTATTCTATTCTATATCTCTGCTCAGATCTCCGTTATTCCATCCTTTAATTTCATATTTTATTTTACTGTTTACTCTCTTTGGGCAATAACACCATGGTTGATCATCTCCTAGATAATGATAACCAAAATCCATAAGGAGTGTGGGAGATCACACAATTTCACCACCTCCTAACAATGTGTACTCATGAGGAAATCTCAGCATAGGTTGCCATGGTGATAAATGAATCCATGATGCTGATTGAGCCCATGGCTGGCAACAAAGTATACAAGAACTCTGTAATAAAACTGATGAAATGAAACTTGTATTAAAATCAAATAACAGACAGGTTCTAAGTATTTTGGAATCTAAATGCAAAGTTATACAGCCCTATTAAATATTTGAATATAAGGCCGTATTAAATATTTGAATATAAGGCCATATTAAATATTTGAATACAAAGCCGTATTAAATATTTGAATACAAGGCCGTATTATATATTTGAATATAAGGCCGTATTAAATATTTGAATACAAGACCGTATTATATACATGTATTTGAATATAAGGCCGTATTAAATATTTGAATACAAGGCCGCATTAAATATTTGAATATAAGGCCGTATTAAATATTTGAATACAAGGCCGTATTAAATATTTGAATACAAGGCCGTATTATATATTTGAATATAAGGCCATATTAAATATTTGAATACAAGACCGTATTATATACATGTATTTGAATATAAGGCCGTATTAAATATTTGAATACAAGGCCCTATTAAATATTTGAATACAAGGCCGTATTAAATATTTGAATATAAGGCCCTATTAAATATTTGAATACAAGGCCGTATTAAATATTTGAATATAAGTCCGTACTAAATATTTGAATATAAGGATACCAATAACCAGTACATGATGATAGAAAATAGCATCACACTAGTTTATCCTTGAATCAAGTACATGTACCACTAATACAAAGGCTATTGAGTTAGAACTTGTAAAGAGAAATGTTAAGTCATTGCTAGATCTCAAAGTGAATTTAGAAAAGACAAATTTTAAACTACCACTGAAAAGGAGCTCAAAAACAAAGAAATTTTATTACCAGGGGAATTTAAACAAGATTTACTAAAGGTTGAAGTCCAAAGCAGCTAGTTAATTTGCAGCATCTTTTGGATTATATCAAGTAGTGATGGCTCCCATAAGAATCACATGTCACTCTCTTTTTCTGCTGGATTTTATTGGTTTTAATGGCTCTTTTAACATATTAATGACACTACAGAATCAGTTGGGAGTGGAAGGAGAGGCAGTGATCCATTCCATGTTTACACACACACACACACACACACATATTTGTCTCAATGTCTCTTTCATGAATGGGCCTGTTGATCCCAATAACTTTTCATGATTGCACCTGTTGGTCACATTTTCCTTTCATGAATGGGCCTGTGTTTGTCCCAATTCCCTTTCATGAAATGACCTGTTGGTCCCATTTCCCTTTCATGAATGGGCCTGTTCTTTACATTTCCTTTTCATGAATCGGCCTGTGTTTGTCCCAATTCCCTTTCATGAATGGGTCTGTTGGTCACATTTCCCTTTCATGAATGGGCCAGTTGGTCACAATTTTCTTTCATGAATGGGCCAGTTGGTCATATTTCCCTTTCATGAAAAGGTCTGTTCGTCCTAATGTTGTAAAGTGCTTTTCAACTAATTTCATCAAAGTTGAGCAATGCAGATCCTGAACATCTGGACTGCCATTAACTGCATGATTTGTATATATCCTTCAAAGAATCAGCAGTACATTATATTTTTTATTTATTTATCTAGACTACACAATTACTCCAATTATGTCAATTTATCAACCGTATGCAAAAAAATTCAATATCAATCTCTCAGCCATTGATTACATCTCTCTCACAGATGACCAAAATTATTAATGTTCTTATTTGTACTGGAGTGGCTGTGACATTTTCCAGTCAGCCAGTTATTAGCAGAAAAAAATCATTCCAATGTCGAAAACATGGGTTTCACTACTCAGGTTTCTTATTATTGCCATTTTCAGTGTGAGATTATAACTAAGAACCAAATAAAAAGCTGCAGCTGTCAAACACAATACAATTATCTTATGAGAACCCCATCTCAGGAGCTTTTCCTTACTAATTATCTTAAGATATGACTCTAGGGTAATGACCGTCATATCCAATATGGACTTTGGTAAAGTTTCAGGTCTTTGAGATTAAAAGTGACAGCCTGAAGAAGAAAAAAGAAAAAATCACAATGGATAGTATTATCCCGTGTAGCGGCTTTGACCTTGAGGGCAGGAGGCATGATGGTAAGATATATAATGGTCTAAAAATTTATTAAAATATCTTCACTGAATTAAGAGTTATGCCCCTTCATGGATGGAAGTCACTGATCAATGTTTTTCTTTGCTGTGACCTTGATATTGAGGAAGGTGTGGTGGCAATGACATGTTTTTTTATTATCCAATCATGATATATAACAGGTTGAACTTTCATAAAAATATCATCAAAACTGACAGTTTGAAGAAAAAACAAGCCAGAGTTACAATTTCCAGTTTCCTTCATTCAGTTAGGGTACCTGGCTATGCTATGTGATATAGTCTGTACAAGAGATATAACTGGCTAACATTTCATTACAATATCTTCAGTAATTCAAAAGTTATGCTTCACATATGGGAACAGTTTACATAAGTACCTTTACCTTGATACAGAATCAAGGGGCATAATTTGCTATGCACCCAATAAAACAAGAAGTCAAGTTTAATTAAAATATCACTGGTTTTTCAAAATGAATACTTTAGACAAAGATAGAAGCCATTGAATTACCTTTTTCTTGGCAGAACTTCAACATTGTCCATAAGACTGGGAAAATGCTTTGGTATTCACCCATACACCATCTTGTCATGATAAAATCTCCAATAAAATATCTCTAACTCATTAAATACTTTGGTATTCACCCATACACCATCTTGTCATGATAAAATCTCCAATAAAATATCTCTAACTTGTTACAAAGATACAAATTAGAATTACATCACCATGACCTTGATGCATGAGTATATATATGGTATGATACACAACATCCAGTGATACTATATGCATAGCTATGATATGATACATACCATCCAGTGATACTATATGCATAGCTATGATATGATACATACCATCCAGTGATACTATATGCATAGCTATGATACTATATGCATAGCTATGATATGATACATACCATCCAGTGATACTATATGCATAGCTATGATATGATACATACCATCCAGTGATACTATATGCATAGCTATGGTATGATACACAACATCCAGTGATACTATATGCATAGCTATGGTATGATACATACCATCCAGTGATACTATATGCATAGCTATGATATGATACATACCATCCAGTGATACTATACGCATGATGATAACTATGATATGATACACACCATCCAGGATACTATATGCATGATCATAGCTTCATTAAAGTCTCATCAGTGGTTCAAATGTTACACTCTGGAAAATGATCTTAAGCAGTATAAATGCAACAAAACCCGAAAACCATAAAATCATTTCTTCAGGGTTTCAAATATTATACTCGGAACAAGGAAACAAGTATATATAAATAAAAAAACACTTTTCTTTACTGTGCCCATGATATTGAAGCAGGATACGTGGCTTTGGTTCTTACACACAATCTGGTCATATGTATACAAGTGAATGTTTCATAAAAATCTCTTCAACCATTAAACAAAATGATTGGCTAAGAATTAGCAAATGTATACAGACAAACATGATCCGACACTGTCTAGTCAGTTTCATTTAATTATCTTGAATGTTTCAAACTTTTTACTCCAGGCAGCCTCTTTCTCCAACATGGGTGCCCTTCACCCCTTAATTACTAATTTAAACATGTTTTGGCCTACATCTGTAGAATGCATAGCTGACCACTATTTCTCTCCCCCACCCCCACCCCCGCTGAAAACAACTGTGCAAGTGTCCCTGTTCTCCAACTTAAGCAACCAAATAAGAGAAAAATATTGGTCCCTTTTGCAAAGGTTAACTCCTGCTTACATTTTTATAAAGCCAATCTGTGACAAATTCCAAAGGAAGAGGGAGCCATAGTTACCTCTACCATCATGGATATGCTACTCGCCCCGTCAACCATGGGTCACCTACCGCAGTGTGCAACTGCGAAATTCAGAAAAGCATGTTCTGCAGAATATAGCCAATTGTGTGTGAAAAGTGCTGTTCATTACCTGTTAAAACTCACAAAAACATAATACCAAGAGGCACAAGTGAACCAATATTACTTATCAGGCTGAACTCCACCCGAAAGCCAATGTTGCGTAGTTAGTACAGTGTGTCCCAACCTTTGAAGCAGCCTTCCCATTATCATTTATAATAGGATGGCATTGAACACTGTGCAACAGAAGAAAGTTACATTTACAGAGATGTTATGTAGCTCAGCTGGAAATGCTGGTGGTAATTTAAATAGGTGGCAATTCAGCACTGCAGCAACTTGATATTGTAAAATGTTGTTCATTTTGTTAAAATTAAATGGCAGTTATGCTGGAGGGAAAATCAAAATCGTTTGTGAAAATGTGAAAGACCCTATCCCAAGATGCTGTCTGTCAAATTTGGTCAGACTCTGTTTAGGTTTGAATAGGATGGCAAGTTTCTATTTTCTGTTTAGTGGCCAATTGGCAAATTAACTGTGCAAAATTTAACGGTGCTTTGCTAAGAGACTTCTGTCAAATTTGGTTAAAATCAGTTAAGGGGATTCGGAGAAGCTGTTTATGAGTGATTCTATTTTGACAATGCATTATTTGCAGAAGTCTGAAAGACCTGAATTCTTACTAGCATGGGCATAATTTGTACACACCTGAAAGGCCTTCATACTAGAATTAGCATAATTTCTACATACCAGAAAGGCCTTCATAATAGAATTAGCATAATTTTGTACACACCTGAAAGGCCTTCATACTAGAATTAGCATAATTTTGTACACACCTGAAAGGCCTTCATAATATAATTAGCATAATTTTGTACACCTAAAAGGCCTTCATACCAGAATTAGCATAATTTGTACACACCTTAAAGGCCTTGATACTGGAATTAGCATAATTTGTATGCACCTAAAAGGCCTTCATACTAGAATTAGCATAATTTGTACACACCTGAAAGGCCTTCAAATGCTGAAATTTCTACAAGATCATATCAGTAAGGCTCATTTAATTTACTGCTGTCGCTGACTCATTTTATTACTTTTGAAGATTGAATAATCTTCTCAAGTTATAAATTAGTCAAGTTATTTAATTCACATCTCATTAAATACTTTTGTTGGTTATTACTAGTACACTGATATGACAGGACTATTGTCATGTTATGTATCTTAACATGCTCCATTACATCAATGTTACGTGGATGCTTAGTAACTAATCAGTGCAAGGTAAACACCTGTTCAACTATAATATCATTATTTCTGTTTGCTCAGTGTTAAGGTATTGATTATATTAATTTCCAAAGGGATTTCAGCATATTTGATGAAAATGTAACCAAAACTAAAAAAAAGTACACCTGACAAACAAAATGCAAGCTCATAAACTCCCGTGAAATTCTACACTAAATGTCTCCTGTCAGCATCCATGCAGAGCTCACAAGCACTTTATGGCAGCAGTTTCAGTTAATATAGGTCACCAGTTGAGAATTGTTTTAGAGAACATAAAATTAGTTTAGAAGCCAGGCACATTTTGATATGTCACTGTATTGTTAGTCTACCTATATTTTATTCCGACTCCTACATACCATATCTACTTACTTACAAGTATAGTCACACAGATCCTGATCTGCCAAAGTATAATGCATAATAACAAGCTGCACACACCATGATGTGCCAGATCACTGGGCAATGGTCAATCGGTCAATCTGGATCTGCGCAGTTTGTAGTTATACTTTATTTATTGGCAAGTATACATGGTACATACATATTCAATTGACATGTAATGAAGAACACTTTCTATAGTAATAACCTAGTGAGGTACCAATTGCCCTGCATCAAGGAGGGGCCAGGGCAAAATTTCCATCAAACTTTTTTTTATTGCAAAGGGGTCTAAAATTGAATTTTGCAGGGAGGGACCCTGTGTGTGTGTGTGTGTGTGAGATATATATATATATATATATATATATATATATATATATATATATATATATATATCATCAAAATCAAGTTGCTCAAATCTGAACCATGTTTCTACATGATATCGAGACAAGGAGAGATCATTACTGGAACGGACTGACAAATAAGCAATTTTCTACTGCCAATACATGTTTGCACAAATATATCCTTTGCCTCGTATACACCTGTAATGGCTTCTCCCAGGTATGTATTTACACTTTTGATGTTAAAAAATGTATCCTTCAGAAGTCAATTGCTT